>OZ020538.1:9838913-10523407 GCA_963971435.1 Lasius platythorax | reverse complement strand
CCGGCGCCGCCGGCCTGCGTCGTGACCAGGCCGGCGGCCACGGTCGCGGGGGACGGGCTCGAGTCCGGTGACGAGGTCAGACTCGAGACCTGAGGTATTTGGATCTCCTGCTTGATGTGCAGCAACGGCGTCACCGCGGGCGGATAGCTGGATGGGTCACCGAGACTGCCGCGTATCGACTGAATGGCCATTTGCCGTTGACGTATAAGCTGCAACTTGCGCGCTCTGTCTCTCTTGTACATGGGCCCGAATTTGTTTCTACCGCCCCGCATCCTGTCCGCTCGCACAGCTGGAACAACAGGAAGAATCGCTGATTTTGCGCTCTCTCATCATCGTGTGTGATGCGCTTACTTTATTTATTCTTAAATCCTTAACACTCATCAAGAGATAGAGTGCGAGACACAACGTGTCTCGACCTCTATCCTTGACAGATACGAGCGCGAATGATTTCTCCGCTATTTTATGTTATGTTCGATATAGTCTAAGTCGCATTTGATTTCTCAGAACATATATATAGGAAATATAATATGTAAATAGGAAACAAAAAGTATGTCTGAAATGGAAAAATCAATTCTTTAGATATTGTTTTCTTTTTCATAATACTGCAAAGTATTAATAAACGTTATAGTTTAATTAAATGTATTTATCTCTCCTATTATGTATCGGGCGTACTGTAGTCTTTCATATAGTGAAAAAATCTTTCCATTTAAAGCTTAACTCTTTGGTTTCGTTCACAATATTTAGAGAGTGGGAATAAGTACTTGGAAAACTATCCAGTAATCTGCACTTAAATTTAAAGAATCCGACATTGAAGAGTTGTAACTGAAAATGATCGAAGAACTCGAGATCTTCCGACACTTCAAGAGATCAGACTAAGTTTTAGACGCGAAGGCAGCGCGAGACCTGCAGTCGATCTGCAGTATAGTTGCAGAGCTCGGGACGATCGTCGCTGAAAAACGCATCGGGGAATCGAGGGAAATCTCGCGGGCGTGAACGAAACAACCTTGGCGGTCTTCTGAGTCGGACGTCGACGAAAGCGGAAGTCACGGTTAATCGCTAGATAAGTGGGACAAAGCGAGAGAGTGCGGGCACACCGCCTGCTATTTCTGTTATATGTATACGCGCGCTACGCAAAATCATTTGAGAGTATATATTGATTGACAGTATATTTGGCACTCGTGTTTCCTGCACTCACGATATGCTATCGCGGACGCATCTAAAGCCGCGACTCTACACACCGGCTTCTTCAAACTGATCGCTGATAACGAGCCATCTATCTAAGATTGATCGACGTTCGTCGAGCTGTTTTGAAAAATTTTACGTATGAATGTTGAGAAATAATATAAAAGGTTTAAAATATATGCGAACTACTTTGCATCATGAATTCTTGGTCGTGTTTAAATATTGATCTTTCTGTGGTGAATGTATCAATTAATCGAGGTGGAGATTTTCAATAAATCAGTGTATCACCTGGTTTAAGATTTTATCTTAATAGAACTTTAATGTAAAAATTAATTAGAGACTTATCTAAAATCAAATGCTCCAAAGTTTCACATTATTGGAAAAAATCTCTGAACTTTCGATTGTATTTTTTTTTAACGAAGCGAGACTAAGAATAATATGTTTTTATCTCAAATAATTTGACACGAAGTCAATTTTATATACAATTATATCTCACTTAACATAATCTCACGAATCTTTCTAAAAGAGAGATAATCGATTCAATATCAATCAATCGATTCAATATCAGCGCAACGGTAAATATAAATACGTCGTTGAAAATACATTTAAATAATTAAAAAAAAAAAAAGATACGATGTATTTCGTATCGCAAACGACATTTGTTCTCGATGAAGAATAGATCTTCGAGTACGTACGACTTTGGAGAATAACTGGAGCCATAATGTACACGGTTTAATGCATATACCCGTAATCTGTCAACGGCGTAAAGGATAGGCGTCACAATGGTCACTCGCGTAATCCATAATAATCGTCGATTAACGCTCGCCAGCGCGGTCTCGTAAGCACGTTTTACGCTTTTTACTCGCCGCGCGCGGGCGGCACATTTCCTGCAACACGAAAGGAACACAGCCGGGAGCGTTTACAACTATGGGGCAATTGGTTCCCAAGAGGTTTTCGCAAGGACCCGTTTGCAAATCGTTTCTCTGCACGTTAACGTTGATATCGTACGACGATACGAACGGAAGAGAGAAAAATCATTATTTTCACGAATGCGAAACTCTTCTTGTTACGACATAGAATTTTCGTTCGAATTGCGACATATTTCTCGTAAATTAAATTAAAATTAAAATATAATTAAATTACAGTTCTCTCACACTGACGTTCTGATAGAGTTTAAACATCTGAAAGCTAATAAAACGGAGTATCTTATTATGCCAAGATCAATTTAAGATATGAAATATTGTGCATGAAGTTCTACAAATGCTATAGCAGAGTTTAGTTTTATGTGTGAGTGGCTACAAATATTATCTCTGGTTATTAACTTTAATAATTACTAGTGAAGGAAAGCCTAAAATAATCAGCCTTGTTTGGAAAGCAATTCTTATCATCTCCTTTTATGTTTACAACAGTTAATGATTTCTTCATGTCGCTTCTCTCTATTCTACTATTATGTTCATCTATTGAAGATAGAATTTTTAACTGCGCACAAAGTTATTCGATGGGAAACTATTAGAAAGTCAAACACCGCAAAAAATCATTATATTAAGCAAAAGCGTATTACATATTATACAATCTCCGGTCTTGTTACAGAATTTTACGCCTGTTTCGCGGAGAGAAATTATTATGCCTCTACGCTCAATAATATAAAATCTCCCGTTTTCTTCTAGAAAATCATCGGATGTATTGCAGCCTCCGATTTTCTCGGAATTATTTATATTTTAACACAGACCGCTCACAAATCGTTCACGTCTCTCTGCAAGTTTTTAAAGCTACAACCAATTATTGTTCACTTCAATATCTCTCTGTCTCTCTCTTTCTCTCTCTCCTTATAATCAAACAGTTGACATTAAATTGCGAAAGTCTGTAATTAAAAAAAAGTGCGACGAATCTGAAATGCGCATGCTTGTCTGTGTAAAGTGATCTCTCGATATTGAAATTGAAGCCCGGTTCGTTACACGTCGAAGTTCTCATGAAGATTCCGAAGACATTACAAATCTAAATAAAATATCGAATCATCTGAAAAACTACCCGACAATCACACACAAGCTCATTCACCTATCCCACTTATCTTAACTATCTCACTTGTCTCTCAGCGCTTCAGGGTCAAGCAGTACGAAGAGCAGCGTCGCGACGCCACCCTCGTAAACCACCGTTGCGAGTCGAGGAGGTCGGGTCGCGGGCCGCTCTGGTCGCCTCTGAACTGATCTTTCCCGCGGGGGGAAGGAAGGGAGGGAAAAGGGGAGAGGGCGGCGGGGCGCTCCGGGGCGAAAACAGCAGCGTTGCCTATTTTCGTACGCGGAGTGTTCGCCGGTCGCGCATGAAACGAACGAGCGAGCGAGCGAGCGAGCGCGCTCGTTGAAAGTGAAAGGAGGTTGAATCGCTCTTGCCCGTCCACTTCTGCCTGCGCCGCCCCGCGCGCCGAGCATAGCCCTGTCCCCCTTCTTGCCCCCGACCTCGCGTACCCCCTCGCGTACCCCCGCGCGCGTAACCCCCGCTCCTCTACCCGCTCCACATTGCCGCCTCCGCCACCCTGAGTACCTCTCTTTCTCTCTCTCTTCCTCTCTCGCTCTCCCGCCGCCGTTTCCTCTCCGACGTTCTCGGCTCCACGATACACTATCGATACACTGCGTGGAGTCGAGCGCGCAATCGTAGCCATACCATCATCCTGCGGCTCCGCGATTTCGTTTCGGCCAGCCGGGCGAAGGCGCGCTCCTTCGGCGTATATGTATAATATATACGTTGCGCGCCGTCGCTGCTCCTTTTCGCGGTTTTTTCTTTCTCTCTCTCTTTCTCTTCCACGGATGATGGCGGTTTTGTGACGCGAACCCGGGTATTCGTGACGCGGTGGTGGACCCGACGCGACACGGATCTACGTTTCTCGACCCTCGAACTAGTCCTCTTTCGTCGAGTGAGAAAAAAGATTCGTAGACTATTATACATTACACGAGTCTCGTGGTAAGGTTCTCTTATAGACTCAGAATCTTGCAGATATTATTGTTTCTATTCCATTATCTGCACATCTGAAAGTTACTAATACTATAAATGTAGCTGGTATAATCAGCCTGCATAGCAATGCACGTTACATATTATTATTATTATTATTATTATTATTACTGTTTAGTAAAATTATAACGCAACTTTGCTGTTTGTGTAGTCCTTACCCGATGATTAGTGATTTATTTAATCGAGAAGTTGAGAGAGAGAAAGAGAGATGTATCTATGTTGCCATCGGGAAAGAGAATATTAAAGCTGCAGATATCATTTTATCTAGACTCATTTAGAAGATGTGGGATTGCTCGTTTTTTTCGTATTAATAAATTCTTCCGTACTCTTGTTATAAGCAACATTCTTAATTATTGCTTTGTCATTAATTTCACAAGACTACGATCATGCGATACAAGCAAATTTAAGTTGCTTTTATTCGGCAAGATTAAATTATTTATCATTAAATGAGACTTAAATATCGCCAACGAATCATAATAATGTGAAACAGGACTAACAAAATTTCGCTCGTAATCATCATTTAGCATTGTCCCGATGACGCGATTGTCATATTCATACTTGCTATCGCAATGTTTCTTTACGCTGTTTACTTTCGAATGTTTATACACTTTCGAAATAACCCAATTCACGGATCGTATTGGCAAGGCAGTGTGCCTCACACGCGTGGCTTAGCACGCGGATCACGCTGGCGCACGTGCGTGCAACGTTCTTGTTTCCCTTTCAACCTTCTGCAATGTTCTCGCTTTCAAGCGTGGCGGTCATGACAGCCACCATAAATATCGTAAAAGCACAAAATCGTATTTCTCTTTGGACCTCATCTGCACCGAAGATAGAGCTCACATGTTATGAGAGTCTCAAAAATTGATTTCGAGAAAGTTTGTTCAAAACTGTCAAAACAGAGTTTGAAAATTCTACACGAAAAACTCCGTTCCGATACATTCTCGCTGTCTATAAAACGATTTGTCAAATCTGTGATCGCGCTCAAATCTGTGATTAGATTTGTAAGCAATAAATCAGAACGACAGATTAATCTTCTATATATAACGATCTAAGTTATCAATTTTTATATTACAGAAATATTTAAAATTTAATATTATTTTCAACGAAACGTGTATGGTAGGTCTTCGAGAGACCGACTCTGTCGCTCTCTCTTGTACTACAAAATTTGATTACATATCTAATGGAAAGTATTAAAAATATATTGCACCGAATTGTGTGAATACTTTGTTGCAACAGAGATAAGCAAACTGGCAGGCATTATGCGGGCGTAAAACGAAGAAGAAACTTGAACAGGGCCGCAAAAAATTATAATGTTTAAGTCTCAGTCTGACATTTACCTCACAGAAATATCCCAGAAAATTTTCCTTACGCGCGATCAAAAAATGAATTAATTTCAATTAATTCATTTCTTACTGCTTCGTCTGGGGGCCATGACCCCGTTCTGCTCCCCCCCTCCCCTCAAGCTATGCCATTGTTCAAAGGATTAAAAGCGCAACGCAATCATCGGGATTCAACGACGACGATTCCCGGCATTCGCCGCTCGGTGGCCACCAAGTGAATAGTAACGATTCGCGTGGGCGACTGATCCCTAACATATTGATACGCGGGTGCGATTTGATCGTCGAATATGCACGCCGAATCGTGACACTGATGGAATTTATATCCGAATTGCCGATCGTCCGGGCGAACGTGAACTGCGGCTATCACGGTACGAAGACGACGTTCCTCTACAATCGACGGGGTCCAGATACTGGTCCGAATCCCCGGAAGTTTCGGACGAGCGAAATTGCGCGATTTTACACGTGTCATTTATTTATTTTTTTTTTTTTCTTCTTATACGTCGAATAAATTTCAGCAACAGCTGCGGAGCGAAGAGAGAAAACTCTGCTCGCTCCGAAACTCGATCTATTCTACACAGGGTAGCCGATAGAACTTTCTCTCTCTTTCTCTTTTTTATCTTATCAAAATCGGGTAGAATATATATTAAAATATTGATCACTTTTACGCGCGAAATTAGCGATAAAGAAGATTGACAATCGCAAAAAAATATTTTAAGTAAATCTCAGCTTAATAAAATGTTGTTTGCCGGGTAAACGCTGAGATATTTAACGCGAATGTAAATAAAATAATCGTGAAAAATGATGCTGTTCCCATACAACTTTCATTAAATTAAATCTAAATCCGTTAAATAATTTTTATACATCCATGCATATATATTACCAATTGCGATTGACAAGATTGCAATTAATACTTTTTAATGAAATTCTTCAACACTTTTAGTAAATGCCTTCAAGATCTTGAATGATTGTCATACTTAATTACCGTAAATGTATCATTGTATAATACAATATCTCATTTTATAAAATTATCAAAATTTTAGTACAATGTAAAATATGTTTTATAAGCATTCAATATATGTAGCATTTGTTTATTGTAATTAATTATAAACCCTTACATTTTAAAACGCGTATTTTATGAAGAGCCACATAATACATCAGTTTTCCACGTAATTATATTAAAATTATCACAACACATTATGTGAGATATATTTTTTGCGAGACAATGTAAAAACTTCTAAGTTGATTAATAATATGAATGATTTAAAACGATAACGAATGATTTAAGACTAATATCATACAATATTAATATCACTAGAAATATAACGAAAAAATGGAATTGTTAGTCACGCAAAGTTGATATTTAGATACAAATCAAAGAAGACGCATTTCTATTGATCCTCGATCATTAGAGAAACGGCGCACGCGATTCGCGCAGCCTCGTTCATTACGCAACTTTACAATGCACGCTTACCGGAAAAGTTCCATTTTCGCGGAATTATTAGCCGACTAGTCGTATCTTCTCTCTCGTATGTATTAAAAAATTTATATTCAAAGAGTCTGCAAAAATTTTAAATGATTTACTGATCATTCACAAACATAATTCTTTTCATATCCTCACAAACATAATTCTTTTCATATCCACACAAAAATTACAATTTTTTTGCTCACGAAACGAAAGTTACATATTACCAGAAAAAATTATAAACAACAGACAAAAAACAATAAATGATAAAAATTATTTCATCGACGCAAGTGAGATGGATTTTGCTTAATAAAATGATTAAAATTGTCTGAGATAACAATGACAAGTAACAAAATTCTATTTTGAAATACAAAATTTCCTAGATTCTTTGGAAACAATTCCTCGATGTTGTGTATCTTCTAAATACCCAGATATTTATATCCATATTAAAGAGAGAGAGAAAGAAAGAAAGAGATCGCGAAATAATTCTAAACTCACACGCATCGAAGAAAGCATGGATTTTTAAACTGGAGCGCAATAATGCACAGTAAAACTATCCTGTTACCGGCATTCGCTCTATTGGCTTCATCTCTCTCGCTCTATTTACGTATACGTAACAGATAACATCGGCGACAGAGTATCGCGGACTATTTACGTCGTTCATTCAGGTATTCGTTTGCGTCAAACACATTCGCGCACGCCACCGGTACGCGCGGCGCGAGCCTTTCGAAGAATGCAATCTATATCCGGTTTGCGGTTCACGTTGATAAGAGTCGATCTCGGAGCGCCGAATCTCCGACGAGAGAGTACACGACGCGCGCGTGCGCGTGCATCGAGAAGAAAGGGAAACCCACTCGGCGTCGCAAATCTGGTCCACGGGGCCCAACGTGACGTCAGATTCTCCCCGTCAGAAATTAACGAGCGACCATGTGACTACGCTCGCCCACGGTCGGGCCAATCGCGCGGCTCTGGGATCCCTCCGAGTGACACGACATACTCGGCCGCGGCGACACGATGTTAGCGAAGCGCGTATTGCGAAAGAGCGCGAAAAAAATAAAAAAAAAGACACGCTCCGGCGTCGGAAATACACACTGCTGCGCGAACAAAGAGGACGGCAGCGTTTATGGATATTTTTCAGGATTTCAGAAAAATCCTCTTGATAAATATCTCAATAAAAATCTCAATTAACAATCGCGCACGAAAAGTCACAGAATCTCCTTATGTATTAAAATTGAAAAAACATAATAAATGAGAAAATATCGAAATGGATCTACGAAAAGCGTAATAATTCTGATATACAATATACTATGTTTCGAATCTCTCTTTTCGCCTTAATAAAGTTTATCAAAGCTTAAATTAGGGAAATAAGAGTCAATAAGATCGAAGTCTAAATGTCTACATCCGATGTATTCTACTCGTTTGCAACTTCGCCATCGCAGCGACGCCGATAACGAATGCGCACCTGCCTGACAGCAGGCGTTTCAATTAATGATACGCTAATACGCGACGGACTATTATCGCGACGAAATAATGCTTACGTAATATACGACGACAGGGGGACCGGCCCTCCGTGCATTCGATGCGAATTCGCAGCATTCGCGTGCGTGCGTATGCGCGCGCGCACGCGCAAGCCGAGAAAGAAGTAAAAGCTTCGGAGAAAAGAAGACGATGAGACTTCGCTCAACGAGGGTATTACACAATCTCCCGTCCCCCTTAATCTAACCTTTCTCTCCCACCAGTGCGGCAGGTAGGTAGGAGTCGAACACAAGCGGCGGTTAAGACGGATGGACGGACGGACGGATGGACGGATGGTCGGATGATCGGACGGACGGGCGGGCGGACGGGAACACAGGTACACACAGGTACACAGCAGGCACACATAGGTACCGACTTGCGACATAATACAATAATTATGAAATTCGTGAGTTTCTAAATAAAGGCGCACGTCGCACACGATTTCCGTTATCCCGTAGAGCACGTTAGTTCCCCAGGATGACAGCCTGCAGTACGTTCTAGTTTCCGAGGACGTGTCCCCTTTTCTGAGGATCTTCACGGACGCCCATCGCGGGCTTGCGAAATTTGTGATACTTTTTTTTTATAATTTCGAATGCATAATATGCGCGAAGTAAAAAAGTCGAACGTTTCTCATCGCGCGTTTATCGTTCTTTTTATTTCTTTTCTGTAATCGCGCATGCAAACATATGTAATTCTCGTTACTTCATGATTTTCAGATTTTGTCGAACTTCAACCTGAATCGTTAAATGAATTCGTGTTCTTACTTCTGTTATAGTCATAAGTATTGTCATTAGTCTCAATCCCTATTAAAATTATCGACATTCATTTTCGAAGATTTAATGAGCGTAATAATGTTACAAAATCGTAAATGGCATAGTGCATTTTAACATTGCACAGATGTTCTGCCTATATAATCAAGGCTAGTCATAATAAGTTTAGCAATAGGAGAGGCAAATGGCGTCAAGAAGAGAAGGATGAAAAGTTTACTTATTTCATTTGATGTTTGTTGAAGAAATTAATTTTTCGACTATTGTTTGTTACTTATTATTTTGCGTAGAATAAATTGACAACTACGATTGTAAAGCCAGCGTGTAGCTCTAATATCTCTCAACGATTCAACTTAAACATTTTCTCTCATGATTTTATAATGCCTATTAATTTAATATTCATATTTTAAATTTGATAAAATATTAATCATCTCTCGCATTTATATTATTTGATATAATATTAACATTCATATATATACCGTCGTCATGTCATATCTTCATCGTAATTATCCGTAATTATTTTTATACAAATTTATACGAGAATCAAAGATATTCTGGTAAAAAAAAATATGATTGTATAGCTTCTTCGTAAGGGAAGCTCAACTTTGTCAAAAACTCAAGATCACGTTTGACAAATCAAAGAAGTAACCGATCGCAAAATACTTGCGAATAACCGCCGTCGTTATTAAAGCGACCTTGAACGTGAATGCACGTTGCACGACCTTGAAACACAGAAATATAGAAGATATTCGCGAGTTCGATGATGAAAAAGAACCGTTTTTGTGTTCACCAAACTGGTTTCGATGCGCCGCGAGCAACCGATCGTTTCGTCGCCAAGTGCGAGATTCGCGCGGTTATAAATAAAAGGCCGGTGCACCTATATTCCATTTGATATGCGAAATTACCGACGGCGACAATTTTTCGCATTTCGTTCCGAATACACGCAACATCGACGATGTGGCAAACTCGCCCCTTCAACCCTCCGTACTCATTAACATTCATTAAGGCTCGCCGCTCTTCCAAAGCGCCCTAACGTTCGTGAATTACCGTACCTCCGCGAAAAAAAAAAATTAATAGAGCGTACATAATTTAGTCCGGGCACTCTAAGTCAAATTTTATCGATAGACGAAAAATTCTACAAATAAGCTCGATTTTAACAGGGATCCATTCTCACATTTGACTATTCCTATAAGAGAGAAATACGGGTCGATCGAATTAAAGTTTCAGCTAAAAAATGACAACATTTCTTTTCAAATTATTTTAGCTTTCATGGTAATGCCTTTGTAAATATTTCGAAGTAAAACACATTTTCACTTTTTCGAAATAATAGAATGACGTACTTTTTACTCCAATAGAAAACACTCTATTCACATAACGGGATGTCTCAGTATAATGGAGAGTAAATCTTTTTAACAAAAACTTGACTTGATTTAGAACCGTATCGTAGATAAATTACTGACCCTAATTTGTTACTGTTGAATATTATTTTAACAAAATTCTCTGTAAAACGTGTGTGACTTGGTGAGCTTTCTCTAACATCTTTAAGTGTTCATTTTCTTCAGAGGAATAAAAATACGTTTGTAGATTCTGATTTTACCATCAGTTTCGTTGTCGGTGAAAATATATTTCAGCTACCTAAAAAGAAACTGACGGATATATGGCCGAAAGGCTTTCACCCGTGGGCATTACATGGATACGTAAGAAAGCGCGTCCTACCTCAAATTTCTAGATTCTAGTTGCGCAATGCAGACCACGAGAGGCGAGCGATTATGGACTCAGATGCTAATAAAACGCCATAAGACAAATTTGCCTTTGTCCGAAGTAGAAACTCGGTAGGCACGAATAGATCTTTTCCCTATCTCAAGGAATGAAGCTAATATATCGAGAAACAAGACTGGTGTAGAAGCAAAATTTGCACATTAATAGTAAAAATCGACTTTTATTTATTATCTATCGTATATGTTTCTAGCGACATACATCCGCAAATTTGTCGATATTTTATGCAGAATATTGCCCATATTCTCATCTCGCACATCAATGATCGAATCATTTATCTCGCATATACATTTTAAAATAGAAATCAACTAACAAAGAATCTATCTAAGAAGAAAGCTTCTTTCCAGTTTTGATAAAATTTGGTAAACTATAAAATAAAGAAAAATAATTTTGTAACTCGTTATTTCTACTGATATTTTAATTTCGACAAAGCTTTTTTTGAAAGTTAAATATTGTACCGAGCACTAGAGATAATATTTTTATATGTATTTTAGCTCGTTTTATGATGCGTTTAAAATCATAAAAAAATTCTTGTAGAAATCTTGTTTTTATCGCCAATAGCTTCCGCGATATAACATAGCAAATATGTATAAAAAACTTTGTGATTTCAACGTCGGAACTTAAATATCAGCAGAAGGAAAAACGCAAAATCACGCGAAAATTATCCTTATTCGTTACAGAAACCTGCCAAGTTTCATCAAAATTTAGGAGACGAATATTCTTCACGAGTGCTGCTTACAACCGTAACACTTTCGATTCGGAGAATCGTGAACCGACCCAAAAATCTTTTTTAATTCAAGCCTTACCATCGTAAGCCCCGGCTAGAGAGGTTAAAAAGTTCCCATGGACGCGCAGAGCAGAACCTAAGGAAGTTTCGCCTCCTCCTCTATATATAGACACGTTTGTACGAGCGAGCCGGAGAATAAAATTGCTGCCACCGAGCGGAATCGCGACATGTTCCCGACCGCGTCTCTCGACATGCACGTGCATTCGGTACCGACTACGGGGACCCTCTTGCACGCGACAGAGCCAATCGTAAACAAAGAACGTCTAGATTCGTGGCGAGGGGTTCTCATCTCGTGTTGATGAACCAACGAGCATGCGAGCTTCTCTCGGTTCTCGAGTCGGAAGATGACTTCTTGCGCTTCATTTCATCGGAAATTACAGTTTTTACCTTTCTACCGATCTCAGGACAAACTCGCTATATAATGTATATATATGTATATGTGTGTATGTGTGCGTGTGTGTGTGTGTTATTACGCTGTGAAAGGATTAACGAGCCTCGCTCGAACGTGTTGCGCACGTTCGCACGACGGAAGGCGTTCCCGTGGCCGCGAACGACGGTCATGAAATACTATCCCGCCTGTAAAATCCCTGATAAAAACGGCATAATTTCTTGACGCACACGCGTGATCCTCTTCCGGCATCGGCCACGCCGACGTATATTTATATATAGAGATAGTTATTATCGTTTTTAATATCAGTCATTACACCGAAATCACTCCGGCAATAAAGAAAATACTAGTGATAAACTGTATAACGTATACTGCTGATAAGAATGATAGGTGAACTCTAACGAGAGAGAGAAAATGCTGCGTTATTCTTTTGAAAGGAGCGATCGAGCGAGGAAAAGATGCGGGGGCGACTTTTATACTAATTATACCGTTATTATTTCTATCTTGTATGATATTACTCCATTATCTCGCTTTATAATGTTGTGCTATTATAAAAGATACTTTGTTGCGAAACTCGATAATTCTACAATAATCCTTAATTTTTTAAAAAATTCATAAAATTCAACGCTCTTCGAATTTGGTTCCTTCACTCGCGTATGCCAAAATATATGTCAACGGACAACGTATTTCACTCGAGTTGCACTCACTCATTGTCAGTCGAATGCGAAAATTTTTGTTTATCGCCGCTATTTGAACGTAATTTTGATAAGGAGAGCCTGCTTACGTGACGTTCTGCCTTGTCGCGGGTTAAACTAGTCTTACCTCGAAACAAGTTATACGCGTATTGTACATGTTAGAATATTTTTCGTTTTAATATCAGTGTTTCACCGTAACGTGTAAAGCGTTCGTTACGTGCATCCATAATTAATAAATAGTATCCCTAAGCGGAAAGAACAATCGCGAAGAAACGCCTCACGACGTAAAAAATAACGCGCGATGTTATCGTAACGTATTCGCGTGCATATCTCGGGGATTTTTTTGGTGCAATCAATGGAGATTATTCATTGTCACGACTCGGGAAATATTTGAATGGCTGTCAAGTTCTTTCACAAGACACAAATCAACGAGTTTTAGACGCAAATACAATATACTATGATAGTGAACTATCCGGCGAAAAGTAAAATAGCTTTGTCATCAGTACGAAAATAGATAAGTTCATGTACTTAACCGTCGAGCAAATTGTTCGCACCTGCGAGACTGAAACCTGAGCGTTGGCACTTTATTGCGCATACGTACGGCCGTGCTTGTAAATTGCGCAAAAGCGCGCCGTTTCGCGACGCGTTAAATAATATCGGGAGCAAGGAATTTCGTTCTCTCTCGCGCCTCATTCGAGAACTTTCGACATACACGAAAAAGCTAGAAGTACCTGGCAAAAATCGTGATTATATCTCTCTCAATCAATATATAATATCAGTCAAGAGAGAGACTATTTCGAATTAATAGAGCAATGTTAAGTATAATATTCCCATTCAACAGAAGAATGTTAAATATTTAACGAATAACATTTAGAATTGAATGGTTTTATTTAAATAAATAAGTGAACAAAGCTAATTTATTTAGCACGATTAGAGATAAATGCGAGATAAGAATACGAGTCAATTAATTCCCTACTATTTCTTCGATACTATAATCGATAACAAATTTAAGAAGTAATTAATCTGTTGTTAATGCGGGGGAGCTAACATATATAGTATTTCATACATTTAACACATTAATATTTTTGTTATAATATGGAATAGCCTTAATAATTATTTCAAGAAAGATTAAGAAATCATATTTGGTATAATCATTTTGTATAAAGTTAATTAATTTTCATGGAACTATAATACAAATTATTACTCGTTACTCGATCGTATGTATATGGAGATGTCCTTCAACGCGTCCCGGAAATCTTGTCATAAACACGAATGTCTCGTCCGACGCGAGTTCATTGCTGGCACGAAATAGATTTCAAATCAAATTTATAAAGCCGTAACTGCTCGTTTTATACCGAACAAGCCTTATTCTCGTATTCACGAGTCGTTAAAAACGGCGAGTTTGCTGCAAATCTGTGACAGGTGTTATCGCGCGATTACCACAAGTGTGTTTTGCCGGCTCTTTTCCCGCCTCGTCGTGTTTCTTTCACAGCCGTGACTTCGGCAACTCCGCGTTTCAATTTGATCGTGAATTATTCGAGAAAGCAGGCTCATGCCAATCGAAAAAAAAAAAAAACGCGATGATTAATCGAACGTCAAATAACAGCAGTAGCGTCATAAGTAACATTACTTTCGATGAAAGTGCGTAAGAATATTTGTCAACGCCACGCGACGCGAGGGAAGGAAATTCGAAACATTGAATATAGTAACAATGACCGCAAACAATAAAAGGGAAAGTGTCAGACGGCAATTTTTATTTGCACGCTTCGTATTGTACGCTGCTACTCTATAGCAGCGGTCCAACCGATTATGACGGACATTATCACTTATTGTTAGCGATATTACGAGCCGATTATCGAATTCACGATCTTATCGATGATCTCTCTTTTTTCGCAGAATCGCACTCGTTCGCATTTCAGCTTAATTATTTTTCGCAGATAGATCGTTGTTGTTAGACCAGCGAGCACATATCGAAACAGCATTCTACGCGCATTTTTCGCGCATTTTTCGCGCGATTTTCGCCGGCGCGAATTTTTCTTTTACGTTCGGTTAGATGGTTAGCGCATGTAAGAGACCCTTTCCTTTCGTAAACACTCGCAAGCACTCTGGAAACTTTCCGCATTAAGCAATCTCCCCCTCTTACTCTCCCACCCCTCGTTTGCCGCCATAGGAACGTCGTGGAAAACGGTGTGCAAAAGCGGCAATTGCGACAGAGACTGTTTCGAGATTCACTTAATCGTTGGGCCTTGAGGGCCTAGACCCAGTTACTCGAATTGCATTAGATGCTACGACTAAACTGCTATTTCGCTTATTGTTAGCAGCGAGCCTAAACTCCACGTTTTGAAGAATACGACGCGTATCGTAAAGCGGCGCGATGCATCGAAATTGGAGCATCGATCGCGAACGCATATCTAATTTAACTTTATTATATACGGCATACACACATACGACCGATTCTGTATATACTTCTCCAATTTGTCTCGAATCAAGATAATTGGAAATGAGAAAATTATTATATCAAGTAGTTTGGTAGATTTAATTAATTTAATTATGAGAGAGAGGAAAGATTTTATAGAATATTTCCTCGCATATATATATGTATATAAACTACCTGCTAATTAAAAAGAAATTGTTGACGTAGGCGTTAAACGAGGTCGAATATAAGCACACGGATAATGACGCGTAATCGTGTTACTAGTGCCAGCCGTGACGTAATTTCGTTTGTCCGGCACGTAGTAACGACCGCTTCTTCGTTGACTCAAATATCGCGAGCAGGAGGCGCGCGCTCTCGATCGATTCGCGACTATAAGAGATACGCGCCATCGAGCGCGCGTCCCCGAGCTTTAAAACGACGAAAGAGAGCACGCCATCGGTGAAACTCGGTTAATCGCTTCCACTGTATACGTGTGTGTGTGTGTATATATATAATAAGGTTAAATTCGTACGAGCGCGGAAACGTACAGTCGACGAGAGCTGAGCGCGACCAAACGCGAACGATGATCACGATGAAGACGACGACGACGGCTACGAACGCACGCGTCTGCGTACGCGTGTAAACGGCTCTTGAAACGTGCCGTTTAGCGACGCGAGCACGTGCTGAGATATTCCGTATAAGAGATAACATAAAACGCTTGATATAATATAACGCCGATGACACACCGGATCGCGGTTAGTGGGAAAACACAGCTCGCGCGGTGAAAGTAAAAGGCGAAATTATTAAAATGACGCGATGCGGTCGATAAATTACGCGCGATTATGTACGCATCGCGGAATTGGATATTCACACGGAGCACGTTTTTTTTATTTTTTTTTTTCCATGATAACGAAAAAGATTTGCGTTCGAATGCTCCACGCAGAGACTATATATTTCATACGGCGATAGATTTAATTAAAACATACGCGCACGTGTATGCGAATTTAAAGATAACACTCGCTAATAAACAACATTTTCCGTTTTGCAAAGATCAACATGCATTATTATGAACTTATTATCAATTATATGCAAAATACATTAAGTGTTGCACTGTTATCATCGCGACCCAGACGATAACCATTATCGTATAATTTACTTATCGGAACTAAATGTCACCGTTCTAAAACGTTATGTATATACTTTTACCACATGCTATGTGAAAAAAATGAAAGTTTAGAAGCGAAATATTTTTTCTTTTAGACGTATTTCACATGCAACGATTGGGATTCTTAATTTGTGTATACATACATAAAACATTACTTTTTTTATCACATTATAAGTATCTGTAGATAAAAAATCTCCTCGTGAGATGTATTCTTTGTAATTAATTACAAATCTACACCCGCCCAGATTCAATGAATTAATTCAATTTTAACAAACTTTTGTTTATATCCAAATGTCTAACAATGTTATACGACAAAATATATTGCGCGTGATGATTTTTATAACGTTAATATTATTAATTACCGATTACTATTCATTTATACTACAAGTTAACTCAGATATTTCAGCAAAGTTATATATCCTTTCTTGGTCTTAATTAAACTTTAACGTTAATGATAATATTTTTCTTCCACTTGGACTTCTGATTCTGATTATATCATGTATCCTTCGGAGATTATCTCGCAAATTACGTTGTAATGATGTCAAACGACGCTTATCACTAGCATTATTGAAAATGCAAAACAGTAAGTGCTATAGACATCCCTTGTATAAATATAAATAATCGTAATATAAATCGTCTTTGTAATACACAAAAGTATAATTTAATTTTAGAGTGCTGTTATTTATTCCCTTTTTGTTATTTCCTAATCTTTATAGTATAATCTTATGATGTGCTCTCTTGAGAGAGATTGTATAGAATTTTTTTTTCAATTTACTTGAAATTGTTTCTATAGCACTTTATCGTCGTTTTTCTTATCATCTTGCATTTCCGACGTAGGCTTAAAAGTGAATACCTTACTGAGCGAACGAACGATCAACGAATGCAAATTTTCGCCGTTAAATCAGGAGATGCTTACGCCATAGCGAATGCAAACAAAGTGTCTGTTAACATTCGATTCACGTTCAAGTCGCATTCGCTCATGAGACGATATAAAGAAAGTTTCAAATAAATTTGTTTCTTTTTTTTCGCTGTTCATTCGTTCTCTCATATATATCTAGTATATCTAGTTTAATAGTCTCACTGTTTGTGAAAAAGCAACTCACCCTCGAGCTTCATGCCGACCTCGAGACACTTTTGAAAACGGCAGAATGGACATCGTTTCCGCTGCGTCTTGTCGATGTGGCAGGATCTCTCAGCGACGCAGGTATATACCTTCTTGTTCTGGACGGTGCGCTTGAAGAAGCCCTTGCAGGACTCGCACGTGAGCAAACCGTAGTGATAGCCCGACACCTTGTCCCCGCAGACAGGGCAGAGCTCCTCGATAATGATGTCCTTGGTATCCGGGAAGTCGGACGGGCACGGTATCGAGCCGGTCACGACGCCGACCTGGCCTAGTCCAGGATGGCATAGGGTACCGCCGGTAGGAACCGCACCGGCGGCGACGTTGCCGCTTCCCGCGGCGGCGACTCCAGGTCCGCCGCCGCCGCCTCCGCCTCCGCCACCTCCGCCGATCGCGACGTTAGCCGTGCCTGGACCACCGCCACCGGACGCGCCAGTGGCCGCTCCGCTGCCGCCAGTGTAACCTCCACCTCCGCCGTTACCTTCCAGACCGGTGGACGTGCCGCCGCAGGCGCCGTTGTTGCTTCCGGCTCCTGTTGGCGGGAACAGACACGTGTACACCTTCTTGTTGGCGCAAATCTCGAACGCCGAGGACGCGCCGCAGCCACCGTTACCGCCGCCACCTCCGCCACCTCCGCCGCCGCCGCCGCCGCTGTTGCCGCCACCGCCACCGCCACCACCGCCACCACCACCACCCCCCGTAGGAGAGAAGAGACACGTGTAGATCTTTTTGTTACACGGCGAACTGTTGCGCTTGAAGAAACCCTTACAGTTATCGCACGTAAACAGGCCGTACTGATAATTGGACATATCCTTATGGCCGCACATGGGACATCGGTTCTCCTCGGCAATCTCGTAGAAATTGGGCTCGAAGTTGGACATACTGCCGCCCTGCGATTGCGCCGGCTGGCCATGTGCGGACATTTGTTGCTGCTGCTGCGACTGATTGTGAGTCTGCTGCGGCTGCTGATGGCACATGGGCGACGGCGAGCTCTGCGCGCAATTACTGTAAGGCGAGCTGTAATGCGGCTGCGGTTGTTGCTGCGGAGGTTGCTGCACGGCGGCCTGCGGACTGCCCTGCGGACTCAGGTGGAACGGCGACATGTTCAGGGATATCAGGCCCGAGTGTTGCTCCATCTCCAATAACATATCACCCTTGCGCGAGAAGCACCGCACGCCGGACGGATGTGCACGTGTATCGGCACATATATAAGTTAGCTATTACGAGCCTTCGCTCTCGGATGCGGCCGTTTGTTCGTTCGTGTTATTTTTTTTTTTTTTTTTACGAATTTTCTTCGTCGGATCTTTGCCAAATCTCTTGCTGGATACTACGACGACGTACGATTGCGCGCGGTCGATTATTTCAGGAATAATTAATAAATTATATCGACGACATTTTTCTATTCCCCGTGTTGGGTTCGTCACGTTCTTCGCGAGACGTCGATCGCAAGAGCGAGATCTCCGGTGAGAGGATTGGTAACGACGCGTCAATTGTTTAACGTTCTCGAAACGCGACCTGGCGCACCCGCTGACATCGCCATCAATGGCAATGATGACGACGACGACGACGATGACAACGACGATGACAACAAATCGGCACAAAGAGGGAGCGACTACTCCGCGTGCACGGGAAGAGAAAACACACACTCGACTCAGTTTTCCTGTGGCACGTAAAATATTTATCGATCACCGGAGTGTCACCCTCTCTCTATTTCTCTCTCTCTCTTTCTCTCTCCCTCTCACACGGATTACACAGATTTATTGAGAAAAATCATCGCACACCACCAAACGTATACGCGTATACGCGGATATACGAATCTCGTCGGTAAGATTTGACGGTTAAGACTACGTCCGAAACATGATAATAATATAATTGTCGATACTCGCGCGCGAAAAACATTCGACACTGTCAAAACAGAGTAATAAACAATACACACTCCCGTCCGTCACACTGTAATCCAACCTTATCGCCTCGAGCACAACGCTGTAGATTAGAGATCGTGTTTTACGGTGATATACGTCCGGTCCACGCACCACGAACGAGAGAGACGCGATTATCGCGGCGTGACAGACACACGCGACAAGGATAAGAGACGAGAATCTGTGTCGATGTCAACGATTGTCAACAATGCGACGCGTTACGTTCGATCGCGATCGTGTATATACGAAGCTGCACTACGTGACGTGTCTCGCACTGCGATCCGAATAACTCTAACGTACAACCGGCACAACAACACAAAATGAACGAGCGAGGATGCGCGCACGGCGAGGACGAATCGGAGCCCGAGAGCGCACGACTTGACAGTTCGCCTATCTGCGTACGACTAGTCGTCTTCTCGGCTCGTTGCCTTCCCGAAGGGCCCGCTCTCCCCTCCTCCGCCACCCTATCGTCGGTACGTGGAGTAGGTAGGTAGGTAGGTAGGTAGGTAGGTAGGTAGGTAGATAGGTAGAGACCGCCGGGGAGGCCGCCTTTACGGGACACGGCATACGTGACGTATCACCGCGAGCGCGCGGCGGTAACAACGTCGTCAACGATGACGACCCACGATCGCGTCCCAGGGTGTATACATCGAATCGTCGTTGCAAACGACGGCGACGACGATGATGATTGTTATTGACTTCTCGCACGCCGCGCACTCCCGTTTCGAGATAACGCGCGTCGCGACGCGATCGCACGTTGCTGACAGACAGCGGGCGCGTTTTCGAAGAACCGGAGCGACGATTTCTTGTGCGCTCGCGCACGCGCGTGCACACGACAACGACGCTTTACGATTACGACGACGATTATGCCACGACGACGATCGTGACGACTACGGCGACTGGAAAATTGGCCGAAACTCGATGAACGGAGAGAACGGTGCCGAGGCGCGCACTACTGTCAGGCTCCTTCGGCGTTTCGGTGGGTATAGAGAGAAGGCGCGCGTGTCCCTTTACCGACGGGCAACGAGAGGCGAGAAAGAGAGAGACAGAGAATGAGGGGAAGAGAGAGAGAGAGAAAAAAGAGAGAGAGAGAGAGAGAGAGAGAACGCGCGCACGGAGTATAACTAACACAGCGCACGGCATAAGTGAAAGTGATTCAGCAGCGCATGCCACCGCGCGCGGCCAGGTACCCGACGCGGAGTGGAGGTGCCGCCTGAGAGAGGTCTGCACGGACGAGGAAGGGGGGAAGGGGAGAGGGTCGAGTAGCACGCGGTCGCGGCGGAGAGAAGGCGGACGGACGGATCCGCTGCCGCTGGTATTGCCGCGGTCGAAGATACCGGTGGGGGAGGAGGGAGGAAGGGTAGGAGGGAGAGCGGCGAGAAGGAGGTTGCGCGACCGATGGCGGGGATGACCTACTTACGGAACCAGGTCTATGTCGGCCGGAGAAATATTGTCCGCGAGCATGCGAGAGCCCGCGCGTCGTCGTCGTCGTCGTCGTCGGCAGTTCCCGCCGCTCGATGCTTCTAGGATTTCGGAGCCGAATTTACGACGATACGCATATGCGGGCGAGTTTCGAAAACGAGTAGTACAACGAGAGTTGTCGAGCAAAGAGAAGAAGGAGGGAATTCTCTCGTAGCCGGCAATCTCGAGAAAGCGACCGGTCCTGCGAGTGACGTAAGACGCATTCCGCGAATGTGTCGGGTAGGATCGAAACTTTTTTTCTTTTTTCGAACGGATCTCGGGCCGAAGAGGCGAGAGAGATCCGATCGCGAGAAGCGGCAAACGGAGTCTCTCGCGCGCGTCAGAGAAGCGACTCTTGCTTTCAAAGGTGTACGAGAAAGAGAGAGAGAGAGAGAATACCGATATCAGATAGAGGCAATATCGTCACAGGTAGAAGCGCGGCGTGGCGCGGGTAAGTGTCGCGGCACCGGGCCACGTACAGACGCGCTGCTGGGTCAACAGCAACGCCGTTGGCACTCCCCGGCAGCAGCACCAGCGATCCGCGCCTGTGTATGTACGCGCAGCGGTAGATGTACGACGCGGTAAGCGCGCGGTGGGGAGACCTACTGACCTAGTTTGCGTTGAGAACATGACGCAGCCGCGCGACTCGCTCCCTCTCGTCATATACACCTCCCTCCGTCTCTGTCGCTCGCGCGCCCGTCTCCCTCTCCCTCTGCACCTCTCTCTCTCTCTCGTTCTTCCATCTATACGTCTTCCCTCTCGCGATCCCGCCGTCTCGCTCTCGCAGATTCTGTCCTTATTCCCCCCACACCGTATGCGCGTTCCGTCTTTCTCTCGTCTTCTCCCACCCCTCTTTACGCCCCTCGTTAGGCCTTCTCTACTCGCGTACTCTACCGCGTGAAAAGACGCGATACCTCTTTCTCTCTCGCCGTCTCCCTTCTCGCACCCTCGCTCGCTCACTCTCACTTTCTCTCTCCCTCGCACGCTTTTTCACTCCCCCTTCCCCTCCTATCTTTTCTTCCCCTGCCTCCCATCCATCCGCTTCTCCGACTCATTTATTCGCACTCTCACACTCTTTCTCGTACAAGTGAACGAGCGAACGTTCCTGCCGTAACAGCGCGCGTACACACATGTACACGCACACATTGATGAACGCATGCCGCGCGGAGTATCGCAAGCGTGTTGTCATCGACGTTGTCATCGCATCGGGTGCATCAAGTTTCGAGATTAAGCGCACGTCGCGCGCGTTTAATGCTATAAATTCGACCATAGAAATTTCGCAGGGTGACCTCGAAAAGTTCGCGTCCGCGTGATATCCGTCAAAAAAAAAAAAAGAAAAAAAGAAAAAAAAGAATGTACAAAACGTCATTTTCCGGCAGCATCCGAGAAAGCATAATAATGCGCCTAAACCGCACACAACACATCTCTACTAGTTGATCCCGATAGTAGAATGATTTTTATTATAATAATTGTCGGCGCTTAAAATACTGAGAGAATCTCGGGCCTTCGTTCAATATAATTCCAAGCATAACACCAATGCAACGCGAAAGCGTGTAGAAAGCTTGATAAAGATTTGCATAGCGAGAATAGTGCGAACAGTCGGGAAAAATTGAAAAGCGAGGATATGGTTAAAGGATGAACACACAACGTGGTTGAAACGGTAATGGTTAATTCCAGAAACAGAGCTCTCGCGCCTTGCGAAATACGCATCCGCTCTTCTCTCTCCCTTCTGTTACTTACGCTTACGTCGGGATATACCACGAAGAAAACGACGAACGTAATATGGATACGTCGATAGGAAGTTTCGAAAGAAAATGTCTTGCTAAATATCGTCCTATATTCCTCGTACGGACTGATCATGAGTTGTCATGGCAATTTTTATCTCGAAATTAAGTTAATTGCGATACCATATTTTCCGTATGACGAATGCTAAAGTCTTCAGGTTTTACGTCGAAACGATTACGAATTTTCGCGATGACGATGACGTGGATTAATTATTTTTTTATTTATTTTTAATTATTTTATATTTAATTATTTTATTTAGTTAATTAATTTAACTAATAAACATTAATGCGACGTATGATTCGCGGTGTAGAAACTTTACTACGTAAAATCTCTCCGTGAAAAACTGTGCGATCTGAATGAAGCAGGACGCAAACGAGGGCCGTGACTCAAATCCCGCTGAAAAAAATACAAACGATCGATTGAACTTCCGCTTCTCATTGTGCGCCGTGCTTCTAAACACCGGTCCTTTGTTCGGACCGGTGCGGATCGGAAGTGAGGTACCTGCCTGCGTGAGCGCGCCGTATCCGAACGAATACGTACACGCATGCACGTACGCACGCACGCACGTTCACGCATATTATTTCTATCGGATGGCGTGTCTACGAGAAAGAGGTCCCTTCTGTACAGCGCGCCCGAACAACGCAGGTGGAATAAGAATTGTCGCGGCGCGCGCGCTGGTGAAACGGATGAAAAAGGGTCAAACGAAAGCGAAAAGGGCCGGCGGCGGCACGAAACGCGTTGCTCGAAAGAACGGAAGCGACGAAAGAAAGTGAAAGCCTCCGCGCCGCGACCCAGAAACTTTCGGAGTGTGTAAAATCGAATCGGCGGCGCCGTACATTCGGCACAGTTTGTCGCGTTTCTGACAGTGATGATTCCGCCGAATCTTCTCGTCGACGATCGATATATATCGCGTTAATCGTCGCGTACGAAATATGCTCACGGAACGTCGCGGATAATTAATTGCGACACGTCGCGACGAGAATCGGACGAAATCGTTTCACTTTCGAGTGTCGCGTTTTCGCTGCACGATTGCACCGCGTTATGCAATGCCTGCATCCGTATTACGGCATCGGGTGTAATTTCGAGTTGATAAAATAAAAAAAATAAAAAAGAAGAGAGAGAGAAAGAGAGAGAGAGAGAGAGAAAAGAAAGAACACACGCGCGCGCGTACGGTCTTTTCGTTATTCAGATACGTTTCGTCGATTTGCACACAAAGTGTCATACATTCGTCATTACCGCGTTGCGTAACGCGGTCCAATTGCACGCTCCAATTAATGATAATATCGTTTAACGCGCCGTTGTGACAGAGTTACGTCCAGCTCGCACGTGGAGGCTTCCTTCTTCGTCGATGCAACGAATGCATTAGCGGAGTCTACGTCGTCGTTATCGCAAACGATTAATAGCGTGTAGAAGGGAAAGTAATTATAGACGACCGGCGCGTGAAATAAGTATCATCGGTGTGTGAGAGTGTGTACGGCCGCGACGCGTTTTTCTCTTTTTCGTATTTGTATATACTCTCCGCTTATATATTCCACGTCGACGTGAAACTCTCGTTCCACGACGGTGGACGCTTACGACGACGACGACGACGAGTCCGCGACAAGGCTGTGGAGCAGTCGCGCGAGTCCTTTACCCGTATAGGCTGAAATTATGCGACCATTATCGGTATTACGCTATTTCTGGGTCAATTAGCATCGCGATGATCCTTTAAACGCCCCGTGGGCGAGCGAATTTGCGACGTCGATTATTGTCGCGGCGATATTAAGAGCAGCTCGCGAGTCCGCGAGGATACTCTTGAAAACTACAATTCACGCCTTGAAAACTGCAATGAAAGTCTGAAATTCTTGCCGCGAAATAATATGTTCCAATTTGCCAGAGCGATCTTGACCTAGTTATCGGTGTAAAAATGAAACGTGAGTTCTCTCTCTCTCTCTCTCTCTCTCTCTCTCTCTCTCTCTCTCTCTCTCTCTCTCTCTCTCTCTCTCTCTCTCTCTCTCTCTCTCTCTCTCCTTGGAGAAAATAAGAAAGATTTACGTTTATCGCGCGTGGATAGATAATTTAGATCTCATGAAAAAAGTACGATATCTATCGAATAGAAAGATATGTTATTTATCTTTCATCGAGGAAAAATGTAAATGTAATAGTGATAATCGAATATGTCCAATATCATTTGATAGATTCAAATTGTCTTTTTAAAATGAGGAACGTCGAGCTATTATGCTTTAAAGTAGAGCATTGAAATAATTTACTGCAACGAGACAATGTAAATCGCGGTTAAACTGATTGCAAGATGCATAGTAAAAGATAAAGGAAAAAAAAAAAAAAAAAAAAAAAAGAAGTAAACCAGATTCAGAAACTCAAAGGACTTTGGACTTGTTCTGAATTGATATAATTTAGGTCATGGAAAACATCGCGTAATGTCTAGCACTCATCGGCATATTGGAAAAATATACGCTGCTAGTCTTTTTTTTTCGAGGATAAAATATTAATGAATTAATAATTCAATTTGCGACAAAGTTTAAATTGAGAGCATTTTTCCCAAAGTCCCACGAGTTATGTTAAACAATCTATATTCCGAATTAGGCCACCGAGATGATTTACTCGGACTAGAATAATGCAGCCGGGCCGATTGTGAGATGCGCAGATAATATTATGCGTCATTAAAACGAAGGAATGGGAAGGACGATTCCGATAAGAGAGCTTGTTTCTCTGGAATACCGTGATGCGATTATTCTTACAGGTTTGGATCATAGCTTGTAATATTCGTCGCGAGGATTATATGAGCGCGTACTGTGGTGTGTCTCTTTCTCTCTCTTTCTCGCTCGCGCTCGCCATCAACGGCGTGTCTCGGTGTGTGAAGTGTGCCAAGGCCTATCCCCCACTCTGCAATCTCATTTTCGAAACTAAAAGTAAAATCTAACCGATTGTGTGTGCTGTTACACGTCGTATTATCGTAATGCATATTTCTGTCGCATTGATGGAGAGGGAGGGGAGGGGAGGGGGAAGGGGAATTCCTTTGTACATCGCTTACGAAAATCCGGATTAGCAAAATAAATCGCACGTTTAAAGACCATTTCGATTCAATATTACGAAGATCCGCAAGATAATAAATACCAACACTGACAGAACTGTTTTCTTTTACTGCTACCGATTATTTAGTGAGTGTAACGCTTCGCATGCTATTCGTATAATCGAATAGCAGGAACTTATATTTGTTTAACCCACATTTGCTAGATGTTTCAAATAAAAATGACAATTTTTAGCCAATCCAAGCGGCAATCATTAAATATTTATATGTAGCAAATATTTCGGCAAACTTTCTGCTGTCAAACTACTCAAATACGCGAATAAAATCGATTCACTAGAGAGTTTCCGCGAGCATTTCCAAAAAAAGCTTGGACCACGATGCGTGTGACCCATTTCCCAAATTCGATCAGCCGTGTCTGTTTTCTTGCAAGAATGATTTCGCAAAAATCACCGCTCTCTTTATCTCGCCTTTGGAAAAGACGGCGAGAGCAAGAGAGCGAAAGAGCGATAAAAAAAAGAAAAGGAGAGAGGGAGGAGAAGGAGAGAGAGAGAGAGAGAGAGAGAGAGAGAGAGAGAGAGAGAGAGAGAGAGAGAGAGAGAGAAAAGAAAGAGATATGGCGAGTTTCATCCACGAAACGCGAATCGCCGTTTTGCAGGCCAGTTCGCACGTCCTTGACACATTTACCCACATAGGGTACCGCGAGACCACGTTCTGGTGTGCTAATGTATCTATGCGTGTATCTATCCGCATGTATGTGCGTGCGTGCGTGCGTGCATGCGCGCACCGCGATGCATCGACAGATCGTGCTGCTGCAAAGAGTATCGCAAACTGCGCGTGCGCTTATTTGCGCAAATATGTTATTACATTACGGTTAGTGAGAGGAAGAGTTAAGAGAAAAACATGAGCGTGTGGAAAGATCGTTTGAAAACTCTATCGACACTCCTTTCATCCGCGTACAGTTTCTTGTTACAACTCCCAATTGATTTCTTCTAGACGAAAATGTCGAATTATCGATGACGGTTTTCGATTACGAGGTATCAAAATGTAAAGATATTACTGCCCATTAGCCTAATTCGATTCGATCGAATATGGATGCACGAGCGAGGCGCAGAAACTGTCCATGCGTAAATATATAATCATTTGTTTTATTACTTTTCATATGATTTGGAAAAAAATGCGTAGAATTTCTATGTAATAATAATCTATAATCATAATCTAACTTAAAATTTTCAACATAGCAACACTTTGCACAAACGCGTTTATTTGAAACTTTTAGTTTTAAACATACGTAAGAAATATTTTTATAAAATATTGTGTGAATTTTTTAAAAGTTTTTTTTTAAATTTCAAGATTTTGATTTATTCATATATACTCTACTTTGTAAAAATACAATACGCATTTAAAGACAAAGAAAACACACTCCTAGACTCATATGTTAAACGAATTTCTCCGTCCCGTCGTTCTCTATTTTTATGGTATAGCTAGATACATACGGCAGAATTCGGAATAGACTATAAGTCATAAATACCGTAAAGAATTGTCATGCAAAAACGAGTATAAATTACGAAAGTCGAAAGAAAAGCTAAACATATTTGAAATATCCCAATTTCTCCAAATGTTTTCATTAAACCTTTTGATGTGTATAGACATACGATTGTACCGATCCTAGTCTTAAGTTTTTGCACTATAATTTCTTCTCCAAATATTTTGAAACTTATGTTAAAAGAATGCTATTAGCAGCCAAATATTCTTTTAAATTGCTTCTTGTCTAACGATCTTTTTTAGTAATAATGGCAATCCTTAAAAGCTCCTACTTTATTATATATTTGTCATCGGGACTAAAAAAATTAGAATAAATCATATTTTTTTCTCTTAATTAAAGTCTAAATAATAATTGATTCTTATTTATATACTTTTAATAAAAGAAAAATTGAATAAGCAAAGAGAGATTTGTTCATTATTATATTTCTTTATAAAGATAATACTAAATAGTATGCATATAAATATTGCATATAATATTGGAATATCAATAAATATTTTTAATTAAACAATGTTTACCATTTCTATTCATTATGAAAAATTCCCAAAGTTATTCCTTTCTATCTTTTCTACCTAAGAATTTACTTATTTTCCAGCCTTATACTACGGAGATAGAAAATAAAAAGAAAAGAAAAGAAAACAACATAAAGAGATAATCAAAATAATTTCCTTCTCATGCCACCAAGAGAGACAATGTGAGGATTAATTTTCCGTAAATAATGTGCAATGACAAATCCGAGATCGAAATAGTCATTCAAAACTAGAAATACGATTGCTATTTTAATGACAATTATATGTATATGTATTATAATGCGTGTATATAAGAAGGTGTGTCCAACTTAAAATTAAGTCATTCTATTATAAAATTAAACGGAGTGATGACGTAAAAAACTTTTGAAATAAAAAAAATGTATACAAGTTAGAAGCAAATCAATGTCCATAAAAGTTCTTCTTTTTTTCTTAATGCGATACCCGTGGTTCTTAGAAAGTTGGGATGCAACATGTAGCTGGCACAATATGTTTTCGTATTCTTACATCTTTCTTTGTAATATTTCTCGGCATCTTTCCAGTGGTTGTCGTTATGCCATTTAGAAACATTTTATTATTTTATGGCTTAGCTAATAAATTAACAAGCCAAACATTTCTAAGATTTTGAATGGAAATTATTGCATTGTTTCGACAATAGAAAAGCGAAGACATATGTGCTATGGGATGCGCGCTAATTGGGCTTGCTATTATTTACTTGTGAAAGTATCTTAAATATTTTTACGACATCAGGCTATATTCTTTGTGTAATTTACCCCTCGAGTTGGGGATGAAATAAAGCTGTAGAAGTTGCCTGGAATGCCGAAATATTGAAAAGACGTACATTCTCCGGTGATATCGAACAAACTTGCTCCCTGTGGAGCAAACAAGCGGCCTAAAAGAGGAAAAAAAGAAGACTTCGCTGTTGTCAGCTTGAATTTATTTTCTATTTGAAATCAAGTCGATCTACATATATTCTTTCATTTCGAATTAATTCAATATCTAAGTATCATCTCATTAGAATAATAATCTAAGAAACGACAAATTCGTTACGCGAAATATTTCATGATAGGCATTAATACGTATACATATAATTACATTTGCGAACAGTGTTAATTGTTTTGAAAAGTTTGATTTTATGAATATTTTTATGAAAAATGTTAGATATTCAAAAATAAAAATAATAATACGTTTTGAAGCCATTAATAGCTTAAAACTATTAAATTCTCCTTAAATACAAGAAAGAAATTTATTTCATTTCTAGTTTTGACTGTCCTGTAAAACATACGCACCCCTCTATATGCAATGTTCAAGCAAATTGTGCATTCGATTCACGTAATTTTGGCGTAACTTACGTGCACGCGACTGATATCCGGCAATTACAACGAGAGTTTATTGCATGCCTTATAAACCTGTCCTTTTTTTTCTCGGTGATCACGATTAAAGAAAGCCGAGGACAGTCTTGACCTTGACCGAAAAATTATTTGACACGATTACGAAAGTCCGATAGTCGCAATGAAAAAGAAGATATTTCGATTGGAATAAAACTCGTTTCTGCTCTTACAGCAAATACGACCGTGTAAATGCGAGTGTCCTGCAGGAGCTCGGACGGGATGATTCTCAAGGTTGAAAAGAGATACGCGAGAAACGCTATGAAAGGTAAGACCAATAATAATGATCGGCGATCATAATGACCGGTAATTTCCCTGAGAAATAATTCCGGTCGAGCTGAACGAAGCAAGGTGAGCTGGACGCACAACGGAGTACATATGTACCCACAAAGAGAACTTAAATATTCGCGCGAGGATTGTAATTTCAGGGCGAATAAGATTTTTATGAGGTGCAGTATATCGAATACGAGTAAATGTCCCGGAATGTCTATCGGTGGAAAAAATTTAATTGACGCTGAAATAAAAAAAAAAATGTCGGTTTAATTTAATATTGATATCTTCTTAAAAGAAGATAAAAAGAAGTCCACGCGGCTGTCGAAAAATTGTTGTATTATACATAAATGTCGTTATATACATACATATATATATTTTATATATTTTTATATATATTATATATATATATATATAGAAATCATTTATATATATTTATTTAATATATATACTTTATTAATTTTCCCCGCAAAAGTAACATCAGAAAATTGTGACAATCAAAAGAAAAAAAAATATGCACACTAGAAAAAATCTAATTCTTTCATTACATGATTTAATATTAAAAATATTATATCTAAAAAAGTACAATATAATCGTATATTTTATTTGATTATTTGTGTGTATATGTATTTTAATATAATTTTGTGGAAACTATACCAGATATACATATATTTTAAACCAAGAATGTCTAAAAACATCATAAGACTATTTGCTCTGATTAAAATTCCAGTTTTTATTATTAAAAATCTTACGATTGGTAAAACTATGTTTTCTATTTCCATTTTTTTTATTACCGCAATCATCTTTGTTTTATGAGTGCATATTTAAAAAAAAATTGCATTAATAAACGCGAGTTTATAAAGTTTTAAACTTCTTAACATATTTGTGAAACTTATCGTATTTCTTTTATTATAATATTAAGATTATTTTCCTAATTCTGCTAATTGTAAGCTTAAACTTTATATTAATCTATGTCGAAATGTGATCAGTTTCAATATGCGTAATTCGGAACAAAACGCCGATTGCGCGCGATGTGCAAAACCGGGACGACACGTGCCAAACGAGTCCATCCCCGCCTCACTTGACGCAAATACCTGACGATTTCGCGAGATGACGTCGCCGACGTATCGTTTGTCACTAATTACACACGATGTTACGCATTCGCGCGCGCACGTGCTAATCTCCATCAGTGTCTAGCATTGCACTATAAGCAGAAGTCGTTCGAGTCATGATTTGGGCAATCTGTCATTTTTAATCGATATAAACCACTTTCAGTCGAATAAAATTAATGCGTTAGCAGTTCTAAAACCTGCATTCGTCATAGACTGAAGAGGCAATTTAGTCAGACTCGTGACGTGATATCATCCTAATTAAAAATTTATTATCTAAAAATATATCTTATGTAAGCTCTACAACACAGTTCTATTAAAATACATATACATAAATATTTAGATAAAATATGTACACAATTATATCGTACTTTATTGAATGTAATATTAATAATATCGAAACATATGCGAAAGAGAGATAAGAAAATAATTAAATTTTATAACGTATATAATTTTTTCTTTTCGATTGATATACATATATCCTCAATTTCTTGACATCATTATTTTTATAGAAAAAATAAAATAAGATTGCAAAAAATAAAATGACAAATATTCTTCAAATTTTTTAAATATTTTTTACTTAAAATTAGACGCGTGTAATTAGCGCATTTTTTTTATCTGTTTTGAGAATGTTACTTGTGTCACGTAGATTATTTCATGGTTTAATTAATATAAAATTGAACATGAATACATACAATAAAAATTAATAATCTCAAGTGGAAAAAAGAGAAATTTAAAAAATGTGATATTAATATCATTTTTTTTTCTTATATATAAATAAAAATATATTTTCTTTTCATTAAAAAAATTTTTAATGTATTATTATTTATCAAGATGAGAGAAAAAAAGATTTCGTTTCGTTAAAAGCTCAAAGTTACACAGATTTAAATACGGCACTGGATGTGTATGTATTAATAAACTATTGCATAATAATTAGAGTGCGCCGGTGACTTAAGCACAAAGAAATCGTGCTGCCTTATTGTAAATTCATCGAAAGCGACCGCAACGACCGGATCAAATAGTGAATTGTATTAGCCAGAGATTCTCCGAATCGAGTATCTCTCTTTCCCCCCCCCAACCCCCTCATTCTCTCTCTCTCTCTTTCTGTACAGCTGTAGGCAGCGTGACGGATATAGCAATCTCTCAAGCCGGTTCGAACGATGAATGGGCGAAGAAAGTCTTTCGCTCTCGTTCGCCAGCCGGTCTTTGCACGCTATCGTCGTGATTCTATCCTCCTCTATCTCTCTTTTTCTTACTCAAGACAGTCGCGCGCGCGAAAAGTAGCTCGTCCGCTTTTACTTTCCGCGGCGGCGGCGACTTTCGTTGGCAATGGTACTAGTTACAGCTGTTACGTCGAGCGGTTACGCGACGAAGACGCGAGACGTTCGCTCTCGACTCGACTTGGCTCGGAGTAAACCGAGAGTGAGGTAAGCCGCAACTCTCTTCCTTTTTCTTTCACTCTCTCCTTTTCTCGCTACCGATTACCGACATTCTCGCTTGCACTTTCGCTCGAGAGCGTGCTGCTGTGTGCAATGCCAAGCCTTGCTCCTCTCTCTTTTCTTTATCAATCTACGAATCATTTCTCGCGACGTGAGCACGCGTGCGGGGGTAGGTTTTGTACCTCATTTTCCAAATCTCTATTAACTCTCGATGGACACATCTAGGTCATTTCATGTCCGATCAATTTCTTTTGTCGCCGCTTAGTATATTATAAACCGTAGTATTATATATATATATATATATATATATATATATATATATATATATCGATATGCAGAGAACGATAATATGAATAAAATCCTTTCTCTTTCGTCAAAATAATAAATTCTATATATTAAAATAAAATATTTAAAAAAATTATTTCGATTTTAAACCTATATGATTTATGCTTTCTAAAGATATAAAATTACATAAAATAGTTTAAGTAGTTAATTTTTTTTAATCACGTAAACATATTCATGATCTGAATAATCCAGATGCTAAATTAAAATGTCGTTAAATATACGGTATCACCAGATGAGAGTTATATTTAAAACTTAATCGTTTTATTCCACTACCTTTTCTAATCTCTGATCATTCTTTTAGTTATACGTATATCTTTATAAATTAAAAGAATATATATATAATGTAAAAGGAAAATTAACTAGGTAGCAGAAATTTATCGACAATTTCGACGAGGTCAGACGGAACGACGAAAATGTCTGCCCTATTTTGGGTCGCTGGGGTATAAATTGCTTCCCCCGCGATCATTTCCGGGTCAAGGGTATCTCTAACTAGAATCACGACATTTAATGTAATTTGATTTCTTAGTTGGTCAGTTTCGGGATTTTCCGATTTTCCACCTTACTGCTGAATACAATTTTTCGCAAAAATGAAATTCTTTATTCAAGTTTGAGTTGACAGAAAATCGCAACGCGTTCCGTACGATTCAATGCGCACATACGAATGTCTGCGTATAAAAAAATCATAATTTATTGACGGAATAAAGATAAGGTAATGATTATATATCCGCGACGCGAATACATAATGATAATGTTAATGATGCAGTAAGAAAAAAAACCGTAGCACATCGCTGAATCATAGAAGAAGTGATTGATTAGAAAACGATCTTTAACTTTTAAACTATACATAGGGTGTTCCAAAGTTACCGCATCATCTGCTGATAGCAGATTTTCTTGAGAAAATTGAAAATTCTAATACCAAAATATCGAGGCTATAAGTACAATTTTTAAATGGGAATGCGTTTGTCCAATGTTCTCGCTTTTAAACACATATCGAAATTATTTCTCAACATTGTCCCATTTTTTCTGGTTAATTAATCTGTGATGTTACAGAATGCTGACAGAACATATTATTGTAGCATGCTGACAATAATAACAGTAGCATAAAGATATTACGGAATATTGACGTTGAAACGCGATGCGCAGCAAGCTATCAAAGCTGTCATATGAAGTATGTCATAGGTGAATGATATCTGTCATATGGTAAAAATGTTCTCTTTTACCGTATAAGATTAAATACATTAAATGAATGTATTCAACCTTTTCTTTATCAGAAAAGTTAAAAAATTATTTATTAATTATAATAATTAAAATATTTTTAAGCATCTTTCCTACCATTCTTAGGAAATGCGATAGGTCTGAGACATTTGATATATATAACCTAATCTTATCCAGACAAAAAATAAATGCACAATTTTCGTAAAAATATCCTCTTAACGATTTGTTATTTTTAAGAGAAAAGAAGAGAGAGCACCGATCACATACAGAGAATATATGAGAGAGAGAGAATCGAGAGTTTAATTTAAAACCATATCTATATTTCAGACAAAGAGCTCTTATTTACTGTAAAAAAAATGGATCTGAGATGATTTTCATTAAACGTCGAACTGCAAAGTGACATTGAAATATTGAATCAGCATTATCTTTCCCTTATTAAAGAAAAACTTCTTAAGATTTAACTGCATAATATTATGTGTCAATTCACAGTGTAATCTCTCTTCTTACGCCTTTGCGTAAATATTCTTATCACCATATCATGTATTAAGTATCGAGGATCATATGTTTTTGGCATACGCGCTCGCGCAAGGTTTGCGAGGGCGGACATGCAACTAGATCAAGTTGAAGAGTTCGGAGCGTCGAGGAAGGACGGTGTCCAAGACGAGGTCAGCCGCGTCATTTGTTGCCTGTTATTTTTAGCACGGCGTTGGAAGAGAAAAAGAGAGAGAGAGAGTGAGAGAGAGAAGACATTTTTACCCTGAATTATTATTACTATATCGGTCGTCGGAGCGAAAGGCGGGCGAAGGATAAGTAAAAGAAATTAAATCAATGGGCACTTTCGAACGATTCGACGGGAAGGCGAAACAAGCAATGAAAATCGAGGGGAAATGAAAGGAAAGTAGAATGAAAGAGAGAGATAAATAAAAAGAGAAGAGATAAGATAGGAAATCGATTCTGTTCTGGGATTAATCCTCAAAGGACGATCACGGAGATTACGCACAGCAACGGAAAAATTGTGACGATTCAGTATATCGCGAACACGCAATTTCGAGGCTCCAGGAAGAGAAAAAGGGAGGGATAGAGCCGTCCTTTATGGATCTTTCACCAGCATAATCGTGCGGTTAATACACGCTTTATCAAAGGCGATAATACAGATGATAACGGTATGTAGGTCAGTTTGATAAGAGTGACCTGATTTCTGGTTGGCACCAATGTTACCAGCAGATCCGCATGCGTGCCGTCGACGCCAACGCTACGCGTCTCTCTCTCTCTCTCTCTCTCTCTTTCTATACATGTATATGTAATGTGTGCGTGTGTGTATACTCGCTAAGCGTAATTCTGACCGCGTATCCACGTGCTCGTCGAGATCTATACACATTCCACGTACCCTAAGGTGACACGCCCCTGCGTGTCTCGGCGACAAGATCTTACTACAAGGTACTCTTGTGAAAAATCGAAACCATTTCTCTTCGACAAAGTTGTCGGCAAAGTTAAAATAAGAAAAGCGTGCAATGAACTATTTTCACATTCTGTATCGCAATAAAAAATTGTTAGTATTCTTCTAGATAGAAACGACATCTTCGATAAATGAAAGAAACGCTGAAAATTTTCTATCATCGTTTATATTTAAAGAATATCTGAATCGTTCAAATCTGTGTGCCGCAGTGTTTAAATGTAATCCTTTTTTTCTAGCAATAATGTCTGAATTATAAATTTTTTTTCTAATGAAAAGAATTAAATTTTCTTTTTAGAGATGCAAATAAATCACGAAATTTAGATTAATTTTGCATAGATTTTATCTTTAGAATAGTAATTCTCATCGAAAATTCGATAATTCAATTTGACCTTGAAAAATATGTTCAATCAAACTTTTTCGATAAGGAACAATTAAGTATATTGGTTTTTTTAAAAAGGAATGTCGCCTGATGCGGAAATTTGCGAACACTCTGTATAAAAGCTAAAGCCGGTTTCGTGCGAGCACACAAGACACGAATAATTTTATCTCAACACTCAGGTATATAAATTTAAGTAACATCGATACAACCTGTAACAAGAGTTACTCTTGCGATACAATTGAGTTTTCGTTCGCCAAGTTTCGATCGTATACTCCGTCTGTGTTACACAGGATGTGAAAATCTCTCATAAACCACTACGATTATTCATGTGAAATAATGAATGTGAAATCTTTGACAAATTATTGTACTATACGTAATTATATTACAAAAATACAGTTCTTCTTAAAGATTAGTTTTAAAAAGCAATATTACAGTTGAAAAAAATAATAAGCTCATTATTTCACACGCACATTGCGATCATATAAGTATTCTCGTTCTGTTATTTAATGTCACATAAAAATTCTTCAAGTGTGTCAAATTATTATGTCAATAATAATGTGGCACACCGCCTGACGTTTGAATGGTGCATAATACACTGTCTCTTTAAACTTTATAAATATTCTGTAAGCACACCTTTGTCCTTTGCCAAAACGATATACTTTGAATACGCTACTTTGTATTCGCCAAATTCTTATTCTTTATTCATGATGTATGTGCGGACTACGTAAATTACCGCGCGTTAATTATAATGCGCATAACGAAAGTCCGGGTCAATCATTTCCCCACGGCGCTATGTTAATAGATTATTACGACATCAATTTTGTCATTCGCGATGGAGGTAAATACGTTTCGCGCTTGTTACACGACCGTGCAACATTGTGAATGCATTGTGAATGTTTGTTCTGCGTGATAAGGCAATCACACGCATAAATTTCCGTCTATTTTTGCCGGAAGACGTTTTGAGAGGCATCGATAATGACCAAGCGAAGTTATGATAACACGTAATGCTAGATAAATCTTCACTCGAAGATGTAACGCCAAATGAAACACGTTAACTTTCATAAAAAGTTCATTCGCATAAAAAGTTTGAAAGTCCTATTCGAAACACTTGTATTCCCGTTGTCTCTATTTTTAATAACTTGAAAATTAGTGGAAACTCTTTCTAAATTTTTAGCGGAATTTTTTTCGTATGAAAGAAATTGATAAAATATACATGTGTCTCCGACTTTTTTATGTGAATAATTAAATTTAAACACCATTTCGAAAATCAAAGGGGCAATTTCTATCGAGAGGACAAGATTTTTCTGAACATAAAATTGCCGGACAGCGAATGTGGTGAAATGCAATTTACTTGTCGCGAAATTTTAAAAGCCGAGTAAAGTATCTCTCCGTTCTGCGATTTTTTTTCTCTTTAAGACAAGGTACACAATATCGGTGTGTCCGTTAATGCAGTTTTCGTGTTTGGGGTTTTCGTGCGTTTTTCGCGAATTGCGTCTCGCGTTGCTCTTCGTATTACGCATTCTATATTGTTTTGTTGTTGTGCGTAGCGAGAGACACGACAGCGCGGCTTGCCAGCCAGCATGAATTAATTCGCTTGACCTATTTACCCGATGCACTTGGACCACCTTGTACTGCCGACACTCGTGTAGATCCCCATGTATATGTGTGTGATGTGTGTGCGCGTGTATGTGAAGTGTCACTTAATAGGCGAGATTGGCGCGTGCGCAGACATCGTGATGCTGCGTTTTATTCCGAGCGACATCTTGGAATCACGCAATAAAAGAGGGTTGTTATGTTCTCTATCGGAAACAGAGGAGACGGTAACAAGGCAGATATTTGATGACATCGAAATATTTTTAAGGACAGCGATACAAATACCGGAGCATGCGATAAAGCAAATTCAATGACTGTTAATGTCTACAACAAGCGCGAGTCGGCTTTATCGCAATATGCGTGAGTCTTAACGATAATGTCTGCAAAAGCGAACTGTCGGGATTGCAACATTATGTAGCAGAAAGTATGCACATTATTCGTATACACTTGTTGCAACAATAGATATATCACCGTTGTGATATCTATACGTTCTTACTATAAAACAAGTCTACTAGTTCCGAGTTACGCTTAAATATTAGAGAGACAGATATTTTTATAACAAGCTTTTGTGCATCAACTTGTTTATATGATACACGTGATAATAAAAAAATACAAGAGTATATTTTTATCCTCTTTATCAAATATGAAAATACGAAATCACATTACGCTTCTGTAATTTTACAATTTGCGCGAATTTTGTGAATTTCCACTTCTGTAACGCGATCAATAATATCGACAATCGACGTGTTCAATGTCTCGTGTTCAGTAATTGAGGTCACCCAGAATTCGTGCAACATTGCCGCGTCCCATTACAAAATCATCCGTGCAAGGCGCTCAAAATTCGCATCTTCGAACTGTCGTGTTTTATCAACGTTTAACGTCACTGTGCCGCATGCAGAATAGACAAACGGTTGAACTAAGAATGGTATGCTGCGTCTCAATCCAGGCGGGATATTCATTTGAAAAGAAAAAGAACGATTGAACGATAGTTGTCGAATAAACAAATTCCGCGACTAAATCATCGCTAATATAATAAAGAATATTTAGAGGAACGGAACTTTGGATCGACGCGGCTATCCTATAGCAGCTGGTCTTGTGAACAGCAAGAGTAAGAAGAACAGAGGAAAAGAAACAAAGAAATATTTTAATTTCTTGTTCCAGAGTAAGCTCTGTCAGAGAATAAATTATATAGTTGCATTGTTAAATATTGATTTGTAAATGGACAATGTTTGTGTAAGGTTCGAATAAATAAATTTTCAGGAAAAAAGTTAACACTATTTGCTGTAACAAATGTGTATGTGTTTTCTACTTGCTAACTTTCTCCGGGAGAAATTTTTTCCCGAGGGATCTTTTTTGGTATACATCCCCATAACGGAGATACTCCCATTTAAAAATCTCTTACCTCCCTCTGCGCGTATTTTGTGTTCAAAAGAAATGAATTGATGTCAATACAAGTGTTTGAATTATTTCACACGAGGGATAAATATCGGGGGAAAATTTTTCGGGGAAAGACGTGTTAGGGAGAGAAGGGAGGATGCGGACGAACGGAGCCTTGGCGGTAGCGGCGCGCATGCGTTCCCGCAACACACCACGTCGCTCTCTCAGTTTTCTCATTGACCCAGTTACCCAGTACACTTGACCGCACTCCGCTGCGTCCCTCATTCCCTCTTCCACCGCGCCCTTCCGTAGCTACCCTGCACCACCCGTTCCACTCCTCCCCCCCTTTTCGATCAGCGGGAAGTCGCGCTTCTCCCATCTCCTCCTCCCCCTGCTCCTTCTCGCTCTTTTCATCTGGGCGCAACACCGTCGTTGCCGTTATCGCGTCGTGTCGTCGATATATCTGTATGCAGTTTCACCCTTGCCCTCCCCCTCACTGAGCACCATATACAGGAGGCTTGTGCGCTTGATCGCTAATACGTGCGCTCCGCGTACGTCCTTCTCCTCTCCCTTTTCTTGCTTGTTCTTACTTGTTCTTACTTTCTTCCTTCCTTAGTATCGTTTCTATAAGAGTTAGTGCTATTGTACTGCAACGTTGTAGCGCAATATTTCACCGATAATATTATCAGACATTCGCTCAAAAGTGACATTCTTCATAAAAGAAAACAGCCATCAAATTTCTCTGATTTATCGAATGCAGATATGAAAAAAAAATGTAAACTATATAAATTTTTTTACATTATGAATGAATAATTAAAAAATTTAAATTAATTTGTTCTGATCAATTTGTTGCTTCAATGTTGCGCAATTATATCGTTACAGATTCTACATTATTGTACAACAGTATCACGTGCGCGAAATTTATTGTGACAGAAATATACATATTTGCGGCAAGCTAAAAAAAAAAAACATTTTACGATACAGCCATTATTACACAGTGATGCTAATCCTTATATGAACAATACTTTGGAAGGGTGCGATTTTTCACTATTTATTTGTTCTCTTTTACGCTTCTTTTTTCTCTTTCTCTTTCTCCAACTTCACAATGTCTGTGAGCTCCTTTAAGCCGAGCCCTTATTTGCCAACGAAATTTGATAGAGCTTAGCTTTACTGCGGCTAACTCGACATTTCAATTAATATGTATGTTAGTAATTTAAATATTGGGGTAAATATCATATTTATATGTATGCATTGATACGTTGACATTGAAATATTTGCTAAAACAGTGGAGGATATTTGTGAGGATCGCGATGCGTCTATCGTGGTAACGAATTGCTAACTTTTTAATGAAACAAAGAGAGAAAAAAAAAGAGAGAAAAGAAATCACAAGCGCCACGTACTATCAGTTATCTCATAAAATAATACTGCAAAATACATCGGCCGTGTTATTGCCGCTTTGCGATATCTGTTGCTTCTTTTATAAAAATAATATTGTAAATATATCAGATAATTTGATAATAAGTTATAGTCGAGATTATTTTCTTTATGCAATCCGCTGACTATAGTAGACTTACATCAAAACGTTTTGCCAATATATGGAATGTCTAAATCTGATAAAAACTAATACTGTAAAAGTAAAATTGGAACAGCCGAGATAATCTATTGTATATGATCAAGGAAAATTTCACGATCATTTCATGAAATCTAAGGACATAAATCAATGAGGCTTTTCAGACTAACGAAAGTAAAAACTTAGACGTTGACTATGTCAGAATTTAAATCAATTATCGAGTCTAAATCCTGCATTTCGATGTACTGATAAAATTTTGAGGATTATACCGAAATTTATATGTATATATATATGTATATAATTATTATTATATACATATATAACAATTAAAAATAATTGAAAATAATCCCAAGTAACTTAGGTAAAGTGTTTTCAAACTAAATGGTTCGGATGATCCTGAAATTTTTCTAAATCTCCCCTGCTAATACAATTTTAATCCATCGTATTCGCGAGAAAATACTCTTCCTTTGCGTCATGTAAACGCGAATGCGAGAACGAAAGAACGTAGCGAAGATATATCGACCACGGATTCGAAAGAAAAAAAGTCACGGATACTGTAGATATAAATAATCGTGCGTACGATGACTCAAATTGACGCGGTCTATGAATCCCGATGATACAATCGCGAGAGATCGTTTTATTTCACAATGCCTCGCGATTTACACGATTACCTTAATATAGAGCTTTCCAAACCTTATATAGCAATAATTCCCCTCCCCTTTCTTTTTTTTTACAACGAATTTTTTTACAACAATCTTCCCTTTCTGTAAAATCACGAACAGTTATTTTATACATTTATCTTTTATAGTCAAACTTAAAAAATAATTACAAGTATAAATAAAAGTATTTCTTTTTCTTTTTATTATCGCTTATATTTATTTTTGAGTTAAAATAAAACTTCTTTAACTGCCTCTCTTTTTTTTCAAATTTTAATAATTTTAATAAATTTTAATAATTTTTTAATAAATCAACTCTAATCAAATTAATCTAATCTAATTTAATTAATATATTTTAATTTCAAATCTAGTCATTTTTTTCTTTTCCTTCAGTTATTCTATACTTTGCTAAAATAATTTTCACAAGAAGTAGCCTTATTAAGGACTACGCAATCGATGGTTGATGAACCCATCAAAAATCGATCAGATAGAAAAACATAGTTTCGTCCCCCACAAATATAAACTAATAATCTATGTCAATATTTATTATAACATAAAATGTTTAATGAAAACATTCACTGATTTTTATCATTTTTCTCTTTGAATTTTTTTTTCTCATAGCGGCTTACTTAGGTTAAACTATAATTCGATCGAGTTGCGGATAGAAACGACAAATTGTAAAGACAATCTCAACGAAAAAGAAAGTATCGCAATTTTTTGATCCTGTAACGATTATTCGTTACAAGATTGCGATGATTGTAGAAAAATATTTTGTGCTTGGTGCAAGCTTCGACTGTATTATTCGTGCCGTGGAAAATATTTTAAAGGGTTAAACCGGCAATATCGCGTATGTTTACTAGACTGGAATTCCGCTTGCGCGGGGAACGCGTGCTCGGTCTTACCGTCCAATTAATGCACGTCGAATGGTAAGAAGTATACAACGCACACTATGCACACTCCCGTGTGGAAACGCCGCAAATCTGCTCGGATAAAATTTACATTATAAATATAGAAAATTATCATACTCTGAAACTTCCGTCTATTTTTAGTTATTATTTCTCATTATTACGATCGCTGAAGTGCCTATAATAAGAAGTACGGCTCGAGGTTTATCTCTTAAGGTCAAATGCAATCTTGCTTTTCTAAAGATATGAATATAGTTCCGGAATAATATGTACAAACACATTGTGTATCACGGCTCTCGAATAATATTTAACGTCAATATATGTAAAAGGTGGGAAAATCATGGGATTGCAGTAATTTCGCGTGAGTCATTTGGATGATTTAACTCCAGTATGCATACTGTTCCACACTTGGCGCGTATTAAAAATGACGTATTTTTCTTAATAACAGCATTGCACATTTTGGTACTACAGTTATCTAAAAAAATTAAAATATACATGGTGTAAGAAAAAAATTCACAAACCGCCTTCCGCGTTTTACTGGCGCACGTGCTATAAATACGTATCATAAAACGGCGTCTACGAGCACGCGTGTTGTGCGAGAAAGATATTCTATTGATGACTCACTCCACGTATTTCGTTTTGTTTTGTGCTAGCTAGGTACGAACTAGTGAAGATATATGTACTACATCTTTTCGTCGATCGTAGCTGAATAAAATATTTTCTCGATATCATTATAATATTAAAAACAATACTAAAAACATCGTATTCTTAGGTTTCTCACTCTTACAATTAGTTCAGTATGAAAATCATTTTACGATCGTCATAAATATTCTTTAAGAATTTGTAATAAAAGCAAATTTTCCATTAATAATTTTATTATAAATAATTGTATATTTTATTAGTATATTTAATAGTAATTAAATTAATTTTTAAATAGTCAAAATGTCTACTATTATTTGCAGATAATTAAGTGACAGTTTCACGGATTAATTCTAACGAGAGGAAAATGTGCCTGCATTTAATATTCGTGCCACGCCGTGTATGAAACTGACTTCCACAACATTAAAGTATATATAGAATGACGTTTTACCGGATACACGCGAGAATCATCGTCGAAACGTCACAAGCAGCGCCGTTCTGCGCGAACGCGTCTTTTCAGAGAGCCGGAGTCCTCGATCTCCGGTCTGATCCGATTGATCGATCACCGATCGGGGCAACAGGTAGCTCCTCTGACCGCGTATATTAGCAGTGAGCAGTAAGCAGAGAGTATGCCGTAAGAGAGCCGTAAGAGAGTAGTTGCTTACTCGGCGTTACACCGGCGCGGCGCAGCCTTGAGCCTATTCCACGCACGAAAGCCCCCGCGCCGCACGCCTGGCTGCACGTTGCACGCTGCACCTCGTGCGTCGAGATCAACTCGAAAAAAATCGCGTCGCGCGCGCACAGTCTTGTATCGCCGATATTTATCGAGCTAAATGGTGAATTTAGTCCGGTTCTTGCTTGGTAAAATTTGACTAAATTCACGTTACGATTTCCTAGACATCGTTTTGTCGATAATCGTAGCTGTCATCCGACATTCATATAATATATAATCGTAGCTGTCATCCGATATTCATATCATCTTCGCGTGAAAGTAATTAGGGAAACGGATTTTTTTGTGTACAGCTCCATTCCGTAAAATTTCATGATATTTGACTATCTGAGTGCCATGGCATTTTTCGTTTACGAGAGAGTCGGAATTATATTGGAATAATTCGAATATATACTTTGAATATCACGTATAAAGAGAGAGCGTGCTTTAAATATGTTTAACGATTATTGAAAATAATCATTAATTAATTTCCTTAAAGCAAAATATTATTTGAAAACTTACTTTCCCTCAGAATAATATAAATATATAGAAAAAAAAACATTTATCTAAAAGTAATTGCAATTATTAAAATAATCATTTTTAAAGAAATATCAGTAAAAATTCTTTTATTTGAAATATCATATTTAAAGTTTTTAACACATGTTTATTCCTTGAGTCATAAAATCGAATAAATACTGCAAATAGGATATTAATTAATACAAGAGAATTAATTATTATTTCAAATTAACCATTTAACATAATTTAATATAAAATATATAGCTTATGCAAATAATTTTATTTCATATTTCAAATAATATTTTGCCTACACTTCTGAGAAATTTTAACACATCTAAAGTCTATCTAAATATTCATTGCTCATTATATATTCGAATAATCAAGTAAATTAATATTGTACAAAATATGTTAAAAAATTTCCTATGAAACAATATAAGATCAGACGTATTGTTTTAATGAAAACTTGAATTACAATCTAATAAATGTATATTTATCAAATTAAATTGAAGAAACAGATGTTTTCATTGTCAATTTGACATTTTCGTGTCTTCGTTAAGAGATGCAAGAAATTTACAAGAATATGTTCATCGGCGAGATGCCAATGACTCTAGAGGAGTGCCAACTATGCTGTTTACGGCTTTGATTGACGTGACAGTGGTATTACCTAAATGATGTTGGATCCAAGCAATTGAGCACGACTTGCGGCGTTTTCGGGCGAGCATCCTCGAATCAGGACACTATAAGTTTGCTCTCTTTCTTTCTCTCTCTCCCCCCTCTCTTTCTCTCTCTCTCTCTCTCTTTCTCTCGTCAGTATTAGTAAATAACCCATAAAGCTAGATCTGAGTGATGGGCACAGTGTAAACTTGCTCCCGATTTAGAGCCGAGCCCTTTTTACACGGCGCCAAGTAGGCCATGCTTGAAGGATGTCGACGTGGGAAAATATAACATTTTCCGAGCGGCATGCACTGGTCTCGCACGCAATGCAACGCAACATAACGCGGGAATATAACGATACTAGGAAATTATCGCAGTCACTGCAAACTGAGAGTCGCCGCAGCGAGAGAGATCGCGCTTTACGAATCGGCGCTCGATGATCGGTGTTGGTAAAACGTATAAGTCGCGCGATATAAAACAGTAACCGGCTCGATGACTCGTAGAAATCAAACATTTAAGTGTTCCATCGAGCTCCATGTCGTCTCTTGCACAGGTATATATGTGCTCTAAACCCTTTGTCCTGTGCTGGTAAAAAGCAACGGAGGGCAACGAACCCGGCCCATGACGTGGTTCTCTAAATCTTGTAGTACAGTCGGCAACAAAAGCGTATGAAAAGTTTAGAAAAATTTCTTTTCGAAAATTTCTCTCGGGATTTATTACTTATTTCTAAAGTTTCGAGTCACACATTGATGGCATGTCTATAGTACGATGTAATAAATTATGATCCTGTAGTCGTGTCTTATGTCGAATGTGATACAGTTACAGTTTCTATTGAAATTACAAAAAAATATGGCAATTTCTTTGGCAGATGAAATATATTTATATGGAAAACTACTCTAATGTTGTCTTATTACCATCGGTATAATATTTTATTACATATCAAAAGTAATAAAAGACTAAGACTAAATAATGATTAAAAATTAAATTATTGAAGAATTATTAATTTACTGCGACGCCTCATATATTGTCCAATTTTTATCTTATATGCGTACTAAATATTACGAACACGTATTATTTATTATTATATTCTTGTCAGTACATAGAAAAATATTATATCGCTGAGAGATAATATAATAATAATAATTATTATTATTATACAATACAATTGTTGTTGGAAGTCAAACTACAACTGTTTCAAATTTGACATAAATTTAAAAATATATATGTATAATTGACCAAAAGATGGCTACATAATTAAGTTATATTGCACTTATAGGATACTTAGATAAGGGCAAAAATTGCTTAATATCTCTCTCTCTCTCTCAATTATTAAAAAGAAAATATAGAATAATCTGAGTGAACATAAATTTATCTTATTAAAACTTTCTTTAATTTATAGATTTAAAATAGTTGACACAGAGCTACTAGCGATATAAACTACTGCAAACTAATGTTCCAACTTATAATCATTTAATCTCATAGAATTGTTATACACTGTACTAGCTCGCCGTACTACATAGAATAATTAGTGCAAAGACTCGACCTTTACTACTCGTACGCTTATACTTTTTACCGGCCGTCTAATGTAAGTACCTCTAGATACGCGTTCTCGAGAAGGTGCGAAATCGCGATCTCGCATTTCAATAAAAACGTGAACTAGCTAAACGACGTAACTTCTTAAGAAGGAAGGAGGCAGGAGAGCGACGCACGCGTGCACTTGTGAAACGTACTTAAGCGAGGGTGCGAGTTTCGCAAAAATTAATCGCGCGCTTATCGTGAGAGAATCGCGCGCGAGCACTGTTTCACGGGGCGCGTACCTGTGGCTCGCGATGTAAAAGCGGAATCTAGGCCGATATAAATAGGCTGACACGCCACGGTATATAACAGGTAGAGCTTTTAAACATTGCGTCTCGCCTCGAATATCCGTGAAAGAGACATGGCGCGAGAGAAAAAGAGGAATTCGTCCCTTTTTGTGTGCGACTTTTTCTTTTCCGCGTGACAAAATTATTTTCGGAACAAACGACCGCGCCGAGACGAAAATACTATCGCGCGAATATACATACACAAAACGTAGACTTTCGACATGAAAGGATATTCATAAAACTGACATAAAAAAAGTTATACCGTATAGTTCTAATATGTATTCCAGAGTATTTGCATTTGTTTATCCATTCGCTCTCGACGTACAACTTGGTTGCGTATTACTTCTGAATAAATTAAAGAGTTGTAGCATTAAAAGAATTTTTACATAGGATATTTAAATGAATGTTAAAAATGTAAAAAAATCAGAAGCTAGTAAAATATTTTTAACATTTAATAACAATTTAAGAGCGAATTAATTCTCCAACTTCCTTGATTTTTAATTATATTTTTCTCGCTGTTAAAGAGAGATTATTTAATCGTGGGCAAAATTGTTGTTATCGGTCCAGTGACATAATAGACAACCAAAGACGCAGATACAACTCCAATTGAGATTTAGTACACGGCATTGAGACGCGCGCACGCATGTGTGATTCCAGTTCTTTCTTTTTCTCGCGTACGTACGCGCATACAAGCCGAACATAAGTACCGAGTGCGTCGAGACGCAGTGCGTTCCGCTCCGATGCGTTCCCCCATGTTCCCGTGTCAAGAAAAGTAAAAAGGCAGCGCGAAACCCTTCGTAATAATTGCACGCGCTGTCCTAATTCTGGCTTCTCCATATGTGCTCTCCATGCGACACAAAGAACGAAATAAGACCGCTATTTAGCCGAAAAAATCGCAGTAATTTTAAAACTCGTTACACGATTCGCTGCATGACTTGAATATCAGTTAAAAATATACTCTGTTATTGTTGGCACTATATAATGAGTACAAAATTATGTCTCGTATGACACAATGTGGTATTGAAGACAATTTGGAGACAAAAACTTCTTTCGACAGAAACTCCATTGAATACTGTCTTTTTCATATAAATCACAGATTTTTTATATTAAATAATTTTTGCAAATACATCTCAAGTAAAAATTATGGAAAGTTAGATTTTGATTGAAATTGAGTAAAAAATAAAACTCTTAATAGTATGAAGATTGATTAATAAAAAAATTTTCCAATTATCAAATATTTAACAATTATATAATTTACAATTTTAGACCTTTATATTTTTTCTCCGAACTCTCTTAAATCTGATCTAAGAAAAGGAAAACAAAGAACTTAATTTTGCAATATGACGAAAGTTAACTCTGCAATATAATCTAAACATTTTATACATTTAATGACGTGGATTCTTATGAATCTTTTACGAAATCGTTCAATCTCGTTACAGAACTTGTTTTTTTTCGCCTACAGTTTGTAAAAGTTAGTTTAGCATGTTGTAAAACATTGCATATGTCTCAAAACTCGCAATAGCACGTACGAATGAATCACGCTATGCTTTGTTCCTTGTGAAAAATTCTTTACGGCGCACGAAGATTCCGGGTTCTTTTTTCCCACCCCGCATTGCTATTGTAACATTAACATTGTGACCGTGCCACTTAAATCGCCGCGACAATCGATGTCGCTCTTGCATTGTAAAATGTATTCGTATATCGATTTGCCATTAATGCAACTCGGACGCGAGATTTTACGAGGAGCCGCGCATTCAATGCAAGGGACGCGAACGCGACATAAAGAGAGTAGGAGGTTCATCTTCCAGGAAGAAATCGTCCGGGAGAGATTTCTCGTCTCTCGACGATTCTTCCTAATCGGTCGCAAAGGTATGTACGTATAATAATATATACCGGGCAGTGTGTATTTACGCGCGCACTGCGGTGTCGAGAGACATGCACGTGTTTCGCTTCGATGCACCCAGCCACCTTTGTGTCTATTTCTCTTTCTCTGTCGTTCCCTCATGCCCCCGGCATCTTTGTATTGTGCTCGCCGAGCGAAAAAAGGCGTACCGCAACAAAACCCCAGTCGTATACATATATCGCCGCTGTCCCAATTCCACCCGGTATATATATATATATATATATATATATATGTATATATGCATATACATACATATTGTGTCATTCGATTTCGATTTACTTTGTCATGCAGCTTGGACACCGTCGCTCTCCCGCGCCCATCATATTACAACACTATAACGTTATAAGAAACTTGTATATGATTTAATGTTTAATAAATTATGTCTTTTTCTGAAAATTATATATCTTTCTTTAAATGTTTTTAAGAACGTAGTATATTTAAAATAAATCTCATATAAATAAAATATTTTTTTTTAAATGTGCAGCAAAAATATATTAATTACGATTTATATTCGTGTGTGTATGGTTGCAATTTTTTGGTAGTGTTTTATATTTTATTTATTAAAAAATAAAAAACAAGATATAAAAAAGTAGAGATTGCAATAGAGAAACGTAAATGATTAAAACAAAATTGATGAAAAAACTCGTAGCTTTATTCAATCCCTGCCTATGACTCCCCATGAAGATCCCACGCTTTCTCTCAATTATACCGCCTTTAAAATTTCAAAAGAGCTAATCAGTGCCGGAATATTTTTTTTGGCGAAACAGTAAATTGTTATCTAATACATTAGCAGAACAGTATGCGAGTTCCGGAAATAGAGAGGCACACGTTGTACACACATGTATACACTCGTGCACATTTGGTCGTTCTTACTTCGTTAAGAAAATAATATCTATTATGAGTTAATCTCCGATTGACTCACCTATATCTCTGCTAATCAATTATAGTGCCTAAAGCATCGTGTCACGTATACGGAATAGTTATTAATTTTTGGCAACAAAATACAGCTCAGAATCAGAGCGAATGCATTTAGCGCTAAATGTGAAATATGGATATGAACCAAAGAGTTTTTGTATAATATGCACAAAACGATTACATTAGTGAAATACGTCAATCCGTATTTATGTACTTTTATTGTCGTTATTGCGTCAACTTATATAGCAAGCATTATTAGCTGACCACCAATATAGAAATGTAAGAATGACTCATATCTAGTGTAGTGCTTATTATAACTCCTTTGCGATTTAATGATCTAGTTTAACTCATTACTCCTACTCTTTCTCTCTCTCTCTCTCTCTCTCTTTCTTATCTCTACTATCTTTGTATTAGAGAAAAATATGCATTAAATATCTTCCTGAACTTTAGACGCGATATTAATAAGCGCTGTTTTCTTTTATTCATTAGTATAAGTACTACTATAAGTAGTTTCTGTGAAATTAGACAGAATCAATTAAATGGCGATTAACGGAGTTGGCGAGAAACCAGCCTTAAATCGATAATAATCTTATTGATCGATCCGCAACGTTGCCGGAGTCCGAGCGCGGGTGTCGATCGTTCCATGTATGAGCTCCATAAAGGCGTCACGCTCGCTGAGCAGAGCCCTCCTTGATCCAAATTCCAACCCGGGGGGGTCGGAGGTTGAACGGAGGTTCAATCTGATTTTAATGTACACACAGACAAAGGTGACAGCGCGCGCGCGCGGTGAAGTGTAAACCGCTTTCACAATTTTTTGTAACGCCTCTCAAGAATGATTAAGATTAATGCAAATTTGCGCGAGCTCTTTACGGATGTAAACATTTATTTTATATTTTATATATATATATAGACTATATTATATTTTTATATTACATTCAATTATATCAAAATGTAGTGAAATTATCTTTAATTCCTATGAATCGCAAGATATAATCGCGTTTTTTCCCGCGCAGGACCAACACAGCGCGTCGCGCATGATTAACAATTCTCATTTCTTTCAATGACGTGTGCGAAAGAGATTTCGCCGGTGCCGAGACGCTTTTCTCCGATCTCGGGGATGTGCAAAACCGACGGTGCTGATGATCTTAACGCGATTCGTAGAAACGGTGGGCGGCGGCGTTGCGGACAGAGAGAAGGAGGATATTTCGCAGCGGGAGGGGAAGGCGGACCGGGGGATGGCGAGATTTTGGGATTCGCTTAGCTCGGGCACCAGACATACCCGACTGCCGGATAGGGTAGGGCAAGGGGGCAGGTAAAACTCTCGTTTCATTTCGTTTCGTTTCGTCTCGTCATGGACCGCTGGCTCCCCCCCTGCCGCTTCTGCCCTTGACACAGTTCTCCGCTCTCGCAAGAGAGGAGCGCTCTCGCTGTTACACGAGCTCGCGGCGGACCCAGCCGAGGGCGCCTTTCCCTGTGTATGCTGTTCTGCATACATATGTGTATGCGTATGTGCGTATGCCACGAGTTGCGCATCGCTCGCGGTCTCTCTCGACGGCTTTCGCTAAGGGTCGCGGGTCGCGGATGAAATGTAAGGACGAAATGTAATTGCGGAGTGGTTCTGTTTTCACGGGACCAAATTCGGGCCGCTATAGAGCGGTGTGGACCATTGTCTAATCTAGATTGTTGTAAAGATAACTCCAAGAAGGACTAAAATAATTTTGTTGCTATATAGTATTAAGAATAGATCATAACATCTCCCCTCGGGATTGAGCAAAATCATTTGAGCTTCGAGGGATATATAATTGTGTAGATATACCGATATAGATTTCTAGATTACCGAAGCAGAACGTTAAGCAGCAGGCATATCTTTTTGTCAAAAAAACATTCTGGTTACGAATCCTCCAATTTTAAAGCTTTTAAAAATTTTATTTTTTTATAAGTTGTAATTAAAATTATAAAAAGATTATGTGTGTGTGTAGAAAGATTTAAGTGACGAATATTATTTAAGGGAATTTCATAGATTTCTGCAAAAGTAGCTTTTAGTTAGACAGCTTCTGTAACTTTGAAACTATTGACATTTCAGTTTACAACAAATATTCGATCTGACCTAGTCGAGCAATCTATCATCAAAATAATTACTGAATATTTTTACAGAATTTCACACATTTATTTTTTATGCTTGTCTCTCACATCTTACATCTACATACTCTTTCTCCTCTTTGTTTTAGATTAAAAGCTTATATCTCTTTGGTACTTTTTGTCTATATTTGATAATATCTTGCTCCTTTCCAAAAATGCTCGCGTGCCGAAATATCGGCGATCCCGCACGCAATATGTATAGCATCGGTAATCGCGTCCGCGCGTGCGCGATACACAAGCCGTGAAATTATTCAGAACGGGTTGAACAAAGCAACTATTCGAGAACAGTCTTTCCCATCGGTAGATAAGTCTGCCATCAAGGTCAACCTTTAGCTAGCGCAGCCGTGCGTTTCATTGTTGTTCGATGGTGCGGCTCCGTCTATCGGCTGACCGCTGAGAAAATCGACCGCGTCCTATGCATTATTCGTATAGCGAGGAATATAACGTCGCGGCTCGAAATTGTGCGATCACAATGAGACCAAAATTTTACAAATTAACGAAGCGATTCCGTGAATTCGCGTGACGGGCGAGCGTATCGTCGAATTAAACGAGATAACGTCGCGCAATTATGATTTTCACCCTACGTCATTTCCTATGTCGAGACAGGCGGGCCCGTCGTCGCATTTCGCAATATCTGATGAATAGCCCGTTTCGAAGGTGCGAGTGCGGGCCCGGTCGGCGCGGCTAAAGAATACATAATTATTCCGAGTAACGACGGTTCTCGTCCGACTTGCTTAATGATCGGCGTAATTACGGCCGGACTTATCTCCATTAGTCGAAAACGCCACGAGATCGGAAGGATGAGCGTCATTATATGTTCCTACTCGAAAGCCGAAGACCTATATTATTACGTCGAATAAAGAAAAACCGGATACGTACATATATTACGGTCGCATTTAACTCTCTAAATGTAAAAGAACGAAATAATTTTAATTAAAATAATCTGACAATGAATTAAAATAATACTTAACGATTTCTCGCCAACAATATTATATCTGCGATATAAAAATACAAAACATATCTCGTTACATACGTTCATATTCTGTAGGTAATGGTATATGAAAAATCAATAAATAGCGAATTGCATCAGACATATGTGCAATCGCACAATTCACGTACTCGATGCCCATCTGTGATTCGATACAACGGTAAACAAATCCCTTACCCCGAACACTTTTCCCGCGACGACGATATAAATAAATTAATACTTTTCTCGGAATCAAGAGCGCGTACCCGCTTGTTGCAATGGAAGGTTTAACCGTGTCATGGATTTAAAGGTCAGACTCTTTTCACATAGCATACGATCGAAGATTCTGCGCGGTATCCAATACTAATAACAGTCTTTTTTAGCGATTCGCGTTAATAATATTTTTTTCTGTAAAGATTTGCAATCGAAACAAATCACGGCTAATAAGCCAAATTTTTTTGATTATAGAATGTTTTTAGGTCATCGCGTATTTTACTCCATCCCAATATCTTTTCGGTGTATAAATAGCACGAAACTTACTGCCGGATCAAAAGCTTAAAAAAATACATGTTGATAAAGCACTTTACGTTATACTACACGTTATACAAATTTGTTGGAAATATACGAATTATTATTAGACTATAGAGTATGCAATTTTAAATCCGGTCCTTATAGATAATTCTATAAGTTTTAAGACTTTGACCTAATTTATAAAATTTAATTTGTCACACTGTTTGTTTATATAGGTAACAATCCTTATAGGTATATATAAATCATAAAACTTGAATAATATTCCGATATAGCAAATCGATTCGTCGTTCGCTAATTCTGATCGCCCTCAATACAAGTGATCCGGAATTAATTCTTTATGATACACTTTCACAATCAATTACCATATTATTCTATAATATTAGCTTAATGAAAACTGTATTGGACACGCTTGGAAAAATGACTATGGATAAATATATCAGTAATTTAATGTTATTTTAATTTTAAATGTGTTCACCCGAGAGCTTTATTTTATTTCCGCGTTATTTTGTTTCTATGAAATCAAGTTACATAAAGCAATAGAGAGATTCAGAGATTACACAATATAGTGCAATAATGATATGGTTAAGATTTTTGGATTTAAAATACAATTTACAACTTAATATATACAATATATAATGTTATATATTTTAAGCGGATAAGAGGTGAGAATTGTATCGTGCGTCAAAGGGTTAGAGGCGGCGAGTATAGGAAAACAGGTGAGAGAGGGTGTGGAAAGGAAGCGCGCGAGCAAGAGCGAGGAAGAAGCACGCGACGGGGTCGAAGCAGAAACGGGAGGGGAGGAAGGGATGGAGGGAGAGAAGGGGGGAGGAATGGTGGAATGAGGTCGCGCTGAAACTGGGCCAGGTTTACTCGGTAAGTGTGTCACCGCTTATTGATCATCGCCATCCACCCACAACCCCCTGCGGCAGCACTTATCGCCGGCTGTAAAGCGGGGGCGCAAACTGTTGCAACAGTTTATTTTCATTTGCCATCTCTTCTCGCCCTCACCCTCACCCTCAACCTTCCCCCACCCCCTACGCTCATGCTCGCAAGAATACAAAGCGAATCTCTCTATTAGGCCATGAAATTACGGACAGCGCGTTCTCGACTCGGGAACCAACTCTCTTTTTCTTTCCTTTTTTTTCATTAGAAAGAAGATTCATCCCTGACGATTTTCTTGATGTGTTCGTCATTAGACTCTTTCAAGTATCAATTTGGTTTTCAGTTAAAAGAAAGAGAGAGAGAAATTTGGATATACGGAAAAACTTTCTCAACTGTAATATAGCATATATATACATATATAATATATTTTGTAATAATATGTATATACATATATCTTTCTCCTCTCTCTGCCTTTTTTTTCATTTTTTCTCTTTCCTTTTTATCGTCGCCTTAAATGTTCTAAGGCAATTCTGCTATATAAGTTCAATTAAATTAGTTTAGTTAATTATTTATTGACATATAATGTCTATATAATATTTTCAAAGTTTTCAGGAAATATTTGCACGTAACGAAATCACAATTTCTTTATTTTTTTCCATAGCGTTGCGAATGATACTCCAGGGATTCTAACATAGCACGTAACGTTTCCGATTGGTCAATGAGTCTTCCTCGACCTAACGTTTCCTAACGTTTCCTAACGTTGCGTAACGGGCTCTGACAGCGATTTCACTGTTTTCGGAGACAGGAATGGATAGCATGTCTTTGGTAATGTTTGGAGAACCGGCACCGACGACTTAAAATACATTTTAATTCCTTTGAAATGCAGCACATTTTTCAAACGTGGGCAAAGTGTAATTACAGGTTGACAGATTCGAAATCAGAAAATTGAGAAACGCCATGGTGTTAATATATCACGTACATCCGTCTCTTTTTCTCTGTGTATGTACCATCTTTCGTCATACAATAAGATAGCTCAGTGTTGCTTCTCAATCTGTTCGTTATACGAAAGGTACACATCACGGATCAGTGTCCTGCGATTACTACATCATCGTTTCATTAACAATTTACGGCTTAACATAGTGTCAATTTCTATTACGAGTAATGTTGCATCGTGTAAGATTAGCTGGAGCGCGTGATCGAACGCACAAACCGGTTCTTTTCGGTGTCAAATACATTTCCATACTCAATCAGAGAACTATTACGAAACCACGCTGTAAAATAGCTTGCGATTAACATTTTATTTTTTTGAAAGAAGCTATGTTAAAGGAAAGAAGTCACGAAAATCTCAGGAGAAGTTACGAAAGAAGTCAAAACGCTACTACGAAATCTACAATGTGATAACTTGTATTATACATTCTTACATATTTGAGCGAAAAACAGAAAGAAACATTGAAAATATTCAATAAAAAAAAACTAGTCGATTTTCGCTCGGGAAGAGAGAAAGAGAGAGAGAGAAACGGACTTATGTTGCGTTCATTATTTTTGGAAGGGACTGTCAAGAGAATTGCGGTACGGTCGTTATCCGCCTCGGGATCGTGTTTGTGGATAACAGCGAGAGAATCGCGCCTCGCGCGCATTTTGAGGCAGGTCGGTAATGTCAGGGAAACGAGAGACTCGTATCGCGCAACCTGCGTTATCCTCATCGATCCGGCTGCACGATAAGACAGCCAACGGATTCCGGTGACAGATATAGATATAGAAAACGCAGTTTCTCCTGCGAGGTGCGGATATTATACTACAACCGCCGCCGCTAATTCCAATGAAGAAAGACATCGGAACTGGTTTGGACGAGCGGCCGGATGAGAGCGTCAAAAGAATCGAAAGTGATTCCATTCGTGGCGAGCCATAACGAGCGAGAAATAACGACACACACAACGTACCGGCTATCTTATGCGGCGTACCGAATAACTTAACTTCGAAATTACGTTTTGTGTTGTAACGATTCGATTACCGAGATAAAAAAAGCAGGAATAAGAGTTCCTTTACAATCCGAGACGCGCATTTTGGATAATAATAAATTAACTTTTAATTAAAGAAATAAATAAATAATGGATTTTAATTTCTAAAAACTTGTCGACATTATTTAGTCGTAATATCGAGAAGCGATGTTATGGATATTATGATTTTTTATTTATTGTTAATGAATAAAATAATACAATCATCGCGAGCGTAAATTCATCATATTACTTTTCTCGAGCTTATATGTCATCTGTATGACGGCATAACATACTGGAAGTCACGCTTTTACATAAAATTATTCGATACTGCTAATTGCTAATTACGTATCCTTGAGGCGTTACGAGAAGTCTTATCTGTACTATTGAACATGTATGTCAGGGAAAGAAAGCTAGCTCAAAAATGATATTACAATCAACGATATTTAAAAGCGATAATGTATAATTCTATTTTTCCATGAATTATAATCGAGGTAATAGCAAAAATATAACGGGAAGATATCAAAATGGCTTACTTCAACATTGAAAATATTCTTTTTGCGATTAATATTTTTATACTCTCGCTGTTTCAAGCAAAATCACATTTCTTAGTTGCTTTGCAAGTCAGCATATTTATCTTTTATTCAGCGCCGAATTTCACTTCTCAGCTCTTACGTTACATTGACATAACACATTACATATATTCTCAATGTAATCAAGGGCTTCAAGGCAAACAACTATATCTCATACTAAACGCGCGTTGTAATCTCGAGTAGAAAACAGTTGTTTAAGTTTACACTCTATCACGACGCTAAGTAAGACAGCGGATTACACCACTTTTCGATGCTTGATTATCTAGTACAATACGCCGCGAAATGAACGACAATCTTTTCAAGTAGATTCGAACTCCACGGTACAAATTACACAGAACAGCGGAAAGAAATAAAAGCAAAAAAATTAGGTGAGCCTTGTTCTCAACATTTAGCCGCTATCGTTTTCGACCGTTTGAGTTGAAATTGGTTAAGCAAAAGCCAGCTGTCTTACGCAACGCCGCCTTTGCTACTTCGCACTCGATCGAGGTAAGACTCAACTCGCTCGCCGCACGATAAATACAGGAAAGCACTCGAGAAAGCCAGGGATCGATTCTCTTTACGCGGGACTCTTTATTTCACGACTTCAAAGCCAGCCGCAACCAACGAAATAATAAAAACGAGATCTATCTCAAGATGTTCGATATAGCATAAAGTTATTTTTGGAAAAATGGCCAGAGGCCGAGACAAATGTGTCAGTCGGTAGAAATCGAGTAGCAGAGTCGGCTGGTGATTTCTATGCTACAATTTGCATAGCTCGCCTCGCTCGCGTGTTTCGCGCGAAAGAAATCCGCGCCGCGAGTGGCCTGATTCCTTTTTACGGCGCTCGTCAAAAAATATGCGGATCGATCTGCGTCTACGGACTGCTGAACTATTTTCCCGAGGCATCGAGATAACCGAGAATCTAAAGGCCGACCGATTAAAAGTGCTAAAATCGGGGTCGTCACCTACTGAGAAAGCGGAGATGCCGCACAATGTAGCTGAAATTTGCTAACTTATGCGATATATAATTCTTTCTTCAAATTTTACTTGACTAAGCAGCTTGAAATTTTACTTAAATACATTCTTGTTTAATCCTCTTTTTAGATTCTATTTATTCCTAATTCTAATTCAAAACAATATGCTTTAATTATTATTTATTATAATTATTAATTCTACTTTGCAGTTTTATTTGTTATTTTGTTTAATTGTTTATTTATATTTCTATTATTATATAGAATTTCGTTTTAATTTTCAAACGTATATCTTCATGTATATCTTCTATTAATGTAAGATGTGTGTGTGTGTGTGTGTGTAACTCTCTCAATTATAATAATTCTTAACCACTACAGGTTTAAATGTAACTCGATTTATAATTACAAAAATTAAAGACAAAAATAATAATATAATAATCACTCAAATTTTTTGCAAATTTTTTAAATATTTATTTTTTAACAAACAAAATATTTATGTCATTAAATTTGAAGTAAATTTAATATTTCAATTCTTTTGATACGATCGAAGTTTTGCCCGGTACAAAAACTATGTTCAAGAATGTATACAGGTGCTTATTTTGCAAACATATCAAATAACAGACGTTATCAAATGATTAATTCAAAGACTGCTTATTAAAATGGCTTATTTAAAAAACCAAAGACGATATATTTACTTTGGAATATCGCACGCGATCTTTATTACGTACAACGAAAACAAGTTTCCCTGAGCGAATCTCTGGCAAGAGAGCTGATTGCTAAACGATGTGTCTAATTATCTTCGCCATTTGTACGAATGCTCGATCGTTCCTCGCTCGTAAAATCTTTCTCACGTAAAGGTATGCCTTCGCGCGTGCCTACACTGCGATTCTCCTCGCAGGCAAAAGTGAGGCGAGACGAGGCAAAGCGAAGAGAGCGAAGGTGGCCTGGCGCGAGCACTCAGCTTTCGTTTTCACCCAGCCTACTTGTTAATCCGGTGAGTCAATAGTTGTATAACACTGGAACTACGTTGCGTAACTCACGCCGTCGTCGGTTTCCCTCGCGACCTACTTGCCCACTAAACTAGACATACATTCTTATCCAACAGTGATCCGTCCTCTCCCTCTCTTTCTGTCACTCTCTCTCTCTCTCTCTCACGTTCACTATTTTGCTCGGTTTCTAAGGAACCGATATGTGTCACCTGCCATGCGTGCGATTCACACATTTCTGCAATCGAGGAAAATTTTTACGGCAATTCGATAGATTTGACTCTCATGATAGTTGTAATTTTTTTCAGAAGTAAAATCTAAAGCTGTTTTATAAATGAATAATTATTTTATTCACTTCAACGAGTGTACTGTAAAACGTAATTTGAAATCTGAAACACACACGCACACACACACACATTTTTCAAGTCATTTCTCTCGTGTGACTTTCCAAATTGACTAATCCTGTTTTTTCTTTCCTTGAAAACTTAAAATGCACCCTTCCTAGAACGCTCATGCTTGGTCAATGTAGACAAAATAAATTGTATAATTATAAATACCTTAATTCTCTCGTTATTATGTACATATATAAGGTAATTCAACACATACGGTTTTCACGCATTTGCATAGAGATAGTTTAGACACTAAAATGAATTTTATATAATTCTTGAAGCCAGAACCTACAAAATGTTGGCATTAGTTTCTAAAATTTCTTTTACGCGAACGAGAATATTTTATTGCAAAACATTAAAGAAAAATATTGAACTCTTAAGAAGTCACACTCATCAAATACAATGTTCAGGAATGTTCTTATTGAAAACGAGCTAAGTACGTTCGAGGATGGGTGATAATTTCGCAATGATACAAGACACACGAACAAACCGCGGTTAACAGAGAGCATTATTTACAATTGGTTTTTATGAAGTTTGAAAAAAGTCAGACGATATTTTATGAAGCGTAAAGTTAAGCGTCTATATAGTTGCTACGCCAGCTTTTGCATTTTATTCAATATCATAAATGTGTTCTTCCGCGGTTCTATATTTCTATGCGACATGCTAAAGTCGCCGTCTGAAATAACCGTCGATCAATTACAACGTTTCCCTATGAAATGGCAGCAAGAAAAATCCCAGTGAATATTTCATTATCAAACTGACTGAATACAGAGTCTCCTGGCGACGTTCTACTTTCGGCCACAACAATTCAATAAAGGATAGTACGACCATGTACCAGATACGCAAGATCCTCGTAATATACTGTTCCCGTGCGCGCGCGTAAAATTAACGCAGCATGAAAGGAAAACTGTCAAAACTTTTAATGTGCATTATCGTCGGAAACTTTTTTAAAAGCAAAATAAAAAATTTTCATAAAAAAAAAAAAAAATTTTTATCGATTCTTATATGCAAAATATCTACCGTATTACTTTTTATCTAGCGACAGAATTTTTTTTTATTTACTTAGTCTATCGTCAAAAAAATATCAGGATAGCGTACAATCTGTTATATTTTTATATAAAAATATAACGCATATTTAAAAGTTTCAACTATAGTATATGAAAGCCACACTTTGTATAACGGAGATCCGGAAACACATTGTGTCTTTTTACTAAAGTTTTTACTATTATTACACCCTTCTAACGTTGCCATGCATTGAATAACTACGAATTTCTTCTTTTTCGCGCGTTCATTTAATGATTTTCGAATCATAATATCTTCAAAATGGATCGAAGCAAAATGGCTCAAGACCACGCCTGCCTTCGAAACGCCATGAAAAATATTAGAATTGTCACGAACTGTCTTCTCTCGATTGGTACCCGTCCCTTTCTCACTCTCTTTTTCTCTCTGATCTTTTCAGTATCTCGAGCGACACGAAACTGAAGCGACCTGCTGCGAACCGGCATGCCATGGCGGATATAGCTATGGATAATTTTTCTTTCTTGCCCTGGGTCATGGTTCTCGATCCAAACCGGCGGTTATGATCATTAACGCGCCTCGACGCGAACGTCATGTCTATTATTAATCCTTTAGATACAACAAAATGTCTTCCCATAAGGATGAAAAGAAATATTTAATTTTTTATATATAACAATTTATATAACTCACGCATACGCAGAAATAATACAAAAAATACTATTAATTTTGAAGATAGATAGGAAATATTTTTTATAAAAAATTTGTTAGGTATATATTACATTATTCTTTTAAATAGCATAATATGAAATGATACATGTTATAATTCATGGAAATATTTATTTCATATATATCGCGGCTTAGTAACCCCATTTAATCTTTCATGGAATTATTATATTATATTTTTGCTATTGTGAAATCAATCCCGGTTTTCTCCATTATTTAATAGTAAAAATTTCACATGTATCCCAATTTAACAATTACGATTTACGTACGTCTGTGTTTTCACAAATCATATGCCAGAAACAAAATCAATCCCAAGGAGATATAAATTCGCCCTGCTAAATATATCCAAGGCAATACAGCATTGTTATGCCACCGGAATTATAGTATTACCGTTTCATCAGAGACTAAATATAGTAACATATAATTGGTCTATAATAAAATAATTGTCCCGAAATACCATTCGCGTCTCAAATTATAGCTATAAGCCTGTACGCACGTTTCTTATAAACAATCAGCCGTGTTCCATAATCGATAGCAGTACGCGCATGTTACAGAAATTGCGAGCTCACGAAATCGACTGTCGGTGGGCGAAACGGGGTCATCGGAGTGGACGGGCGATGGAAATGGATGGGATACGGCGATAAGAGAGACGCGCAGGGCACTTGAATTTTATGAAATCCCAATAAATATATAGATTTTGCGAAACGTTCGCGATCGCTTGAACGACGTTACTCTATGATGCAATCGATGCAAATATTGTACTTTTCTCAAATATGTTGGATATGTCGTCTATCTCCCTTTCCCCGTTTCAATCCTTAAAACATTCGACTCGTATAACGTAATTAATTGCGCGAAATCACCATGACCCAATTACGTTATATTACATATACGCAAGAAAGTGATGTTTTTACGCCATTTTAGTTTAATTTTATAATAAGCAATCACAATTTCCTTTATAAATAAATTTTACTTACACGAGAGAGGAGAGAGAGAGAGAGAGAGAGTGTGTGTATGTGTGTGTGTGTGTGTTCGATAATAATCGTATTTGATAAACATTGCAACGTGAATGCACTTCTAAAGAAAGACAAAAGATATATCGTCTATTGCGTGTCTGGATCGCATTATTACAATTGAGGAGCTTATTTCCTGGCTAAGAGCTCAGATGTACAGACACTAAGGAGCTTTGCGTGTCATGAGTACGGAATGGAAAACTAAATCTCATATCGATATATGTATATTATGGGAAGATTGTTTTTAAAATCATTGCTATTTGTTTCATTAATGTAAAAATGGCACATAGATAAAAGAATAAAAAAAGAAAAAAACAGCGCAATTAATTTCATATTTTCCTCTGTTAATACGTATTTCCGTAATGCTAACAATTTATTTTCGTTTGAATTTTTAATTAATTTATTTACTTGAACGAATTAATGCAAAAATGTATAGCTCTTTCAAAAAATTTAATATTAATGCTTTTTATCAAAAATTTGATAATTATTTTTATAGCTTTTTAGTATATTTTCAATTTTACATCGCAATTAAATTTTTAATTAAATTTGATGAAAGTAAAAGTTGCTTAAATTTAATCGAAAAACAGAAAATTTTGTTTATATACATTCAGATTTACATTTCTAAGGTATCGTTCGCAACAACCTATAACTGTTAGTGTACCTTCTTAATTAGATGTCTCTCGGAAAATCAACATCAAAGAATCCATAACATTAAACTTTAATATCATAAAAAGAGGTAAACATTATATGTTAATAAATATTTCCTGTCTCTAGCAAAATAACAATTTATTAGCTGAAAATTTCAAAATTGAATTTTAATTCTGTCGGATATATGTATTAGTCCATAAAGTTCAATGTAAATTCATTATTCTAGTTTCTAAAATGCATTCTTGATGAACCAAAAATTCAAGTCGAAGGGATATGGTTTTAAATTTGATCTGAAACAAACGGATCGCTACGAATTCGCGGGATCGTTTTCGCTAGAAACCTTCGATTTTTTTTCGTGTCTCGCATTAAAATAGCTCGTCATTCTCTCGACTGTGACAGCCCGACACCCCTGAGAAAAAACATTCGCGAAAAATGCGGTCCACGTGGAACGAGAAATAAGAGAAATAAGAGAAATAAGCAGGAGAGAAAAAGATAAAGAGAGAGAGAGGGAGAGAGAGAGAGAAAAGAAAAGAAAAAAAAGGTTCGCGTGAGCTTGACGCGACTGCCTTATTAACAGCAGTATTGAGATTAAGTTTATTTAGCAACGAGTACGCCGTGACACACTAACCAAGTGGTCGAGACCTACTTAACTCACCGGGTGACCTCCATCGAAATGGCATGGATGGGGTGATAGTGCGTGTAGTGCGCATTCTTATTTTTTTTCTCTCTCTTTTTTTATTTCGAGTACACGCAACGCGCGTGCTGCGGAAAGCAAGAGGCCGTGAGCCGAGCGTCCTTCGATTTTCATACGGGAAGACCTTTACTTGAGTCGAACACGCTCGGATTTAAGCACGGCAAGCGATTGTAAGACTGTGCGATGCAGCGTGCATCTAATGAATGAATATACTACAGAAACAACTTTGTGATCTGTATATCTACTGCATAATTTTCCCTAAAATAATAAATTGAAAATTGTCCTCGACAAATTTATCGAATTCAATTTTGAGATTCAGTTAATTATATTTTCTAAAAATCAAGATTTCACGAAAAAAAAATCGATCCAGAGAATAATACATTTCTTAGAACAAGTAATGATTAAACTGTCCATTAGATTATTAATTTAGAAAAATAAAGCAATAATTATAAATACAATATAAATGTAAGGAATTAACGAAATAATATATAATTAAGAATTGTTCTATTTCGAAAAATTATTTTTCAACCCTCTATCAATGTCTTTAATTATACAATTTACTATTAATTTTTTGAGTGTAGACTATTATGCTTAATTTGTAAGATATTATTTTTTTCTCGCAGTATCGAGATTATAAAAATATAAATCGATTAAGAAAGAGAGATATATTATAGTAGCCAAGAAACCACATGTGCTGTGTGTAATACAAAGGGAAAGTATATATACAATTTCACTTTCGTTCGTAGGTTGTGTCGAAAATCAAACAACGCGTCGATTTCAATGCGTGAACTTTTGGGACGAGAAAGTTCGGTAATTTACGAACCTCGAGATTGGTAAAGTTCGAAGATAAGCAAACAATTAATTTTATAAAAACCATACAAATAATAAATTAATAATCACCCCATGGTTGCTCCTGGTCTTACTCCTCCTCTCTTGTTTGTCTTTTGCTGCTTCTTCATGACACTCACTCGCGAAAACACAATTATGGTCGCGCGCACACTAAATCATTAGAATACCACGATCGAGCGGCCCTTTACATAGCACTCCCAATGTTAATCGCGCACTTTATTTTATATTGCGATAGGAGAACGTGAAAATTAAATGGTTACACAAAGCTACAATCCGCTCGGCATTAAAAAATCGCGTGATCGAGAGAATTCACGCAATGTTATCTTTGTATCAGGGCTGCTAATGAATATGCACGCATTTTATGATATTTTTATTCTCTTTTAAGATATTATTATAAATATACAAGTTAAAATTAAAAATTGATATCTGCAGAATGCAATATCCAAGAATATATGCCATTGTTTTGTCGACGCAATTACCTAAGCTAACCTAATACTGCGTAACACTACGTGAGTTGACTAGTTGAAACGCAATAATCGAAACGTATTAATTAATTATGTGGGCTGATAATCTAATTGTTCGAATGATCATATTTGGCATTTCCTAATACTTGTCGCAATCACAGGTTTCGAGAGATAATACGACGAAGCATCCCGCATCTCTACCTTCCTATTCGACTCTCGCCGCGCGAATGATAACAAGACGTGCCGAACTTTGTTTCTGCGACTAGCGCGCTATTGTTTACTACGTCATCTTGTTGTCGCGTGGCAAGACTCGAGCGAACAAAATTTGTTTTGTTGTGGCATAGTATTATCTCTCGATATAAAACACGGAATACGATCGTGCCAAGTATATTAGAAAATGTGATTATTCTCTACAATTACTATAATTAATGATTATCAATCGCGCAGTTAATTTTCGCGATTATCGCGTCTTAATTAGCTATTAACTCGTAATATCACACAGAATAAAATTGCTATTTTATCGTATTTTTCTATTAAGGAAAAAGCGCAGATATGAAACAAGTCGCGTTTTAATTAGTATATGTATAGTTATATTTATAACTATGTATTTAATATTTAACATGTATAAGTTATGTATTATAAATTCGGCGCTTGTATATCGACGATTTATTGAAATGCGCATTTTACGTGATTTGTTCGATCGAAAACTATCGGCGAATTGGCAAATTCTTGGCAAAATATTGTATTTTACGGATATCTATTTCTAATCTTGTATATCTTTTTTATTCATAATTATAATGACAGATAATAAAATTTCCGTAAAATGCGTGTGTATTATATGTATTGTCCATTAGCAAAGATAGCATTATGTAAATTCGGCTGAGCAATTTTTCAGTGCTAAGGATCGTAGCTTTGTGCATCCGTGATTTTCACGTTCTTTCAATATCTCGAAATATAAAACAAAATGCGCATCGTGCGCGATTAATATTGGGAGTGCTATGCTAAAATATCCCACAATCATCGTATTCTAATGATAAGTGCATGCATGATTGTAATTAATCGAGTTTTCTCGAGTAAATGTGTGAGTACCATAAGAAGCAATAAAGGATAAAAAAGAAAAAGAGCAAGCATGAAAAGGAGTCAGGCAACGATTAATATAATAATTTATAATTTTATTAATTTATTATTACTTGTGTGCTATTTGTAAAATTAATTACTCACTTATATTCGCGTTATTGACTCAGTTTATTGCTAATTTATCGTTCTAAATCAAACTTATTGATCGCGCGAAATAGGTTTATATATATATATATATATATATATATATATATATATATATATAATAATAATAATTGAAAACACTATAGTTTACTTTTGTAGTGGAGTGTTCTCGAAGGTATTAAAATTTTTTTGTAAAAAATAGAATATTTAAAATAATGAAAAAAGAAAAATAATCATTGTTAGATATATATTATATCATGTGTATTACGAATACTCTAACCCCGAATACGCGTACATTTCTTACGCAAACTAGCGAAAGTAGGCGGGCGCGCGAGAGCCGTTTGGTCTCACACAGACAGACATATATACAGATAACTCTCGTGACACGTACTTTGCGAAGAGAAACGAAGGCACGTGAGAACGCGCGTGTGTGCGCTTTGCGAGACGGTCGCGACTCGTTCGAGTTGGGAAAAGAATTACGAAATCCCGTTGAAAGAGCGTTCCCTTCGTACCGAAAGCGAGAGTGGAGAGGCCCAGGCCAGGCCCAAGTCACAGATTATTGATATCGAATTTGGACCCGGTATGTGTCAAATTCAAAGAAAAATTGATGCGGTATTTCATAAAAATTGGAAAAAATTACAATTAATCCCAAAACACCAATAAGAATGAAAAGCATATCCAAAAAAAAATTTAAATGGCATTTTTAGTTTTAATCTTCTCTGCTCTTATGTATATATTTACATTTAAAACTAATTATACATTTTTTAAATAATTTCTTTAAAGATGGAGTATCAACCAAATCCATGTACACAACAATGTTTGTCAAAATTATATAAGTGTTTCAGATTATAAAATAATTAACAAGAAAACAGCACTAACATTATATGTCTGGATGATTTTAGCGTTCAAAAATCATGTGTCTCTATTAAGCAAAAAATGTTCTATATAAAATGCGGGAGAATCATTCTGAATATTCTTGAAATATTTTGTGTAAAAGCATGTTTCATTAATCTTGGGAACATCGTAATAGAATGTGTCATTGCACGAGCAATGAACGATCAAGAGGGGCCCGCATCCTGTTTTCTTATGCGGATGTTCAAATGAGATATACTCTCTGTCTGGTGAGAGAAGACAGGAAGGGTCAAAACGTCGTTTGTCAATATTACTTAATCACACTTTAAGACAGCATCTAAAATAGGTTTCGATTATTAAATACATTTCTCAAGTATTTTGAAGTCTGTATTAGTACGCCCCTCTCTCTCGCTCTTCTTGATTTTTAACTAATTTCCAAAAGTGGCGTTTCCCTAATGATATTTTCCTTCAAATTATATTCTACTTTTTTCTCATTTGTACATTCAATATTACAATATCTCAACAAATTACATAATAGAATATTACAAAAGATATGATTTACAAATACAAAGTTGAAAAGTTTTTTCTCCCGCTAAAAGAGGAAAGAGACGTTTTAAGATTAGAAAATTTACTCGCTCTTTGGCTTTCCAAACTTATCGAGGTTATAACGATCTTTGTTACCTTCACAGGTTTACGACACTTTTGGGATAAGGCCCTGTCTCTAAAATGACAAATTGCTATACCGTTGATTTCCTCACATCGTGAGCTAATTAAAATGTGAGACGCGATTTCGTCGGTGAGTACGACAGTAAAAACGTCTCGTGAGAGAGTTTCAATAAGCGTTTAATGTTCCGTGCGAGACAGAGAGAAGTCGGCAAACAAAAAGGAGGCCGCCATTTCTACGCATGAGTAAAGTCGGAGTATGTATTATGAAAACGGTCGGGCACTCTTAAAATCGTTTATGTAATTCGTCTGTCCCTTCGGTTGTCCCAATTCGATCCTCTCCCGAGAAAGTATCTTTCGTCAGGATTTTACCATCGTTTGCTTCTCACGAGAGAGCGTATTCTTTTTCAAACGCGTGTTTTGTTGCGCTAATAATCGTTATATACTCGCGATTCGATATGCTCCGCGGAATAAAATTGATTATGCGATTATCGGGAATTCCGCATAGTGATTATGCATTCTCGTGAACGGATCATTAACATCGCAAGTGAGTTGTTGAATTGATCTTTTATTAATCACCGCAATTGCCGTTAACTCGATGTAGTTGCGTAAAAGCAGTTGCTATTTTTAATATTTTCGATTTTGCATTGTATACTGTTTATCTGAAAGTGAGTATGTGTAGTTGTATGTACTCCATAATATTTAGAATGGATTGCAATTTAGCAAATATTCTTAGTATATACCAGAGTAAAATTTAATTTATATTAATCTCTCTAAAATTTTATTTTTTTTTTTGCATATTTTAACACGATATACATATAATTGGATTTTAATTCCCAAAGTAGAATATATTTAAATCTAAATATTCCGTAATTATATAGGACGTGTGGCAATCCAAATTATCAATGTTCAATTCAAAGGCCTTTCGTAAATGGATTCATAAAAAAATTTTCGATGAAAAAAGAAAATTTAATTTTACCTAGAAGATTAATCCGCGTTATCTCTCGACCTCAAAATCTCTCGCGTATTACAATCGTAAAGTTCAATCGTTCAGGGTCACGCTCCCCCGTTTCTCGACAAAGGTTTGTTCCCTTTTTCGGCTATTTACATCATTTCGAAAATGCACTAGTTGCGTATCCCTCGTGGCCTTAGCAGCGCATCGCGACCTCCATTTACGCGACGATTTATGGATGATATTACGCTCGCCGAGAGATAAAAAAGAAGCATCATCTGCGCGTCCACATCGACGACGCCTGCGCCGCCGCCGCGCCGGGGCGAGATAGATGCGAGAAGGCGCCGCGCGTCCACGTACGCGATCGAGAAAGGACGGAGGGAGAGAGGGTGAGTGCGCGCGGGAGAGTGCAGTGGGAGGCAAGGATTTGTGTCATTGTCAGTAGGTAATCAGGTCAGTGGGCCAGTGGGACGACCACTTTCAATTTCAGTCCTTCTAGCCGTATATAACGCGCCGGGTCGCGCGCGCGTCGTTTTATCTCTCTCGCCTCTTTTCTCTCTATCTATCTCCTTCTTCCCCCATTCCACAGATCGCTGCAACGCTATCTCTTTTTCGCTATGTCTACCTGGCGCGAATCTCATTCTCTCTCTCTCTCTCTCTCTCGTCGGTTTGTCTATCTCTGTCACAACTGGCGAAGGCATGATGACGTGCATACGACAGAGAGAGAGAGAGAGAGGGGGAATTGGGGGAGGGGAGGGGGATAGCAACAGTGTGGGAAAGAGATAGAGAGAGGAGCAAAATCATACCAGAATGATAGAGGGATAGAGGCTAAGCTACCGACACGCGCCAATCACGTCACGCTTCCTCACGCACGAGCGTAATCGCGGCGAGCCGCGACGCAGGGATGAAGTCGCAAAGGAGAAGAAAAGGGGGGAGGGAGTACGTACCTCGCTCGCTCGGTCAGCCCGTTTCACTCCGCACCGCACCGCACCATGCCGCCTCACCGTGCAGAGATAGCGGAAAGTAGGACGCGTATTAAAAACCACAGACCGTGTCCCATGGCGTCACTTCTTGTGCCTCAACGCGGTGCGCCGGTATTACTCAATCGAATTCATCATAACTGGCACGAGAAACTTATGCGTGTACGAACGGCGTATCGAACAGGTTGATGGGATACTACGCGGTGAAGTGAGGCGAGGTGGAGGCGGAATCGCTTCGTTCGAGGCGCAGCGAGACGCGATCAGCGCCTTGGCGCGGTGATCGGCGGAAACTTTGAAATTAAACGCGCGCGCTACTTCTAAATCTAAATGAAATTGCGTGCACATGGGCGAGCACAATGTGCGCGCGAGAGAGAAATTATTTTATAAGATTTTGCAATATATCTGATGATGCTTTATCGACGCACATCCTTCGTTCTTTTATCTCTATCGTATCGAACAAGACAAATATTCTAAATTCTCGATTCATTAAACGTTTTCTTAACGTCTTATAGATATTATCTTTGTTGTTACTTTAAATATCTATTTAGCTACCACGACAAACGTCAAAATTAAAGCTTACCAAGAAATATAATGACGCTTGTTTAGTTTTGTTGAAAGAAAAATTTCGTCGTGCTTCTCGACAAAGCATGTTTCGTTTAATATAAATGACTTTACTACTAAATAATTTCTATATATAATTCGATCATAATGCGTGTGACGCAAAGGAGAGCAGCATCATCTTACAGATGATGAAAGGAAGCGCCGAGAACTGCGCGCGCGCGTTGTGCGAATCAATCGCACGCACGTTTGTTTTTCAAAATCTCGATGGCACCGACAGGAGCCCGCGTGATTAATTTTCGCGAAAATCTGGGACGCAACCTTGGCTCTTCGTGCAACAAGGCCGATCGAGCGTTGTATTTAGAAACGCTCGCGAATACGACGTACATACCATGAATACGACGTAAAAGCGCATTTCAGTGGAATAATTACGTAGAAATTACCGATTTTGTCAATTAGAAATGCAAAATTTTTCTGTAAATTGTAGAGACAATTAGAAGAAACGATAATAATATATATATATATAACGTTTATAATTACATGTTATATACGTATAATTGTATACAACAATAATTAAACGTTATTATAATTTTAATATTTCTACGAATTTTAGTTATCAATACGATGCGACAGAGATTTATTTAGTTTTCTAAACTATTCATAACTTTTATATATAAACACACACACACACAACACGTAAATAACTCGAGATCTCTAAAAATAATATATTTTAATATTATCTAGATTATAGAAGATTGTTGTGATTTCTTCTAAAAAATGCATAAAAGAAATGAATTTATATATCAAACAAATAAGATTCAGTAAGAGAGAACAATCTAATTATCTCTTATAGAGAATATCAATTATTTAATTGCATGAAAATATATACAAGAATTATAGTCCAATCTAAAATAGAGACAGGCATGCTTCAAAAATTGTAAAATTCATAAATTTAATTACAAATTTGTGTACCTAGTAATGTACAAAATTAAAACGTAAATTATTCTTTGTTCAAAAGCGATATAAAAGCGAAATACCACATACAGGTTTATTTTTACTTTTTCATTTATCATTTAAAGATTATATACACAAAATACATATGCGGGTAAGGAACAAAAATTAGAATAGCTATATGCAAATTGGATGTCAATTATATATGTGTGTGTGTGTGTGTGTGTGTGTGTGTGTTGTCAATTATTGCATTCTCATGGCATTCTATTCGTTCTATATTTTAAATCCACATGGGGGGCTGAACAAATCGAACGGGGGCTACCGTGCCAAATTTTTTAACAGCTTCTTCTTCTTAACTATGCTTTCTTTCATTTGTTACGCATGCGTTACGCACAATTCAGAACTTTCCAAAATGTAGAATGGTCAATATTTCAAGAGGACGTAGCATTAATGAAGATTGATCGAATTTTACGAAAATAAACTGAATTTCATACAGCTATTGAATAAAAAAAAAATAAATGTAAATCTCTATTACAATATTTATACGTATATATACATAGTTGCATAATTATTGGCTTTGTATCTGATATATCAGCGCTAGATCTTAGTTATTGATAACAACGTGAGGGCGCCACGCGACGGCGGATAAAATTTTACCCACGTGGCCGACAGCAAATTTTGTAGCGTTACAAATCAAGAAAAATCAGAATAGAAATCTTATATGTTCCTTCCACTGCACACATATTTCATTAATTAAAATCTTTCACGTTTGTAGTATGTATTCTCTACAAAGTACATGATACTTATTATAAAACAAAGATATGTACGTTCACTCAAAAATATTAACAGCCTCCAAGAGAAATGCCAGATAACAAGAAATAAAAAAAGTATATCGAATCGATTTCAAATATACTTGAAATGCATCTTTTAAAGCATCAATTATTCAAATTACTCTATTGTTACTTCTCTATAAATATGTAATATTTATGCCGGCCACAAATGTTTGCACGATTACAAAAACGCAATAAAGATATGCAATTTCTTTGTCACTTGCGTGGCACGCTATAGTTAGTCCAAGAAAATGTTACATCGAAGCGACTCGGACATGAATGGTAGAATGTGTCATAGAATATCTTTCAATTACAAATATCTTAGATAACAACATTAAATTGTTTCCTAGAAATATAATTCCTACATACATTCTTGTCTCTCTAGTAAAATTCACGCGGTGCAGAGCGTTTGTATCGCTACGAAATATAATACCGCGAGGATATCGTGTTTAATTTCGCGAGACCGAGATCCGCGTCAAGTGCACCGGGACACGCGGGCATTTATTTTAGATAAATTGGAACGCATATAGCCGCGTGATACCACGCATGTGTATACCGTGCGCTTTGGTTGCTCACGTCGCGCACTGGGAACATTGAATAATAATAATTACTATTGTTGGCTCTTGGCGCGGTGTTATTGAGTTATTCCGATGCGAGTTTATCAAAGTGGGTCAAGCGATTCAATAGCGACCGCGACGGAGGCGAAACGGCCCCATCGTCTTTAACCGTGGTCGTGGGTGGTGGTGTGTGGATGTGTATTGCGCGGTGCAATAAAAAGCGCACACGTAGGAGAGACGTTTACGCACTAATACTACATCGAATGAGAGGAGAGTGAGTGAGTGTGAGAGAGAGAGAGAGAGAGAGAGAGAGAGAGAGAAAGAGAGAAAGAGAGAAAGAGAGAGACAGAATCGATCCCTTGAGTCTTGACGCGCCAAAATCGGCGGAAATGTCCCACGAGGGAGGCGTTAACCCATTTCTCTTAATCATACGTGGAAGCGAATTAAGAGACGGTTGATTTACCATCTCCCCGATTACACCTACGTCAAATAAAGAAGGCGGAATAATCGTAACCCTGCCGCGCTCTTTTCGCTCTCTTTTTTCTTTGTATTTAATTGGAAACAAGACGTTTTAATATTAATGAGAATCGTAGTTAACGTCGAATTCGATGGAATTAAAATAACGCTCTATTTAGAAAGAATTCAATGTAACAAGAGTTAATTAAATAGACCAATTCGATGCTAAATTTTAACAGAGTGCGTCAAATAATAAAGTTTCAAAGGTATACAATTTTTTTTTAAATTTGCAGAGCATTTTTTTTCAAAGCGCAATCTATAATTCATTGGTCGTAAATCTATCATCACAATAATGATTATTTATAAGCATCAATAACGATAGAAACCATAATATCTAAATAATAAATCTGGCTCCAAATGTGCAAAACAATGATACCCTTTCGCAAGTATTGTAATAAATAAACTTCTCTATTGATATCTATGACAGATACAAATAGGCAATTTGTTGTAAATTGACACAGGCTGGGATCATCTTTCCCTCACTCCTCCTGGAGTGAGAGTTGGGACAACAATATCAATTGCACACAATAGAAGGAACGAAAAGGGCAAAAGTCCCTTGCACGCGTTTTTACCCTCGTAGTATCCTGAAAGAAACGAAATGGGCAAAACAACCTACGTTGCGTGATGCTGTTACAACGTTACGTTAAAGACTATCGTTAAAATGGTGCCGATGAAACGGTCGAAGAACAGAAAACGAAAGAGGTCGACGCAGACAGATGGAAAAACGAACAGTATCGTCGCGTGCCTATTGTTATAAAATTCTACTTCCGAAGTCATCCAGCAGAGGAAAGGGAAAGCGCGCATGTTCCGTAAGTTATCATCCGTTACAGGTATTGCCTCATCAAGATGCGTGTCGAAGAGAGACGCGCGTTTGTCTTCGTCGTATTGTTTAACGCGCTTCTTTCCGTATTAGCACGCAATGCAACAAGAGAATTCTGAAGAAACAGACGTTTTTTTCACAAACACGTTGTTAACCCTTAGATACTCAACCATTTAAAATCGACACATGTAAAGCACATGCCCATTATTTTTATCCCCGGAACAGTCGAGAAAGAATGCTAGATATTTCTTTGTGTATGTGTTTAAATAAAAATATAAATCTTACATTGGTCACGATGAAAATTTTGCGCAACAGTTTCTTTAGCTTTCCCATTCTCATCTCGGGTGAAAATTTTTGCAATCTTTGTGTTAGGATGAGATTCGTTTAAATAAAATTTAGAATCAAATAATCACAATTACATATACAAAATTGAAGTAGAAGGCTCTGATATTGAATATCTATAAACAAAGGATAGGTTGACTAAGAGCCAAGCGCGGTAAACAGTTCACAAAATATTCTTTCTTGTTAAATATTGTTTATTTTATACGTTTCGGTCCTAATTTCGGACCACCATCAACAACTGTCAAATACAGATAAAATAAATCTTATGAAGCGTGGATTATCGACTCAAATTCGCATAAAAGTACTTCTAATACTTTCATGCGAATTTGAATCGATAATCCACGCTTCATAAGATTTATTTTATCTGTATTTGACAGTTGCTGAGGATGGTCCAAAATTAGGACCAAAACGTACTTAATAAATAATATTTATATATATAAAATTGAACAGAGAAAGAGAAAGGAAGAGAGAGAGAGAGAGAGAGAGAGAGAGAGAGAGAGAGAGAGAGAGTTACGCAATAAAAAAATGTTGGAGCAATATTTTATTTTCTAATTCTATAAACGTCCTATTTAAAAGCAACGCAATAATAAAATTGCATTTATCCCGTCAATTTAGCATAACATTAATAATAAAAAACAAAATTAGACACAAATTTGTAACAAAATAAAAATTTTTAAAGGGACAATTGAGTAATCTGGCATCGTTGCGTACCATAACTAAATCTTTCATCCCTGCTATTTCGCAATAACGAAGTGAAAGCACGACTATCGTTACTTTATGTTTATAACACTTGATTTCCACGCCATTCAAATTTACCCTCACGTAAAGTTTTCTTTGACCAGCGTAACCCTCTTTAGTCCCCTCCCTTAGTCCGCCCCGGGATTGTTCTTTTGTTCCTCTCTCCTTCCCGCCTCCTAACCGAGCGGGATTTATCGTGATTTATTGTACAAACTATGTCGTTTTGCTCGCTCTGTCTTCGAGCTAGATGTGCAACAAGTGCATTTCCGGCACAACAGGTAGATTACACCCTTGTTATACCTGCCGCCTCATGGAATCTATTCATTCCGTAATCTCGTATCGATGGAGGATCATGCACAATTCTTAATGCCACGCGCCGCTGTGCTTAAAAACATGGAAAATATTTGACTTGGGAAGTTTTTTGTTGTAATATCAGTAAATATGCGGAACTGAAGCGTTTGACCAATATTTTTTCGAACGGAGACGCTCCAAACAATCGCGGTAAAATACGACGGACATAATGGCGTTTTTGTGACATTTTTCATGATAGTAAAATGGAACCGATGGCAGTAAAAAATTTAAGTACAAAGAACAAAAAAAAAGTTGTTCGAATGGAAAAAAAAGTTTTAAGTCTGTTCCGTTCAAGATATTCATTGAAGAAATCATAGCGCGATCAGGAAACGCAGCATGTCGCAAAACTGTTAGATAATAATTGCCTCGAAGGATTAATGCACTTTTGGAGTCATTAAATCAAATCCGTTTTTTAAAAGCTGATCTATCTAACTGTCGCGTTCGCTAAATGTTATCTATATATTAATATATCAACATAAATAATGTGTTATAAATACTTAATATATGCAATCTTAAATATTCTGAACATTAAATCAATTAATAATTTATTGCCTCAATTATATTCAATTAATTCGATATATATTTAAAGAAATTTCGTTCACTCAAACACAGCTCTTCCTTTTGTCAAATAATATAATTCAGAACTATACAATTACTATTTTTGAAATTATAAATTTTATGAATATTCGCATCCTTAAATCTTTGAATTCTATGCTGTTCGACAAGCTACCAAAATAATTACATAAAAATAAAAATGTATTTAAAAAATTCGAAAGCTTAATATGCAATTGTGCTGTCCTAATAATCCGACATACTATATAACTATTCAAATTATCAATCGCGCCATATTAAAACGCCTTGCACTTTATTAGCTGTAACTATTTGACTGCTATCAGCTTCATATGGTGATCTTACTTATCGAAAATGATCTTTTATTCAGTGGACGAAGATAATGACGGGTTTGCACGTTTGCATTAGAATGATAATATAATATCAAGATTAAGGCCTCCTTAGCATGTGCATAGCAATTGCAAAATTGCGACCGGTCGACAACGCGGAATATCTCCGATGGCGGAATCTCACACGCGTCATTATCAAATTCGCAGGAGCAAAACAGCGCGCGATACTTCCTGCTGATAATTTTATGTCACTTCCTATGTTATCTATCGCGATACTCGTCCTGCGACAACGATATTCATACTATTCATCAAGTGACAGTTGTGTTTCAATCAATCCACCCAAAAAAGGACGCTTTGTGTAATCGAGATTATTTGATAAGAAAAAAAATCCGAAGATATATTCAGGTAATACAAAACAGTACCGAACGTTTTCTTTTCGAAAGTGAATAATGATGAGACTCGAGTTTGTTAGTTGTACTTTTTACAACGTTATATCTCGGGTATATAGTAAAAGTAATGTCGTGTCAAGCGCGCAAGAATACAAATAAAAGATAAAAGTTGCCATGACAACACATAGTTGACTTTTATGAATGCAGAAATAGTATAGAAATACGATTCTTATAATTAAAAAATGCGAACGTATAATAATCTTTCCGGTAGATCTTTAAACGACAGGATATGTTCACAGTATTAGAATTTCGTGTGATTATTTAAGACATAAAATAAACTCATAAGCCGATATTTATCATTTTTTGAATGTTTACCATCGTTACCGGAAACATGACAATTGCGTGTCAATAATTCCGGGTATGGTTTGGCAATTATAGCGGCAGAGCTGTCGCGTCATCGTCGGCCACGTGAAAAATACACAATTGTTGCTGTGGTTATAAATTACTTCGACGACGCGTCGTAACAGAAAGCTAGGCGTTAATGATCTTTGTTACGCATTGCGAAGCCAATAATAGCACATAACGCAACTACTGAGATGTCGGCTCCATGAATTATGACGAATGTATCAACATTTTGACAAGTTTCGCACCGATTGCACGCGAAACAATTAAGTAGATATCATTGCGATCCTTTAATTTGGAGTGGTCCCGCACAATCCCCAATCCGTGTAATACAAACTTTGATGACTATTCTTGCAGATATACGTTAATATTTGTGTTAGCACTATAACACATTTTATATAAAAACAGATTGTAATAAATTTATAATATTATTACGCGGCATAATATTATTTTTCGGCTAAGAGAAGAAAATGAGAAAGATATCATATAATACACTTAATGCATTTTGAATAAATAATTTTTTTTTATATTTGATCTTCGTCTGACTTTTCTTATTTAGTTTTTGATACCATTAAACACACCATTTACACACAAATATTGAATATGTTTGTATGATAAATTAGTTTTTTGCACATCGAAAAGACTCGAAAAAATCTGCGTTTGATAATAGTTTCAAAAAATCGAAGCAGCTCACAAACTAAAGCAGGCCGTGATATTAATGATCTATTTTAATATTAAATTTGCACGTGTCAAAATCGTATGCAAATTTCGTACTATAGAGATTCGAACGCGACTTGTCATCCGGCATCTTCGTGAATCAGCTGATTTCGCTTAATCTTTAAATACGGCATTATTTGTGCGATAGTGGCCATACATCGCAGAGAGAGATTAGGATTTTTCCATTTATCCGTTTATATAGATTATATCATCGCACGTTGCACATGGTGTTAATGATAAAAAAGCGAATAGCATAAAAAAATATTTTGATTTCATTATATGTATAATTAAGTTAGGATATATAGTAATCTCTTTTTAAAAGCATATGATAGCAGTAAAGAGTGATTAAAAACATATAATTCTCTAATTAAATTTTGCTAGAGAGGGGGTGATTATGTAGATGACGGATAAGCTGGGACAAATGGAAGTACGGGACATTAAAAAAAAAAAAGAAAAAAAATTGTTTGATAAATTTATTCATAACTTTAGCATAGATTGAACAAACATTTTCAATTTTTCAGTCATTTTCGTTAAAAATATCCCTTCAATAATTTATCGAGAAATGATCAACTCTGTTTCTTCATATTTGTTCCTCTATACAGTGCCTATATTCGAATTAATTGGAGACGGCTTACCACTTGTCCCAGTCTACTCAACTTGAATTATTTAGTGAAGCCTTCGTGTCCGAACGATGATGAACACTTATGCAAACGAGCTTCGCGGAATATCGGAGCTCGTTTCGTCTCAATGAATAAACATAGAAAGAAAGAAAAGAAGCTGCGTAGTTCGAGAGTAACAGAGTAACAGAGAAGAAAAAGGAGAGTAAAGCGGGGAGGAAGAGTCCTGTGAGGAGGTAATCGCGCCTGTATGGTATTGTGTCAGAAAAACTTGTCTCGCAATCTCTCGCGCTGCGACGGAGGAAAGGGAAAGGAAGAACGGAAAAGGCGTAAAGACAACCGAGAAAGAGAGAGAAAAAGAGGAACAGACGGAGGAGAAAAAGGAGAGGGGCAGTGTCGACGTAAATAAAGACGGTCGAGTCTCGTTTCGACGAACCGCTATTTTGCCCGCGAAGGGTCGGTGCAACCAACAGCAGCAGCAGCATTCATAAAAAAGCGTTTGAAGGCTGTCTGTTCTAAATTCGAGACGACGGTGAGAGACGATGACGATGACGACGACGACGACGGAACAGGGAGGCTTACTTAGACTCGCGAGTGATTTCGCGCGCAACTCGAAATTTCTTCCGAAACGCCTGTTGCGCCCATTAAGACGCCGCTACGTATAAGCGCGCTAATTAAAACGTAGGCCATGAATTATACGAGAGTGATATTAATTATAAGATCGCGTTTTCTATCTACTGCTATATAAGCTCGCGACGCACATTTGCGAGCGGTTCGCGCAATCGTGACCAGATGTACTTGGAATCGAATCAAATCGCACGACGAGCGCATTAAGCGAATTACCTTTAATTACAGATCTTTTTCGATTATACCGAACGTTCGCCCGAAAGGTATATTTATTTTTCCTTTTCAAAATGACTCACGCGAGTTTATTCGGGTTTGTCCAAAGAAAAGGAACGAGTTCGTATACACAAGTATCTGCCGAGGTATCTGCGGATTCAGAAATGGATCGAACATCCATTCATTCGGAGCAGCACGATGCAACAGACGACAGAGGATCCAAGACACGAGGAAAAAGGAGAGAGAGAAGGGGAAAAGAAGAGGGAGCAACTGCCAGACAGAGAGTGCGAGACGAAAAAAGCGCGGAGCGGGAGGAAAGAGAGGGAGAGAGAAAGAGGCAGAAATTGATAGACGAGAAAAGTGAGAACGACAGGAGAAGAGATGTGTGAGTGAAGCCGTGAAAGGGGGAAGGGAAGGAAGAAGGGGGTTCAGCAAGCGGCTCATTAACGATAACAAAGGCCCTAGAGATGCGAGAGAATCATTGAGGTTACCTGCGACATCACTGGCGGCTACGTCGGTGATCAGATTGACTCGCTGTCGTGATTGTTGCTGCTGCTGATGTACCTGATGCAGGCTCTGTTGTTGGGATGATCCCGTCAAGGGCAGATTACCGGCGATCGTAGCGGTACTCTCCGTCAGGATCGCCGTCGGCGCCACGGCGGAGGACGAGGACGACGACGACGACGACGACGACGACGACGACGTGGATGATTCCGCGAGAGGGCCCGCCGTCGTAGCGATGCCGGTATTGTTGTCGAGGATTGTCGCCGCGGGCTCACCCCCGCTCTCCCCTGTCCTCGTAGCCATTCGGCCCCCGTATATGCCAGCAGACAGACAGAGAGACGGACAGACAGACAGGCAGGAGTCCCTCCTCTCTCCTCCACGTCGTCCCCGCGAGCGTACGCACTTATCCTCAAAAAGAACACCTACACTCTTTTACGTGCTCCCTTTCGATCTCTTTCTCTCTTCCACTTCTCTCTCACTCTCTCTCTCTCTCTCTCTCGTTCGTTCGTTCTTTCTCTCTCTCTCTCTCTCTCTCTTTTCGCGATTTCGTCCCGCGGTAGCGCGCGCTTCGTTCCCGTCTTTTTCCACGCTTCTTTCTCTCTCTCACTCTCTCTCTCTCTCTCTCTCTCTCTCTCTCTCTCTCTCTCTCTCTCTCTCTCTCTCTCTCTCTCTCTCACACACACACACACACACACACACTCTCTCTTTCTCTCTCTCTCCCCCGCTCAATGTCTCACTCACGCTTTCCCTCTCACGCTTTTGGCACCGGGGACCCTTCTCCTCGTCGCACTCGCGCACGCTCGCGACGTGTCGTCCCTCTCTCTCTCTCTCTCTCTCCTACCGTCTCTTTTCACTGTTACGCGCCCCGCGCGCGCCGGTCAGAACGCCGTGTTCGACAGCGTATCAAAACTGCACCGCCGTCTCGGTTAGCTCGCTCGCTAGCTCACTCGCTCCGGCAACTTTCTCCTCTCTCTCTTTTTCTCTCTATCTACCGCCCGTCGTCAGCCGTCGTACGTCGGTGGTATCACGGGACGACAGCATCGCACCGCGCACGTACACGCCACGCTTACGGAAAAATGGAGGAGTCCGCGCGCGTATCTGTTAACCTCCTGTCCGTCGGCCCGTGAAAAAATGGAACGTTAGACAAATGTAGGTCTGTAGGCCACTTCACTTACACTTTGCATCGGCACGGGCACTCCCTTAGTCAAGCGAGCGTCCGGCGCACTGTCGCGCTCTGACAGCGCGAGAGCTGTCAGGGCCGTAGCGAGGGCCGCCACGCGTCTGCATATCTCGTACGACGCCGGGTCTTTCGGTTTTTTTCCCGACGTATCTTCGAACACGACGATTGTCGGACAAGACGTCGCGACGGCACGCGGAGTAGATCGCGGATAAAATTTGATTTAATTCGTCGCGAACATCCGTTTTGCTTCTGCAAGTGTTTGTGGCGGGAAACGAGCTCGGTCGCGCGACTAGAGTCGACGCACGCGATTTTACACGAGTCCGAAGACAGATGACCGCGATATCGACTGCGATAAACGAAAAACCCACGGGAGAACGCGTAGTCACGTGAGCGCGATAATCCTCGAGTGTGCGTGAAACGGAGCGTGCGTCGTTCCGATTTACTATCGGACAATCGACGTTATCACAGAGAGAACGATATCATACAAGACCTACCTACGTGGTAGTTTCACATGCCGCGCGTGTATACATATACGTATATACGTCAGTGGCCGCCAACGAAAGGGAAAACCTAATCGCGGAAACATAATCTCGCGAACGCCGGCGCTCGCTTTCTCGCTCGCTCGCGCGTGTCGTCGTTCGAGACAGGCACGCCATCACGCGAATCTTCTCGTTATCGTTCGATGAAAGAGAAAGAGAAAGAGAAAGAGAAAGAGAGAGAGAGAGATATTTCGTTTCGCAAAACGAGGCAGAAGAGAACGAGTTAGCATAACGAGGTGCAGTACCCGGTTACATAGTTCCGGGTGCCATTGCGCGCCGCTTACGGCACTGCACCTCGTCGGCGAGCTCGTCTCTCGCGGGCGGAAAGACGCAATTTCCAAAAGGCAACCCCCCCTCCCCCCCCAAACGCGTTGTCGTGGTCGCGTCGTTGCGTGTGAATCCACGTGCCGATCGAACGTATCGCCGTATCGTCGCGATACTTTTCGGCCGCTCTCTCGCGATCCCGCCTGTCACATACCTCTCCTCCTCCCAGCAGCGGCGGTCGATTTGCCGCCGCGTCTCGGATACGACCGATAGCTTGAGCTAAGTAGGTCAGCTGCCACAATGTCCGAACGCCCGGCGCGGGCCGCCCTTACGCGGTGCACGTTGCATAACTCGTCACCGCGCGACTTCACCGAATATAACCGCGCGAAAAACTACAATCCGACGGACATAACGCGGTGCAATCCGTTTTTCAACGAACAATGCACTTGACTAACGCACTCGCGTTCGGCACCACTGGCGCCCTCTGTCGCGGACGCGCGCTCGATTTGAAACGCACGGTCGGGACGCGACGAGAACGCAAGAGCATGATTTAACTTTTCGATCGATGATTTGTAGAGCTCGATTGAACGTAAAACGATGCAACGAGGAACCAATTGTTCTTCCAATCCTTCTTTTTCTTTTCGGCAGAAAACTACGCACAGAATATTGAAAATTATACATATACAAACTTTGAAAATATTTAGAAATAAGAAAGATTTCCTGTAAATTTGAGATTCACAAACGTTTCTTTTTTTTTTAGATACAGGCGATTAAGCGTAAATGAATAACAGACTATTGTTTGTTTATTTTTAAGTAGGTTTTGTTAGAACACAATCTCTCTCTTTCTTTCTTAATGTAATGAATTAATAAGTGAATTATTAAAAAATATCTAATAGTAATTATATAAAATTGATGTAAGATCTAATAAAACTTTTCCTATAGAAGAAATAAAACATTAAATTGCTTAAAGAATCAAAGATAGATAAAAAGTTTATGCATATAGTCTTTCCAGCATCCTGTATTATAAAATCTTATCCTTCTGTAATTACATTTTTTTCGTTTTTATATTTACAATATTCTCGAAAAATGACGAATTAAATCAAATCTTAACATATGTCATCTTCTTAAATATCCATGTAAAAAATTTATATAGGTTATCTAAAGACAAATTGTAAGATACATACAGCTACAAGAATATAAAAGTCTCAACATTCGCATCACAAATTCATATATAAAATATATCATCTTAAAATTTCATTATAAAATTGAAAAAAGAGGACATTATATAAATATGCGTCACATCTTAAAACTTCATCACATTTTAAAACTTATAAAAAAATATCTTAGATCTTTAAAACTTAATAAACTGAATTAGAATAATAGATGTTATATTCTAATTCAGTTTGTAATGATATGATTATTCGTCTTAATTGTTTCTTTGTTTGGCTTCACCGAAGAGAGCACGTGATATAATCAATCTTTGAATCTGTGCAGTGCCTTCGTATATTTGAAAAATTTTGGCATCACGCATAAGTTTTTCTACTGGATATTCAGAATTGAAACCCGCACCACCATAAACCTAAAAAAGAAAATTATCACATGCAATAAATTGTAAGAAAAATATGTATATGCACTCAATCTTTGACAGAGAGCAGAAAAAATTCTTTTATATAAATTATTGCATTCACCTGTACGGCGTCTGTAGCACATTTATTAGCTATATCAGCAGCGTAACATTTTGAAATACTCGCGAGCATTGTAGCGTTTGGTAATTCTTTATCAGCAGCCCAAGCTGCCTTCATCCACGACATTCTGGAAGTTTCAACGCCAATAGCCATATCAGCAAGTATAAAAGCCACAGCTTGATGCTCTGCTATTGGTTTATCAAATGTCTTGCGTTCCATTGCATATTTCGTTGCTTCATCCAGAGCTCTCTGAGCTAAACCAACAGCCGCTGCTGCAACCTATAATATAAATATGAAGATATGAATATGCGAGCCTTTTATGTCAAATTCATTCAATAGCTAATGTTATGAACAGAAATATACCGGTGATCGGGTTCTGTCAAAAGTCTTCATAGCTATCTTGAAACCTTGCCCTTCTCCCAATAATACGTTCTCTTCAGGAACGCGAACATCTTCAAATGTTACCATTCGTGTGTCACTTGCTCTTTGTCCCATATTCAATTCCTTCAAGAAACAAAAAAGTGATTAATACAGACTAATAAAAATTCAAATTAACACATCCAAATAGGATAAGAAAAAATTGTTATCAGAGGTTACCTTACGACCTGGAGTTAAACCATCACTATCACGTTCCACGATAAAGCCTGTAAAAGCCTTTGAAGCTGAAGCTTTTGGATCAGGATTTGTTCTCGCCAAAACAAAATACCTATATAATAAAAGATTATGTTAAAAAAATAAAAGATTCTCCCTACAAATTAATGTCAGATATTTAAGCGTGCTATTATACCAATTAGCAACACCACCATTTGTAATCCACATTTTTGTGCCATTAATTATCCACTCTTTTCCTTTCTTCTCAGCTTTAGTCTTAATACCTGCTACATCAGATCCTGCACCAGGTTCAGTAACACAATATGCCTGTAAAAAAAATAATATTGTTTAAGTTATATATTACATCAAAAAATATTTAGATGATATATAAATGTATTTGCAAATTTAACACACCGCAACAAGTGGCTCCTCTATGAGTCTTCCAAGATATTTCTTTTGTTGTTCCTTGGTTCCAGCTATGATGACTGGAGTTTGCTGAATAAATAAAGGCAAAAAGTTTCGATATCTTGTCTTAATAATAAATAATTTAATTAATATATATTCATAACTTCAAAAAAATTGGAAACTAATAAATTCATTTTTAAAAAATCAATTTTTAATTTGTCAAAGAAATTCTTATTAAAATTTTATATGGCACAAAATTTTAACAAAATTTTAACAAAATGTGAAATATGTATAATAAATAAAACTGACTCCAAGAGTTGAAGTATCCAGTGCAGTTGTTATTCCTGTACAACCATAAGCAAATTCTTCTGTAACCAAGCAGCCATCGAAAATACCACTTTCCAAACCACCTGCGATATAAATAATCTTGAATCTTATTTTTGCATTGAAAGATATTCTTGGACATATTATTCTCTATTCTTATAATTTTTTAAACACAAATCAAACATACCACAATGCTGTGGAATATGTTTATTCAGAAGACCAAGACTCCATGCCTTTTTGATAAGGTCCCATGGATATTTTCCAGTTCTATCATATTCTGCAGCTACCGGGACAACCTCTTCTCTGACAAATTTCCGTGCTAGATCTTGCATTTCTCTCTGAGTATCAGATAGTTCTAACAATTCAATAAAAAATTGTGTTTTTCAATCAGATAATAATGATTTAGTCAGATAATATAATGTATAAATATATGTAATATAAGACAATATGCAAATGTAAAATTGCAAAATGTTTTACACAACATTTGTATGTAAGAGAAGAGTAATAATTTTTATTCTTATTTGTTGTATATACAATAATATAGATATCTTCCTGTCTATATAACTATAAAGTTTCTTGTTGCAAAACTTAAAGGTATTAAAAGATTTATATTTTTCACCTGTCAGAGTATAAATAAATGTGTCATTTAGTTTTGCATATTTTTTAATAAAAATGGTTCAAAGTATAATACATAATAAAACTTTTTATACAGAGTAATAAAATGTATGTTATAAATGTATATAAATAATGTATGTGTATATGTTTACATATACTTATATATGTTTATATATACTTTATGTATATTTATTCTAAGGCAAATGTAATGTGTGTGTGTGTGTGTGTGTGTGTGTGTGTGTGTGTGTGTGTGTGTGTGTGTGTGTGTGTGTGTGTGTGTGTGTGTGTGTGTGTGTGTGTGTGTGTGTGTGTGTGTGTGTGTGTGTGTGTGTGTGCGCGTGTGCATGTTGAGAAGCAGTAATTGGAAAAATATATAAAAAGTTTACATAAGCGTGAAAACTTTTATTTTTTAAATTAAGATTAAATGCTTTCAATAACTTAAAGTAACTTAATAAACTCTGTAAAAGCAAATAAATATATTAAAAAACATCAAAAAAAGAAATTTTATTTAAGATTCTGAATCTTTATATATAATTTGGTATTCATCTATGATATACAGTAAATAAAATAAAGATTTATTTATTTTCTTAGAAAAATTTAAATAAATAAATTAGTATATGAGCCTTCAGGTACTGATATTTGTACGCTTCAATACTTAAAGTACATTCTTTGTAATCTTAAAAATTGCTTCGAATCAGTAAGGAACTTTCCTTTAAGTGGAAAACTTTTTTTTTCTTCACTAAGGAAGTTTTCTTTATTCTTCTCGCTCACAAAAGAAAGAATTAATCTTACATATATATACTAACCAAAATTATATCCTTGACCAGATTCAACAGCTGCTGAGAATGGACGTACCATTTTTTGGTACACTCTTGGATTGAATATCTGAAAATTGATATCAAGATTTTTACGAGCATTGAGCATAAAAAAAATTTATTCAAAAAAGATTAGCATACTAATCATCTTAGAGCTATCATAAGGTCTATTCTTTGCAGCTGCAATATTGCATTTTCTATATACAAAATGAGATAGATATCTAAGTGTGGAAGAGCAGGCTAATTAAGAGTCGAGCACGGTAAATGCACGGTGCGCATATATTATTTTTTAAATATATTTATATATTTCGTCATTTATTTCGTACGTTTTGATCCCAGTTTCAGCAAATGTTAATCGGTATAATTATGCGTAAAATCTGTTCGTGACCGACTCTTAATTAGTCCGCTCTTCCTCATTTAGATATTTAATATTAGACTTTCACTTCAAAGTTGAGATAGATATATGTATATACTTAAGCATTAGAGAAAAAAAGAGGAAAGATGAATAATGCAGAATGTCCAGCTACAAAGGACAAACCTATACGATATTCTTTATTTATAGATAAAATATGTTACTCAGCACAGTTATAAAAATCGCATAATGTATAATTTAGCAAGTAAATTGAATGATTATTGCTTACCTTTTTGAGTATCATATTGGGAGTGTTTAATTTTACACAAAATGAAGAACAGGTACCTATTAATTGAATACAGTTTTTATTGCAGAACTGTTTGAGTTAATGACTTTGCAGTTTGTTCGCAGAGAAATAACAAGGTAGATAGGTATCAAGAAAGTAAAGAGGGGGATAAATATATATTTTACACTTGTACAGGTTAAAGTACGAAGTACAAAGTACAGTTTTAATGGAGAGAGAGGGATAATTAAATTATTAAAGTTTAGTTCGATATGACGGATATCCAAGCAAAAGTTACACAAATTTTTTATTAATTAAATTTTTTTATTAAATATATCTTACGATAAACTATGTATATCTTTATAGATCTGTTCTTTAGCAAAACTAGGCTGAACTGCCTGCACTAGTTCAGAGTTTATCTTTTTCCTTCCAATGTGGAGTAAAAAAGATAAACCTAAAGAAAGTGCAGCCAGTTCAGCTGTAAAGAACAGACCTTATGTTAAGGTTAAGGCACGTTCTCACACACTTTGCCTCTAATTGTAAGAACACGAATCGATAATGTGTTGTTTATCAAGTGAGATCGATAAAGTAGAGAATAATTGAAGAGATTGATATAATCAATTGTCGATAATATCATAACAGCGTGAATTGATTAATTTTAAGATTGTTTAACTTTAGATAAATTTGATATGTTTTAACCCTTTACACTCCCAAGAATTGCACCTATACTTAACGTTTGGGTACAAAAAGAAAATATGAATCCACTTATATAATAAGCACTCCCCATTATCCTTCATTAACACTAATTTTGTAGATTATAATAACAATATTTTGAAGATAGCTTTTTACAGTAGTTTTTTACAATTGAAATAACATTATTTTGTAAATACATATAATAGTTTTTCACAATTGGCGCGTGTACTTGGCGCCTTTTTTTACCTTTTTTTAAAAAGGTAAGTTTTTAGGGATTATATCATTCTATTTTGTAATATTTGTTAAACATCTTCAAATATGTGGTTATCACTTTATACTTGTACTTTTTATATATTTACGAATAAACGATTTAAACAAGATGTTAATCGTGCGGTAAGATTATATTTTTTTTTCTTTAAGTAAAAGCTTGCAAAAAAATTGATTTAGCGTTAAAAGTTACACGGAATTATAAAACTTTACATGTTAAATTATATAATTAGTGACAATGGCTTAAATATTAATGAACTAACAAATGCGGAAATTATATAATTAGTGACAATCGCTTAAATACCCAGGTAGCAAACGCACGTCATTTTGACGTCGAATGATGTCATTTTGATGTCAAATGACGTGCATTTGCTACTTGGATATAATGAACTATAACAAACACGCGGAAATGATTTAAATATTTCGCATAAATTGATTCCATGATTTGCATCAGCATTTAAAAATATTTTATTTAATATAATTCCTCGATTTTTTGCATAAAAGTGCCATTTTTTTATAATGTCGCACGACGGCTTTGCATCCAACACGTCTATAAATAAATATAACCTTCCGCATATCTCATGTAACTTTGTTCGTGTGGCCGGGCTTTGCTTTTAATTATTTTAATGAACGATTTTCATACTAAATGCCGCGTGTATAGCAAATATATACATACATATATGTATATATATTTTATTATATGTATCAATATATGTAATACTTTTGCACATCTACACCCGAGACAAAAGGTCTATATATAATCAAATATATAAATATATGTATATAATTATATATATATATATATATATATATATATATATATATATATATATATATATATATGTCCATATAATTATATATATAAAATATGTCCATATTATCTTCTTTCTTTTATATAATCTTTGTCCATATACATATATACAGAAAAAGTAATAATAAGAAGAATAATTGAAAAATAATTAAGCAAATAATTTTTTCACTTTTGATTTTTTTAGAAAAAGTGAAATTTGAAAGAATAAAAAAAAATTGCTCATATATATAATTATATATAAATTTATATATGATTATATGTATATGAATAATTTATCAAATTTCTTCAGATTTTACTTTTTCTAAAAAAACCTATGTAAAAATTAAAGTTTTCTTTTAATTATGTTTATATTTAATATTATTTATAAAATAGAATGTTAATAAGATAAAACTATAATGTGAAATTTTATCATCTGACGCGAGATATTGTGTAAAGATATTGTCTTTTTAATTTCGCATTTTAATGTAATGTATGTATTGCCGCTTTTATAAAATAGAGATTTATGGATTTGATTAGTCTTGCAAAATAGTTATATATAAAAATTGAGATGATGTAACCGTTAATATGTGTGATCATCGTTTAAGAATTTTTGAGAAATAATCTTACTAACAATCTTTGATAAACACTTCATATTTCACTCAGGATATATATGACATGCAAAGCTTTTTTACAATACATCGTATCACATCTTTATGTAATAAGTACTTTATTCCTAAGATCATCTTCAGAAAATATTCTTTGTCTCATGAATTAATAATTGATGGAAAAACATGATAATGAACATATATTGTCTGTCTTGCATTGGTAATAATATACCAATTAATGTGTTTTCTGTAGTTCGTGACAACTCGTTCATGATTTAGGGATAATCAAGCGTTTAGTTATTACGAAGATATAATTCATTCGTATGTCTAACTCGATAAAATCTTTCAAAAAACTCACCTTATTCTTATACATTCCTTAAAGAAGAAAATATTTGTCTTCGTAAATGTTTGTTCTTCACAGAAGAACTCATGAAATAAACCCTGAAATTAAACACACAAAATTATATAAAGTTACACAAAGAATAAGATTATTATCTATTTATTTAAAAAATTGAGAGATTGAAGAACAATTCTTAAAAAGCGTTTCGTTTCTCATCATTTGTAAGGAATCATATCATTTGTCAAGAGTCATTGATAATTTTTCTCTACTATATCCAGAAAAAAATCATTTCTTCATGTACTCTCTATTATATATAAAAAAATCTTTTCGTTCTCTTTTAAATATTGGTTTTCTTTCTTTCCTCTAAATCAAATGCAAATTAATACGGAAAATAAATAATAATTTATTTCTCAAACTCAGAAAATAAAACAATAAGATAAATATTTTCTACAAATATGTAATATAATGTGTCATATATATGTACAATGTGCACAACATTAACGCATATTATAATTAAAAGATGTACTTTCTGAATCTTTGCCAATCAATTTATATCTTTTTTTACTTCATTAGCATTATAAGAAATGTGTCATCGTTAAACTGTCAAAGAGAATTGTACTATGACCATTTCATTTACATAACAGTTTTTTGTCTCGACCAGTTCGTATAAATAAGAAGTACAGTCTCCATTGAGTACTCAATATCTTTCTTACGAGAGTTAGAGCAAAAGTAAAAGAAATAATGGCTCGGCTAAGCTACATCGTAGCGATCATTAGTATTGCATTGACATGTGTTCTCGCAGAGGAATTCTATTCCAATCGGTACGACGACGTTGATGTCAGCGGAATTTTTAATAATCCCAAATTGCGAGAACAATATTACAAATGTTTCATGGATTTGGCACCGTGCAAGACAGCTGATGCAAAATTCTTTAAAGGTATATCTAATATACAGTATTATACTCACTTTTTTTCATCTCGCATTCTTTGATTTTTTAAAATCAATTTTTTTTTAATAATAACAATCAAGACAGTTATACTTTTCAAATATTTAGCGATTGAAAATATAGAATTTTTGCTGAATTAAATGCATAAAAAAAGCTAGCAACAATGTAATATTTTAATTAATTTCAAATTAACTTTTACAGATTTTTAATTTTAGATTTGTATGTGTGTGTATGTGTTTGTGTGTATATATGATCTTAAAAATTCTGGGAAATTATAAAAAAAAATTCACACGTGTTTTAAATTTTCGCTAAATGACGTTTTGAATTTTCGCTAAGAAAAGATCGATTCTATGTGTATTTGTTATTTGCCGTATAAAAATAATATGGTAAAAGTGGAATGCACATATATTAATATATATTACATCTTATATATATGTATATCAAGCATGTACATGTAAGAAATATTACCTGCACGGAAGAAGAGTTTGTTGGTAATACGTAGTAAATTTTGTCAATTATCATACAAGTGAAAAAAAAATTTATTAAGAAAACTAATTTTATTTGCGAAAAATAATTTTTATTTGCTAATGTGAATTATTTTTTTGTTATAATAACAATGACTCTTACTGCCATGAAAGTAACGATAATTCTGTTATAAGTCAAATGTATTTCTTAAAAATAGATTTTCTTGCTTTAGCAATAAATTAAATTTGCATCAAAAAATGTGTGTTTTACAAATAAATTTATAAGATTTTTTCTTTTACTAATAGAACAATTAAAATTTTAAATAAGTTACTAAAATTTAATTTTTATTAAAATATTAAATAATTAATTAAAATAAAGAAGTTTTGTATCAAATATGTAATCTTGACAGCAGTTTTTTGTTGTAATAGCAAAATTCTTTTCCTCCATATATTATTCATTGATCAAAATGCTTGTTTATAAATGGATTTTTGATGAGATAACTCATTTCTTGGAAGTACGACAGATAAAATTAATTTTTATTTTTTATTTTTACGGAATCTTTTTTACAACAAAGTTTTGTAAAACTCTCGCGACATTTTTTAAATATCGGCTTTCTGCATATTTTTTGCTTTGCACGACAATTTTTATAGATTCTATACAGTTATTAATAAAAAGCGAGATCAATTATTATTAAAATCAATTAGAATTAAAATCAGAATTAAAATCAATAAATATCAAGGATTTTTATTTCGCTTTCAGGGATTTTTGGTGAAGCTTTGCAAACCGAATGTAAGAAATGTACTGAAAAACAAAAGCAAACTTTGGATTATGTAATCGATTGGTATACAAAAAATAATCCCGCTGAACTGCAGGCTCTCATTGCAAAGAGTTTAGAGGATTTGCGAAAGAAAAACGCCAAATAATAATTGCTGACGATAAATGCTGACAAAACCGACAAAAATAATCATGGAAAATAGCGCATATTATCTATAAAATTATTAAATACTTTATATCTGGAAATCTTTCTATTCAGGAGAGAGAGAAACACTCCATTATGTACTCCGTTATAAATAATGATATAATGTAGTATTATAATATTTTGTTAGAATAAAACTCTTAAAAATGATTTTAATTTGGTTATATTTTATAGTAATGTAATATTTCAATACACGAATCACGCTGCATATTTGTAATATTTTTATTTTATAAGTGCACATATAAAAAAGAGTAGAATGGCAATCCTTTGCATTATATTTCAATGTTATTTTGATATAAAAACATTGCAAAAATTCCTTCGGAAATAAAAGAGCAAGTAAAAAATATAACTCTAGTACATTATATAATAAAAGTGATTGCAAGTTTATTATTTTATTAGAAATTTATTATTTTATTATTTTATTAGAAAAAAATAGAAAAACAATAATAAAATAAAATTCTTAAACATTTTATTTATATATAAAATACTAGTAAATTTTAATATATCCTGCAGTAGAGTAAGAATTATGACAAGACATCTTAAAGATGTCTAAAGGACGATAATATGTCTTTAAGACATTTTTTAGACATCTTTTAGGGGCATGTGCTGTCTGGGTTATATCTGAGCATCATCTATATTGGCGCATTCGAATCCAAATTCTTAATCTCAAACAGCTGAAAGTACCTACTAAATGTTAAATATATACGAATATTTGATTTGTTTTATGTGAAAAAAAAAACGTATTTTAAATGTGAGAAGAGAGCTCGCAAGAAAACACGTGCAGCTAAACATGAATGAATCTCGTGTTATAAGTAGAGTTGGTTGTCAGTGACAACTTGTCACATTTAGCTGTTCAGCATGAAGATAGCTATTCATCCGTTAACAGCTGATCCGACAGCAGCCTGGCGCGAGTTATCTCAGTATCAAAAGGTTGTTAAAATAAATGCTAAATTGCCGACGACCGAGGCACCGAGCGATAAAGTACGTCTGATCATTTTTACCGTCCTGATATTTTTATACGAAAAGATATATGTATGTTAACCTCAAAAGTAGTCTGCTTATTTTATATTTTTCGTATTATTAATTATATATGTATAGGCAGAGAATTTTTTAAATCTTTTATTTTTACAATTGTTCACACATAAATACTTCTATCTTAGCAACCTATATTTAATTTAAAACAATAAATTTTAATTTTCAGTTACGCGTAGTATGTATGAGCGATACGCACTCGCTCACACCGTTTATAAAATTTGATATACCAGTCGGAGATGTTTTCATCCACGCTGGAGATTTTACGAAATGTGGTAGTTTGCAAGAAGTCATAGAATTCAACAATTGGATAGGTACATTAATATATATTAATCAATATTATGCTACAATTCAATGAGTAATAAATCAGAAAAATCTGTAACCATAAGAATCAGTATTTTTATTCATTAATAGCATCTTGAATTTTTTAAATCTAAATTGTAGAAATACTAATACATATTGTGTATAATTTTAGGTAACTTACCACACAAACATAAAATAGTTATAGCTGGCAATCATGAACTTAGCTTCGATCCCACATTTACGCATCCCTTTTCTGTGCACACCAGTGGGGATCATCAGAAACATACTGGAACCAGCATACTCGACAATATACCCACCTTGGGTATGTCAAAAGACACTCTTGCTGAAGCTATTAAAACTACTAATGTTAAAGATTATTTGACAAATTGTACATATTTGGAAGATTCCGAGATTGTAGTACATGGAATCAAGATATATGGTACTCCATGGTAAATACTTTATCAAATTAGCTTCACTAAAAAACTTAGTAGCGAATAAATGTGTGTAGGCTTATTAACATATTAAGTAAAAACTTATATATAACTCAGAATTGAAAAAGTTAAGCTTTTGCCGGTAAACATTGTTTTTAAAATGTTATGAAAAAGATATTTCATATATTTAGTTCTAAGATTTAAACAATATGCACAAAACATATTCGCGGTTTGTCTATATGTTGTAAAAGATAAATCATCAGAATTGTATAAAAAATTGTGACTATTTTGAATATGTATTATGAAAAATATTTGTAGAAAATAATTTCAGGTATAAGAGATTTCTTATTTCTGAAGGACATTTCATTGAAATCTTAGGCAACCAGAATTTTGTAAGTGGGCATTTAACGTGCCACGTGGAGAAGCATGCCTGTCAAAATGGGAACTGATTCCATCAGACACAGATATCCTTGTAACACACACTCCTCCTGTAGGTCATGGAGATCTATGCTGTAGTGGAGTACGCGCTGGATGCGTAGAGTTATTGTCGACGGTGCAAAATCGCGTGAAACCCAAATATCATGTATTTGGTCATATACATGAAGGTATAATAAAATCTTAAATGTATAATCTAAATATATATGTGTGAAAATATTTATACTACAAGTTTTCTATCTATGTAATTATACTTTACAGGATATGGCATATCGTCAGATGGCAAAATAATATACATCAATGCATCTACATGTGATCTGAATTATCTGCCAAATAATTCACCAATAGTATTTGATATAACATTGCCTCCCGGTGTTCAAAAATCGTAAACTATCAGATTAGGTAACACCAAAGAAAACTTTAGATTTTTCTTACCAGCTTGAGAAAAATCCGTACATAATCAACGTACAATTATATAGAGATATTATATAGAGAAGTTTCTCTTGCCTTAATTTAAACATGGAATATGTATAAAGCATACAATATAAGTATTAATTTGACTTTCTTTTTCATACAATTTGTAATGATTTAATATCTTAATAATATTAAAAATATGATATCCATAAAATTGTGTAATCTCTTTCTTTTCTGAAAAATTATATAATCTATTATCTCCTCGTTATGAATAAGTTAGTTTTCATTTTTCAAATTTCAAACGATTATAATATTTCAACATTTTTTTATTAAAAAGTGGTTTAATATTAATGAAAAAAATCTATTATTGAAAAAGAAATTTAGTGGCATCCCAGACACACATATATGCTTTTTTAATAAATATTACTTTTTATTTTTTATATATTTATTGCTATATCTAATTGAATAACAAATATTTTTTTTATCAAGTAAGAAAAGTTTGCAATCATAGTAAGTTAAATTCGTATGTTGGTCCGAGGTTATTTTCCAAATAAAAACAAAACCCACATTACAAACTTTTTTTTATTATAATATGGCTGAGGTATTCAATTATGGTCACATTAAAAAAACACGACCCAGTACTATTTTCTTATTATCTACATGATAATCACAACACAATGGTAATTTTAACATAATTACGAAATTTTATTTCCATGATTTTAGCATCAATATATGAAAAACTTTTATATGCAGAGATATTACAGATCTAAAATTTTTATTTAAATACGGGATATCGGCATTAGTAAATTATGTCACCTAAATGTTACGTGGGGCACATTGAGGGCATCTTAATCATAGTTTACAGCATTCCGATCTATTAAATTACTAATAATCTTGTCATAAGAGATCAACTCTTATTCAACCCCTCTTTTATTTTTGTATTTTTAAGCGAGACAAGTGAAAAGATGCTATAAGTTATATACAGCATAAGTTGCAACTTTGATCACAACAAAATTCGAGCAAGACAAAGACATTATGTATTTTTTCTACTGTCTACAGAAATTCGAAAAATGTTTGGGCTACTAAATTTTAAAGAAAAAAAAAAACCGACTTATATATATATCTAAATCTAGTTTTTCAAAAATTTATCATGATTCTGTATCGATTAGTGCCAGATTTACTGTTAGAAATTCATGAAAAAATAGAACTAATATAAATCTCAATTTGAAGTAGGAAGATTTTCATCTAATACGGTACATTTGAAAACAGATATGATACAGATTCACCATTATGTGTCCGCCTTACGGCTTCAGCAAACATCATCGACACGTCAATGCACTGAAAAATAAAAGTTAATTAATGCTATGTTATAATTAAATTATAATCTCTACAATATTATCATCACTGTTATTATCGCGATAAGAAAGAATTTCATATATGATTCCTTGAGTGATAAGAACATTACTTGAATCTTTGGGCAATCTTTCATGTGACCATCTTGGGGAATAGTATTGGTCACTACCACAGCCTCGAAGCAGGCGTTGTTAATCCTACTAATTGCCGGGCCGCTGAATATACCATGCGTAAGTATTGCATAAACCTTCGTGGCACCAGCTTCCAACAGCTTTTCCGCCGCATGACAGATAGTACCGCAGGTATCGGCCATATCGTCTACGAGGATCGCGACTCTGTCTTTGACATCTCCGACTAATACCATGCTAGCGACTTCATTCGCCTTTTTCCTTTCTTTATGTATAAGCGCAAACTCAACATTTAATCGATCCGCGATAGATGTGACTCTGTAAAATAAAAAAAAATGATCAATATCTTCGATTAGAATTTCTTCTTTTTTTTCTCAGATTACTTACCTCTTGGCGCCACCAGCATCAGGGGAGACAATGATACTATTTCGCCATTCAACAATATTCTCCTTAATCCATTTGAGGACAGCTGGCTCGGCAAATAAATTATCTACTGGGATATCAAAGAATCCTTGTATTTGACTAGCATGCAAGTCCATTGTGATAATGTGATCAGCACCCGCTACGGAAAGCATATTCGCCACTAGCTTTGCGGAGATCGGCGCGCGACTCTGTAAAACACATTTCGATAAGATAAGTTTCGAGAATTCGGACGAGTCCTTCAAGTCCATTTGCAACTGGAAATATCCTGCAATTTAAAGAAATTGCTATTAAAATCTTATAAAAGCACGCCGAAAACATATTATGAAAAATTAGAAAAAATTATTAGCCCCAGTCTGTTTTGCTATCTTTTGAGCTGAACAAAAATTTTTCACAGAGTACAACATTAATTTATCTCGACTGCTTGTGAGGCTTTTTTTAAAAACAGATATAGGATTTGATTTACTAAATATTGAAAACAAATTGCCGAAAGAGATTTTTTTCAGAGGGGACAAAATATAAATATAATGGCTATGTAGTAAAATATTATTCTTTTCTCAGAAAATACATATTTATAGAAAATATATTTTGACAGAGAAACAACGTTGCAAATGCACCCCAGTTAGACTCTAAATAACTATCGTAAGTGAAGCAAAATATCTAAAATTATGAACGCAAAACGAAACACAATGCATCTCGGTCCCTTACCCTCATATAGCAAAGGATGGTATGAGATGAACAAGAGGGCAAACATTCATAATAGATATGTATAAGTATATACCATAAATATAAAAATAGATTTTAATAAATAGATGTATCAGTATATATCGCGAGTGCATATCTCCAACATTATGTGCAAAATTATGTAAAAAAGAATTTATAATTGTAAATTAAAGTATATTCATATTAGTACATTGTCTTCAATAAAGAAATGCATTGTGCAAATGATGGAATATTTTTAACATATCAATACTTGTAATATGAATTGTGTTGTACATAAGGATTACACAAAAGACTATTAATAATCATTTCAAGGTATCTTTTCACAATTACTGTATTGACAGGATAAGTTATTACGAAAATAAAAAAAGAACACATAGACACATTCCTATACTATTTAAGCATTAATAAGGATGGGCGATACTTGATTAGTGCACTCGGACAATAACATTGATTTAAACCTCAATAATTAGTACCCAATGAAACATACATGTACGCGTACCCCATTATACTAATTGCGAACAATGTACTGCTATTATATTAATATTTTGCCCTCTCATTCGGATATCAATATGCTTTGACCAAATGTTTCATTCATTCATTCATTCACGGGGATACCAATGTGCTGTATAGCAACGATATTATATAAGTTTGGTTAGTCCTACAAAGAAAATTTTCATCTTAATTTCAAAAATCAATATTACAAATCGAATGATTCATCGAGTTATCATTGCAAACGCCGCACTCGACAATCTCGTTGCTATTATACTCACTGTAGACAGGTCGGGCAGAATATCCTGAAAATACCCAACTATTCAGAATCTTAAAATGATATACACAAGTTTTCTTTTCTAATAAATATTATAGTCAAATGTTTCTTATCTTTTCACTTTGTAGTATAATTTAAAAATCAAACAACAGCTGTCTAATAACAAATGATTCAAAATTACAGAATTTTTTTATAGTTTTATCTTATATATATATATTAATCTCATGCAGTACCCAATTAATACTTAAGAGATGCCCATTTTTGTTGTAAATTAATATATAAAAATATCATGCAAATAAATATTTTAAATAAATTTTTACTTAAAATAAATATATTAAATTAATATCTAATAAAAAAGAAAAAAAATATATATGTAACAAATCTTATTTGCAATATATTTAATGTATAACATTAATCAAATGAGATACATCAGACATTGATGAACTATGTATGTATGATTATTATTGACGCGACAACAAAAATGTGCACACAAGACCCCCCTCAAAGAGAAATCTAGCACGAGTTTTGCAACACCCATCCGGGTTATCCAACGTCTGATAACCTTATGTTATTATTGAACAACATGCTTGGAACGTATGCAGTGCTCAAATGTCTAAAACATTTGCCTCCTTATAAACATATCATGATTGCATTGGTAATGATAAACTGCTAAAAATTATATCTCTATGCATAATATATAATATTACAATCATCTATTTTTGTCTATGTTTCAAAATGATATGTAGATGTTGATACTAAAAGCAACGAGTGTTTGTTTCAAAAGAAAACTCTGATGACGCAAGTCTGATTTGACATAACTCGTAAAAGTTCAACTCATGCTTGATTTGTACAATTTTTAGATGGTTATATAAATGATATAGTTCCTTTATAACAATAATTTATAACAATAATTTTGATGACTTTTATATAATATATACAATATTGAAATGTTATTGCAAATTTTACTTATTATATTAACATACATAGCTTACATAGTTTATTAATATTATCTCTGTATGTATATACTCTCAAATTATATATTAGTTTTATCATTTAATAATAAATATGATTTGAAAAGAACAGTATCTTTTACATACTTTGTGTACCTGATTAAATTTTTGAGTCGTATATCATTTATATAAAAGCTACCTATTCTTATAATATGGAATCATTTGACACTTGCAATTGTAAATTGAGACAGCCAATATAACATATATCTACTTTCATAAAAGATTAATATCTCTATTAGTTATAATTTTGCCTATCAGAAAAACAAAAATATATCCCTAAAGATTATAAAAAAGAAATTGTGATAATCAATGAATGATGAAAGTCCAGTAATATACAAGTGTATCTCTCTCCTATCTGGTGCAGCCCAATGACGTAAGCCGGCAGAATATAAGCATATTTTATATATGACAATGAAATCAAGTTTTGCGTTCCAAAAATGATATTACTCCACTGGTCTGTTACAAAGCTATGAGAGAATAAGAAGATATAACAGATAAAAAGGGACCGCCGCAAGTTACCCTGAATTTCCACTCGTTCGACTTCATGACAATCTGATTTTTAGAGTCTCCACCATCATTGCCCTGCGAAGATATACAGTACATTAAAGAAATATAGCTTCTTCTTCAACACAACGTTTCCTCCTTATTACATTTGCCGTCTTTACTACCAAAACATAGACTTCAAGGTAATATTAAATAGAATAGAAACTGAAAACATATTTTACAAAAGACAGATTTGTGTACTTATATACAATATTATAATATAAATGAGTTATTGCACTTGTATCATATATATTATAAAAGTGGCGATATATTCTTAAACAAGAAATCATATAAAATAGAAGATGGGAAATTTTTTATATACATATTAATTATGTATATATCAACTATTTATATCCATGACATTCAAGTTTTGTTGAAAAAATTGTTGCAAGTTTATGTTTTATTTTTAAAAACAATATCACTAATTTTTAGATACTATGCAAGTGTGGAAACTAGTGGAATTAATATCTATTTATTCGTATATAGACTGTGATTATATTAATTGGTGGATTAATTAAACACATATTAGTAACAATTGCTATTGCAAGAATTATTCTAGCTTGTAAATATATGCATTTATATATATATATATATATATATATATATATTTATATTTATATATGTATATATACACATATATACACACACAAGAGAGTATATCAGTGATTATGTAAGCTATATAAACACATATCTTTTAATTACTAAAGTGTTAAGATTTTGCAAATATGAGTGAGAAAGAGATATCTTATATATTATACATAATACAATAAAAAAAGAGATATATATACATATATGCATATGATGTATGATTTAGCCTTTGATAAGATATAAAATATAATTACTGTTTTACAAAGGTATTTGCAATAGAAATATAGCTTTCAAAAGTATATTTTGAGAATAAAATTTTCCTTGCACACACAAATTTTCGATCACAAATGCAGATATAATGCATATATCACATGCATATTTACTATTTATTATTCATATACTATGGTATTAAATATATATGGTTCATTATATATTATTGATGTAATCTCGATGAAGAGATATGTAAGTATATACATTAAAGAATATTTTATAGAAACAAATAATACAATTTTATTAAAAAAAGAATATATTTTAATAAAATATAGAAATTATTAATTTATTGGCATGTATATTTATACCTAATATATTGTATAAAGAGAGAGTACAAAACAAAAATAATTGAAACAAATAAATTAAGATTGAAACTAATTTTTCCTTTCTCTCCCTTAGAAAAATCTGTGTAAAAATTTAGGCCAGTATGAGAATTGTCAAGCATTGATATTCGTATGATATAGTACTTTAAGTGCATTACTCGTAATAATCACAAGAAATTCCCTTTCAGGCAGCAGAATTAATTTCGACTCTTACTCAAGTTTTCCTCAGCTAAAAATTGATCACAGAAGATGTACTTTAAGTGCCATCGTATTAACATCAGTGCTTAATGATAGTTTCTAGTAGCCTAAATATCTTTAATTAAAAATAACTGACCTATGTAAAGAATCATAATTAAAAATTAGTATTACTTATATTAGTTTGTATACTACATACACTTTGTTAAACTACTTAGAGCATAAATCTAGCTAAGTAAATAATCAACATTTGACCCGTTTCTCTTACCTTGTCTTTTTTATCTTGCCTTGCATAAGGAAAACAAGGAATGACTGCTGTCACTCGGGATGCGGAGGCAATTTTGCAAGCGTTGATCATAATCAGGAGCTCCATTAGATTATCGTTCACCTCGCCGCTTCCGCTTTGCACGATATACACATCTTCGCCACGGACAGATTCTCCTATCTCCACACTAGATATGATTGAATCTTGTGTTATTTTTTTCAATATACGAAGAATGGTATAAAACGTACTAAGCTGTTTTTTTTTTTTTTTTCAAATTAAAATTTCCGAATAACTGGAAAATATAAGATAAAAAAACCAATGTTATTACGAGTATTGAAATTTTATTTCTGATAAATAAAAAAAAAAACTCCGCATCAGTATTTGAATATTAATGCGTATTACTGCGCGCTCGATACGGAAAGCGATTATGAAACTTTTCTCGCTTATCATCAACATTCGCAACGTTGCGTATTTCGATCTCACGTAATATTCCTAACACGCGGTCATCATAATATGTGCACAGGTGTATTTCTAAAGTCTGGAAAATTATAATATCGTGGATGCACGTACTTTCGCGTATCTTCCATTCGTATCGAGAGACATTACGGCGCGAATCCACACGCGTGGCACGTGGGCATCGAGTTGAGCGATCGGAATTTTTCGGAGCGTGTTCGTTCATTTCCTCGAGGAAAATAAATCGCGAAATGTATGAACGTCAGGGCAAAAATTCGCGAAACGCGACGGCGTTCGCGCGAGGAGCTCAGCCGAGCGGAAAATACGCGATCCGCGCGCAATGACACGTCGCGGTTAAATCGCTAGAGCCTCGTGTGCAACTGACAATACACATAACGCGGTTACGGCGGGATAACGTGTGTAAGCCATTACCATGTCTCGAGGTTGCTGAATTTCTTCGTGACAACCTTGCCGATGTCGATGCCGAGCCGATCCACGATCCGCTGGGCGAGATCCGGATGCGAGGTCCCGCTGAAGACCTTGATATTCGGCATTCTGCTCTGTAGGCCACGCACGCGTGAATTTTCCAAGTTTGCGCGTAACAAACTCTTGGCACGCACTGTCTGCGACACGGGCATCACTGAAACAGAAACCACCGGGACGGTCGGCCAATCGCTGCTCGGCGCTTGTACCGGACGTGACGTCGTTCCGATCACGCTCCGCCTACACGCGCGTGGTATTAGCGCGTAAAGTCGCTCCGCTTATCGCGGCCGATTGTTTCACCGCTTGTTTTTCGCCTTTTGCGGAAACGTTTGCGAAAATGCGTTATCTCTCGCGATAAAACGCGATCGTGCTTACGCCCCGGGCTTACGTATCGCGTAAATACGCACTGTCGATTGTGACATCAGCTGGGCGCGCGCACGCGCGCTTCACTCCGTCTCTCACGAAGGGCGCGTCGTCAATGATCGATACTGCGATGCGACTTGCGTCTTTTGCGCGCTCTCTATCTCTTTCTACCAGTTTTTGCCCATTCTCGGATTCCTTTGCTCGTTTTTATTCAGCTTGTTTACGTTCGGACCCGCGCGCGATAGAAACGCGGTTTTTCTACCTCTGATTTCGCCGACAAGTCACGCACGTGTTTCCGCTCCCCGCGCCGGATATCCTTTGTCAGACGACATTAACACCGCGTCGCATACCGCGTACTTTATTTTTGTTTTTTTAAGCGTCTCTTTTAACCTATCGCAAATTATTCGACACACGGCACATATAAAAATCTCTGGAATCGTCGATATTTCCTCACTCATCTATCAGATATACAAGGATCCTATTTCCTAAACACGTAATCTTACATTCTTGTTAATCTTCTCGATAAATTGACGACAGACTATCTTGAAGAAAATTTTCCCCATTCCTTTCCTCTGCGAGTCACTAGACACAATATGCGGCCGTATTTCTAGATAGCTATCTACCGACTCTGGCGCGTGCACATGTAACCGCCAAAATATCGCACGGCTAAATCATCGCGTGAGACCGCATTACGTACACACATATAATACGTATATATATATATATATATATAAGATTCGGCGAAGGCGCCGTCGCGCGGCGCGACGTGAATTTAGACAAAATTCAAAAGGAGCGGGCGCGAGAACGGGTGACAGTCAACTTTTGCCTATCAATGTGGCGCCGGCGGCGCTGATCGCGATGATGATAAATTGCATGTGTATGTAACGCGGCGGCGTGAGTTTCTCGACCACGGCCACGGGTTAGGGAAGGCTGTTCACGGGGGTGACGGGCAAAATTACGGCAGGCAGATTACGCATCGCGCGAAAAAGACGTTTTGTATGCGGCGACGCTCAGCTGCACGAGAGAACGCGTAATCTACGAGAGCGTTCATTCATTCGCGAGCGACAATGATATCGTGCTAACCGTCCCTAGCGATTCGGGAGCCATGGCGAACATCGCGGCCCAGCGAATTAAACGGGAATTCAAAGAGGTTATAAAGAGCGAGGAGGTGAGTGAGTCGTGGTCAACACAGAGAAGGAGAAATAAAGAGAGAGAGAGAGAGAGAGAGAGAGCGAGCCAGGATTGCGGTTATCTCGATAAACGGACGACAGATAAAAGCCCGTATCGCGATTATGCAATCTGCGGCCGGGAATCTATCCCGTATGACGACAAAAATGTAATCCGCATTCATTGATCGAAATATCAATTCGGATAAAAAATATCGCCAATCATCTGTTGTGTCTCGCCTTGTCAACTGTCATTTATATATATTCGATCCTTTTCAAGAATATCCGACGAGAAAGAGAAAGAAAGTGACGCGAAATCGAGTATATTGGTTGTCTATTGCGTTCAAAACATCTCGCTGTGTTTCTATTATTTTGTTAAAACTAATTTCATAGTACTTAATTAAATTTCTATTGAATTGTTTTCTTTCCTCGACGCGTGTTTTATGTCAACGAAGCACCATGTGTTTATGAATCATGATATGTATTAATGCGTAGAGTGTGCAATAATCTTTTTATCTTATACACATCAATCAATCTATTTAAACTATGAATAGAGAAGTAAATATGTTCACTCACCATGATGTCTAAAGTCTCGTCTGCATTGAGATCCTTGAGTAGCTTTACACTTTTTCAGATTGCTCATTCTGTGTACTCAGATGAAGGTTTGTTGCGATAAAATGTATCCACATGTCTCCTCAGAAAGTTGAGTTACGTCAAGGCATCACCAAATGCCATACCATGACAGTTTTGTGAATTATCAATATAAGCAGTCGAGATTTCTCTTATCATGCTAAATGTCATAGGTTATAATCACATGTTTGTTTAGAAAATTATTGCGAAAATTATGACGTAGAATCACACAAACTTTACGGAGCATAGTTTAGCAATATGTTGTGTCGCTTTCATAAGTTTTCATCCATATTGTAATGACATGTAACCATTTTTTATATTTTTCTCACTGAAAAACAGATGATTGAAAAACAAGTGTCATATATGTATATTGAAACTGTCCAAAACATTACATTGCTATATTACTATGGATTTGAACAATTGTTAAACTTCAATTGTTTTTAGATTCATAAAGACATCATTTCCATCTTTATTAATTTTTTGTGCCAATTCATATCAATCCTTTAGTTATATACTTTTGGAATTACAGTTTGTGCAATATAATTAATGTATTTTGCAATGTATCTTTGTGTCTTAAATATATATGTATAAAACAAAATTTTACAAAATTATTTTCTATATTTATTTAATAGATTCATAATTCATAATAAATTAATGTTCATTATCTTTGCTGAAATATACCTATGGCTATATTTACATTTATTTTTTGGATCTAAAAAAACTGTATATAAATTCAATTTATTTCCATAATGTAATATATCTTTTAAACTATTTTTAATCATGTTTACTAACATGGAAATGTAATAAAAAATTTTGATATTCCATATATAATGTTCCAAATTATTATATATAGCATAACTGCAATAAGTATTTGTAGCAATTTGATTTTCTAATACTTTATTTATTTAATATTTGTAATAGATAGCGAAATGTGCGATTAAAATTGAATTGGTCAACGATAGTCTTACCGAATTAAAGGGTGAAATTGCTGGTCCACCAGATACACCATACGAAGGAGGTAATTTTGTGCTCGAAATTAAAGTTCCCGAGACATATCCATTCAATCCTCCCAAAGTAAGTTAATATTTTTGAAGAATTTGTGAATAATACTTGTGCAGTTAACATTTCCATTATTTCTGATTATATTATATACAGTAAAAGAAATTAAATTATAATACAAATATTATGAACCTATATATGAACCTACTATTTTATTAATTATTAATTATTATATATATCATTACGTTATAGCTATTATTTTGATTCCATATAAAAATTAGCAATGTATTTATGTGTCATGTCTCTGTTATTGTCTCTAATAAGTTTCAATTTTATTCTATTGAACTGTTATAATAGATAAAGTTATTTATTTATATTCTTTTTTGAAAATATAAATATGATTATAAAAGATATTTTACATTGCATAAATAATAAGTTTCTTATTTTGCAGGTACGTTTTATAACAAAAATATGGCATCCTAATATATCTTCCGTCACTGGTGCTATTTGTTTGGATATTTTGAAAGATCAATGGCATGTATTTTCACTAAATTTAAAAAATAACAAATGTATCATTTTTGTTCTACCTTATATCAGTTCTCTCATACTGAATGAAAATATTATATTTATTATTTATAACGTTTTTTTATATAATATTAAGACTACAGTATACAGTTATAGTAGACTTTATTTTTATTTTCATATTTAAGGGCTGCTGCAATGACTCTGCGTACGGTATTACTGTCGTTACAAGCATTGTTATCTGCAGCAGAGCCTGATGATCCGCAAGATGCAGTAGTCGCTAAACAATATAAAGAACATCCCGAAATATTTCGTCAAACTGCCACATATTGGACATTTGTATATGCAGGTGGTACGTGATATATTTCTGTGGATACATTTATATACATATATATATATATATATATATATATATATATATATACATGATTTATATATTGATTTCAGGACCAGCAAAAATGCCTGATTTAGAAGACAAGATAAGAAGATTAACAGATATGGGAATCACAGAACATCATGCAAGAGTTGCTCTATCCACATATAATTGGGACTTAGAACGCGCTACCGAGCACTGCCTCTTCAGTTAGTGATAACTCCATAGCTAATCTGTTACATCCAAGCACCATTCATTTTGTCATTAAGAAGTTCTTGTAATAATCATGTTCGGATATTGATATTATTAATAATTTGACAATTGGTATTTTGCACCCACAGTGACAATATCTGATAAAAAAAACGTCATCAAGAAAGCTATTCAATATCCACCAATAGTCATTTATTTAATTTATAACATAGACATGAGAAATAATTAATAAAAGTCATAATATGAATCAGTTAAATAAATTTCAAATATTTTTTTAATATATTGTTTTATCACATTCTGCTGAAATTCCACATTATTGCTTAAAAAAATAAAATCTGTTAAGTAATATAACATGAGATATAAAATTTAAAATAATATAGTTTTAATTTCTTGTATATACATAAGAATTCATAGTATGTCAAATTTGATATAAATGCATATTATTTCTTTCGCGTATTGTCAAATTTTTGTCGTTTTGTCAGCTTTAGATGTTCTACATTATCTTACAGATCTTGAAATTGTATTAAGGATATTGAATTTTCAGTAAAGTCTAATATACGTATTCTTATGATACTGGATATATTTCAAATGTGTATTTAAGTGTTTTGATTGCAACTGTTATAATTTATTTAATATCAATAATGCGCAAATTTTGCTGACAAGCTGCATGTTTACATCTGCATTTATATTCTTAATGCAGAGTGCATGTTATAATAGAGATAATGTATTCAAAAAGAAATATATTGTTTTCGTTTTTTAAATATAGGATACACATTTGGATATATATTAATCACAATTTTGCATTATTATTAAATCCTTTTTTTATGCATATGTGCAAAAAACTTCTTTTGAGATAGAAAAATCTATAATTTGAGCAGAAACCCAATTGTATATTATTGAGATAGTATATGACTTGTAAAAAGATTCACTTAATCGCTTCGATGTTAATATCTTACATTTGTACATTTCTGGTGTTGGCTTATAATGAGATGGTGAAATTGTCTATCACATCACAGATATATACGTGTTTGCGGGTATATACCCTATCATTCTTTTTATATTCGTATCATGCAGTATACATTCCAAATTCAGGCATAAATGGCATTTATTTATCAACCTTTGTTAAATTTTATATTACAAAACTTAAAAAAGAAAACGATTGGAAAAGATTGAAATAAATTAGCATGTTGCTTCTGATCTTCATATTTTCAATAAGAAATAGATGACTTAATTTGTCAACTAATTTGTAAAAAATCACAAAATAAGAGGAACAGTGCAGCTAGAAGATGAAAATGAAAATTTAATTAGCTCATTATTTGTGTATAATAATGTATATGATGCAGAAATGCATAGTTTTTTGTACAATCAAATGTTAAATCATGTGCGTTGTACTAGGAAAGGATACAAATTATAGTTTTGCTAATTTGTTGTATTAATTTTCACATAGATATGTTTAAAAAACAAATATCAGTCGATTGTATAAAGACTGTTTTGCTCTTTATCTGTTTCTTTTGAACATTTAGCTCATAGAATATGATTCTACATATGAGTTTATGGACGAAATCCGATTTCACTCTTTTTGATGTTTTAATTGTTATAATGTTCAATATGATGAAAAAATAAATAGTTCTTTTTTTTCATTGTTCTAACTGGACTAATCTCTTCAAACACAGAGATATTTCCTTTTATCATATATATATAATTTTCTGAAAAATATAGTTTTTTATTTTGCTCTAGTCTCAGTATACCAATTTCTCCTTTTTTTGTTGACACACACACAGGAGAGATTAATATACAATTTTAATTCCTCTATTATCATTTAATACTAAATTATATAAAATATCTCGGAATTTGGAAGAGTTGAACATGGATTTCTCTCCAAATATTCTATATACAGAGAAAGAGTATATTATATGTATATATATATATATAAATATATATATATATATATAATGGTACCTAAAATACTTCTATGTAAAATTGCTACTGCACAGCTCTTAGTTTCCAAATTACTAAAAATATTTTTCCTAAAAACATTGTTTAACTTAATCTCGAACATACACAAATATGACTTAAATTGTATACAAAAATGGAATAAATTAGTAGAATACAATATTCAATGAATTTAGTCTTATTTTTAAGTAGAACATGCATGCAATGGATAGCAAAAATTTTTTATGAAAAATTTCTTTTCTGATTATATTATATTATATAATTACATAATTTTTGCAGAATATAATATTAATATTAAATAAAATTAATTTAAAGTCCTTCATGCCATAAGTAATTTTGAATTTAAATCGAATATTTTAAGAATTATAAGTATCTCTCTACATATTTTATAAAACTACATCTAATCAAAACATAAAGGATTCCAAATATAAAAAGAATATGATAGAACGCATTATAGAAATAATAAAAAATTATAATTGTAAATAAATTTTAGATATATATATTTGTTTTCTCAATCAATTAAAGAGTTTTTATGTATATAATATTATTACAGTACAAAAAAGGAAAAGAAAGTATGTTTAATAATTCAGTCTGTCATAATATTATACGAAGAGACATGGTTGTGTCTCGTGCAAAGTATCACACGCAGTAAATGGCGAGGCAGATGGTGTATTATTTTGTATATTTGTACTTTATGTTAATTGTCCATAATTATATAGTCTAAGTCTTTTTGCAGAAAGTGTTGCTAGAAATAAATAATTATTAACTTCAAACGAACACAGATCCATAACAGCATCTGATACAGGAAGGCTATGCAATTGTCTGCCACTTGCTGTCCCCCATAATGATATATTACTACTTGATTCTATATGTGCTGCGACTAATGTATCATTTTCCGCATATAAGTAACATGGTCGAGATAAAAGATGTTGAGAACTACCAGCTTGGAATGTATGTACAGCATTACACATAATTACTTCTTCGTTTGATAAATTTTTTTCTATAGTACACACTACATGTCTTGCATGTGGTTGCCTAGCATTAGGACGAGACGATATAAGATAATGATGATTTCTCTCGTCATAACGTACTGAAACAAAGGGACCTTCCAAAAATACCTGTTTGGGTAAATATATGTTGTCTTTAATTTCATATGCATAACATGTATGAAAGCGACACGCTATAAATCCACCCCTACTAATACCGCTATCGGGATTTGGTGGTACTGTTGCCATTGATACAACTGGCGACCTGTCACCATGACCATCTAAGACACTAACAGCACCAGAAGTTTGTCTGATATCAAATTGAGTAATGGATCCATTTTGTGCACCCGTTAAGAAAGTGTGTGGATTGTCACCTGACCAACAACAACTCCAAAGTGGATGCTCTGTTTGAAATGTGTGCACTGTCATATTATTTTGAATGTCCATTAACTTTGCACATTTATCAAAACCAACACTGAGAAGAAGCATTTGTTGCGTAGAATGAAAAGTTACATCTCTTATGGCATGAGTGTGTAAGAAAATAAATTGCCGTAAATGGAAGTATTCACAATCAATCTTCCTTATGCCATATCCGTTGAACAGCATGTTTGTTGATTTCTGAGAAATGGCCAAAATGTTATGCCACGGATTAAAATCTAGAACACGGCATCCACCCTCTTTGCAGATCTCTATAGATCGTTCCAGATGAAACTTTCTAGTGGAGGGACTCGAAGTATTTTGATTCACATGAATATCAATCTCCAATTGTTGACTTTCCAGTTCGGAAATGCGTTTCTTCATGGAAGCCATTTGCTGGTCGAATACTTTCAAACGGATATCATATTGCGATAATTCCATCTGTATACGATTCTTTTCAGCTGATACACTAAGTAATTCCTTCTTCAGTTTGTCATATTCGGCAGTATCTAGTGCTGTCAGTTTTTTTGCATATAACATTCTAATATGTTTTACTGAAGCTTTCTTGTTGCATTGTGGACAACGACGATTTGTACTGTTACAAGAATGTTGTAGCCATCTCAGAATACAACTGTGTCCAAACAAATGTCCACAGCGTAAACAACATAAGCGGTGTTCCCCTGAACTGGTCCATTGCTCCATACAAATTGGGCATGCTTGATCAGAGTCTACATCCGAAACATCCAAATTTTCATCTACTGCATTTGCTGTGGATTTAATCATATTTATATAAATGAAGACATATATAAATATATCTAACAAATATTACTTTTACAATATGATTATTATTAAGACGTACTTGGTTCTGAACTGTTAGTTGGAACATCATTTTTATTATTTTGCACTTCATTATAAGAAACGTGTTCATCTTCATGTTCATCCTCTACGGTTTGTTGCTCTTCTATTTGCATTGTATTTTCGTCTATGATAATATCGTCTATAATAAAGTAATGTTATAATTTAAGTGAAGCTTGATTCTTCAAACAGAAAATATTAAAAGTGGAGAGAGGGAGAGAGAGATCACTTGCATTTTTAAATTATATAATTATTAGTTATGTGTATAATTATTAATATACATACACACATGCTTCCATTTATATATATATTAATATATTATTTATCTTACTTACTGTACTCCATAACCTTTATCTCGTAATCGAGATTGATGGTATAAACATCAACATAGAAGAATGAGCCGGCCGTAAAATATTTATGTAGGCAATGATAAGATGGCAAATTAAATTAATTAATTACAGTCAATTTTCTCTATTTTAAGATTTTGTTCCTTAATCTCTATTTTAATGGCACATCATAGCGCATTGGTTATATTCTATTCTGACAGTGCGTCACATATGAATGAAAGTACACGAATGATTTTTCAATGTACTACAAGTCTACAAGTGCTAGCAATTTATATCGGATACACAGATGGATATACGTATAGAATGATGGGAGAGAACTAATAGAATCAACATATCAGTGTGATAATAACAAGAAAAAATTACAAAAATGGGAAACTATCTTATTGTGAAAAGCACGTGGAAAATGAGGTACATACTGCGTTTCAATAGAAAACTGAAACTTAAAAAGAATAACTTTATTTTTACGTATCTACGAAAAAAATAATTGGCTTGTATAGCACGTATTTTAAAGAAATGAAATGTCTACGTGAAAATGTCAAAGGAAAAAAATGAATATACGAGTGAAAATTGATTGACATAAAGAACGATATTTGAGAGAGAGATATTCAAGATCTTGGAAAATAAAATAAAAATAGTTGACGTACGCATTGTGCGTATTCAATGAAAAGAATTCCGAAATATTTTGAAGTGAGTAAAATATACGATGACATTATATGATATTTAATTTTTATATATATTTATAATATATTATATTTTACAATCTCTCTTTTTGATAAAGTCACGCAAAAATACTTTTCAAATATATTCAAATTGTCATAATTTGACAATATAATGTAATTTTATCATCGGGAGATACTGAAGAATTTGTAGGTTGCTTGCACTAGGTATACATATAACATTATATTTCGTGAGATCGAGCAAAGAACGGTTTTAATTTGAAGGTAAAAATATGAAGGTAAAATTAATATTTTTGAATAAAATATTTACATACATGTTTTCTTTTTTTTTACATAAAAATATGTGATTAATCTTGAAAATCTGTATACATAGTGCCTTATCTCAAAATTGCATCAAACCTCTTATGATATATCTTGCAATATGTTTAGGATATTCCAGTTACTCTATTTAAAGTATAATGGTATAAAATAAATATATTACTAGTGTTATTATATTTCATTATAATATTATAATATTTAATAATATTACGTCATTAATATGTTATTAGAAATACATACATATTTTATATTGCTTTGTGATTAAAATATTTTATTTTATTTTACATATACATATAAACCTAATGGAGATAAAATTATTAACACAAAAAATATAAAATATAAAGATGTTTTCAAAAATTATTATTATTGCAGAAACGACGGCCGCATGCAAAAAACTATTCCCTTTCGCAAAAGTATTCCTATACGCACGAACCAAGGACGAGAAGCATTTACGATTCAAAAGGACAAAATTCGAAACGGAGCTATCCAAAACTTCAGCAAAACAATAAATATTATGGCAATACGTCGTGCTTGAAAGAGGATGCGTTTGGTTCGCTGGAATCTCTTTTCGATTTAAAAAAATCTTTAAATTTGCGCGATGTGTATCCATTAGCGTCCAATTTCTGTAAAGAAAAATTATTCAAAGTTTCTAATAGCACAAAATCAGAACCTTTTATAGAAACACTATTTTTGCAATCTTTCTCGCAACAAACAAATCCTGACGAGCATATTTTCAAACCGGTAATATGTTATTATATCATAAAACTCTATAATTGCTTTCAATCTTTAATTATTCAACTTATTACTTTATACTTCTATTGAGGAAGAATTAATTTTATAACGGCTAAAGTATGTGTACGTCATTAAAGAATAATAACATAAAGATGAGATATGCTTCGTGTAATACAATAAAATTAATAATCTTTTCAGTATAAAGAATATGAGAGAACAAAAGAAGAGAATGTAAAAAATCAAATAAAAGCCAGTACAAAATTCCAGACAAAAGTATCGAAATCTGTGCGAAAATTACAGCAAAACGATTTCATTTACAATCAACAAAATAATTCAGTGTAACAATTTATTTATTCTCGTAGTATTTTTATATCCAATCAATCAATATTCTAAGATAATAATGTACCTACGCAGAAATATGGCCGAAAATGAAATAGTAGACAGCGAAATATCAGAAGAGCAACCTGAAAAGGAAACGGAATCAGTAACTGTCATAGACAAAGCACCTATTACAACGATAGATCTTGCGGTAGATAGAATCAATACTGAAAAGAAAAATGAAAATGAAGATAAGTATAAAGAAAATGAAGACGAAGACAAAGGCAAAGTTGAAGGAGATAAGATTGATGACAAAGACAAAGATGAAGATAAAATTAATGAGAGGATTGAAGATGAAAGTGATTTGAGAGAAAAACCTTTATCCTATTCTATTCCATCTGATATGGCGAAAGGTATATATTTTAATTGTTTGGAATAGAAATATATAGATACATCTAATCATGATCGTTTAAAATTATTACAAGTATTATTGCAGACGACAAAATTGCAGACGAAATAATAAAATTTGACGAATTTGCAGAGCCGATAATCAGCTCGCCTCTTTTAACTGATGATATAATTACAGAACTAAAAGAAATGAATGAGAGATGTATTATATTAGCAGATGAGATCCAAACACTGAAGCGTGAAGTTCTCGAGTTATCAGATGTATAATATTTCACTGTTATATATTTAATATGAAAGGCTATATTAATTAATAATATTTATAATAATTTATAATTAATTCTCTTTAATCTACAGAAACCCGAATTAACAGAGGAAGATGCGTTAGTAATTCAAGAGAAGCAAGATATCCTCATGTCAAAAGTAGCCGAACTCGAACAGCTGACACAAAAAGTTCAAAAAGTATTATAAAGATATATTTCGTACAATTTTGGCTAAATTATTTTACACATAATCATATTTTCGCAGTTATAAACGACGCAAAACACGATTTTGTAATAATGCATGTCAGTAAAATGAGATAAAGACGTAACATAACGGATACACATATTGCAGGCGCGAGAAGAAGTAGAACGGATCGAGGATTCAAGCGGCGAGATAGAAAAAGTTGTAGAGGAAGAGGAGGAGGAAGTTGAGAAGGAGAAAATAGACGTAGAATCACTAAAAAGGATTCCGGAGGAAGATCGCTTTGAGTTACCGCAAATAGAATATCCCGAAGATAAGTAAGTTAAAAATGCTATTAATTAATCGTGAGATATTTTCCATCATATATTTTTGTCGTGGAATCAGGCTTCCAAGAATAATTGTTTGTGGCTATACGGAAGATGTGCTTCCAAAAATCGTCATAGCAGATGGCGAGCGAAAAGGGAGAGAAAAATGTTTTGAAAAATTGACTGGAAAACTGACAGAATCTTTAACAATGCAAGAAAAGTTAGTTAAGGAAAACGCAAAACTGGAAGGTGGAAAGTATGTTCATTTCTTGTATATCATAAATTCTAAACAAATATAAAACAAATGGATTATACTTTGCATGTGAAAAAAGATCATACCTACGTGTATAAAAAAAATTCATATCTATAAATAGGTAAAATCATTATTATAGATGAAAAGATAGGAATGTCTGATATTTGATTATATCGGGTAATTTTTTTTATAGTAGCGTAAATGTGTGTGGAATGTCAAGATTTTTTATATAAATCTTAGACGAAAATTTACATATTAAAAAACAAACAAAATTTACATATAGGAAGAGCTAAATCCAACTTGAGATAATTATACATTTGAATAAAATAAAGAGAAGAACGATTTTTTTTCCCGATTAATTTTTTCAGAACACTCGGTTTACATGAAATTTGTTTCAATACTCAATAGTTGTTTTATTCATAGCGAATAGTAGAAGGCCGAAAAAATGCTTGAAAGTTATATCGTTCCCTCGGTGACGATTTCACGATGTTTTCAGACATTAAAGCAGTGTCAGTCATACGTCATTCATACGTTACCCGATATACTGATCTCATAACAATGAATTAAATATGCAACTTGATGACTATTTCATTCTTAAAAGAAAGTTTTATAACATTTTTGATCGAATACTCTACATTCCCGTCCGATTTTAAAGTAAAGCAGACGGAAGATCACGACTATATAGAAAGTCGTATTTTTCCGTAAACAGGTACAAGCTAGAAGAAGCCTTGCTGGAAAAGGACACAGCTGTCGAGAGTTTACAGAGGAAGGTATGCGCCCTGCAGGCAGAAATGCGTATAATTGTCAAAGAGAATACGGAGCTGAGCCGTCAGTTGGCTACTTTGAATCAGCTAGTGATTAGACCTACTTGCTGTTACACCTGCCCAGGTGTTGCTTCGTCTCCTCCGTCGACGCCGCCGTCGTTACCTCTCCGTCCGCATGTCAGTACGCAGCCTGGGGACGACGTTTATTGCCGATGCAAATGCTGCCTTCAGTTCGTTGATCCTCTATCACCGACTACGGAAACCGCATGCAGTAAGATAGCGTATAATTAATACCGAATACATGTAATCTGTCAGTTGTGAAATAATCTAATATAGAAGCTGAGATAGTCTATAATTATGTTAAAAAGATAAAGTTTGCGGAGATTCTTAATAAATTCTTCCAGTAATCTGAGTGTTTAATCTACAGATTCACCAAGGCTTGCAGGAGGTGGCTCGAGAACGGAGGATCGTTATTTCGTAGACAACAATCCTTTGCAAAACGTGATGTGTTCCCGCGGTCCGGCTGTTGTTAGGTCGTCGCTTCCTCGAGGAACGTGTCCCGCAGAATTGGAAGATAAACTCGCCACCTACGGTACTAGCACTAAACAATTGGTAAGTCTATTATATTTTCTATTTCTTTCTTTTGTAATTAAAATTTATTCTCTTGTAGTTCTATCCGTGTATCAGCTACATAGGATAGTAAAAAAAAATATATATATATATATAAAATATATATATTCTATAGTAAATGTTTATTGTGTAAGAAAAAGATTAATCGAGCAAATCTAAAGACACGATATCACTTCATTTTACGATTTCTTCAGGAACAACAGTTAGGCAGTATGGAGACTGAGGTACGTAATATGCAGATGGAATTAGCGAACGTGCAACGGGAGCGGCAACAACTGGAACAACAACGTAAATTGCTCAAATGCACCGGACCTTGTGCACCATGTGCCTGTTGTCCACCTCCGCCCTCGACATACGCGACACCCACGGCGGGATTTCCGCTAAAAGGACCTGCTGTGCCTCCTGCTCAGATACCTGTACAGTTCTTTAATAATTTTTTATTTAAATTCTCTAAGCGATTCTCGTGTTTCAAACAATATACGAGTTTCCACACATATTTCATTTTGCTGATATATTTCTATAATTTATATACTACGGCTATAATTTGCATAATTAAAAGCCATGATATTTCATTATTCGTTTTCTTCATCATCATGCGAATAGATAATAAAAATTTATTAGATAGAGCAAACAAAGTAATACATTTTTTTATCGAATGTAGGTGACTGCAACTGGTTCCTGTACAAACGCAGCCATGGTAAGACTATAGTGGAGAGAAAATGTAATTAAATAAAATCACAGTGGAGTATCTATGATCATAGGGCACTAGTGTTTGCGCTCAACAGCAATTGCGCGATCTTCGCGAACAATACGCCCGGCTTCAGGATGATTATAAGAACAAGTTGTGCGAGGTATCATGTATGAGAACAGAAGCGGAGAAATTCAAACAGGATATGCGCGATGCAAAGGAAGAGAAAGAACGAATGGAGATAAAGCTAATAGATGCCCAAGAACGGCTGAAGCTTCTAGAAACGGAAAAAGGAAAATTTGAGGGTAATTTTTTCTTTTATATAGGTCTTTTTTTTTTTTAGGGCCAATTTCACCAACCACGGTTAAGATTAACCGACGGTTAAAGTTAGCAAGGTGGCCAATAGACACGAGTATTTTCTCATAAATCCATGTTTCTATTGGCCACCTTGCTAACTTTAACCGTCGGTTAATCTTAACCGTGGTTGGTGAAATTGGCCCTTAAAGAACCGGCAAAAATGAGATATCTACAGATTTTTCCAATTAAATGTATAAAGTATAAAATGCAAATTAATTTCGAAACAGGTCACAAGGAACAACTAATCGAACAGGAACAGGCTTTAATAGTAGCGAAACAACGCTTTCGTGAAGCGCAGGATGAGCTAGAGGAGCTTCGTTCTTTGATTCAAGATCAAGCTGCTCAACTGGAGGATTATCGCAATAAATATTTGCAAGTCGGTGTTATCCTTGCAATTTACCAGCTAAATTTTATCCGACTTAATTACTCCCGAGCGTAAACAATTTTATAAAACTGAAATCGAAATAATCAAAATAGGCCCAGCAACAAGTTGAAGAACAGCGTCGACAACTGGATCTTATGGAAATGGATAATGCGCGAATGAATGAGAATGTTACTTTGGAAATTGGCCGAGTTAAAGTATATCAAACATTAATGTTACTGCAATTATTTAAAGCGAAATTCTCATTCTATATATATGTATGTTAACGTGATAGAATCAATTCCAAGAAAAATTAGCCGAACTTGCACCATTACCCGATATCTTGAAACAAATGCAAATAAAGATGCAGGAAGCGCAACAGATGCGCTTAGTCGCCGAACGCAACTGCGAGGATCTGTCACGGGAATTGCTGGAATGCAAGGATAAGATTCAAACTTTGCAAAATCAGTTGGACGTGTTGCGCACCGAGTATCAGGCACTTCAGGTTGTAATTTATCAGCTTAATGAAAACTTCAGTATTTTTAATGAAAAATAATCGCTTATATAGGATGAATCCGGTAAGTTCGAAGAAGTGGAAGGGAAGTGTAGCGAGTTGCGACATGAAAATGAGAGAATGAAAAACACATTGACACGATTTGAGGAACACGAAGCGCAGTTGCAAAAACGCATCGACGAGAAAATGCATGAGAACACGCAGTTATCATCGATGTTGGAGCAGGTATGTTACATGTGTTGTACTTTATGACAAAGAAAAGATCTGGATTTCCTTTTGACTTCAGATAAGGGAGGATTCTGCTCGGCAAGTAGCGAGAACAAAGGAGCGATGCGAAACTATGCGAAGATCGATGCAAGGTCAGATCGCTGAAATGGAAAGACAATTAGCACAATGTAGAGCAACGGCGCGCGCAGCTCAACGTGATAGAGATGAGGTAACGATTGCGGATATGAGATAAAAATTTTAACAGGGACAATGATATTATTTATTATGGTCTGCTCTTTGTTAATGTATGTAGATCAGACAAAAGATGCAGAGTCAAATAAATAATTTGAACGAGGCATTTAAACACGCGCAAGGCCGCATAAAATCCTTACAAGGTCATGTAAATTACCTCAAGACTTCTTATAGTAATATCTTTCTCGGCCAAGGAGAAACACCGATAAGTGCTTTGCCAGGAGAAGATTCCTGTGATTGCAACTATTAAATGTGTATACACATATAATCTTTCAATAATAATGATATATTTTTTTCAACATAACGAAATTAAAATATGCTATTTTCTCGTACACAAATCTTGTGCATTTATATTCTAAATAATATGGCATTTTAATAAACAATTGACAAAGTTGATTGATAATTAATTGTTATACTACCATTATTTTTATAAATATATGTGTAAATTATGAACGGTACATAAAATATAAAAAGTAAAATCAAAACCTATGTATATTCACTATATAGCAATTTTCAATTTGATTACCTTTAATGTGTATTTATTTCACAGACTAATTTTTCCACATAAAAAATGCTATATAAATGGATATAGCAAAGCGTTAATTTATATATCAGAAACTTTAACAAAAATTTGCATTTGTTGTTAGAGATGCACATATTGAATGCAAATGTACCTTTTTCATTACATATGTATTTTTATTTAACAATCTTTGACTATACTTATAAGCAATGATGTAGAAGAATGTGGCATATGATAGTAATGTAATAACTGATTAAAGTAAAACAAGCTGAAAAAAATGGCATGAACATATGATATATAAAATAGAATGTAACATATGATATCGTAATTGCCAATTTAAAAAAAAAAAAACGAAATTGTAAGATGATATATGTACATATGAAAAAGGAATACCTAACATTCAGAGATATGAATTCTTTTAGTTCGTATCCGAATGAAGCATATTGAGCATATTAAGAATAGCATCTGAACGCGATCGCACTCTTTCCATTTCTACTCGAAATTCTTCCAGTTGAGATTCAATTCGCTGTGCGTAAGCATGGCAACATCTGTGAATAAATATAAAACGATCTTAATAATAACTCAAATCTTTTGTGTGTATATGTGGATATTACTTTTTATAAAAGCACAACATTTTAACTTTTACTAACAAAAATTGATTATAAATTTTATAAATAATAATACTACATATTCATATGTTGCCGTATATAATTCTGGAAAACTGTATATAAAGTGAAGAAATTGTCAGGAAAGATACATTTGTATATGAAAACACACCTTCCAACAGGTTGTCCTGGGTTCGAACATGATGGTTCTGGAGATGTACATGGTGAAATTTTGATTTGTGGAGAACAACTCTGTAAATAAGATTCCTTCTTATGTATACAGCTTTTGTTACTATTAGATGGATTGGAATTGTAACAATCTCCGCATCCTCGTAAGAGATCCATTAAAATTCCTCGCACTCTTTTCCCAGTTAATCTTCGTCGTCTCGTCTAGAAGAATAAAATACAATTACAGTTATAATCGCAAATTCTTATAAAATATTGGAATAGAATTATCTGCAATATTTACCTCTGGTGTTTCGCTACATTGTTTTAATGCTATTAACGGTTCTTCTTCATGTAAATTAGGAGAAAGATGATTACATGATTCGTTATACTCTCGATCTGTACTCGATGGTTCGCATGTACATGTTCCTTTCAACACATTATAACATTTGTGACTTTCTTGGCAAGTTTCTCCTGGATCGTGTAGCGTGTCATGCTGACATGCTGTGTGACATTTACATGTGGGTTCTTCTGTGGCAGGATTAACAATATTTTTATGTAAATGCTTGTTAGGTTCTAGATTTCTTGAAAAACTTCGCTGGCATTCCTTGGTGCTTAATTTTTCTTTGCTACGATTAAAATTATCTTCAAACTTCTGTTTTTCTTTATGTAAGGAGCAATTCTGTTCTAACGTGTCTACATTATGAATGCAACAGGAATGTAATTTTTCTTGGCCACGTCGTTTATATCTTAGCCATTCTTTACGATCTTTTGATAGATCGCAATCTTCACAAGAGGAAACACATGCGTTTGGACTAAGTAAATTATCCGCATGTACTTTATCTGTCGAACAAGATGCTTTTGCCATATTAAACGAAGGTGAATGTCCACATGAAAAATTAGAAGCTGCTGAAGAGAAGTCAAATGTAGGCGGAGTTTTGCATTTTTTACTTGTTGAACATACTAAATTACTGCCATTAAATCTAGTATGTGGTGTCTTTTGCCAGCAGTAATACTTCTTATCATCTTTCCCTTTAGTCGATGTTTCTATCTCATTTTCAGTTTCAACTGTGGATTCTTGGCTGATCTGAAAAATATATTTTAGAATAAGTATGATAAGATCTTAGAATATGTGTATATCTTTTAATATAATTGTATTATAATTTATAAAGTTACTTACTTCTTTGCCCCAAATGTTGATTGTTCCATTTATTTCAGACATTCTTACTTCTATATTACCAACTATGTATGGACCACCTTCTCGTCTTTTTTCATTAACAGCCTTATCTTTTGCAGGTTCTTTTGCTATAATTAGAAAACTATGATCTTTACTATTTTCATTCTCATGATATACAAAGCATTTTACATTGTCCTCTTGATCATCTACGGTTTCCGTTGTGTTTCCTGCCATAGAAGCAGCAGTTCCTAATTGATTTGTGTTGATATTAGATGAACTTTCCTGTGATTCCACTTTCTCATTTACCGAATCGCATGGATGCTTGAGCTGTGAGTCATTAAGCATTTCATTTAACTTTAGATGCGATTCTGTAGCAGTTTGGGAAGATTTGTAAGATAGAAAATTTGATGGTTCAACAATATCCGCAATCTTTCTTTTCTTAGAGTTGGAAGGTCGACAACTACCATTGACGATTTGACAATTACTATCATCATTTTGCAGCTCTATTACTGTATTCTCACTTAATCTTCTCTTCGAATTTTGTACCAAAGGACTTTCTAATTTTGTTTTCCCTTGTGTAATATTTGAAAGAGTTTGTAAAATTCGGGACGAAGTAATAAATGTACGTGACAGTGAACGTGTTGTTTTCGCTGGTGTACCATTGGTCAACACTATACTATCATCAGAATGTAATGTTTTTACTACTTCAGGTGGTTTCATAGATACTGATAAATTACAAGCGCTGTCACTCCACTGATCTATAGAGCTTAGTGTCGAGGCGACACTACTACCTAGTATTTTATTGTTAGATTGTTTTACGTGTGTAGATTCCGCTTGATTATGGTGTTTTTCAGCTGCAGTATCAATAATATCTGTTTGAATTGATGCAACTTTCTGTTCAGGAGATTTATTTTTTTTCTCATATTTGGCTAAAGATTCCCTCAGTTCATCTATCTTGTATTTCAATTTTAAATTCTCCATAAGTTGTGCTCGAAATGCGTTAAACAACCGATTATATTTCTCAAGTTCCTCATCCAATTGCTTTTTCAATGCAGTAGTTTCTAAAGTATCCGAAGCTGTCTTACTAAATTCTTCATTTACTTTATCTAAATTTACTTGTTCGTTATTATTTTTTACTTCATCTACCATTGTCTTAATGCTCTTAATATTCTCAATTTTTAAGGGACAAGCTGTATCATCATTATCTATGGACACATCCATCAATTCTGCATTATTGTATGTCTCGGGTTGAATATGTTTTTGTTCAATAACATGTGCATTTTTATTTAGATCAATTTTTTGAGAATTAGAAACACCATGCATATATTCTTCGTAACTTAATGTACGCAAATTGTAAAGTACTGTTGGTATTTCTTGATGACCATTTGGGATAAGAGATGGTTGCATGGCATTTCCATGTGGGATTTCTTCATCAGGAAAACTAAGCTTCGATTGTTTAACTTGAACTGTTCCATTCTGTTTTTGCATTTTATCCGTAATGTTTACAGGATTTCCTTCATTTTGTGTTGACTCAGACGATATATTTATTTGAATTTCATTCTGTGTAGATACATGAGATTCCTCATGTATTGATTCTAAACAATTTTTATTATCTTGACCATTTAATATTAGTGGCGAAACATTGTAAGTTATTTTATCTCCCTCACACGCTTCTGCAATTTCCAATTCCTTAATTGTTCTTTGGGCATAATGCTTTATTGTCTTGTTTGTTACTGTAGGCTTCGTCTTTTTTATATCACTGCTTTTATGATTAATGTTACTTTTATGGATTGTATCTTCCTGATTCTGCTTCATATGTTTTTCCACAGAACGTCTATTTTGTTCTTTTATATCTTTAATATAGAGTCTGACTTTGCTTTGTACATGATGATACCTTCCTAATATTGGTTGCTTCCTATGTGACGTGGAATACATTATAGGATTTTGTGGAATGTTTATATAATTCGGCCTTAAACCATGTGAGTGTCTTCTTTTATAATATTCAGTATTATTCTTGTACACACTTAAGTCTTGAAGAGAAAGGCTCTTTTCTTTGTCACGATTTTTTACTCTTTTATTTAGGAGAAAATCATCAGATCTTCCATCGCAGTGCAGCTCAAAATTATCATCAAATATATCATCATCGTTGTTATGTATTCGTCTAAAACCTTCTTCATCATCTTCTTCATCTTCATCATCCTCATCATCATCTTCTTCATCCATCAAATGCTTCATGTTATTTGATTCTGAATCAAACTCGTTGTCAAGCTCCAAATTCTCCATATCTGCACAGAAATAATACAATAATTATTATATTGTATATGTATGTATGCATATCCATACACATATTCATACAATATTTTAATGATTATTTCATATATATCATAACTTTATAAAGGTATGAGACACAAAAATTATATAATTATACACTGATGTTACAAATATACAGAATACTAACTATTTATTGGAGACAATACATGCTAAGCTAAGCTGATTTAATTCTGTCATTCTGTATATTTTCATATTAACCATTATTACCATCGCTGTCGCCATATTCATCTTCGTCATCTTCATCATTGTAAGGATGCTGATCGGTATCTTCTTCAGATGACAAAACGTACACGCTGCTTGCTGCTTGATCGTCACTAGGATAAGGACTTGGACTACGATCTTCCTCCACCTCCTGGGACATATTGCCCTGCTGTTTCACGTTAACAACGTCCGAATCGTCACGTCTTGACGTACTGGAGACGCTGATATATGTCGGCATCTCCTCGTCTTCCAGCATGGCCGTGTCCGTTCGATTCATCAATTTCACCTCGCTTTTGGACGAATCGTTAGGTATATCCTCTATCGCCTTCGTCTCCGCCTCGTTGTCGTCGGGCGATTGTTCGCCGTTCTCCGACATCGTGGAAAGCTACGAAGGAATCACAGATTTCTTAGCGATAATGCTGGATAATCACAGGAGATTGAGCACAATCACAGATGATATTTATTCCCGATTTATTTTTTTCTGATCGATTTATTTGCCGGACCGGCGAATATACGTGGCGCGTGCGATGGAAGACACTCTTTCGTCAGCCGCCATTACATGGAACACTCTCTGGGTGATATCTTGCTTATAATATTCCAACGCGAAGCTACTACATTAATTACTCTACATCGTGAACGCGAATAACGTTCGTACGCTCTTACATTCAATGGCGAACCGTTGTAAGCGAACAGTTTCGTATACTAGATGAACTTTTTTCAATATCGAGTCATAATCCTCGCAAGATTAATGACCTGCACGTCGCAGGGCTGTACATACGATGCGGAAACCAAATGATTATTTTACTTGACAATTTGTTTGAAAACTGTCATTTTAAAACCGATAATCGAAAGTTAAAGTCACATTTGAACATTATTTGAACATATTTACAGTATAATTCTAGGAGAAGACGTATTTTTATTTCTGCGCACTACAAATATCTCGCAGCAAATATATATCGAGGTTAACGTCACTGCCGCGCATGCGCATGCTGATAAATGTAGAAAATCGCATGAAAACTCTCTTTTACGATTTTGTTTTATTGCAACAATCGATCTGTCTCAGCATATATATATATATGTATGTATGTATATATATATATATATATATACCATTAAAAATTCGTCGCGTTCGATTCTTTTTTTTAATTCTATGTTGTCAATCCCATAAGTGCGCGGGCACGCGATAAACAGCGGAAACGTCACTGTGACGTTTCACCGCGTCGAAAGCGCCGATCATTCTCGGAACACGCTGTGAACGCGCGCGCGGAAATCTGAAACTAACCTAGAGAGTATCTTGCGACAATGTCTTCGAGCGTCGTTGGACTACCTCTCACCGTAGAGTTTGGGTAAGGTCGAAAAGATGAAAGGCGTCTATACATGTATTCTATCCCCGTCGAAAAACGGGACGATAAATCACTGCCGTAATATGTTTGTAGGGGTGGGGCGGAATTGCTGTTCGATAAGAAAAAGAGACACGAACTGGACTTACCCGGCGATGGATGTAAGTACGCGTTTAAAGAGATCCGCGATCTATCTCTCGTTAATGGTGCGAAAATCCGCAGGGACGTTGAAACGACTGCTGTTCTGGTTACGAGATAACCTCCTGACGGAGCGGCCGGAACTCTTCATGCAAGGTGACACAGTGTAAGTGTATCTCCCGATTATATTCTCGAGTTCATCGCATTAATCACGTCCGCTTCAACTTCGAACATCCGCGTTGAAGAGCTCGCATATATCGCAATTGTATCGCGACGCAATTGTCCGTAGCACATGAACGTTATTCTACGATCTACGATCTACGACTCGCGACTCGCGGTCCACGGAATCGACGGATATCGTGAACCAAAATGGCGACATAGTTGTTTATTTCTGATAACACAGATGTCGACACTATATCTTACGAGGCTCGCAATGCGTTCAATTACCGGGCCAGATGACGTTGGCAGCCTGGTCGACGGCTGCCGGCGATTCGCAAGCCTGTTCAGAAATAGAGTAGCGCTTGAATAGACCAATCAGAAGGAGCGAAATTCTCCGTTCTGATTGGTCAATCGAACGCTACTGTACCGGATGAGTAGTTTTACGAACGGAAGGGTTTGCGTCATTAACGTATCTCTCGTATGAAAAGTGCAGTAATGTTGTCTCAAGTTGAGAAGATCAATCAGTCGTATTTAGCATCAAATGTCGGACATAAATGTCAGAGTGTAAGTTATTATATGTAAGTTATTAAATATAAGTTATTAAATGTAAGTTATTAAATGTAAGAAACTTTTTATTCTTCTTATTACTGCTGATTGAACATGATGCTATCGTATTCGTCAAAATGTTTCCATATATTTTATCTCAATTTGTGCGCGATCGCCGTAACATTCAAGAATAATATAAATAAGAGAGAAGAAAAGAAAATTTATGAGAAATATATAGGCAAACATCGGCAAAGCTAAGCATTAAAGTATTCGAAAGATAGTATATGCAGTGATGAGAGAGAGAGAGAGAGAGAGAGAGAACATTGTGTGAAATACTGTGCATGTGAATGCGCTAGTATCGATAGCGTGAAGTACTGCGATTATATCGATATGCGGTCGCGTCGCTCACAATCAGCCATATTGAAATTTCGCACTCGTCATTGTGTTTCGCGCGGTAAAAGATCGTTGGACGGGAACGCGGGAGTTTGTTCGCGTCTTGTTTCGTTAACTTCCGTTCGTTTCGTTAACTTCCGTTCGTTTCGTTAACTTTCGTTTGTTTCGTTAACTTTCCGTAATTGGGAGAGAGCGTTAATGCGAAATTCGTAAGTTTTTAATACACAATAAGCTAGCTCTGTAGGAAAATCGTAACTCGATTTAAGAAGTTTATCTTACTTGTTTTAGGCGGCCGGGTATTCTGGTTCTGGTAAACGACGCCGACTGGGAATTGCTGGTGAGTGTTTGTTGCATTTCTGTTTGAATATTTTCACGGATATTCTAAAAATGTTTGTAAAACCAGAAGGAAACTTATACAATTATCGTAAATCTTTAAATATTTGAGTGAAAGTCTCCTGTAATATTGTATAATTTTTCAAACACCATCGGATATGTTTCTAATCACGCTAATAGAATTATGTTTATATTAGAATTTAGAATCAATGTTTTTTTCAGTGCGTACAAAAATAATTGTTTTGCTTTTTTTAATATAAAAATCGAAAAACATTATTTTTAATTATTATTGTTATTATTTAATTTATAATATGTTATGTATGTGTATTTATTAATTGAATAATTAATTTTTTTACATTTTTACGAACGAGATCTGAAAGTTATTAAAATATTTAATATAGGCAATCATCAAATTTTATATTGCATATATACATATATGTATATATATATATATAATTTAATATATAATTTAAATCCGCATATATATAATTTAAATCCGTCATTCTCGCTAGGCACATTTAAATCTATTTTAAAAATTTTATAATAACTCTAATATACTTTTGAAACACATACACAAAAACTCGTCTTGAATGAAAATTTTAAATAATAATTTTAAATAATAATAAAGTTGTAAATAAATCTAGTATTTAATTTTACAATAAAGAACGCAAATGTTAAAATAAATAAAAATTTTTTTTTACATTTATCAAAAAATCTGACAAGTAAATAATTTTCAGTTTATTCTATGTCCCTTATAATGTGATTTTATGATTATTTATAATTTTATATATATATATATATATATATATATATATATATATGCATATATATATATATATATATATATGCATATTTATAAATAATCATAAAATAACATTATTATAAGGGACATAGAATAAACTAAAAATTATTTACTTGTTATATTTTTTAATAATTGTTGTAGAAAAAAATCTTAAATTTATTTTAACATTTGCGTTCTTTATTGTAAAATTAAATACTTGATTTATTTACAACTTTATTATATTATTATTTAAAATTTTCATTCAAGATGAATTTTTGTGTATGTATTTCAAAAGTATATTAGAGTTATTATAAAATTTTTAAAGTACAGATTTAAATGCCTAGCGAGAATGACGGATTTAAATTCGAAAAGGATTTAAATAGACTACTCAGCTACGCGATGCTTAAGTCATACTGGTACGAAAAGTTAATGCACCATGTTTGGCGAACGAATCTTTTAAAGACAATATTTATATTCTCAGATTTTTCTAGAATTATTAAAAATACATTAATAGAGAAAAATATACATACTTAAATGTCGACATATTTAAAAAGCGACATATTTAAAAAACGACATTTATTTATATGCGTTTATAACGCGTTTATTTAAAATTTCTCAATTTTTATATAAGCTTGCCAGATGATCAAATTGTTTTAATATTTACTTTGTTTATACATATAATTGTTTGTGTCTTATCTTTTCTTTTATGTCACGTTTAAAGAAGAGAATATAGTTGTGGTAATATGGTAAAACTACTTATCTTTATGTTTTTTTTTGTCACTGAGTTAACATTTTAATCGTTTTTGCTGCGTAAGAGCTCTTTTTGAACTTTTTTTATGATTTAAATAAAATCAACTCTTTTGTCGATTTTGATTGTTTGTAATTTTTTATAAAACTACAATTTTTTTTTAGATTGAACGATTAAATTATAGTTTACTTATTTCTGAACAGAATAAAAATCGATCCAATGATTTCTGAGAAAAGGATACACAGAAATTCAAAACATGATTTTATAGAAGAGCATTTTAAAGATCTTGACGTTATTCTCACATGTACATTTTTTAAGTATTTAGATATATCCAAAAATCACATTTTATATAGTTAAAATTTTTAAATAATCATCTACATCAAATAATCTTTTTTTAAATAAAAAAAATTTTGATATTTATTTTGCAAGTGCACTCTCTCTCTCTCTCTCTCTCTCTCTCTCTCTCTCTCTCTCTCTCTCTCTCTTAAAATGCATCTCATAATAAAGAGCCGCAAACACTAAAATCAGAAAATATAGATTTTAAAATATAATTTAGATATTGTTGAAAGCCCGCGTAAGACTGAAAATTGCTGTAGAGAAGAAAAATGCACGATCGAAAGACGACGATATCATGAAAACAAGTGCATAAATATCGTGGTGCTTTTAAAGTTGGGCTTTACGGTTAATAAAACCAAGAACTCGATTGCGGTCTGTGAGTGCCGAGAGATTGCCGAGCGGCGGTTTAAAATATTAATCTCAAAGGCGCGAAGAAGTGTGCGGTGCGGAGGCAGACGACACCCCTCGTCGCGCAATATTTCTTTCCCCGCGCCAACCTTCCCGACAGTAGGTAGGTGACGCACGGCCTGTTCCTGGCGTCTGACAAACGGGATACCCCGTGACCGGTTTTTACAAACGGCATAATCGGCCTGTCGACCGCCGCCGCCGCCGCCGCCGCCGTCGCTGTCGCTTACGCGATAGATACGCGGGGTGCGGGATAACGGAGCGACTCCGGACGCTGAAAGGGCGCAAATGACCTCGGTTTGCCACACCCACGGAGAGAATTATCATTTTAAATTTGTAAATGTACACGTCGCGGCTATTAGGTGGAGAGAGACGCGGTTCTCTCGTGCTCGAGCGGGAAGATGCTGCGACGTCGGGGAGCGTCGGAACGAGGGATAAGATGATGGCTCCGGCCATTATTATGATAATACCGCCGCTTCTCCGCGAAGCGCTTCGGCTTTTGCGTTTCCGCGTCTTTTAGCTCTGGCCATCTTCTCCTCAAGACGCACGTATAGTATACATGTCATCTGCCTTTCCCCTTCCGCCGCTTCTTTTGCCACTCTCATCTTCTTTTCCCTGCAACATAGTCGCGCTCTAGATGAATATTCTAAGCAAATTTTTTCGAACGCTAAAATTTTTCGGACCACGCATAATAAATATGCTTGCTATCGATAGCAAAGAGAGGTTGAAAGCGCGAACTTAAGATGAAGTCTTCGTAAAGTCAAAGTCTGTCTTCATTTGATAGCACACACATACATATATAAGATTCATTGAATTTCTTTTCATTATTAACGCGATTCGGATCATTTTTCTTAACAGGAATATCGAGGTATCAATAGTTTTTAAATCATAAATGATTGATGTAAGGACTTTCTTAATTAAATTTTCAGGATTACAAATAAATATGACAGCAATTTTATTTTAAGTTTAACAGAAAATGTAAATGTTTTTGTAATTTGAGAATTGGTTGTAGAGATATTTGACTGGATAAATTCAATAGATGCTCAAGTCACAATTTCTAACATTAAATTGATCTAAAAAAATTAAATATGACACTTTATAAATTTTTTTCTCATTTTTCTTTTTAAAGTAAAATATTGAAAATTGCAGATTAGTTTACTTTTTTATTTCTTTTAATATAACTTTTATTAAGGAAAAGTCGAATATATTTTAAATTTCTCAAAGAAAATATAAAGACCTTAAATTTTCTAAAGAATACATATATAGATATATGTATGTCTGATAAAATATTTTCTTAAAGTTTATTCATTTTTTGTCACATATTTTCGCTGCGAGTTTTAGTCATGTTTCACGCCGCTCTCGATTGATTAGAAATATAAGAAATATAATTTTTTTCAGGGTGAAGGCGATTATAAACTGTGTCCACAGGACAAAGTGCTCTTCATCTCGACACTGCATGGAGGATAAAAGGTACAAATTTCCAATATGTTGAAAATCGACGAGGATAAGTGCGATCCATCCGAATATCGTGGATTTTTACATAGTATATAAAGAATTTTATATGTATTTCAGATCGTCGCACTGAGAAAATAAAATGTTTTCTTTCGCATAATATCCGTCTATGATCAGTTTCAAATAATTATGATATTAGATTATGAAAAGAAAACACAATTCTTCTGTCTTGCAATGATTCGAGTATCTATTAATATATTGCTTTTTCAATATTATTAGATTCATTAATTTTTTGAAATTTGGCTTAGACATTTAATTAATGATATTAATTTATAAAATATTATGATCTGAATGCATAATAAATTAAAAAACATTGTGTGCATAATAAACTGAAATTTTTAAATTGCATCAATTAGTAGTCACGTATACAATTTGATTTTATTTTCGGTCATGTGTGGATTGCATATTTCCTTTGTTGATTTCATGTTTCCATTTTATAAAAAAGTGATATATAAAGTGAGATACAAGTGAGAAAAAAGTGATATATAAAGTGATATATAACATGATATATAAAATGAGATATTCATTCGACTATTATGTTTATTAGAATCGCATATATGTAATTCGATTAATTAAAGGCAAAACCTGAAAAGAAATCCTCGCCTAAACCTGAAAAAAATTGTTTTCGATAAGTTGGGAAACTTTGTAGCTAGATAAAAATTTTTTTATATACTTTATGTTACATAAAATATTTAAATTCTACGAAATTATTTTTATCAACATTTGTCATCTTTTCACTGAGGTATTTTAGCCAGTTTCGAAAAGTCTGAAATAATATTGTCGTACTCTATCCTTTGAAACTACTTATCTTCTTCCTAATTTCCTAGCTATGAGTGCGATTTGAGTAATGCATATCTCTTACACATATTATAGACTTGAATAGCTTTATATATATTGTGTCACAATTGAGTCACTTTTAAGTGTCACTTTTTCGTTCAAGCGAAAGTCTTGTGAATGATGGAAAATCAATAGAAAAATTTTATCACAAGATCTGTAAAATTGTCAAGAATTATATGTATTATAACGGCAAATATGTTTGATAGCTCTAAAAATGTCAGGAATACAAGACATAATATCCTGAAGCTTTTGGCTAAAATTTTAATATAATGCGCACATCTGTCTCATTGTAATCTATCTCATTTCTTTAATTTTTATTTTTATATATATTTACTAATATACAAAAAATACGTTTATATATTTATAATAGTCAGTTTAGTTAAAATTTTAAAATACTAATAAATTAAAAAGATATTTTTTTCTTTTACAATATTCATATAAGCAGCAATTATCCTGATTAACATTGCATAGAACTAAAAATAATTCAATTAGAACGATAATTTTTAGAGCTATTTTAAAAGAAAAGAAAATACGTATCAATAATATTAAATTTGTAACCCATGAATGTGTTACAGAATGTATAAAAAATATTAATATATTCCATGTGTATGTAGCTTTATAGTGCAAATATGTTTGATAGCATAAAGTCGGATGAACGAGCACGAACGATCACAAACGAATATCAGCGTACGAGCTTGAAAAGATATTGATTATTAATGTGTATTTTATTTTTTTAAATAATTCTCTATAAAATTTACAAAATGTATAAAATAATTTTTTATGAAATAAATTAAATAACGCTTCTTCTATTGATATTCGCCGATATTCAGTCGTGATTGTTTGTATTTTTCTCTTCGTCTGGCTTAGCATATCAGCATGGTTTTTTAAAAGATATAACGATTTAATTTTTCAAATAATACAGGTAAGTGATTTCTGATTAAAGCGCACAACTGTATTTATGCAAATCGCGAAATGCGTCAAATGCGCCTCGTTAATATATCGAAATCATAGTTAGGACATAAATCTATGAAATAGAATTCACGATATCCGGGAAACCAATCGGTCGCTGGCGGCGGATCGATAGGATCCACTACCACCTGCATCTAGTATAATAATCTAGCGATACACAATGGCGCCAATTAATCACGCGCATGAGCTCCGCATAAAATCGGGAAAAAAATCCTAACGAGCGTCGATCATAAACGACCAATATATAGCGGATCTGCCTCTCTTTCCCCACGTGCTTTCCGATCTTTTCGCGTGTGTGCGTTTACACGTATCCGCGTTTGTGTGTGCGAGTATGCGAAACGCGTATCCTCCTATCAACGAGAGCCTGAGTGTGTCGCAATCGCTAATGGCCTGGTGGGGTTGGATGGTCCAGTGATTAATTGTGTCACCCATGATTACATTACGGACGCGCGCTGCGGATCCACTATATTATATACGGCCGTACGTGCATGTAGCGGGCGGATTGCATGCTTGCACGAGGAAACGCGCGCGTACGTGCCTGTAACAAGTCGACCAGGCCGCGGGAAACGTGCGTCCCAGCGGAAACGTCCGGTCCGCTAATCTGCAATCGCAAGGTGTACCTCGATGACGCATGCGAAGAAACGCTTCGCTAATGCTCGCTGTTGTGCGATATCACGAGCTTTCCGTTTCCGTGTGCGTATTTATGTACTCGTGACGCCGTCGGTCGTCTCGTTGATATTCGCAACCGTCTGAGAGAGCTCTCGCACGCACGTATGTACTTCACAGTCCATAATCTATACATATGGCGTGTCTATATTACCGGCGTGGTTCGTGAGTAGCATATGAAACTGAGAGAAATTCCTTATTTAAATGTCAAACGAAAATCTTACGAAAGAATATTTTTCGCGTACATTGTACGTAATGGAAAAAAAAAGAAAAGAAAGATGTCTCCGTGAATTAAGAGGTGCACATAGATAATTTGCATTCTTCATTTAATTTTGAAATAAACTCTAAGAATATTTTTGATCTTAAGCTCTAAATTAAAAATCAAAAAGTTATCTATATAACTATTTTCTGTGAGATATTATTTTTATACGGATTGTGTCTCATACACCATAAATAATCTATTTTCATACGGTAGGCGCGTATCAATTTGTATGATTTTCAAGGCTGGGCAATTATTATCTTTATGTTTTGAACTTGTGAAAAGGATGGTGTGTGTGTGTGGATAAAAATAATGGGAGATGAGATTTCTCTTACACTTAGCGAAACTGTCATTTTTCCTCTGATATGGTTGGTCATTTTAACTCCATTTCCTAAAACTATCCGAAAGAATCATATATTTACCATCCCCTTATTCTATACCGGTGTTTAAATGTTCAACGTTTTTGGTCTCAGTCGAGGCTCGACGAAAGTTGGACACGTGCACAGACTCACCGGAGAATTAGACTCGAAGGTGAAGGCCTGGGAGTCTCGCGCGAAGATGAAATCGGCCCGGTATCACCGCAGTATTAAAGTTTCGCGACGTCTCTAACAGTTGTTCCACTTTTAAACGTAGATATAATTTCTGTTATCTCCAACTGGCGTGGTGTGCACCGCGCGATGCCGCGAAATATAAAATAATAAAAGGGCACGACGAACGGGGGCGGGACGACGGGAACTTTGGCCATTACGTCGAAACAGTTTGGCGCTAACGCGTCTTCAACTTTTAACGGCCCGGTCTCATATTTTGTATCCCTTTTGCTATTTCTTGCAATTTAGACGGCTGAATTTCGCAATTTTATACATTGAAATCTCGCTGAAATTTCGATGAAATCACTTTGAAATATCAGGATTGGATATTTGAAATAAAATTCAGAGCAGTATTCTTTTTTTTCTCTGGCATTAGTAATTATGTAGTATTTAGTTGCTTAATTACATTTAACTTGCGATCCCCTTTCGCGGGTAATATTTGTTTTAGTTTACCGCCACCGAGCCATTTGGCTACTAATCCTCTTAGTTGCTTCCTATCTGGCGCGCCGGTACGCGGCTTTTGTATTTTGATTTCTGCATGTACACCGTAATTAAGTTGTTGTTAAACGTGCCAAAATATACTTTTTATTTACTAAAAACTGCAAAATATAATGAATATATATTTGAAGAAAAACAAATTCTTTCTTTCATTTTTTTTATTATAATTATAAAACAGTATTATATTAGGTATTATATATTAGAAAAAAAGCATTACATAACTCATATATTATATTATACACGGCACGTTCTTTTCAAGTTGTATTTCCAGGGAGGTTATTTATTCCATATTTCTAAAATTATGAATTTTTCAAAACTAATACTCCTTCAAAAAAAGAAAGAAGAGAGATGCGATTATTGTGCTGTGATGAGGATTTTATCTTCAGTTTAAAGACTTCTCTAAACAGTTTGTGCATCGTTTTTTGTGTTGGTAGCCTCGACATTTTTACGATGAAAGGGACAGCCACTTAAAAATTGCAAACTCGTCGTCCAATGACACGTAGTACTTTTCTTTCGATCTCAGACGAGGAAAAGAGAAACGTAATAGTAAGGGTGCCGTGAAAGATCGGGTGGGATTCGTTCGTAAAGACGAATAATTTCGCACGGATAACACCTGCCGGCTCACTCTTGGCCACGAGCCCAAAATCATTTCGATAGGATCGAGATCTGTTCCCGATCTGGCTCTCTACTTTCGCGTTTTTTCATTCGATATTTGTCCACTTATACTATCTGCTGCTCGCTAGTATTTGCCTATTCTCGTGGCTTTTCCTCCTTTTTTTTCGAAAAATCGCGTCTCCAGGACGAGGACCATCAGCATAAAGCGAATAGTTTTATGAGCCGTAGCGAGTAGACGCTATCGCGTTACATTTTCTTGAAGCGCGACGCCCGCATTGTTCCTCGTTCTACGATTTCCGTTGCTGATCATCGCAGACTCGCCCCGACCGACTGTGTTAAGAACTTCAACGATGGTTCTTTTTAAGACATCCTTTTCGTCGGAATACCTCTTTTTTACTCTCAACTCGAGGAAAACGTAAAAAAAACCTTCTGTTACAAAGAAACATTTATAAATGCTTTCTCCGACCTTAATGAGCTTTGCACATGTTGTAGAGTAGCTTAATATAAAGACACGTACTTTTTTTTATATATACACGAATGCAGATTTAGAAATAGGATTAAAATTATGGCAGTTGAAACAATTTTGTGAATATTTTTAACAGAAAGATTTTAATTGAATGAATTTGCACGATATTTTTAATTTTATAAAATTAATATTTGAAATTTAATCTTATTTATTTGTTACCTCGGAGACTATTATTCAATAATTAATTTTTTTTGTAAAATTTAACATTTTTGCTATATATATTATTGATGACTGTTATTGACGTTAGTCATTTTATGCCTCGATATGCCTATCAATTTTTCGGATGAATTAAAAGTAACTTTATGGAGCATTGAGTTTTACGATTAGATTAATCAATGGAAAGCCGTGCAAATTCAATTCACATGAAAATACTTTTCTTATCTTTCGTTTAGCATACTTTTCGTGTTGCAAATAGAGAAGATCAAAGAGACTTTTCAACAATAATATGAAAAATAATATGCGATATAATATTCCGGATGATGTTTCATAAAAGGCGTGGTTACAAGTACAATATCTCGTGGAATCATTTGATCGGTAGGTTTACGGGAGTCAGTCGATCGTAAAAAGGGATCTTGACACATAGCTCGTAAAACCGACTTAATTCGTCCTATAAAGGGAAACGCCTTCGTTGAGGCTAGCGGCTAACGCCTCTCGTTTTTCCTTCCGTTCACATACGCTTTATACGTCTCGATCATTAGACCTGCATTTTCCATTAAATTCCATTCGCTTCGCTTAATTAAAATAGTTCTATTCAAATACAGCTTTATTTCGTAAACTTAAGGAAAATTTATTTTGTCCTCATTCTTATTAAATACGTTAAATCGGTATATAATTTCAATTTATTTCAATTTACTTATTTATGTGGCTTTTAAATGCAAAAATATTTAAGTACAGAAATATTTGCTGCACGAATATATTCGTAAGTTAAACTAATTCGTACTACTACTACTGTATTTTCGATAATCGGAATATTACACAATAGGGATGGCACAATAAGAATGGAATTCCGTGCAAATACACTAGAGATGCGTGACACGAGTCGAATCAACTCTTTCATTGTCAGTATATATCGGCTATCTACTAATCTTGCTCTTCATTTTGCACAAATACATACACGTATAATTTCAAATAGCGCAGGGACCGAAACATCGCGAAGTAAAGAGCCGAAGGCGCACCTGTGTGCTTCAAAAGGTAAACGGTGGAAAGAAAGATAGGATAATAGAAGGAAGAAGAGAATGGGAATGAAGAGGGGGGGGGGAAAAGAGGGAGGTAGAAAAGAGAAGGAATTTTCTTTCCCTAATATCTTCCCATCTCCCGTCGAATGCACAACTCTGGCAAATTGGAAGAAGTGTGCCCCCTACCTCTCGCGGGGGCCTGACAGCCTGGGGTGTATGTTAAGGGCAAGCGGAGAAGGGAAGGGGTAGTTGGCGGCGGATTGCACAATGCACAAGATTTCGTCCGGTCCATCGGGAGTCCCGTCGCGTTCCCATGGGCGGCTATTAGGGTGCGGGGTCTTCGTGGAGGGATTTCCTCCGCAGGATGGCAGGACAGCCCGACGAGGAGGACCGTCGGGGCAAGGATGGCAGATAATTTGTCCAGCGTTCCCTCCTTCGTCCCTTCTCTTCTTTCTACCTCCCCTTCGTCGACGTTTCGTCGATACTCAGGAAAAGCATGGGGACAAGTCTGCGCCGCTGACCCGAATCTCAACTAGATGTCTGTGTCTATGTTAGTTATATCTACTCGGGATCTCGGTAATATGCGACAGTGATTGCAGTAAATATGTACTATCGGTCGCTGACATGTAAGAAAATAATGCTCGGATTTTAAATAATCTTTCTCATGCAAAAATATATTTTGTAGATAAAAAGAACAGAAAAAATTATGAAATACACATTACATGAATCATATACATATATATATTTAAGTTTTTTTTTAAAACTTGAATATATACTATATTATTAAACATATACTATATTTTAGATTTTTTAAAACAATTAATAAAGTAAAATTCCTATTTTGATAGTTATTAGTTATTGACTAAAACATGTACGACCATTAGTACGTTTACCTTACCGCACGCGCGTTTTAGTATGCTCTGTGAGCGATCGTGAACAATTGCCAAAGCGGGTGCATGCGAAATCCAGGGTGCATTTAGGCTATCAATTTTCTGCGCTACTCGATATTTCCAGTATCACACAATTCTCTCATGCGGCACGAAGTGCTGCGAGAATCTTGCCAGTTTTGCATCAGCACAATACCAAAATCATATATATAGAGTGTACTGAATAATACATACGGCTGACGCCGCATACAATGTGAAACGAATATTGAACAACTTTATATATTTAAACACCTCGAAAATATATTAAAAATAATAAATTGATTCAAAGATAAAAGTCAAGCAATTTACAATGTACATTTTGCTTAATAATTCCATGTGTTATAACTATCGCGACGCGATGTTGGTGTCGTAAAAATGTAATAATAGGATACATTTTTACGCACATACACAAGCTAGATAATGCGCCTGCAGTTAGCTATAGACTAAATTCGGTTATATCGTTCTTACAGTTTTATTCGTAATTTCATTTAACGTATTTACCGCACGATAAATTCCGATGTTTATTGCCTCTCTCGAAAACAACGTACGATATACTTGTACCGTAAAGAATTAAAGCGTACACTGTTGTTTTCGAGCTAAATAATGTAGTTCTGAAAAGTAATTAAGCGAAAAAAGAATATTTTTATTTATGATAAAATCTTGCTCTCTCCATTCTGTATTATGTTCTTACACTATATATTTTCGCAATTTTTATTTTTTTATATTATTATGTAATAGTATGTCTTATTTTTCATGGAAAGTTTTATTAAAAATTGGAGCGACTAAAAAGTGTAATAAAAGGAAAATCAATGAAAAATTTCTATTAAACGAGCATTTTACGTGCATTAAAAGCATCTGATCTTTTGGTTGCTATTTTTGTGGCAATATTAAGTATGTTGTTTATTATGATTTATGAATTATTGTATATAAACTTTAAAAATCTAGTTACATAACTCACTTAATAGCAGTAGGTACACATTGTTTAGCAATTCGAGGATTTAAATTTAAAAAAATCTTGAATTTCACATATATACACACATATACATATACATATTTTTTTATATAATTTTATATAAACATGAAAAAGTTTTCGTAATAATATAATAAACTATTTTTAATGGTCGAATACCATTCGATTATAAATTATAATGAAAACAAATTTCCTATGCATACGAAAATATGAATATTTTATTCAACGGTTGCACCCTGTTTGGCCGGAAAATTCCTCGGCCCGTTATACCGGAGGAGAATAATTCCATAAGGACAAACGAGAACTTTAAGCGATGGGCCTGGCTGGTACGGGGTGGAAAAAAGAAAATTGTGTGTCAGACTATCAGGGCGACTTCTTACTTCGGTAATTCCTCGGTAGTGCCTGGTTTCATATAACTACGACTTTCGGTACGGTGAATTTCGGTGTGCGAGGTTGCTGCGGCCGTGCCAGAGAGGGTGGTAAATGGTACTAAAGAGAGAACGCAATTTGTATGTACAGTAAGCCGCTGTAATTGCCAGACCACCTATCTACCATCGTAAATGCGTATCGAGTGCCCCGACTCTCCTCTCCCCCCTCTCCCGTTACCGCCAATTTACATATTATAATTTATAGATGAGAGATACCGCGCCACAGGAGAGAAGCGGCTGCTTCTCCCACGAAGTTGGAACTTTAACGTGCTTCGCGGTGATAATTCTTTCCGGTCTCAATGCTATTTCAGTCTGTCGTGCAGCGATATTAAACTTTACATGGCGTATTGCGGGAATTTTATCTCTAATAATGTTTAAAGAGAGAAATATTACATAAATTCGTTTTGTTACTTCAAAAAGCCTACTATTTTATCGTTTTATTATATGGTCACTTTGCATAAAAGAGACAAGTTTTCAAAGATAAGAAAACGATTTTGTGTAATTATGCTGAATCTTTCTTTTTCACAAAAAATATGATAATTTTAATATTTTGGTCTACTCTGCATTTTATATACAATACTCTTTCAGAAAACACAAGCAATGAATTTTTCTGCCTCATTCATGAAAGATATTTATTCATGACTTTTTTGCAACGACCGATTCGCTTGTCTCTTTTTTTTTTTTTTTTTTTTTTGCGGAACAGTATCGATTAAAGGGTGAGAATAAAGTTGCGTTGTAACGATATTTTCACATTGTTTTTTTTTTCGCAGAATTTCGGTATCATCATTTCGTGTTATAACTTGCGGGATATCTTTTGTTTTGGTATGTAGTTTTTACGCGTTCGTTGTACTTGCCGCCAGAAAATTTCATTCTAAGAACATCAGTCCGTGAAAAGCGCAGTAAAAGTGAGAAGTGGTAGTTTATTTTATACTGACATGCTTTTACGTGGCGCGACGAAAGCTCGTTGATTATGGTAGTGTTTTGGATGTACAAGAGGGTGCACTCCGTGATAAAATCTAAAATGTTTAAGAGATGACGAAGCGGATGAAGATGTACGAGCCCAGAAAATTACCGCATAGAGAGAGAGAAAGAGAGTGAGAGAGAGAGAGAGAGAGAGGGGGGGGGAGAGAGAAGAGATAGCTTTTACGAAAACTAAGACGTACTTAACCCCGGGGTTAAAAGGTGGAGAGTCATCGCGTGATTGTGGAACGTTATCCTACACCACATAATCCGGCTGGCGAGGAAACGTTTCTGCTAAAGATTTGCGCTTCTTTTCCGATTGTAGGGACAGTGAATTTGTAGGGACCTGGAAGCCACTCTTGGGCTTGATGATCTCGGATGATTTTTCATTAAAAGATAAACACAATTCTTGAACGCTATTTAAACACGCGGCAATAAACTAATTCCTTATTATATTTAGTATTTTTGATTAAATGGTTGATAACGTTTTTCTGATAAATTTAGTGATAAGTTTTATGAATAATGAGTTATATTATTATAAGAAGAGAAAGAGAGATATAGTAGAGACATTAGAAAATAATACATTATTAACGGTGATCAATGTTATTTGCGATGTTAGTTGCAGGCGAAATTGTCAACTGTTGGCGCACGCTAGAGTTTAACTGCATTCGCTTGATCGTAGATTTTTATTGCTTTCTTATTTATTTTTCGATGATAGTTATTCGACGAGCTACGATGTTTTGCTATTTCGCGAAGAATACGACGCAATATGGCCACTCACGAATGAAATTGCCTCGAGAGTGAAGACTCATCTTTGAGAGGAACTAAGAAATGGTTCGCGCGCCAATATGTCTTTAAAATTGAGGCAGTGCTACATCGATGTAATAAACACTTGTGCAAGTACTTCTTGAGCAGTTTGTCCACAAAGATAGTTTGTTACACAATGCAGTATTGGTCTTCTTTTGATTTCTTCTATGATTACGAGTCTAAATGTCATATATCTATACATGTGATATCACCTTTCTTTTCTTTGCCTCTAAACAGAATGTCATGTTGTTGATCTCCAAGATATTAGTGCAGCTATCGTTTTTCTTTGTTTAGCAGATTTATATTGAATTTATATCGAAATTACAAAAAATTGAAAACGCGACTGCAGAGTGCATTTACGGATCGTGTCAAAGGATTCAGTGGTATAGAGCACATAATGCGAAGATCAGAGAGTATGGAATTGTATAAAGCGCTTATCATACCTATTCAATCGCGCTTACATAGCACCTATATACTACGTCTCAGGAATACTAAGAAATAAGAACGCCGCGTGTAAACGTGATTGAATGTGCATGCGCATACGTGTGGGAGAATACTCGCTAAAAAAGGCATTTTATCCATCTCTGAGAGAAATCGATCATTCCGAAAGCGACCATAATACGATCGAGAAATTGCAAAGAATTCCTTTACTAAAAGCTGCGATATCGACGAAATAAAACGTGAATTATAATAACAATAACCGTTTTATCACGTTTCACGTCATGCGCTTTTAAATCAAGTGGTTTCACTCGGCTTATGCGCCAAATTGCCATTGTATCAATAGCATTTAAAAGAATTTAATAAATAAACGAGGTTTTATATCGTTATAAAATTCGAGAATGATTCTAAAATAGATTTTTCTAAATTTTGCAATAATATATAGTATATTTTTTGAATAATTAATAAAGTCAATTTTTCTTCTCAGTGAAAAGGCTAATAGTTTTTAACTTATAAGTGACCAAAAGTAAAGAGAGTTTCTCGCAAATTAAGCTTCAGAATAAACGATGAATAAAAAAATCTTGCCCTTTTAATTTAATTTCAAATTTACTTCAGCCGAGTTTTTTAATTTAAAATTATCAAGATATTTAATATTGAAATTTAAGAAGCGTGAAAAAATGGTTTGTAATTATATTTTTTGCTAAGGGAAAGTTTGCTCCGCAGTTGGTCAGCGGATACATTTGCAACGTTTGGTAACCCACTTAATATTCGTTTTGTACATTGATTAAATACATAAACGAGAAAAATATTTGAAATTTTACAACCGTTAAATGTACCGAAAGTTAATTCCAATCTCTTATGTTTACAAATCTGTGGTTGAAAGACTGTGATGAGCTATTCATCAATATACATGCGCAGCAAACTTACGTACACTTCATACTAACGAATCCTCTTGAATAAATCGATAAGTGCGAGACATCGTTCTTCGAGAAGAAGAAGACTCGCTCCGGTAGAGTTACCGTGCCACGCTAGAAATTCTGAGCATGGGCGTAACATTGAATATGCATTAGCGTCACTACGTTGTCGGGGTGCAACGTCGAAGGGATGGAGGGTTTGGCAGTGACTCACATTGTGACCGGAATAAACAAACTACGTTTTAAGTCTCTTTCTTCAGCGTCGACGATAGCCGCCGTCGTCGACGATGGCTAGCGTCGTCGTTTCAACGGCAGAACGAAGATCCTTGATCGAATTATCGTAATCACGCGTTCCTCGAGCGGAGAACGACTCTTCTTCCCTTCAATTTTATTTGCGCACGTTTCCAACGAACGAGGTCGCTCTCTTCTCGTCATGAGGCAACTGCTCGAGGAATACCCGTGTCATCCTTTTGCTAAAACGTCCTTTGTTAAGATCTTATCAATGAGGAAATGGCAATTGCTGTTACGCGCGGAATTCCATTCAGCATGAAGATAATGATTCGTATCAGTACTTATTCAGTCAGTCTCTATTTTTTTACATTCGTGATAAAGATTTGAAAAAAATCTCTCGCCCGCGCGTGTGTAGATTTAAATAAATGATGTTAGAAATGCTAAATATTAGTTTCGCTTTTATTCGAAGATATAATACATGCAAAGTGTATATATTTATATATATATATATACTTTTTGCATGTTTTATATAAAATTTATACATGTATAATCACGTGGAGAAACACATTTCTAGAGAAGAGGTGATTTTTTAAAATGACATAAAATTGCGTTGCCATTCAAACGATGGTGGACGCTCACCCGTGGCGCCAGTCATTAATTTGTCTCGGGGCGATCCATAATCAGGATCATGTCGTTGAAGGGAGCGCCGGTCAGTCGAGGGGGCGTAAAGGAGCTAAGCCGTAGCGTATCGGCTCACACGTGGACGTGCGTGATAACGAAGCTTACCGTCGCGATTGTTGCGTGTGCGTATATTGTGCATGTGCATGCGCATAGATGGGTAAATGATCCTGGGAAGGGAGCGGAGCTTAAAGTTTGATATTACCTTGGCAAGTGTCCACGGCAATCTTATAATTCAAATGTTCACTAGCTATTATGCGTACGCCGTATTCCCAGTGCACGTGGAAATGACAGAGAGGCACACGTACATATTACCATATATGTATATACTTAACGGCGATTTCGCGATATCCACGATGAGACGTCGAGACGTGAATCGATCCTCTTTCGAATCATAGGCGTACATTTAGATCGCGGCGCAGAATTACCGCGATACTTTTGGCAGCCGTTTCAACCGCGCTGGAAGTTAAATTCAAACTTTAATTAACGTGCCATCGCGTCGCGGATTCGTTCGGAATCGCGTGGTCCGAAATTGCGAGATGCATTATCTATCGTCGTGTGTTCGAGGCCGCGCGCCGTCACTATCGCCGCAAAAATTCTCCGAAACTTTTCGAACGAATGACGGATCGTAACAGTGATTATATGCGGCGCGTTTAGACATCTAAATGCGATAACGATAATTATTTCGCACGCAAGTACGTCACGGTATGGGAGAAAAAATTTATTCACGTTGAAATACGCTATTGACGAAGATTACACCGTTCGAGTTTATCCGTGTCCATCGTGTTTTTTAGAGAGAATAAAAGCGCCGGGAAACTCGATTTTTACGCGAGCGAACCTATCGTGTTTGCAGACATAGCGTACTCGTATTTGATGACGATCTTTCGATCGTCGTATTGATCCTGCATTGTCCCTCGCACTCGACGGAGCGTAAATAGGGATGTACTATCACGTCAATATTATCGGGTGAACATGCTTAACCAACTGGATTTACTCGACTGACATAAAGAGAGAAAGAAACTAGCAAAAATTTGTAATTTAAATTATTGAATGGAGATTTAAATGCACGTTTATATTTATATTTATGCAATATTCGCGCGGCGTTTATTCATCTGCATTATATCGAGTTCTTCATATATTTTTAAAAATCACGTAATACGATTTCAATTCGTGATAAATTTTTTTCGGTCATTTTCTTTCACTTAAAATGTTGAGGACATCGAATTATTGAGTTTGGGAAATTCTCGCAAGGGTTATAAAAATGAAAGAAAAACAATAAACGAAGGATTTCTCTTCACCGCGAAAGCGATGAATAATAGCTGGAGATAATTGTTCCTTTCGTTTCTCACCATTCATATACAATATATACGCTATATATATATATATGAGTAGACGAGGAAGAAGAAAGGCGCGGCGCGAAACGAGAAGTAGTTATATTGCTAGGCTGGGTGCCAGAGGCTCTTGTAAAGCTACCCTGTGGCCTTATTATAATAAACCGCGAGGAGCGACATGACTTATGTTACAAATTGTTCGTGACATTAGATTATCATCACAGATACTTTCTTTTCGTGTATTTTTCATCGACGAGCCGAATTATCGAAATCTTGCTATTGAATGGCATATTTATAATCAAGAACAGCAACAGCAAAATTACGTATGTTACGATTTTTTATTCATATACGAGTGCGGTAATGAGCGTTATGTTTCCTTCACTTTAAAGAACAAAGAAATTCGCTGAGTAAAAGTATTGAGAAATACTAACAATAAGTATATATATATATATATATATATAAAGCTAAAATGTATTTCAAGAAAGACTTTCTTTTCTTAAAAGTGTTAAGTTATAGTGCTTACAATGAAATACTGGTTTAAAGACGACGTGCTATGAGAGAACTTTTGCTGTACAGGGATAATAACAGCGACGTTGTCAGCAAACGAATTTTGTCTTGAGTACCGTGCTGTAGTAAAGTCCTGCTGCTCTTAATATTGCATTTGAATCAAAAATTTGCGCTTCCATCTAACTGCAGAAGACTGAAAATGGTTAAAAAGTTATAAGAAAGTTGTGAAACACTGTGTTAAGTATTCTTAGTAGATAAGGAAAATATCGAGCAATAATAGACGAGCTACGGGTAACTTGGAGGAAAATAATAAAATAATGCTAATCTTATATAGATATTAACTTGCTCAGAGTGACGAAAGAAGCGGTAGAAGCCAACAGACACGATAAAAGAGGCGCAATCTCTGTCGGGGGACAATATTTAAACTTCATTATAAAGCCAGTAGACCAGGCGTCCTGTTGCCTCTAGCTTTACTTCTTTTTTCCAACCACCCACTCACCTCTTCTGCTACACCACGCTGCTACAGTTCCGTTTCGCGCTTCGTGCTTTACGAGATAAAACGAAAGTAGTTTATTCCTACAGAATCTATTATGTAGCCTATTAGATAGCGTGCTCTTTTTAATTTTTAATCAAGTTTATAACTAACTGCTATACAATCTTGTCGCAAGCTATTGATGAATTCAAATAAACGAAGTTTATATTTGACTTACGAGATATGGGTTAAGTATGGATAGAACGTGAAGTTTCCGAATCCTATCCCGAAATCCCATGCACGATCTGAAACTTCTCTACTCAAATAGGAATCTTAACGTTTCCACTTTTCGCGTGTTTTATTGGAATATCTTCTTACTCGCTTGGATTGCATGGCAGCGGGAAAGGTAGAGGCGTAAGGAAGTTGCCGAAGATAAGGCGAATTGAAACCTAAGGAGGTGTCGGCAGAAGAGGTTGAAGTGGTATCGGGGGTGTTGCTAGGTTACTACCCTGCTTCCGTTGATGAGAGCCGAAGGTGGTAGACGGCCAGGTTCAATGCGTACGCGTTCGATAGCACCGAGGCTCAACGTGCGGCATACCATCAAACGTTCTGCTCCTTCTTTGTGCGCCGCCGATTTTACAGATCTTAATTTCTCTCTTGTGCCTATCGCTTTCATTTGCCGCTTCGTCTGTTTCGCCCGAAGATAATTCCGATCTGTTCATTTCCGATAGTATTTGATCTCGTGAATAACGTGCTAATAAAATAGCGATAGTATAGAAGCACATGATTAATTATAACGCATTATATACTCGATCTGACCAATATTTTAGAATCGGTCGATTCAGAAAAGATATTCTAATATTGTCATTTCTCCTCAAAACTTGCTAGTACATTCGTCAAAAAAGGCAGTTTGTTATCATTTAAAATAAAAAGTAAGAGGAGTCGCGTAGAGCATGTTTTACTTTCCTAAAAGGTTTCTGATATATACAGAAAAGAAAAATTGACATTAAACATTTTTAATTTTGATTAATTTTTCAATTAAAGCTGCATTTATGTAGTTTATGATTATGATGGATTAGTTTGTAAAAAAAATTCTCCACTCTATGGACTGTCTTTCATTTCTAAATAACATTAATATTTTACGATATATTGTAGTAAATAATTTTACATTTATCTTAATAATACAACTTTTATAACTTTTATATATATATATATATGTATATATTTAAAACCGCATTTTTTACGTTCAAAATATCTTTTGATACTTTACACCGTGATACTTTACCGTACGATCGCATGACGTGATCAATTGCGAGATGCAAAGAGACGAGGTTGCCGGAAGGTATATAATACGCGCATATCGTTTACACGGTACGTTGGAAAATAAATCACACGAGCTGTCCTTAATGGCTGGTCAGCGCGCGGTCGCTGGTGTTAAACACAGTTCTGGTTTTAGTAAGGATAACCGACAGTAAACCCTTCTACCATGTGGCATCCCGTTAGATACACCCGCGATCCGTTACGTCGGTCCCTCTTGTTTCGACGTTGCGGTTGCATTAAAACAACCTGTTACCTCACGGAGCAAGTCGTTGGATGCGAATTTCTGGCAGCAATTTACCGGATAACAATGAAAATTAACCGATATCGCGGCCGTTATGCAACTCCATCGTTCGCGCGAGACTTGATTACATTACACGTCATCCATACGTCGACAAATTCATTTTCGTAGCGAGAACACGTCTGCGCTCTCGATATTACCAAGTCGAGAATCAAGCACGAACCCGGTACATTCTCGCGGCTGAAATAATCGAAGGAGAAAGGTGCCGCGATGATTTCTAGAATCCAGTTCAGCCGTCGCCGTCGCGAAATGAACTTCCTTTTTAACGACGACGTTTCCCGGTGAAAAAAAGCAGCAGGCACCCTCTCCTTCCGCTTTTTCGCTCGCGGCGTAAAACGAGGCCATCTCGAATCGGTCTGTATCGGTTCAATTTTCATTTTCACCTGGCAGCTTCTCCAATTTTCTTCGGGTGCTCTTCCCTTTCCATTCGAGTGAGTACATACTCGAGTTAACGACTTCATCTGGCGCGGCGGCGACTGAACTTGTGCTTCGTTCGAAGGGTGAGGAAGACCGCCAGAAACGTCCCGGGACGGCGCGAGTGCTTCAGCAGTGCTCGAGAACGCTGGTCGGGGCGCGAGACTTGGAAAATTAATTAATTTGTTTCATTAGAAGAATCAATATTGTTGCAGTTCCGCGCTACCTCGGCCAGGCAGCCACTTTTCCCGCTTACTTGTCTTATCAGTCCTCCTTTGATCGGTCTCGATTTTCTCTCTTTCGCTCCTCGAATCGTCGGCGAACGAACAAACGTACCCGGCGGCAATTTCGACCTTGGGAAACGCCAAGTTTTGAACGAGGGGCCGCGTAAACCGATGAGCACTCAACGTCGCGATATTCCATCTTCCGGTCCCGCTTTGCCGACGTTACATTATTCCGGCCGCGAGTATAAGCAGATTCGATCGTGCCGTGGCAAAGGAAATTCGCATTACGCCTTGATCGTCCGTTGAGACAGTGACTAGGAGAGTAAATTCTGTTCTCTCTACGAGATACGAGACGCGCGTTTGTCTGTATGTGTGTGTCTGTGCGCGCGCACTCGATCTCCTCGCCTCCGAATGGAGAAATATTGTTTCTTGCCGTACTTTCGATCCCTTTTTCTGGAACCGACGCGACAAATAGAGTTTGCCCTTTATATCCTCCGGTGCTATAAATTGCGCTAAAGTGCGAAGTACAGAAAATAAGAGCGACGACGAGAGTTTGTTCTCGAGAGAACAAAATTTTAAGATTCGAAATAGTTCGTTAAGGTTTTGGAATCCAAGAGCGTTAATTATCATGTGCGCTCGGAAACCATAGAATTTTAGAGTATTCTTAAAAAAAAATAATCTTACTACATTGAAATAAATGTAATTAACACACGTAAATATTATTAATATTATTAATCATAGGAGTTAAACTTGACAGTTCAAGCTGTATTCGGGATTAGCTGTTCTCGTTTAGCACAAACTCATGGTATATGCTTTGATTTTTAGATATTGATAAAATTCTAATATAAGGGCTATCGTTTAATTATGAAAAAAAGATATGTACCATTTAATTTCTGGCTTATCTGCGGTTTTTCGTGGTCAGCCAGTGGGTCGACATTATCGTTGGGCAAAACGCGTACCGTGAAAGGGCGATAAGATTCGTGGTGTAAGGGGGGAAGGAAGATGAGAATCTAGGAAAAGGGCTACCCGGAAAGCCTACGGCAATCATCATAAGGGTATTCGGTGTCCCCTTTCGGCTCTTTCGTCATTGCGGTCCGTCTCGACCGCGTTTTCTCGAGTATTCGCTCATCTCCCCGTCGCCCATCGTTTTCTCCTTCATTCCCCGACGTCACGAGAATGGGTGGTGCAAAAGTCGGCTTAATGGCTCCGCAGGGGACGCGACAGTTGGCTGAAAAAACAATTCCAGTTGCCAAATCTGTACGCAGCCGTAGAGTCGGTCAGCGATTCTTCTCCAATTTACTTTTCCGTCTCAGGTTCTTTCCTTTCTTCCTATGCCGTGCTTTTTGCGATCGTCCCTTTTTCAGAGAGTCGTAAACGAGGTATTCTTCATAAATTTATATATATAAGTGTGTGTGTATGTGTAAAAATGTATATATATGTATATATATATTGTTAATATCTATTTTATAACATAACTTTAAAGTATCTGCTACACGCTGCTACACATATTGCGTAATTTAATTTTTATTTTTTGTGAAATTATTTTGTAAACTGATTATAGATGTTATTATGTTATTGTATTTATGTTACGTTATATATGTTATTACTCACATAGACATTTGCAAATCAGGTGAAAAAAATTTTCAAATCTTTGTGCATAAATTTATATTTTTCTAAGTATATATATTTATACATATATATATACGTAAAATACGTATATAAATTTACGTTATATAGTATATATATATACACATATATATATATATATACACACATATATATATATACACATATATATATATATATATACACATATATATATATATATATTTTTTTTTTTTTTTGTATCAATAGTGTAAATATAATAGTCTACATATATAAATATATGTATATGTCAATCTCATGAAAGTGACAAACATTAACAGAAATAAATGCGATTGACTGGAAATAAGGTCATTCCTCTTCGCGTTTTGACATTTGTTCATCGTAGTTCACTTTTTCCCAGTCTCTCGAGAAGCAAGGGTGCGATCAGAGATGACACTGAATTTTCTAGGATAAGTTTCTGCCGGTCCGGGATTCCGAGTCATGCATTCCGGATGGGATAAGGGAAACGGTAAAGTCCGAAGGTTCTTGTCGGAGAAGGAGATAGAAGTGGGGTGGCGAGTAAGTCGCGTCAGGGTATTCGAGGACGGAAGTGAGTGCCGGCGACGGGCAGCAGGCACAGCGGGGCTCGAACTTTTGCAGATATTGAATATCTCGGACCATCAATCACCTTCGGCGTGGCAATATCCGAAAGTATTGGTCTTACATTTGTTTCTATATCGGGCACCGATTTATGAGCGGTGCACGTCCCTTCCGTCGGGCTCGATCGCGATCATCGCTCGATCTTGCAATCGACAGCACTTGGCGATTTGCATCATATTTTACTCCTTACCGTTCACGATCGAGCAATATTCCATAGACATTTTTGTTTCTACATTTTGAAGTTTTTCTATAATAGTATAACATGCGTTACACTTGTTCGACCAAGAGAATTTAATTTTGTATTCCACATTTGCGTGAATCGAGAACATAGTCGCACAAAATTTCAAATCGACATTCTTCGAAATACGAGAGATTCGGACGCTTTATTAAACTCGCATGTATAGCAATTAAATTCTTCCGCTACTAATCTCGTGGCGTGCAACTTGGCAGTGTATTCTTGGCTCGTGTACGACATACATATACACGAGCGTGTTCAGCTGGTTAGCGGCAAGATTGTTTCTCTTTATTAAGCTGCCCACCACAAATTCCATTTTCCGCCTTCTTTCTCCCGTTTCACCGGTTAATACCGGGGTGACAGGCCGCTACCGAGCGCGAAAACGCGCACACTTGTGTGTGTATGTATGCTTTGTTCCCATATATTATTTTGCGTACCTACATGCGAACGTGTCGTTATTACGCGTCTCCCTTCATGCGGGCACACGCGTGCGCTCATCTTATGCGCATTATTTTCTATTCGCATCGCCCCACATGTGTCTTGCTTCAGACTTACCAGTTTTTTCTTGGCACTTTTTTCATACACTTTCCCAGACACGCGGATTACATTCCGCTTGACGCGTGTGTCGGCGCTCTTTCGCGCGGTCGAAGTACATATGTAGGCAAACGCACGTCTATGTACGTGTTGTGTATAGCGATGCAAGAGAACAAAGTGTACGAGAAATTTACCGCGCTTTTACTTCTTTTATTTGTTGATCCGGCGTACGTCACAAAACACTGCATTGAAATTCTCGCAATTTATCTGCCAGCGAGCCGGTCGATCATCAGGCTTTTCCGCAATTGCTTTCTCTCTTCTCCTCTCGCTTCTATTTTCCTGTCAATGCTTCTCCCGTCGATTTCCTTGAATTTCTCTTCTGCTTTCTGCTTAGATACAATCTTGTTCCTAACAATTATAATCCTTGTTCACGCTTTTCTTTGAAATATATCATTATTCTTGCAATATTAATTATCCATTTCGGCTAAGGCTCTATCTTTCCCTCTTTCATGTCTGTCTTTGTTACTCTCTTCTATATCTCTTTTTGTTTCTCATTCGCCTCATCCCTTCTCCATTTTCATTTTCTGCATATCTTTCTCTAGCTCCTAAAGTTTGCTTTCAAAGTTGTTGCTTTCATCTTTTAGAGCGCTGCGCCGACATTTGCGTCTATAGTTGTCTGAATTTCAACACGCTCGGCACCTGTATCCTATAGATAGCGGCTTCGAAGATTCCTCGACGCGAAATGTCAAAGTCCGGGGCAAAGAAATGAAATAGCGTACTGATACAAAAACTATTTGCAATAGCGTCAGAAAGTAACACGAAGAATTCAAAAGGCTGTCTTGCGGAGATATATCAGGATGATTTAGTATAAAGCGATTTTATATTTCGAAAAGCTTTTTATAATTTTTAACCGAAATAGAATTGTGATTAACGAATTACATGTGAATTCAATTTATAGCAAATATTATAATACAACTACACGTATAAATACCGCGCGAGTACGTAAACTCAATTTCTAATATCATATGTAAACAGAGAAAATGTGGATTTAAAAAAATATGGTTTTGACTTTACTTAAATATTAAAAATTGAATTCCGGTCAAATAATGATTTATATAACATTTTGGTCGACACATACACACGCTTTTCTTAAAATATATTGTAATATATCATTGGCTTGCAACATCATGTATGTATGAAATAAAGAAGATTTATGTTTTATCTATTTTATGGGCGGCACGTGTGTGTATCGATTTATAAATGTCCAAAAAATCTCTAACTATTTTTTCTCAAAATTTGCTTCTTACATTATGTTCAATGTTTGTTAACAACTTTATGGCATTTAGGTAGTTATATAATGAAGTATTTTCCCCCAATCTAATTATATTGAGCTCCGATTTCAACGGACGCGTGATACCGACCGTATCATTTTCGCGAGGTTTCTTCGTCTTTCGAGAAAACGGTCTCCTCCGCCGTGGAATCACTCCATTTCCGATGACACAACGCGCCAAAGTGCTTCGTGTGTAGGCATGCCGCGTGAAAACACTGGAACTCGATAGGGAGTCAGATCTCTCAAGATGTGCCGCATTTCGGCACTTTGCCATACGAGAGTTTTCTTTTTTTCGTTCTTTATTATCTCGTCAGGGAATGTATATAATATATACATATATATATCAAGGAATGTATATACGCATATATATATATACGCGCGAATGGCTCTCTCTCTCTCTATATATATATATATATATATATATAAACTTTTTTTTGTTGGGCTAAGTTGGTCCTTATACTTCCCGGAGGGTAACCAACCCTCGGCTATCGGAGCTTGCGATGGAGCTTGCGGCAGCGCCGGAAAAATGTACGAGAGAAAGGCACTGGGCGTTCCAAGTTTCTTTATTAGATCTTGGATGTCCATTCGCCGGAAATGGGCCGAAACCTCGCCTCGCGCCTTCCTCCCTGCGACCATTTTCCTTTGCGTTTCCGTCCTAGCGCGTCGTCATTGCGTTACGTTCCGGAAATGCAAAGGCGAGACAGCGCGACGTGCAGAATAAGAAACACTAGGGAAGTACATAATAAAGGATGAAGGCGAGATTCCCTCGACAGCTTGCTTCGCGGAAGTTAAAGTGAACACGCGCGCATTTTTCCATCGTCATCGAGCTGTCGCCATCCCGTATCACTTTTTGATACGACGATTCCTCTTTTTCTCGAGACGTTATTTTTCTCTTCTTTGTCTTGCTCATGAGTGGAGCGCATTTGCGCAAGATGACGCGACAAAATTCGTCGGGCTATATTCCGATACTTGATGAACAAACTAAGCAGCATCTGGCGATGGAAAAATTGCTGCAAGTAAATAGCGCATTCTCGGTGCAGGTTTATATCGATAACTCGACGCAAAAACTAAAGCAGCAAAAACTTCTTTAGAGGAGAACTTCATGAACGTGTCTTTTTATGAAGAGTCTTTTTTGGAGTTAGCGATTTCTCAGCGTCAAAAATTAAATTTTTGCTGAGGAAAAGTCGTACGCACAGGTTATTGGAATAATAATCTCACTGTTTGCGCATCTACCTTGCGACATCTTGTACATCTTCTAAAAAGAGGACAGACGCTCCAAAAATAATGTGATACATTCTACGCTTGGCTTCTTTTCGTTATATGTCACGAACGAGGGAGGATAGGAAATGTTTTTCTTCGGTATTGGCGTGAGAGGACCTTCGCCTGTCACCGGCGACACGTGCGCTTTCTTCTGCTTTGTCGATATTTATTTTACCGTGGTCTCACGTTTTTCTCGAGCATGCACGGTAAAAAGAGGTCCTTCTGTGGTTTCGCACAATTCTTCGTGCAGCGTACAGTCCTAGAAGATCTAGGAGAACTTTACAGCCATTTTATCCTAGGGATCGAGAAAGTGCCATTTCTATGATAATAAAAGCCCTTTCAATTACTTGACTCGATATCCGATCTTTATCAAATTATCCTTGTTAGTCTTTTCAACTCCTTCTTTCTCGATTTAATCTCTCTATTTTGTATAATCGAAGGCGACCTCTTCGCATATTATGTAAGTTTATTATCACAATGCTCAAACTTCTCTTAGCGAAAGTTTTAAAAACGTTTCCATTATTTAAATATTTTTTGAATTGAGAAAATTGATCTCTTACCACTGTACTTTAAACGATTACAGCTCTTAATGCTTGAGTAGATAATTTAACAAGCAGCTTCTAGTTCTCAATATTTGTGCAGCGAAAAAAATGAATGTATGCAACTATAAATTTGCGTCATTAAAATGCGCGGAGAGCTCAAGATTTTTCTTCGGATATTTAATCTGCAAATATAACCCGCAATAACAACGTCTCTCTTTTTCATAGACGATTGCATTCGTCGTACATACACGCTCGTGTATGGCGCGTTCATTCTTTCCGTAGCCTATAAAGCCATAACGTTCCGGCAATATCAAGGGGGGGTTCCTGAAATTTACGATACTTTTATGGGGATTTTTATCGCTGTGTAAACTATGCGATATCCTCCCATATCCGTTTCCGTTCTTACGGACGGCCGCGACCCTTATCTTTCCCCGTAGGGCCGAGTTAGCTTCTCGGAGAAGATGAATTTTGATAAATCGTTTGGTCGTCGCGCAATCGTTAAATAACGTTTACTTTGCGCCGTGTCGCGCACGGAATTTACTACGCCCGCGTAAACATACGTGTCGCGCGACTTTACACGTATGTCGTTTTACGCTCGCTCGTACGTCGCTGGTTTTATCTGCTTTTCTTACAGCTAAGGTGGAAAAAAGACTTCCATCGCGCCCCGACAGTGAAAATCAGGTTGCGCGAGGCAAACCCGACGACACGATAGAGACCCGACACGTACCGAACTCGTGACTGTTTTTATACATTTTCATTTTCCCGCTGTTCCGTCACGTCGTAAATTCTACTAGTCGGGAGCTTCAATCCAGGACCGGTATCGTAAAATAGAGACATCATGTATATCTTTGATAGCCTCCATTGCCGTAAATAACATAATTAACAATATAATATGAAAAATAATATACACAATTTTATCATTCTTATTTTTATCCATGTGAATTTTTAAGCGGATTATTGAACAATTAGACGATTTTATGCAGTACAATAGTTATATTACACATACAATTACTCTCTCTGAGATTTTTACATAATTTAAAAATTGATTATAGGAACTTGTTATAAAGAACATTTATTTTAACACTCGCACGCATAGTAAATATCTTTGAATCAAATGGCATTAAATATTGATGCATGATCTTAATATGGCATTTATCTAAAGATTTTCGAATCACATTTTTATGTTGGGTTAAACGATACACAGTACAAATGATATCCGATTGAGAAGCTAAATTTAAAATTAAACTCGCATTTAAAATAAATGGTCCGATAAATGTAAAAAGAGAAATTCGTTCAAATAGAATCTGACAAACGGATTCGCGACACTGCGGACTTTATCGGCGCGACTTTAGGCATCGTTAAATTGCCTGTGGAATTGCTGGATCGACCGGAGGAGTGTCTTCGTAGAGACGACTTCAGATTCAGTGGAAATGAAGTTCGGATGCAACGAATGTCGCGCCGATAACTGGTGGCCGCTGTCGCGAGTTTCCTCGAGAGGGGATGGAAGCTGGTAAGGAATGGACGGAGAGGGTGAAAGTTACCCTCCGAAACTCCACCACCACTTCTGCGGCTAACAGTTTCTCCGAACTTCGACAATCTATATCGCTTACAGTCCGTGTCTCGACACCTGGCTACCTCGGCAGAAAACTTGAGGGACTCGAAGGCACTGCAGCCTCTTCGATTTTTCCTCTCGATGTTCCTCTCGAAGAAATCACGTTATTATCGCAACCTGACGCGCGACCTGCGCCGGCGCTCAACACGAGCGTAGCTTGTAAGCACGTTTCCTTTTTATTCATTGCACAATCAATGTTGTTTAAAAAAGAGAAGTAACGTAAGTCGCGTTTCTATTAGGTCTCAGATTTAGAATAGGTATTTGTCTGGGAAGGGTGTGCTGCCACTTTTAATTTTTTTCTTATACATTTATATTAATCTCATAATTAAATAGTTAGATTTGTCGTTGAATTGGTCTACTAAGATTAATGAAATTAGCTCTGAGTTTTTCGCGTAATCGCAATTAAATAAATGTAAGGAGAAAATTCCGGATTCTGCAATACTGTTTAAGTTATCAAAATCGTTGTTTCTTGAACTTTGTTACTTGCGACGTGTTCACTTTCACAAGCCAAGCTTATGTAAACGCTTATACCTTTTCCGATAGCGAGAAACGTTTCTTTTCTCAGTTTTCTTTTCCATGTGTACGGGAAAAAGATGTTACTGTTGTTACGTTCGGCATGCTGTTCGACGTGTTACATCAGCGAAGTGTATTAATGCCTTTATGTGCACTTGAACGGAACATTTGAAATTTTTCCTTCTCGCAGTGCCTTCTTTCTTGCAATGGAAAATCCCATTCCTATTACATTTCGATGCACGCTCGATTCAATGCGTTGCGACGGCAAGCGCCGTTAATATTCTTGCTTTTATATATTGGATCGACAGTGCGCTACCTGCTCGATTTTTCTCTCAAATATAACGCCGTTTGTATCGCACAATAAGAAAGTTCACTGCTAGCGTATTCTTTGTGTAACGCTTTAATCCTGAGATACGATAACCTTGTAGCTGTAATACGTTTAAAGATTTTGCGTCAGCTGAAATCGATTTTTCAGATTAGCTTTTTAAAGAGAAAGAGAAAATAAGTAGAAATAATTTTCTGTTTATTTTAAAAAGATATTTTGTGAGTTGTTTCTATATGGCAAAACAACAATTATTTTAGAAATCTTTATGTTACTAAGTGTGAGCGATAATGGTTGTGGAAGTTACTTGTATGATACAAGTCTGTCTTTTTTAAAAATAAATGTGAAACACACACAGTTTATACATATTTTAATTCAATTATTTTTGAGAATAGATTTATGCCGTTAATTATTAATACATAGTTAATTTACATTCTTGAAATAAATAATTCATTTTAAAATAGGTTTACAGAAAGGGTTGTTTTATTGACGAGGCCCACGAAGAAACTGTGGGTTAAGGCTTGAAATTTATAAGAGTCCAATATTTACTTTCTTTATAAAGATGGATTAAATTACAAGAATAAGAATTACTGATTCTTTCTTACATTTTTAATTTTAATATTTTAGTACATAATTTAAATCTGAGAGAGTGAAGGGTTTTCATATTCAAATGGAGGAAAAATAAAGAGTGTGAAATAAATGTGGTTTAGAGCTTGTAAGTGAATTAAGACATCTCTTGTTAAGGAACAATCCGTTTTGTTGGAACAAGTTTAATATAACTACAGGATATTATTGATACAATAGCGTATAAAGATATATTTTAGCAATTTCCGATAATATTGACTGTTGTCGATCGTGATACAATCACGTATGGGAAGGATCGCCGGAGTCAGCCAATCTTATTTCTATCTGCGGGACGCGTTTCTGCGTTGGTTGCCGTTAGGTAATGCAGGTCGCGTATATACTATCATTGAAGCGGATGGTAGAGATCGGGGCAGAAATAGGGGACCATTCTGGGAATCATGCTAGATATCGCCGTCCAATCGTATTCTCCACGCTCGCTTATCCTATTCCGTTTTGTCCCGTCCTAACCGATCCTATGGCCCTCCGTTTTCATCCGGCATTCATCGAGCGGGTGTAATATCCGCGAGCATTGATGCAGTTTCTCGCGAAGTGCAGATATTTGAGTTTGAATGCGCGATCTTAAAAAGTGCACGAAGCTGCTCGAACGTCAAAGTATTTGTCCCGGAAACGTTTTAAGAACGCGACGCGCACGTAGTTTTATAAAGTTGCTCAAATATTGCTATATACAACATCATGCACTGTAGCGATAAGTTTCTTACGGGAGTTGCGCAACAAATCCTACTGATGTCATATTTTACGAGGAGATTTCTAAATATATGTCATAGGTCTTAGAGTTTCATCCACTCTCTGAGTTCTTGTCTCCCCCTCGACTCATCGATCTTTTAAATCTTTAGTAAATATTGTACTTGGATCGCTGAAAGCTTACATTTCTGACTAATTAGCTTAGAAATCTTCCTAAAAAGTTTACATGTATAAATTAGAATTTGAAAGTCGAATTTAGATCGTTGCATTCGATAAGAAATTACCATGACGAATGAACGTAATCTTTACAGCGCGATAAAACGATATTTAAAAAAATGAACGCCGCAGTCAATCGGAAAGTTCAAGGAGAAAGGATTTGCGATCTCCGGATTTAACTTTAACGATTCAACAAATGTGATATACGAGCGTATATGTATGTGTGCCCGCGACATTATGCGCACTCATCCCCGTTCGAGTTTATTTGGCACGGTTCCAGTATTCGGTTCGACTCGTCCCATTCACGATCGGCCGCGCAGCAGCCGGCGTTTTCGGACAATCGTTGTGTGTATGTGTGTTGCGACTCTTCGTTCTATATCTCTCGTTCGGTTCCCGGTTCTTCCTGTATACGTCCCCGCGTATTATTTGCTTATTTCGCTCTCCGCACACGTCGAATCCGTTCGAGCCATTTCCGGCATGTGTGTCTCTGTTCTTCAGCGCGGGCTCGTATCGACGGGGATGTCGATGCAACCCGGTCCCGTTCCCGTACATATCTCTCTGGAGAAGTACGAAGAAAAGCGGGGAGAAAGCACTGTGCTTTCTGCTGCTTCTTGCACGTGCGCGAGCTTATCTACGATTTCGCGTTTGCACGAAAAGCTAGCGGAGCTGATCGGTATATGTGTGCATGAATTGTAACGCGTAAAAGAGTGGAAGCTAAGGAGACGGTGTCCACACAGTGTGCCTTTTATATCTTCTGTGTTAAGATCATATATCTCAGGGGATAGCGGAATAAAGTTCACGATGAGAGATAGCGATGAAGGATTGAGTCTATTCGCTTCAAATAGCTCGTGCGCGTTCGTTGTTTCCTTTTTTTTTTGCCCATTTTCAAAGAGCTGCGGCCGCATCGCGTAACGTAAATCGTATCCTGATAATCGTAACGGAAAGATGATGCAAAACTGAGAATATAAGACGAGTCTCTCTTTATCGAAGAGTTTGTGGGGAGTCTACTGCCGTTGGCTGAGATTTAATCGCCTTTCTCCGGATTTCTGTAGAAACAGGGAGGAAAACAAGGATAAAAAGAAAGAATTTGCTGGGGAGGAAAGGGCACGAAAACAGCACAAATACGCCTCGATGAAATAGTGGAAATCGAAGAAAAATCCGATAACTCGATATAACATATTCTTAACGAATTTATGTATACACATACATGCGTACTCATACATATGTAAGGTGTATATAGGTACATTTTATTGATATCCGTTTATAGATACGTGTAATTTTTCTCTCTCCGATGTTCGGAAAACAAACTAATTTTTTTTTTATCGATGTCCCTTTACATACACAGTGCGCGCATTTTTTTCCAATTAACTTGGCTTATTGCATGCGAAATGTATATTTGATGTCGCCAGTTTCACGAATACACGTTCAACGCGCCGTCTACAGACGCGACGTCTTTCAATATATCGCGCGGCCAATTCATCCCCGATTCATCGCGGATCTTTCGCCTCAAGGGCAAACAAATTTTCATAAGGTACCAATCATCGGTTAGTTTGTCCCATCCTCTTCGTTTCATGCACCATCGCTGGCGCGAGGGGAATGAGAGAGAGAGGGGTGAGGGAGGGGGGGAAGGAGAAGGGTGGAGTTATTCCCTTGCAATAACGTGGAGGCAGCGACGACGAACCGGTATCTATGGATTACGGAGTCATGGCGTGTATATATATATATTTTGCATTACGTTATACATGCTCGCCTATGTGTTGCACATCTTGACATGCGCAGGTGCGCAGGATTCCGCGTATTTTTTTCGTATATCCTTTCTTCCCGCACCTTTCCGCGAAAGAAACCGTACCTCGAGAAGTTATGAGAGATGACGGCCATCTTTAGATATCTTTGCTTCCTCACCCTTGCGCGCTTCTACCTTCCTTCCTTCCTTCCTTCTTCCGTTCTTACCGTCATCTCGACGGAGGGCCTCGGGGCTTCCAACGAGGGGAAACGAGGTCGTAGTCCTTCCGCCATAACATTTTCTATCGTTGAGAGCCATACATCATCGCCGTGTCCGACGAGAAACGGGCGCCTCTAAGTGCCTTGAATCGACCTTCATGCCCCGAGATCCTTTTATTCCGGACTCAACCTTTTATCACGGACCTCCACTTTGCGCTTGTCTCCGGCCCTGTTTGGCCGTACTTTCTTCCTTCTGTGATTCTCGGCGAAAGCATCATCGCGGTATTATTTCTCCTTTCTTAGATTTGATGGCATCGTAAACTGAATTCGTCGGCCCGCACGTAAGTTTCATACAATCTTCAAGATTTTAACGCTGGAACAATCGTTGAATATAGTTTTGACCCAATTTTGATATTAGCTTAAAAGTTTTTCTTGGGCTTATAATCGAGTCGAATAACTCTTCAACTTGTGTGCTCATGCAAAGTTTTTGTTATTTATAGCGTTTAAAATATAACAATTTAAAAACAATTTGAATGCTAAAACCATTTTTTATCGTAAACAATCGTAAACAATTTTTGATAGTTTATTTTTTATTATGTTCTTGGCTGTGGCGAAAATCTTTATTTTAGTGGTTATTACTTTATGTTGTTTGTCGTTTTGATATGGAAGATTGATGTTAACGAAGTGTCTTACGGTGATTTCGCGTGAATTTACCCTGAAGAAAAGTCCTTCGGAAATTAATTTATATACGAGCTAATTTTACTTTATTATTAGAATGCGGTATACATATTTCTAATAGCGTTATTCATCCATATCACTACAAACCGCGAAAACGGATAGCTTAAGCTTGATTGATGTTACAATTTCTCGAGGAAAGGTCAGATTATGGATATAATGATATAGGTTGACATTATGGGAGCGAATTCAAAAGGGGTGATAGTCGATGAATGGTTTGGATTAGAGGGATGCGTTCGAAGTTCGGCGTGTCGCTCGATTGGTCTATGAAGCACTAATTATACGAGCCATCGTAATTCGATTACCGTAATCTCGTCGCGGCGCAGTAATTGAACGACTAATTACATCAGTTGAAAATTTTGGACAGTTGCCGCATAATTACCGGATTGTATCATGAAAGATGCGATTCGAGTCGGACTGTTGAAAATCGGGAAAAACGGCGCTCAATCCCGACTTTATACATTTTCACGAAAAGCGGGAACCGCTGACAAAGGGTGCGCTTTGGGGGACTAGGATTAACCTTCTCGCATCTCGAAGTAATACCTGCCTATTACTTCCTCTTCTTGCAACGGCAACGACGACGACGACGTTTTCGTAGCCAGGTCGACTCAGGCAGAGAGAAAGGAGAAAGGGCTGAGCGGGCTGAAGGGCGGGAAAATTGAATTCTGCCGCTGTGTCTCGAGGAGGAAAGTGCGGATGTAAGGAGAACGTGCCACTCCCGCGAGTAATTGACGCTGATTAAAATTCCATGGAGAGGAACCACCCCCTCCCCCCCACCGTGCGCGCGCGCGTTTACCCGCCTTCCCCCTTTCTCCATAACGTACGTGTTGAGCCGGAAAAGCCGTCCACTCTCTTCGAAACACAATTACGCTTCCCCTCTCAACCTCCACGAGAGAGATGTTCGTTTGCACTTCTTCCCGAACCCGTACATCGTACTTTGCCGTGACGTGTTACGGTGTCTTGGGGGATTCATTAGTAGGAATTTATAGGCCGAGTCATTTCCCATTTGTACCGTGATTTCATTGTTGCGACTTGCCCGACGTTATCGGCTTCTTCTATTGCCGATTCTGCGTTAGTTCTAACTAATGATAATGATGCTACAAGACGGTGCAGCTTCTAACGAGTGATAATGAATGGATGTTTTCGGGGAATTAGAAGAGATAAGGCGCGATGTGGATATTGGAGTTTTTGCAAAATTGATTATAATTTAAATATATGTACATCGCATTTGTTAATTGTTGTCGAAAATGATTGATATTTGTTATGCTTGAGTGTAAGATACGCTGCTATAGTCTTGCGATTAATCGCTGAAATTGTTTAGCTCTATTGATTCGTTGTAGTTAAACCTGTTCATCTAGCGCCGTCCAGAACACACTTCACGTTACATAATCGTCAGGTCACGTATTCTCCAATTAATGGCGTTTTGTTAGATATGTCCGATGCCGTTTATCTTGAGCTATCTCATGCCATACGTATCAATATAAATGATGATTTAACCGCCTAATAGATTGTCAGATCCATGCATAACGTAATGCGCTTCCCATTGCGTTTCGCTGTTATTCATTAGCTTAGAATCATTGAAATATTGAAACGTGTTAATATCTTTATATGTTAAAAAACGCATAGTGACATATCTTACTAATTATAATACAAACAATATAAAAGCAATATAAAAGTATATGTAGCTTGTATATATAATCTGGTTTTTCCTTGATAAGATATTGCATTCTAGAAAATCAGATTAAAATGTAATTGGAAAAAGTGTTAAGATTTGATTCTTTCCTCTTTTTAGTTTGAAAATGTAGGAAGTTTATTAATTCCAAAGAATAAAAAAATTCTAGATTTTGATGATATATTGCTATTTTTTTTATTCGTTTTCTTAATCTTTTTTAATTAGATTTTTATATATAATTTATTCTCTCACATTTTTATTATATATCAACAAGGAGAATTTATATCTAGCCTTTTCTTTGTATTATTTTTTTTTTATTTTTAATTCTTACTGAAGTTTGCAAAGATCTCTTTCTTTATGAAGCCGGATCAGATTACTGGCTTGCGAATAAGAAGTATACCCGGAGTAGAGCGGCTTAACAACGCGCGACGTGCATTTCTCTTTTATTGGAGTGCTTAACAACATGAAGATTCCTTTTTTTTTTGCGACGTAATTTACTGCACCCGAGATGAATTTTGCTTTTACTTAGGCGCGAATAAACACGGAGGGGGACGACTTGCGAGGCGGGTTATTTTCCTCGAAAAAGTAATCTGTCCGTTATGGCATTCCTCCATTCTTTTTCCACCCCTCGACACTTCATCCTGCCGCGACCGTTATATGCATAGGTAACAAGTGCATTATACGGGGTAAAATCCGCGATGCATAATGTATTTCGTGTATCTGTGCCACTACCATCACGTATACTTATTCGTACGTGTTCACATACACACTGCTCACCGCGGTTCCAGAGAATAGGCGTATAGATATACATACACGTGTGCACATGCGTACTCTTATAATGGGAACGTCTCCTATATACTTTAATGCACAGACGCACTTTTGCCCGTCTTGCATCTTCTTACTTTCACGAAGACGATGCGCATCGCTCACTTCGCTCGTCCTCTTCCCTTAGCGCCTACAAATCACTCGGCCCGCATTTGAATACGTCGCGTTCGCTCGTTGTTTCGTGAATGCATGAGTTTCTAGAACACGTGCGCGAACATTCGCGGACGGACGAGTTTGTCTCGTGTTACGGCAATTATGCAATCATGCGCTTTGAAAGCGATGGAAATGTCACATTATACTGCCAACATATTGCGTTTTGCATACATTACATATTGAAAGATTTAAAACAGAACTGAAATAACTCTATAACTTGTAAAATCTATTTTATGAAATCGTATCTAACAATAAGTGACTTTACAAATTGTAGACTTAACCTGCTCTTGCTCTGTATTTTGAGCCCCTTAATTATCCTAAGATAATAGCATTATTTCATGGGTTTAAATGATAATATTTATTAAATTTATCCCACCTTTTATGTAAAATTAAATATCAATTATTATAAGTTTTATGACATTAAAATAAATATTAAATATTTATATATATTGATTTAAATTTTAAATACGAGAGAGTGCAAGTGTTGATATTATAACTTAATTATCTAATTATTTAAAAAGATTATTAAAAACTTAAATTTTTGCTTATGCAGCAGTTAACTAACAATATTTTCAACTATATACATTTATAAATTTTAATAAGGATTGTATTAAAACTTCTTCTATAGCGAATGTACTCGGATCCCATAACGGGTCTTTTTCTTTTTCTTTCTCTTTTTGAGATCATGGTCGTATTGTTGGTGTGCTCCTTCTATTGTGATAACCGAAAATCGATATTGTCTGTGGTGGATTTTTTCGTCCATTTGTTTTCGTCGGGACATTACACCCCTGTGCATGAAAGGGAAAGAGAATGGTCCCGCTCGAAGAATGGGTTCTGATTCTGTTCCTGCTGAAAACGGAGGTGCTGACGACGCCATTTGTCCATCCCTCGTAACTAGCGTGTGTAAGTGCGCTCATACATACAAACCTATACACTTGTAGTTGACGTTCGCGAAAGTTTCTCTCGTGGTGAGATCATTTCTTTCCGTTTCCCAGTTTTTTTCTTTCGGCTGCAGCAAATGTATCACGTTAACGGTAACATTTGATTTCCGTTATTTCATCCACTTGTATATCATGCTTATATACGTATATATATACATATAATTTTATCGCACTTAACAGACCAAAACTAAAATCCAAAGATTTTTCTCTAAAAATTCCTATATTATCTATAGTTATACATATAGGTCATAGGTACATGTATAGAAACATACTTTCAGGTTTTCTTTTATTAAAGATTTGACCTGAAAAAGGAGAAATGGATAGATTTAATAAAAAGCATTTCTCTAAACGTACTTATCAATTTTAAGAGATATTTATTTTTGATTTAAAGATATGTTTCGTATATAAATTAGATGTATAATTTTATTATATATTACATGATTATCTAAGATTATATTATTATGTAATCTTATATAACTATTATATCATATACATATAACACATTATTAAAGAATAAATAGTAAAAAATATATAGATATAATATATATAGTTTATATAAATTTTTTATATAGATTATATAATAATTTACTTATATTTTTTTCACTTGCCTAGTTGATTCGCGCCCCGAGCGCTGATGTCCCCACACAATTCTTGATTTTTTACCATGCAGACAAGAATTGCGTTTGGACAATCATAGCCTGAGACATTCAATCGTTTTGCCGCTGTTTACGCAACACCATTGAACATTCAGAAAAATATGACGTATAATTTTTATTATCGTCGGCCAAGTGTGAATTCTGAAATTTCCGCATTTAAAAAAAGGATTAGTTATTAAAAGTTATTAAAAGATTTGTTATTAATCATTAAAATTGAATATGTAGATATATATAGTTATTATGTACTTACTTTTATTTCCAAAAATTCCATTTCACTGTGATGCTTATAATTACATTTAATCGAATTCTTCTTTTACAATTTTGTTTTTAGTATATTATTGTCACATTATTTTACACTTTGAAATTGCATATTTTTATGCAAAAATTTCATCCCCAGTTATTTTTAACTGGTTTTGAGTAATCATGAGCTGTAAGCTCTAGTATAAAATTGACACATTGAAAAGTTGGCCTGTATCCGCCAGCTAATATCGATATTTCCGTAATAATATTACCTCGCCTTATTCAATCTTGATCAATCAACTGCTATTCAGGGCAAATTAGGGGAGAAGGAAGAGCTGAGTCAAAGGACTTATCGCTTCTTATATTATCGATCCTTTATCCTGCCATTTCTCTTGATCGACAACGCGTCTCGACATGACTGAACACATTGTTTTACAAATACATATATGCCTTGACGATGACACATTGATATCATGTATGCTCATAAAAAAACTGCTTAAATTAAAGAAAACTTGTAAAATGTAAAACGTAAATTTGTTTTTTGTTTCGTGTTTTTCATTGAATTAATATTAATAAATCTAATAAAAGTTAAACAAACTATATAAAAAAACTCATGTCCATTATATAATTCATTATATAGTCCATTTAATTTATATACCTGTTTACTCACTATAAACAACTGTAAAAAAATGCTTACTAAACTCCAATATTTTTCATTTTCGCGAAAATTTATTTTGCTTTTTCTGCAGCGTATTGCATTCTAAATTATTACGTGTTATCGAACTACGCATTTCAAAAGCAGAGCCAATTTATATAATCGATAAATTTGTTACAAATTGTATCTTTATCCTCTTTTTTATATTTTCTGTGTCTTCTTTCATAATTTTCATGGACTTTATATTATGGGTCAATCAACACAGACAATATTCGCTTCGTATTATTATTTCCTGCATACTAAAAACAATAGAAAAGTTGAATGAAAATTACAGAAATGACAAATACAAGAATAAAAACAGATTTCAGTCAACTTTAAGGAATTGGAGGAAAAAAGATATAAATAGGACAGCGTATGTAATAAGATGGACAGATTGATAAATAGATAGGGTGGCAGCGAGAAAAGGGTGAGATATTGAAGAAGGGAGAGAGAAAGAGAGAGAGGGACAGAGAGTGGTGGTCGAATGATTGGGTTAGCCGCTTCGGCTCTAACTTCATTACTCGCCAAATGAACAGACAAAACCCAGCCACCCTTTACCTATCCCTTTATATTTGCCGTCACCTCTTTCAGTCGTATATATATAGGGTAAGCTAAAGTAACTTCGTGATAACTTGAAGATACACACACACATACACATGCACACATATACAGACACACATTTTTTTCTTAAATAAAGTAAAATATGTAAGAACCAAAATAAGGATGCCACTAAACTAAATTAGTCCTTAATATTAAGCGAAAATAGGAGCATTTATAAATAGCAAAAACATAAACTTCGATGAGGCAAACTAACTCCGTGCTCCCCCATTTGAAAAATTATCAGAAAATTACTGATATCACTAAAATACTTTATTTTATTCTACGTAATATATTACTCACACAATTACGGTACTTTATTCCGGTCAAAGATGATGGTATAAGCTCTGAGGTCACCGGTTCAATCAATTTCACTTCATCGTTTCCCTTCACGGAAAGCAACGACGATGTCGATGATGACGATGGCACGTCTCCGGTGATACTAGATTCGTGAAAAAATATTTATGACGAAGAGCTTCTCGGTATACGAGATCTTGGTTGGGAGGAAGTAAAAATAGTTGAATTTGTCAGTGGACACATGGCCGGTGATGGTGTGGCTTGAATTGCTCTCTCCGAACTTGATTAGGGTAATTTGATTCCGGCTGAAAGCGATCGTTAGCGGTTTTTACGAACGCAAATTACAGGAAACTAATTTGGATTCTGCGAGGGAATAATTGCGGTACCGTATGCTGTGCTTTTGCGAAATGTGTGCTTTTGCTGAAAAAAAATGTTTTAATCTTGCAATATAAATAACATATACTATATAAGAGAAAGTATATATATTTAATACATGAATCTAAAGATTAAATTATGATACTTTTGTAATATATAATAAATTATATTACACTTTTCTTTCTCTTGTATTATACATGTGTCAAAAGAGAAATGTACCGTTTGTAAAGCATATTCTTAAAGAAATATGACATGTACTTGTTGTTAGTATGAATTTAATCTGCGAACTTTATGGCTCATTTTATACTTGAGATAACTTGGTAATTACGGTCTAAATTAAATCTTTGTAGGAAAATATCCATCCCCAATGAACGGAAAAATGAGGTTTATCCTTTTATTCTTGAGAAACTTAATTTAAAAGTCTTAAGTTTTTGATGTTGGATAACTGGATAATTAAGCTTTAGCTTGAATTTTTGCTAAGAAAGCAGTGAATGTAAATTACTTGAAGAAAAAAAAGTTTTGATACTAATGTATGCGGTTCTTGAAACTTTGTACACATCACTTGAAAAGATTCATAAAAATGGCCAGGCGAGAGTGTAAGTGCGAGAATTGGCGCTTTTATGAAATACGTAACAAAACTCGTAACTCTGAGGAAGCTGTTGACTCGATTTACGCGCGTTCACAGATTTTTAATCTACAACGTGTGTTTTGCTGATGCTGATGTTACTATTACACAAGCGTGAACGGTAATCGTTACCGACTTCACGCCCGCGTTTGTTCAATAACGGAGATTAAACGCGGAAATTTTAATTACACGAAAAACCGTTCCGCCGGAATAATCGTTTCCGTACTCGTGAGAAGTTAAACGCGCACGTACGCACATACGTTTACAAACAGAGAGGGACCTGTTCGTAATAAATTCGTTTATCCCCCTCTATCCGGCCGACGTGCGTCGGCGAGCTCTCACTTTTATATGACGGCGGGACGTAAAGAGAGAAACGTTCCCATTTTAAGCGAAGCTTTTCAATTATAAAGTATTTCCCTTTCCCGCGTAGCCTCCACGGCCATGCTTCAATTCCCCCGTCTCCTTCACTTTTCCAGCACCTTCAACGACCTCGACCTCCCTCCCTCCTTCCCTTCCTCCCTCTCTTGTGCTGTCGCTCATTCCTCTCGCGCTCTTTTATCCCATCTTTCTCTTCCAACGTCAACCGGCATACCGTGGCTTGCCAGAGCTTCCACCGCAGCGTTCTCACTTCCGGTTACACGACGTTCTCAAAAGGAGGTTGACGCTTCCTCTTTGCCCTGAAAAATCGACCAGAAATGATCCCGCGTCTTTTTCTCTTTCCGCCTCGTTCTATCCTCCTCTCATTTTCCTCCACCGATCTCCCGTTTCTCTCGCATCGTTTCCTCCTTATTCTTATCGCACCCCTTTTCTCTCTTCTCCCGTGGTCTCTATACGTATTTTCTCTATCCTCGTGTCTCTATCCTCGAAAGATGTCTCCTTCGTTATCGGGAATGTCGGCGCGAGTTCAAGCGGAATTTCGCGTAGGGTCGCAAACGATGTCACTTCTGCTCGAGATGCTCGACAATATCGGACACCGGGGATCATCGACGGAACACGAAGTAGACAATTCGTACAAATCGTCAAAGATCAAAAGAGAGCAGATGAATCGCGAGGTTTATAGTATAGATTCGAGCAGTAAAGATATGTTTGTTTGTCTGATTTCGCAGAATAATATAAAGTGGCGCTTTAACATTCAATGTTTAACAGGAAATGAAACATACAAAACAGTTTCCGTAATACTATTGGAGGATATGATAGCATCTTCAAGTATATAAATAGTATGCAATTTTCTGTTATATAAAACTTTTTTTGCTTTTTAGAAAAAAAGATATTAAATTTTCTTAAATTTTTTACATTAACATAAATAACAATACACATCGGTTACTGACGATACTGATGTTCGATATTGTTTTTGATCTTGCATTTTTTGTGCTATAATAATTTTCGAAATTTTTTAAATGTAGTTTTTTTACTATTACGATTACGGCAGAGACGTGTTACATATAACAGTTATGTGGGAATATACATCGTATATATATTTTTTTATTATCCTTTTGCCGAGGTCGTCGATACGTTAAATCGATATAGGTAAAATGCATTGGAGGTTTCACCGGAGACTTCCGGACTTGTGTGCGTGTCGCGGTTTCTTACGATCATCAAGCCGCGATTCATCATCGTTCTTTGTGCCAGGTGACCTGGTCTCTCCGGTCGTCCATCCTCCGTGCGTTTCTTCCCTTTTACGTCTGGTCCTTTCCGTCGTCTTTTTCAACACGTCAAATTTGACAATTCAGTTGCAACGGTTCTTTTTTCGGTACGCGACATTTGTCTGAGGCAATTTTATTTCTTTCGTGAGTCACTTCGCGGAAACAGGCATCCTCGTTTTTTAGACGATTCGTTCTTGTGTCATTCGATGTAAGTTCCGAATTTTGCCTTTGTCTTTGACAGATTTTGATTTGCTCGCATTTTCGTTACATTCGTATGTATATCTGCCGTTGCATTATATAAGCGTTATATAACTGCATCTACAAAATAATACTTCACACGTAGAATCGCTGGATAGAAATATTTTTTTTTTGCAAGCGCAGAATATATGACGTCAATATTTTTTATTCAAATATTTTTTATGCGTGCACAAAAATTGAGACAAAATATTTATAAGAGAATTTAAAAATTTATGAATGGTTAGCTCACCAGAGATGGTGTTTTCGATTCCGAAAATTTGAAGAATCTAGGCACGAGCCGTGCCAGCTTGGCACGCGCTTATCTCACGCGGAGCCAAGCTGTTAAAACTGAATTGTGTGTTATTGCTTTTACGGAAGTGAGAGAGAGAGTGTGAGAGCGGAATAGACCCTAATATTCGACGGCGATAAAAGCGCAATGGTTCTGGAAAACATCGCACCTTACTGGCTTGGGACGTAAAATATCACGGAAACGACCAACTATTTATCAGAACGCGCTATAACGACCAAGAAAAATAATTGTCGTTGGCTTGGCGTCATTTTGCATTGCTGTTGATGTTGATTACAGTTTTGGCGAAGGTTGCCAAAATATGACAATGTGAAATAAGGATGCGATAGTACTCGACCATCCAATATAGCCTGTTTTTTTTCCACAATAAAAGATTGTTGATAATGTTTCTGAAGAGAATGAGATTATTACTTTTCGTTTAAATAAAGATCGATTATTTCTCCTCTCTCTCTCTCTTTAATAACATTTTTCAAGAATATCTGAGATAACACAAGAAATAATAATTGATATAATTAATGCAAATTTCAAAACTCTAAATATTTTTGCAATTTAATTATTGGGGATAAGATTTTCAAATTATTTGTTTAAAACTATTATTTTAATTAATAATTTTTATTGTTGCACTTTAAATAAATATTTTATATATATTTAAACTTGTCATAAAAAAAATAAACTTTTAAGTAATATATTCTATTTTTATAAACAAAACTATTTAAATTATTATTTTCAATAATCTGCATTTGTGATGTGTCCACTACTGATTATTACAAGTGTCACGAAAATATGTGACAGATTATAAATTCATTCTACAAGATTAAATTGCGCGAACAGTGTCAGTAATCATGCTAATTGTAAGATGCGTCACCGATTATTTTGTTATATACAGCTACATGTTACATGATATCCAAGAACTAGTATATTTACATGTATAAAGGGTAAAAGTAGCGATGCGAGGTGCCAGGATGCATCCTGGTGGAGGTGTACGTCATGGCGGCGACCCGAAGCGGATGATTTGTGTGACAGATCGAGGCCAGCCATGCCTATACCCGCCGCAGCATCGATATATTTCGTTTCCTACCGATCCTACCAACTGCTTCCCAATAACGCCCGGTTATCCATATATCGTATGCGTGTGTATGTATATATATATATATATATATATATATACTGTTATATATTGTATATATATACATATATACACATATACTGTTGCATCTTCCCCTATAGACGTGTGTGTATATACATGTGTGTATATATATGATATATGTATGTCATGTACGTGTTTGTGTCAGCGACCAAACACATATAAATGCGTATGCAGTCTTGATTGTAACACGATAGTAAATGGAACAATAGAATTCAATGTTATTCAGGATGGAATATCTGATAAATTTTTTCAAAGATAGACTCGTACATCCGCAACAGGTTGAGATTGTTACAAAATTCGAGCAAATACGTGAATAAGAAAGTTTTATTTGGTTTTTGGTTTTACTTTTTTTTGGATAAAAAATCCTGATAAAGAATTAAAATTTGTCTTTATATGAAATATTGATATGCGAATCATCACATTAATTTCCGAAAACTTTTTGTGATCGCAATTATATTCTTATTTCGCGGCTTTACGAATTCCTGTCGTATCGGTGACAATTTTGTCAGCGTGAAAAGCAGTCGGTATTAATTAACGTGGGATTTGTTCACGAGTAACGAAGCAATTTGCGAAACGTAGGAGAGCACGATCGGATACAGAGCGAAAAGGGAAATCGAGGGAACGAGAGTCGAGATGTTCGTGACGATGCGAGGGCAGAGTTACGTCTAAGCGACTTCATTTCCGTATTTTCCGGGAAATCTTATGACCTCTAAGAGAGAAACTCGTGCCACTCGACCTGCTGACAATAAGCAATTACGTGACTCTTGCCGAGAAACGGTATTATTTACTTGCCGGAGCTTGTCGTATTTTCGCATTCTCGAGTTCTCAAGAACGATTTCTTAATTTTTATACGGTGTCGCCTTCAACGAAGTCTTGCACGCACGTTACAGAAAAGCATTGAGAAAGCTTTTTAATTTTGACACTTACGAATGTACAGATAATTGTATCATCAGACAGAGGATTTTTGTACTTGCGGAATAATTTTTTCACAACTAATATATTCAATCTCTATGTAAGTTCTTTTTCAAATCTATATATACATATATATATAGATGCAAAAGATAAAACTTTGGATACATTTGTTAATTACATAATTGTTAATTAGCATCTATTTCCTTTGTCTACATGTTATTATTCTTATTCTTATAAGAATATTGGATGTGCTTGACATTACGATATTTACATGTAGACAAAGGAAATAGATGCTAATTAACAATTATGTAATTAACAAATGTATCCAAAGTTTTATCTTTTGCATCTTTAGCATACATTTTATTCGCATAAACGTCTCGTTTTATTCATACAGTTACTTTTCTTTCTCTCTTTAATTGAAAAATCGATAATATTTCATTGAGCATATAATCGCTAGAAATGTCCATAAAATATTCATTCCGTTATATGAGATTTCAATGACTTTCACGTCGCTTCCTAAAATGATACTAATGAGAGAATCTAATAAACGTATTTAATGCTCGCACGCGAATCTCATTTCCAAAATATTATTGAAATTCCGGGCTTTCACACGTGTCCCGTGATTGTATTGTAATTTTTGCATTTTATTATCGCGTAACATAGCGGATTGTCCGAAATATCAGCGTCGAGAGAGAGAGAGAGAGAGAGAAGTGCCGCCTTTATATCGTACATAGGTCGATTTGTCACGTTTTTCTCGCCGGGATTTCAGATATATTATTAATACTAGGAGAGCATACGAGAGGCCACCTGTAATTTCTCACATTGCTCTTTGCTCTCGCGGGTGGGAACTCGATCGATAGGCTCAATGTGTTTAATGCCGTCCGGCTCTGCGTCTGATGCACCCGATACGGTCCTCGTTAAATCCGCGTGTCCCTGCCGGCAGCACGGCGAGTTGTGCATGCGAATCTGCCCGAATCAGGCGTGGCGCAGCCATGTTTCATGTCCGTAATGCCAGAAATTCGCATTAGCACACGCGAGAGTGGGATTCCAAATGCTCATATACGTTTTCGTCGGCGCGGCCCGAATTTTTCGCTCGCGTGATTCTCTTCCGTATTAAATCAAAGTAGTTTTCCCAAATTTTGGGCAGACATGATTGATATACCTCGAGAAATATATCGCATAACATAGTTCATCTATGAAGATTTGAGTTTGCATTAATAATATTATCGGAATAGTAGTAGTAGATATAAATTTAAAAAAATTATACATCTATTATATAATACAAAATATACATACATATATGTGTACATATGTGCATGTGTGTGTGTGTGTGTGTAGGATTATATTTTATCTATTTCTATAAAATTAGTTAATCAATATTGACGTACACTGTAATCAAAAATTTTTAAAATACAAAGCATGATAAAACAGCTGATTGGTTTTCACGGTATAAAAAAAAGAAGTATGTATTAAAAACAAAAATATTTTGTAGAAGTTAGTCCTGTTCTGAAAAATGAAAAACTCTGCGTAAATTGCACAGAAGAGAATAAATTTGGTTATGCTTTTACCGTAACTTTCCCTTATATATATATATATATATATATATATATATATATATATATATATATATATATATATATATGTGTGTGTGTGTGTGTGTGTGTGTGTATGTGTGTGTGTGTATTTTAGCAACCGCGGAATATTAAATTATATAAGTATTTTAAAGTATAGAGATTAATTACTTATTAGACGATTAATGTATGACGGAGCTTATCCTTATTTTAATTACTTAATTCTGCGATTCGATTGTTTTATTGCGCGTTCTCAATCCGAATATATTTAGATCGTCGAAAAATCGAACGATAAAGCATCGGACAAAATATCTTTGACTCTATTGCATTTTAAAATAATCGCGCGGGCTGATAATTGCTAATTATAATAATTATACAGAATGATCTCGCATATCGTATGATATTACGTGTGATACAATAATATATGGAGCGCGACTACGCCAGTATACCTTCTCGTTCGAGTCTCACTGTGCGAATGACGACGAGGCTGTGGAATGTAACGCGCGGACTATGTATACCCCACCAGCACCCCAATTATACCCCCACCAACGCATAAAATATTTCGGCAACGAATTATCAATAACAGTATTCGGCCTTGGTGTCGTCTAGCGCGCTATTGTTGATGTGCTTTGCCTTTGTTATCATTCACGCGCCGACACTCGAACAGGAAAATAGGGGTGCGAGACGTCGAATTCCTTTTCTAAAATCGAATCGCGATCGCGATCTATATCGGAAAACTATTTGCTCTGATAATAATATTAATGAGTAATTGCCTTTTACAATTAAAATGTGTAATTAATATAATATCTACATATAAATATATCGCGACGGTAAAAAATACATTTTCGCTCGAAATACATTTTTCGCGTAATTTATTCATTTAATCAAGTACTCATAAGAATCGAAGTGACAGGAATCCAAATTATAAATTATCGTTTTGTTGTGATCTTTACGGATATTAATTATTTTTTTAAAGATACTTAAAGTGAAATATATTTCGTCCAATACTTTGTCGTTCGATTTTTCGACGATCTAAATATAATTCGGATTGAGAACGCGCAGTAAAATGATCGAATCGCGGAATCGAGTAATAGGGATAAGCTGTGTGATACATTAATCGTCTAATAAATAATTAATCTCTATATTTTAAAATACTTATATAATTTAATATTTCGCGTGTATACATATAAGGCAATTTATTTAAAAAACTTTGCGTCTGCGAAAATTTTCCGACAATAGTGCACGCATCTGCATGTCAAGAAAGAATGCCGAATGCACGATTGCGAAGCCCGTGATAATTGTCGTTATCTCAAACTCGTGTGCGCGCTAGTGGTGTGTTTTGTCCGATGAAAACGAGGATCGGGCAAAAACGGGGAAAAGGCTAGGGGAGAAAGAGAAACGAAAACGGGCGTGGAAGAGAGCACGAAAGAGAGACATAGACTGTGTATGTGTGTCTCTGTGAGTGTGTGTGTCTGTGTGTGTGTGTGTTCCTGGTTACCAGGAACAGCGGGATGCGCGTAGTCAGACGTATGAGGAAGCCATTGTGCACGAACATTTTGCCCCTGTCACGAGCGCGAGACAATGGCCGCCGTTAACGCGTCCCGTAACCGTTTCATTGTTTGCCGACAATGCTTGAAAATACGCGGAGACGCATGCGGGTTATCCTTGGTCCGTCGATTCGCGGTTTCCTCTTATTCGCGCGCTCTCGGATAGGACGGAAAAAACGCGTGGCACGTTCTCCGGTAAATCGTCGTCGCTTTCGGTCACTCGGAAATCGCACCGTGTCCTACCTTATCCCCGCGTTTTTCGCGGGTTCAACGAACAGGAAGACAGGGCCATCGAGTCCATCCAATGACCATTATCGGCCTTTCCGCCATTCTCGAGAAACGTACAACGCGGCCAACTGTTGTGACAAAATGGAAAGATCGCTTTTCTCTTATGTTATAATGTTTACCCTGCTAGAAGCTGGGAAAGATTAAAAGCTAACTTGAAAACAATTTTTAATTCTGTTTTCTAAAACTACAGAGAAATTTCCAATCAGAAAAATGGACAAAATAATATTTGATATAGAAAAATATTTATACGTACTATGTACGTATGTATTTCTATTTCTTTTATTAAATTATTAATGTAAAATAATTATTTATTTATGTGTTAATAGAAATTCTATCTAAAATATCTTGTTTTAGGAATCAAAAATAAATATTTCAAATATGTATTTCTATTATATTTGTAAATTAATATTAAGTCAAGGAACTGGTTACTTTTGAAATAAATGTGTATTTATTTTATACAATTTTATAATTATTTTCGTCATTATATGACATTTGGAATATAATATTAATGTAAGAAATGATATTTAAAATTGTCACACACAATGTGAGAAGAGCTTCAAATATTACCGCGATTTCTAATAACTTTTTAAATAATTATTTTAGATGTGATATTTCGATTTATTACATAAAACAAAAAAATATGGGCATTTCCAAGTCAAATCGGACAAGAAATGACCTCGTATTTTTTAAATCTATCGAAACTTTTTTCACGTGAAATATACATAAAATAGGGAGATACGTATTTTTTTATTTGTCCGAAATATTTTTTTTGCAGAAGTTATAAACAACAAAATTTTGGTGAAAAATAAAGAAGTTGTCAACTTTAAAAATTAATATCTCTGGTTATATTTGTCGTAGAGATATTTTTGAAAATACATTTTAAAGCTAAGAAGACAACCTTTTTTATAAAAATAGTTTAAGTTACAAGAAATTGTTCATTCCAATTGTTATAAATAATTGAAATGTTTAATAAATTTTTTCATCAAATGGTACACTTTTTAAAATTTTTGAAATAATACTATTTCATTCTACACATCATTCTGAAAGTGTACATATTTTTTATTTTATGGAGAATCGATAGATTCTATTTTTTTTTTATATTTTTAGTAAATGAGACGCCGCGCTGTGCTCGACCAAGTTGGTCGAGCCAGTGACGCGCTACGCTACTTGGTCGAGCCAGTAACGTCGCGCCGTGCTCGACCAAGTAGTGTAGCGCATCACTGATGCGACCAGGTTGTTCGAGCCAGTGACGCGCTACGCTATTTGGTCGAGCACGGCGCGGCGTCTCATTTATTAAAAATATATAAGATGATATATTCAGATATATCTGAAAGGAGCATATCGTCTAATTTTCATCTTTTTGATGAAAAAATTTATTAAACATTTCAATTATTTATAACAATTGGAATGAACAATTTCTTGTAACTTAAACTATTTTTATAACAAAGGTTGTCTCCTTAGCTTTAAAATGTATTTTCGAAAATATCTCTACGACAAATATAACCAGAGATATTAATTTTTAAAGTTGACAACTTCTTCATTTTTTACGAAAATGTTGTTGTTTATAACTTCTGCAAAAAAATATTTCGGACAAATAAAAAAATACGTATCTCCTTATTTTATGTATATTTTATGTGAACAAAGTTTCGTTCGATTTAAAAAATACGAGATCAAAAAAGGTCGAGTTTGCTCGATTTGACATGGAATTTCCCATATATAATATTTTTTGCGGGAAATAAATTTTTAAATAATATTTTGTTTAAATAATATTATTTAAATAATTGTTTTTAATAGTCTGCATTGGAAATATGTGCTCAGCACTTGCTTAGGTTTTGTGGCGAGGATTAACAATATTTGGATTTTAATCTAAAGGAAAAGAAATTTGCATAATTAAATTTGTAATGTACAAAACATATTATATGAAACGATGATTCTTCGAATCGCGTACCCTTTTGTATAAATTACCTGACATTACCTATCCAACACTTTCACTTAATCTCAAACATCTAACACTCGTGTCAACACGCACTTCCGCGGTAAGTGTAAGTATTTAGCTCATGCGTTTTAAGTTTAATTAACCTTGACTAGTCGCGTAGGCGGACTTGAGTTTCGTGTCTCACGCGAAATACCGTTTGCATGCTCGCCGATTAACCTCGTGGAATAAAAAACACTTTTACGAGTGTCTGGCTGACCAGACAGCTGAAAAGAGCATATCGTCTAAAATAGAAAGAGTTGATGCAGGATCGACGTTGCTTCCCGCCGGCAGCAATTGTCGCAGAAGCTAGTATTAATCTCGGGATGACTGTGCTTTGCATGTATGTGAGGCAAAATCCGGTTTTAAGCGAGACGCTCTCGGTCTGCCGAACTTGCCTCTCAAATCCCGAACTTCTCTTCGCGTCTGATATAATCTCAGCGTGTGACCACCGTTAAATTCCGCTGAATTCGGCCACAAATCTGCTTAATTTATAGAACGTATGCGCGAAGAGGCTCTAACGAATATCGATGGCTCTTAGCAGCTTTCCGTTAATCCGGTTCTCCGCGTCGTGGAGAAGTCGGATGGTATCTTTGATTAAAAGCTTTTGTTTTGAGTTTGTAACGTATTGTGCGCATAATTCCCATCTATATTTAGCGTCCGCGTACATATTCTCGTAAAATCGAATGACTCTTTAAACTTGCAATGTTGCTCAGTGCGCATAATGGTATCGGCTAAAGCAACACCGCGCCGATAATTTAAGCACGCCTCGCGTTTTTATGGTACGCATATGCATATACATATCTCGTGTCACATAAGAAAGTCCCACGTCACGTGCACTTGCATATGCGCTTGCACTTCTCTCTATCTCGCCATCTGTGCATTCACCGTCTTCGTCAAACGTTTCCTCGTTCTTTTTCTCTGATCTCGACGAAGAACTTTCGTACCGAATAATAAAGTAGCATGAGTGATAAACCATGAGGAATATCTGTACGAAGAGCGAATCCTTTATTGCCCCGAATTGTGTCAAAAAATGTTTAAATTCACATATGAACAAGATTCACATTGAAGTCATATATTAAAAACATATATTGAAGTGGTAAAGTCTAAAACAGATAATCCACTAATTAAAGTTTAGAAATAATACATATTTGTTTTGTATAAATCTAATCATTAAAAATCAATCTAAGAAGGTGTTTGCAGTTTCAAAAATAAAAATATAATATTTTTTTATATTGTATATAAATAATTTTGAGACACACACAAATATAATAACATAAATAATTCATAATATCAAAAAATAAATTTATATTATTTTATGTTTCTCTTTTTCAATTAAAATTTTTTATTTTTCATAAGTTAGGCTTATGATTCGAGTTTATAACGAGCCTTCTTATTACTCCATATGGATCAGTTAACAATTAGCTAGGACTAAAATAAATAAATTTTTGTTATAAATTTCAGAAACATAATGAAATTAAAGCTTGCAATTTATGCCGCGCCGTTGCTTAACGAAGCGCTATTAAAGGCGCTTCATCAGTCGTTTAGACCAATATTCATTATAGCGTGGTGAACAGTGCAGCGTGAAAAATATCCGCAATGAAATCCGTCTTTAAAGTATTGCCATTGAAATAACGGCACGGCGCGGCTCTATAATCGGACGTTAACTGACCATTTCGGCAGTTGCCGAATGAGAAATGGCGACATGCATCTATCCCGTGAAATTTTATAGTCGCGACATTGTCGTACGTCAGGGCGACCCGCTGCATTTCTACGCGTCTCTCGTCGGTATCCGGAATAACAGAACGATCGTATACATGATGATTATGTACGTATGATGATCGATGACAAGCAGTTCTTCGGTGATCGGATTTATCGTGCGGGAATAAAGCGGAGACTGAACGCGGAAAATACCAGAAAACCGATACGAAAATGTCATCAGCCGGCAGGGCGGCTCGAGGTGTAACGCGACCCCCTTCTCCGTAAAAACATCGTTGTTTACATACCCCACCGCGTAAAAATTCGTAAACACGCGCACTTTATCGTAGCGCCCGCAAATATTACCTGTTTGCTTTCAATCTGTGAATATTGTGGATATGTTGCGATCGCGTATTGCGGAGTCGTGATTCATCGCGCCTTTTGCTACGCGTTTCAGGGCTAGCTGTTAAATTGACACGTCACATTTGATCTACTATTCATTACATGGTTTTCCAGATCAACGATGTTTTCAAACACAGATTTTTTCATTAATTTCGAGCCAATGCTTTATAAAAATTAGATTTCAACAGTTTTTGAGTTACAAATAATTGGAAATTTTGAAAAAGTTTTTTTAGCTAGTTTTTTAACTAAGTTTTTTTTAAAACTAAGTTTCGAACAGTGGCACATTTCAAATACAGGCTTTTAAAAATAATCATTTACATAACATTACATTTGAATATTTAAAATGTTATTTTTTGTAGAGGAGAGAGAGAGAGAGAGAGAGAGAGAAAGAGAGATGTTATATAGATACAAATAAATAAAAAATTTAAATATTTATTTGTTTGAATTTATTTGAAATGCACATAATAATTAAAATTATTAAATTAAAATAATAGTTTGAAATTAAATATCAGACAATTTTATCTGAAATAATATATTTGAAGAGTTTTTCAACTTTTTGCATTAATTATTTCAAATATTATTTTATATGTTATATAGCAAAGAAGATAATTGGAAAAGTAATAAATCAAACCTGTATTTGCTTTAAAAGTAACAATTAATATAATTTAATGAAATATGAATAAAAACAGATCTGAGAAATGTAAGCCATAAGAGAAGAAGAAATAGAATGAGAGTATAAATTTATATTTGATTTATATTTTACTGTCCTCCTCTATATAATGAGAGAGATAATTGTTATAATCAAAAACTTTGATCAATTATAATTAACTATTCAGTCTTTAATGAGAAATATATATTTAAAATATTATTTCTGATTTGTAAAATTAACTAAATATTTCAAAGAGGATTTTAATTACTATACAAATTAATTAAAATTGAGACTCAATTATTATTTCAGCTTAGCTAATCTAGTTAAAAAATTTGTTTTTGTAAACATTTTTATTTTCTATTTTAAATATTATTTTATCGAGTTCTTATTTCGGAATTGTTAACAAATTACTAGCAATAAATAGTATCTTCAAGCAATCTTAAATAAGCTTTAACAAGATTTTAATCTTGTTTATTTTAACAAGATTTTTATCTTGATTATTGAAATCCTAACGTGAAGGAAATGTTTGAAAAAATAGTTATATTAATTTTTATATTATATTAATATTTTATAAAATCTTTGATATGAAAGAAATGAGTCAAACTTGCCTTAAATATTCGAAGATTTAGGAAATTTTATACATATTCACGCGATGATCATGATGCGTTGCTTTCTCTAAACCGCGTTCTCCATACCTTGGTCGGCACTACTCGAACGTCTTTATGAGCTCATCAGCCAGCATACTCGTATATTGCCATAAGCTCGTGACTTGTGCAAGACGGTATATGTCACTTTGGCCAGACGGTTGCCAGCGGCACGAGAGTCGCGCCGTGATGCATATCTACGACATAACTTCCGTGCTACGCGACGTTGCACGTGAAATTGGTTTGCAAATAAGGCGCGAATAAAGGGAATGCCACGTGTAGCGTGTAGACATAGCTTCACGATCATTCGTCTTGGATTTAAGCGACGTCGGTGCTCTAGCGCATCCGAGCGAGAGCGTAAAGGAGAGATAGATAACGAGGAGAATACGGGGGAGAAGTGCAAGGCGATGGTGCGAAGGTGGTATTGTCGCGGGTGTGCTACTCCTTTATACCCTCCCGGCAATTGTCTCCGCGCGAGTTCCGTTGTGTTCGCTTAAATTACCGCTGCCGAGTGGTCCTTTACCTTCTCCTCGAACTCGACCCTTCTTCATCGGCCGTACACGTGCGCGCGCGTCGACGTCTATCCTTAACCCTTTATACGCTCTTCGTGCAATCCTTATCCCTTCGCTCCTGCCTCGGTACTCTCCTTACCCGCGTTCCTCTCTTTCTCTCGACCGATTTCATTTATCCCGGTCCGCGTAGCGTGGACTCCGTCGGCATTTAAATACCAAAGTGTCTCCGTGGCTTACGATGCGCTCCTTTAATGTCGCCTCTGGGTGCCTTACAGCGTAGTTATTACCGCTCGCCTCGGCAGAGAGGCAGTCGGATTTATACGGTCGACGTTTTAGCACGCAGCGACACTTTGCTCGGTGGCAACTTCTGCCACCGTCTTCCTATCCCTATGGCCGCGAGACCCATATTTCGTCCCTGTCCCAATCCCCTCCCTCCTCGTAATTCTGCACCATTATGTCACGCGACTTTGTATTCTGTTCTCAGCGCTGTGGAGATTTTATTTATTATATTTGCATATCGCTCGTGTGTATATAGTCTCGCGGCACGCCAGCTCGGCGTATTCGAGGAAGGGATTAGGAGTGTTTTAAGGCCGGCAATTGCGCATCGGTGGGTACGCGCAATGTCTTTACTATCTGTGATCGTCGAAATATTTATTGCGTCATGTATCTGTATTTAATGAACCGTTAAACCTGCATCAAAGAAAAAAAGTTGCGGGAGATAATCATCTCGTGAATCCTAATGCTTTAGTATATATAAGAAATTTTTCTACCCTCGTGACCATGATATTCATATTTCACTCTTGTCCTATCGCCTACTTTCGCAGATACGTTAAGCTCGGGGACCGCCGCCTTTTTCTCCGATTAATGGTAGTCATTTTTCACAGCCTGTATCTCGCAGAAGAACATTGATCGAATCTTTATGATATTACTGTCTCGAAAAGAATGTGATAAAAATATATTTTCTTTGAATGTATTCGTTAAACATTTCATTTTTATTAATAACATTATAATAATTATTAACCATTATTAATTAAAAGCAATATTTAAAAAAATATATTGTATTTATGATAATTTGAGATGGGAAGAATCTAGTATATAAAATAAAATAATAAATAAAACACTATTTATCATGAAAAATTTGTATAATGTCAAATTATGAATGCAGTCTTTCATAAAAAATAATAGTACACTATAATTATTTTTGCAAAATTAAAATAATTGCTTTAAATTACTATAGCACCACAATAGAATTTACATGAAATTTATTTGTATTCTACTGAAAAAAATTTTACGCTTACATGTTACATGTAAAGAGCAATTATTCAATGCTATTATAAAGAGAATTATAAAAAACATTCTTCTTATAATTTTGTATAAAATATCTTTATTTTATTTGCACTTTATTATCTCTGTGTCAAAGCTACCACATAATGCACAGCCTACAGCGCGGAATTATGCAGGAATGGTGAACAAAAGCGTCCGCGCAAAATTAACTCGGTCGGTGCCTACATCCAGGCGTATTATGAACAGATATGAACGGCCGTGTCGGAGCACAATTCGTTATACGATAATATCGCGAACATCGTACATAAAGTGAAGAGAGAATACTACTTTTTCAGTTGTCTGTGCCAAATGCTCGCGCTCCGTTCGCTCTACGTTCTCCTCGTATTTCTCATTCATGATGTTTGCTTTGAGACACTTCTTTAATGATGCTGTAAACGACAAGCACACGCGCGCGTTGTACTTAAAATAATAATGTTATATACTTTCAATCCGAAATGACAAGGAGCGCTTTTTTGAAAAAAGATACTATCATCACTTATTTTTTTCCATCGCTATTGCACGATGTGTACATTTTTATATATTTCCACATGCGCCGTTATGCGTTAGATAGTCTATAAGTATGTGGCTATACGTTTTCTCGGATGTAGAAAACAGTAAGATGGAACGAGTTTGTTTTATGACTGCGATGAGTCTACGTGATCGGACTCTCTTTGCCGATATTGTTCGTCTTTGAAACTTTTTTATAGCTCATTTCGGTTTCTTTATTCATCGCGGCGCATTGGCGATTTGACTTGTACAATGCTTTCTGCTTTATAACTATAAAATATTGTTTCGTGGTATATTTATTTTATTAATAAGATAGTGTTTAGACACATTTCGACATGTAGGAGATATCGCGCGACATTTTTATAATTTAGCGACATTACGAAAGCTCGATTGTCAAAAACGTTGATAATTATTGTGAGGCGTTCTTATTATGACGATAGGAATAGACAAAGTTAAGTTCCAATGATTCTATGAAAATTGTTGGGTGATATGCAGAAGAACTCTATTTTAGTATGGGGTGATATGCAGAAGAACTCTATTTTAGTATGAAAAAATTGTATTTTTAGATACCTTTATTTATTCATATAATAATATTCTGATTTCAAGAATTAGATTTAAAAAAAAATATATTATATTTCAGTATTACACAACATTCGAATTTCTCTCATGAATGTTTAAATCTCTTAATCTAATAAAGAGAATAGTTTATTTTTATGAATATTAAAGGATTTTAGTTTTAAATATTTGTTTTATTGATTTATATATGTATGTATGTATATATATATATATATATATATATATATATATATATATATATATATATATAAATTAAAATATTTATTTTTTTATTATGTGGAACATTAAAATATTAACTAAAATATTAATCTAGAATTATATTATTTTTATGTTAACATATCAAAATTAAATTATTTTACAAATATGCATTTATAGAGCAAACTATGACGAACGTTTTACGATGTTTGTCGCTTTTCATCAGAGTAAACATAAATTATACTGTTAATATAAATATTGAAACAATATTTACGATACAACGTGTAGTGTTTTTACAAACACCGGCTAAAGGCTAGACCGTAAAGCGCGGATCTCTTGAAAATGCTAAATACTGTCGCGCGGTTTTTCACCGAGATAAATAAAAAGTTATTAGTGACATCGTAAAAGCTGCTTCTTTTCATTTATTGTTATTGCACTTGCAACTCAGAAGAGGGACGAAAGAAAAAGAGTAACGAGGTCAGGATAGAGAAGATGAGAAGTGCTTCACGAGGTTTATAACGAAGCGTTGTTTTGCGAGCGTTTTTAATGGCTCGCCTGCCTGAAAAGTCTCAGGCTAAAGTCGTGACTCCACACCTTTCCATCCTTTTCTTTCCTTCATTGTCCTGCGCTTTTATTCTATTTTTCTCTCTTCTTGTCTCTTCGCTCTGGTAGCAGCCGCGGCACGGTTTTCGCATTATTTTCCATTTTCTTTCATCCTTCCTCGGTTGCTGCATTCCCTGCGCTGAAAAGAGGTCCTTGTACAAGAAGACAGGAGAGACGCGTGCTCCTTCCTGTTATATTCGATACAGATATTCGAGGGTTCGCTCTCAGATATTTCTCTTCTTCGTTTCGTCGTTACATTTCTATCAGAGATGAACGCATCAAAGAAAATGATTATTATGACGCATTACTACATCCTTTTACAAAATATTGAATTATTGTGTAATCTATAGCCATCGAAAGCATACCGTAGTTCGAATTAATTGTTGTACTGAAATTTCATTTCATTTGCCAGACTTTTAATCAAATTACGTTACTAATAAAATACAAAATAAATAAATTTTGATGCATATACCGTGTTTTATAAAAAATTCGTGGCGCAATACTTTTGTAGTGCATGATTGATTCTGTTCAACAAATTGAAAATTAATAGCACAGACGAGTTGCGTAAAGTTGAAAATACATTTTGTATGATAATCGTACCGCTAGATAATTGAGAAGATATGGCAGCAATTGTGGATGGAAGCGGAAGAAGTTTTTCTTCTTTTTTACTCTCTTCTAAGAGACGTTGCGAAGAGTCGTGAACGACAGACGGAAGTTTTTCAAAGTCACTTTATTCCGTGGAGACAAAGGTCGGACTCCTCTGAGAATAATGGATAATCGAGGAGGTCCTTGATTCTCTATTACGTCGAAATAAAGGAACGACTCGTTCCGAGGCAGGCTTGAATATCGGCTTTTCTTCTTATCTATGACTTTTCTTGCCTATAGAAGAAGATACGTGATCTTCCTTACAACGGACATTTCTCAAAATCGGACCGCTGTTCGTGCAATCTAACGCTAGGATCGACGTGCGCATAAATTTCTGTAATCCGCTCGTGTTATCCTTCCGCAAGGTGAATTCTGTGCGATGAATAACTACTTTCCCCTCAATTTCTAGAGAATGCGGGAATATTTATGGGACATTTGCTATTAAATGAATCTTTCACTATACGTTCAAATGCAGATAATATTGGCATTAATATGCGCATATTATGAACGCGATAAACAATATAAGATTAATATATTATACAATATGCTAGATTAAGTTTCAAGAAAGCGCGGATCTACGCGTGCAACGAAGTTTCATCAATGAGATTGTCCTCGTGTCACGAAAAAAATTCAATTTCCTCGATATCAGAAACGAAACTAAGTATAAGAGTTGAGAAAGATCGATCTTATTGAAATATCGTGTGATAAGGGTTTTCCAAAATCACGATCGGAGTATACGCGATAACAGCGCACCAGATTCCGTGGGAGAGAACAGTCGGCGGTCGCGAAAGCTAGGAAGTCGTCGAAGGATAAATGGGACCGCCGCCGTATCCTGCAACGCGGGAGATTTCCCTCAGGTTTTCCACAGAATACGAGAGACGTTTGACGTACGTGTCGCACGGCGACACGGTCGCGAATATGGGTTCTCTTGCCGGAAGTCCCACGTGAGTACCGCGCGCGACTACTCGTCCGCGTTTATGCGGACTATCTATTCAAGACGCGAGAACCTAATGCGGTCATTTCCAGAAAAGCCGCAGCGTAGCGCAGAACAACATACAGAACACAATGCGAGAACTGCTAGGGGTGAGGAGAGGGGGAAGGAACAACGATACCCTTGGGAATGGGGGAGGGGGTCGATTATTTTGTGCCGTTTTGAACGCTCTCGCGTGACTTGATCCTCGCCAGGTCAAACCTGTAAACGGATAAACCGCGTCATGCGCCCTCGCATCGTCCATGTAATCCCTTTTAAGTGCATCAGGTAGTTTTCTTTTCTTATTAGACGCTCGATCGCCCCGAGAGCAGACAAACGCGGCCCGATAAATAAATTCTCGACGCTAGCGGGGTAAAATCCGGAGGGTACTTTCCATAAACTCCGTGCTCCATTTCACTTTTCCTTAACACGTCGCGAGGGTGAATGGCCGCGGGAACGAAGTCATCTCGGGGGGGTGGCGGGATCTTCTCTCAATTTACAACTCGCGGGGGACAGATTTCTGCTTTAAAACAATATCTTCGAGGAACCTGCCGCGAAACTGGATGCGACGGATCTACCGGAGAGATACCGGAGGGAGAGTAAAAGCGGGAGGAAAAAACGTGTTATACTCTCAATATGCACAAAAACGGCTGAGGGTGAACGCGCCGAATCGAGATGGCTACGGGGTGGAGGGGGGGGGGAGGGTTAGCTCTCAAGCCACTGATACCTCGATTGCCCCCGGGGACGTGTAAACACAGAAGACGCTCAACGTCCTGTCAATCGATGACGATGAGACTTCGCCTGCTCACATAGACCGCGCCATTTTTTTTTTCTCGCACAAAGAACCGCAAAGGGATGTGGAATCTCTCTCGCGTCTTGGGTTTTGGCGTCGAATTTCACGGACAATGAAGTCGCACGAATCGTCGAATGTCGATGTTCTTCTTCCTTAGTCGGGAGTCGGAAAATCAGAAGTACGCAGAGGGAGACGCGAACTTCCAGTCTCGTAGTGGGCACTCGAGCGGATATAAAGTTCTCCAAATTTTGCAACGTGGATTCCGGGCACGCGCGGGTTAATATCCTTCGGGGTGACTTTGCGCCACCCGGGAGATAATTATGATAATTCGGTCGGGGACAATGCACGATAATTGAGGAAATCAACTTTGACAGTATTTGTTGTGTCTCTTTCCGCGTCGGTTGTTCTATGCTCTTCTACGCTCTTGCAGCGAGTAAGGCGGAAATACACTGTATTTCGGTAAACTTCTTATCTGGAATATCTGTTCAAGTTTGGCATAATTTAGCATTAAAAAAAGGATGAATGTAATATAAACAACCTTCTATCATTTCTTTTAATAAGAATCCTGGCTTCATTAATTTTTAGTATCGGCATTTGCTACTCTTCTTAGCTCAGCTTTTAGTATCAATAATTCAGAGCAAGTATAACGTCCGCTTAAGCATCCTATATAACTAAACTTTTACTTTTTACACGGCTTTTACTAGCTCATTATGTATTAATATAGCAAACCACTGAGCAAGCGTATGTGCTTACGGATAAAATAACGCGGGAAATAAACTTCCTCTTTTCGATATCGATATTCATTCTGCTGAGAATATTTGAATTTCAGATAGACGCACAAAAGGGTTTGTTATATGTCCTGGAATTCAACTTATTCGACAATCTTCAACTGCGCGAATAATGAACTGCGTGGCACGCGATGTCGACTGTGCCGAGAATTTTCGAAATCATATTTTCAAAATAGACGTGACTAAAGTTATTACGCGAATCTTACGCGTGTGATAGCATACACGTAATTTACATGTGCATTTAAATAAATAAATATTTATTAACATTCGTATTTTTATTAATATGTAGTAATTTTTGACAACTATTATACATTTAATTAATTAATTAAATTACTGTTCTTTATTTAAAAGTATATCAACCTTTTTCATCACAATTACATCAATCTTCACAATTTCCACAATAAAGATTTAATTTGTAGATTTTTGCAATATTCTAATTTTCCGTTAGAATTATCATTTCGTTATATCAATCGAAAGAATTGAGTCTTACAAGAGATAGGATATTCTTCGGGAGGATATTGAGAACGGCTAGATTTAATGCAGAACAATGCAATCATTCATTTTCCGATTAAACGCGTTTTTTTCACGCTTCAAGCAAACATTTCGCGGAAATCGCTCTTCAAGATTACAAACGAATAGTGTAAATGAAAAAGTAGAGAAAAAGAGAGAGAGAGAGAGAGAGAAAAAGAGAGACAGAAAAAGAGAGAGAGAGAGAAGGAAGTTGTGCGAGAAAATCCCGACAGATAATCAATGTTTCACAAATTTGCCAGCCACCGAATAATAAATTAAGCGAATTTTAATCGCATTTGTATAATCGCATTAAATATTTACATTCGTTCCAGATTGCGAATAGTCCATTTGAAACGCGTGTTAAATACCTAATCATACATGGATTTTCTGTATTACGTGCTCGCGATTGGCAGCGTGAGAATGTGGAAAATTCGCGGGTGGAATGAGAAAGTCCTGCTTTTATTGTTGTAATTCGAGAACTTTATTATTTATTAAAATGCGTATCAAACGAAAAGCATTATCTTGTTTTTTTTATGCTTGTGCATTGGATGACGATCGCTCTATAGATCGCAATCGAAATTGCAAACAGATATAAAATTTTATGTAATAATTATACAAATAATAATTATACAAATGTTTCATATAATTTTATGTGCAGTTTTCATTTTTTAATGTCATTTGCATATATTTGCTGATGTGCTAATTTTACAATACAGAGAGGAAAGACATTTGCAATAATTGTTAAAATACAACGTTGGCGTAAATAATACATAAAAATATGCATATAAAATTATACAAATGATTGTAATGTGTATGAACATACTTCATTTGTATAACGCAATTTACTGAAGTTGGATACATCAATATCTTGGAATTAGAGCGGCCAACGACATACGATATGCCATTTCCTCTAGATCAAAGTTACTGGGCAATATTGGTCGTTCCAATTTCAAGGTATTGCTATGTTACCATAAGGCAAACGCGCTCATGAATCATCTCAAATAATTTACTCAAAATGTTTGTTGCATCAACATCTCCACGATAGGCAATTCGCCTAAAACGACCATCAATATTTAAGTATGTTACTTCTGTCAGAGAATCTTATTACTTATGTATATCATTGATTTTTTATCAACTTTAGTACATATGGAAGGCAAATGCAATGTTAGCTGATAAAAAATCTCTAATTAAATACATAGTTTCGGTAGAAATAAAACTCTCTATTTATCGATTAGATATAAAATTATACATGCATATAAGCATTTGTAGACACGCGTATACGGACGTGTTCGTGAAAATCGATTGCGATGCGGCATAGTCGTAGACAGACCGTGAGGGATGAGTCCGTTGGAACGAAATGTCCAGGGATGAGTTCAAGCGGGGGTGAAGTGATGCCGGTCGACCTGACAGGGGGTTCATTCTGTATTTTATGGCTGACTCCCCCTGCGCGCGGTGGAGTGTTAGCTAACCCGGTATAGCCATTGGCGATAAGATGATAAGCTCGAATGTATTGGCTCCTATCAAATCGTACGTTTTACTGCTGTAGGCAATCCACATAAACGCCACACGCATCTCCACCTATTTCTCCATTTACGATTCTATATATTTTGAGAAAATATTTTTGCTATATTTTTTGATCATTAAAACGCTGTTCTATTTGCATCTAATACGTTTTCATCTTGTTTTATCCATTTATTGCTTTCTTATAAATCGCGTTTGATTTTATCGTCAATAATTATTTTTATGCTAGAGAATTATTCACAGTTTTTTATTTCTTTTCTTGTTTCGAGAAAATATTATTTAACATTTAATAACAATTGTACATCTAGAGAAACTAAATATATATTTATTGTTTTATATAGTGAAGTATTTATAATCTCATCTATATTCCTTGCAGCGTATTCTCCCTCACAGTTTTTATTTAGTTACTTTGTCGCGTATCGATCACAATTCTCTTTTTATACTTTTTACTTTATTTATTATATACTACCTTTGTCTAATTATCGCGCGTTTCTAGTTTTACACATAGCGGCTTTTGTAAGTCGTAAGACAAACGCATGAGTTTCGTACAAAGATTCATCGGACGCGGATAACGCTCAGAAAATTAAATTCCTGCCGTGCAGAACGGAGGGCTGGGAGAATAGCAAATAAATTACGTTCAATCTCCATCATCGAGAGAGCGAAAGTGGAAGATAGAGCTCGATGGGGGTATGATAGGGAGAATGGAGAAGATAGAAAAAGAAAGGGAGATAAAGACGAAAAGGGAATAGAGCTCTCCGATCTCGTTTGAGAAACTCAGCGTCAGTCTGGAGGGCCAATAATAAGTATGCCGGGCTTTCATTAGAAGTTGGTTAAAAATAGAAAAAAAAAACAGTCTCTTTTTTAATATTAAAATTTTTATAGCGAAGCAAAAATCATTAATTGGTCGAGCTACGAATCATAATGATGGAACATTCGATTGTTTGCTCTTACTCCGGATGAGCTTAAGCAGCTATAGTCTAAAGAGTTATTTACCATGCTCTCTTTACCAGATTTTGTACTATCCTGGTTATTCCGGCAATTTGATATCCTCTCGGATACAGCGAAGATAAACTTACTCGTCTATTCGACGAGCTCGTGGAAAAACCCGTGTCGTAAATAGAGAACTTAATCGAATACGTGTCAGGGAATAGCGAGTGTGCGATCGACCAAGAAACGCGGCACCGCATTTATGTCGTTGGAACATAGAGCTGAGATATAATAAAAATTCGAAATAAGAGATCCTAATATATAGAGATTTGGCATCTTAGCGTTTTTCTACGCTACGTACACGTGCTATAATATTTGCGCGACGAACTCGAGCCGGCAGATAGTAGCACGATCTGCGTATCCTTCTTTGAAATGCGACATTCTCCGCAAATAATTGTCACGCTTGTACGATTAATGAACTCCAAAATTTATAATAATGTAATATATTTTGTAATTTATTTTAATTAAGAAAATATTTTATAGCGACGAAGTATATTGATGGCGAGTGGTGTTCTTTTTTTGGAGCATGTTTATTTTGCATGGGGTTTACGCCCGTCGAAACCCCTCCTACTGGGTGGGAACACTTTGACGTTGGTAGATGGGCTCAGTACCTGAAAGGTTTATCCTGAAGGGGAAGCCAAGTACCCAAACGGTTTTTAACATTTCCGATCGATATCCACGCTTTCATGCCTTAATTAGTTCGAAAGTGCAAAATATCCCGCATCTGAGTTCGGAAGTGTCGTGAAAGTGTCGCGCGTCCATTTTCATCGTACCGTAAAAATTTGTCTTAATTTTAATTTCGGGAATTCCGTGCAAAGGCATTATTACGTCGCATTAATGTTGCGTTTGTAAGACTCGTTTTATCGATATCCTTTTTTGCACTTGACTATCGTCGACGATCGTACTTCCGATGCCGACGAAATGGAATGTTTTATTGAGATATTGCTGGGTAACATTTTCACGTCTCGTGTTTCGCGACACGAGATGATGTCGGCTGCGTACACGTTCATATACGAGTACATACGCGGTTTTGAGTTCACACTGAAGATTCGGCTGATTGAGAGCACGCTCTGCTCCGACAAGCAGCTCTGCTTGAATCAGTTAGAATTCGGTCGATTGTCTTGAGATCGCCGTTAATGAGTGCCTTGTCTTGTACTGTCTATCAGCCATATTATATTATACTTTTGGTGGCATATATGTATCGCATTGATGAGTTGATTGGATTACTTAGGTCGATTGTAGCTCGTTACGAGAGGTTGAGCTCTCGTTTCTTAGATTATCTAGATGGTTAGAATCAGAAATCTTCTCTCTCGTCGCGTCTATCCTGCCTTATGATATCTCCTGTGGTATAGCACCCTGGTGTCTTATATGAAATCGTACCTAAGCGAATTCGAGTCACTCTGAGATGTGAATATGCACGGAGACAAGAGTCGAGCGAACCTCATTCGCGTTGATTCCACCGATCGATTTTGTCTTCTACTGCTTCGAGTTTAACTCTCGGCTCGAAGTTGTTATTCCGACTCGTTGTTATTCCGACTCGTTGGCTCGAAATGCGAGCCTTGTGCGAATATCAGGATATCGGTTCGCGATCGCGGAATTCGAGAGTGTCATGCGAATCTTGCGCGTTTATTTTTATCATGCCGCGGCCGATTCGCGTGAGATTGTCATTAACAATGGTTTTTTTTTGTAAGTGAATGCAGTGTGCGAGTGCAATGAACCCTAGAAGAGGAGAACAACTTGACAATCTGAGGGGAGGAAAAGAAAGCATCGAAATAACGAGTTAATAGCGAAACAACCTTGTGATAATTCATTATTTGGATACTATTATCTCTTTTCATACGCGTATCTATTTCCATTTATTTGATTTGTTTATTTAAATAAGATATTAATAAGAAATAGAGAAAAAGGAGGTCTTTATATATGGAATTCTATAAGAGCTTGTATTCAGGAAGAATAATTTTTTTAAAAATTATTGTACAATTATTCCATTAAATATCTGTTTATTATTATATGCATTGAATACAAAATTCGATGCGAATAATAATAATTTTTTGAAATATTATTTATTTTGAACCTTGTTATAATTTAGATTTTATATTTATATGTTACAGATCAACCTAGTCTAGGTAGTCAACTCCGCTGTTATGCATCGATCGGTGAGTGACAAATTTTTATTGTGTAGTAAAAACCTCCAAGTATATATAAGTAATAGATGTTAATATGTAGCGCCTTAAATTTTGTTTTTTTAACTTCTATTTGTTGCATACTTCTTTATATACTTGGCGTGTGTTTTTACTTTTTTTAAAAGGCATATTTTATGTACTATATGTGTCTTGTATATTGTTTATTTTGCATATATTTTAAAAGTTTAACGCAACTTAATTTTATATTTAATGCATCAAATACAGTTTTGCTAAATACGGCAAATGCAAATTTATTTAATAAGACAGGATTTAAATTTTTACATACACGCAATATATCTTTCCGAGTCGAAATTTTTCTCCTACTTTTCACCTCAATATTCAATTTAACCATCTACTTTGATACTTTAAGCAATCATATTGTGATCATCCTATTTTGAAACTATATTTAATCTATAGTTTTGCCGAAAGCTCCTCTTTTAAATCTTTAAGTGGGAAACTGTTAATTTACTGGCTATTTGAAGTACAAAGTAGGAGTTCAATACAATTCCTATATAAAGAAATTTATCAAAATCTTTTACAATCTATAAACATAAAAAAACAGAGGTTGAAAATAGGAGCAAAATTTCGACTTGGAGATACACAAAATTTGTCTCTATATCAAGACTTGAATTTAAATTTTTCATATAAAGATATATTGGACTTGACTGAAAAATATGTGAATATATAAATAAATATATATATTATAGGGGGATACATTTATATGAGAACCGACGAAATTTCAGATTTTTAGAGTCAATGCGTGTAGCAGAGATAATATAATTTAAATCTTAGAAGGAAGAAGATATATAAACGATGTCAAGCGTGTACATATATCTTCTACATACTCACAAGCGTTCCATTTTCGCACGTTCATCCCAGATTTATATCGTTCTTAGAATTCTCCAGATTTTTCTTTTGTATCTCTCTGCTTCTGTCCCTATTTCGTTTAGTTCATGACCCGTTTTCGGTATCATGTTTCATCTCTTACTCCGCGCGTGACACCTCACGCGCTCTCAGATCGATCGTTAAGTATCTTTGACTCGTTCGCATTAAGTGCTCGCTGCATAGCAGTTTTCTTGCTCGAGAAAGCTATTAAGATCGGCGCGATACTGGCCGTCTCGTGAAATGAACTTTTACTAGTGGTATTTAAAAGGAGTGCCGATTGTCAATGAAATCTGTCGCGCCTTATTGCGAAGTTTTCTTGATGAATGATTTTTACGCGAGAGAGAGAGATGCTCTTTATGGTATAATTCTTAGGGGATGGTGCATATAATAAAAGTACAGAAAATAATGCGGAATCTTGTCGAGGATACGAATGAACAAAACGCGCGACAATAGACTTTGCTGCCGCGATTTGACTATTATTAATCATTGCGCCTGCGAGAACAGACGCAGACACTTATCACGAATCATAAAGCATTAACTTAAGTACGAGAGAGAGAGAAAGAGAGAAACGTAAGTACTTCCTTGTAAGAGCTTGGGTGACAATATCCTTGTAATCACTTTCATCCGAAATTGGAGTTTTCGAGCCGAGCTTTCGGGACCAACGAGAAATATCGCGCTGAGCCATGGATTTATAAGGAAAACCCCGTCCACAATATTCGCTAACTTTCGAAACGACTTTACTTCTTAATAAGATTCAACGTTCCAAAATGAAATTCGAAGCTTGTGTGCAGGACGAAGGTCGTTTGGTGGCGGCAGCGTGCTTTTGCAAACTTTCTTGGCCAAACTTTCGAAGCTTCCTGTGCCCTTTTTTTTCTAAGGAGTATATCTCCAGGCAGAACCTCGTGCAGGAAGTTACGCATACACTGCGTTTCGACAGCGTTGCACATAAAACATTTTTATTTGTCCTTCTTAACGCCTGTTTATATTAACTTTATCGCTGACATTTTATGCAACGTATCATTTATTGGCAGAGATGGAAAAAGAAACAGTATTTGAAATAGAAGATAAGAGAGAGAAAACTTAAAGAAGAGCTATTTTCTTCCTATTGGATTATAAATGGTTGAAGTGTAATAAATAAGCCCCCAATTGTTAATTAAAATCTTTGAAATATTTCATTAATTTTATGAATTAGAGATAAATATTTCAAATATATTTTTTTTCTTATTAGAGAAAAATAGTAGCTAGTAAAATATTGGAATACTATTTTCACGAATTTGTATTCTATTTATCTTACTCTTTCTCGTTTTCTTACGTTTTTTAAATCCACTTTTATTCATGTTTCTCAATAAATTAGTCAAATAAATATTTTCTATTTAGTTTTATTCATTCTCACTACTAACTAAAAGTAGATTTTTTTTAATTATTTCATTTGTTGAATATATTTTACGCGTAAATTGTATATAAACTACACGTCTCTGTAGGCTCGTGAGCTATACATGGTTATTTAAAAGAACATGTCTTCCCAAGAGAACATATCTTCCCAAATCGATATTGCTTTACTAGCGCGAGTCGCGAAGAAAGGTAACTTTGTTGCAATTTTATCTGGCATTGATAAGTATTTATTGCCATCAGATACTGCGATCTCACTACGCTTTCCTTCGTCTCGTTGCATCTACACATTCACAACCAGACCTCTCCTTTCTTGTTTCGCTTGTCACTGTGCTTTTCTCTCTTTGTCTTTATTTTACTCTCTCTCTGTCTCTCTCTCTCTCTTTCTCTCTTATATATATCAACCTCCATGTCTCTCAGTCGGAGCTTACTAACTTTGCTCCCTCTATAACTCCCGCCAACTGTTATCGCCTCGTTGTGTACAGGGTGTCCCCATTTCCGCGATCGCTCGAGCATTTGCCACAACTTTGAACAGAAGCTTGCAAACGCGCGCGCTTCGAAACGTGAAATTGATTTCTCGGTGCCGTTAGATTATTATCGGCAGAAGGCGCAATAATCTCCAAAGTTTATACGCACTTATAAATTCGGACCTATATACTTGAGATCGGCTTCTGGACTGTGCTGAGAAATTACTCGGAAAATTCCATATGAATTTTATTCGTAATTTAAATTGACTCCGGTGTTCTCGAATTAAAATGTAAGATTTATTTCCACGCGCGTAAAACCATGAATTCAGAACTGTTGCATAAAGAACGAGTTTTTTCAGGCCGAAAAAAACCATGTAGTAGCCGCGATATTTCCCGACATCTTTCTCTCTCTCTCTCTCTCGTTAAGCGGCCGGCCGTTCGACGGAAAAGCGAAGCGGAATCGTAATTTTTCTTACATGCTACATGAATTTTCTCGAGAGTATTGCCATCGGCAATCGGCCGTGGACCGCGGCCATTGGTCGGGATCGTGAAAATAAAATACCGCCGTGGCGGTGGGCGATCCGGGAGAATCAGAGTTATCGACGTCGTACGACGCGGAAGGAAAATGAATGGAACGAAAGAAACAAGGGGTGGAGGAGCGAGAGCCTAGACGAGAGCGAACGAGCGGGGGAAAGAGAGAAGGAAAGAGGGCGACGGGAGGATTGGACAACATTAGGGGAAGGGGAGAGGGTGGATAGGAAGTAGAATCGAATGATTCTGGCTGGCTGATCAATTTCATACGCTTGGACCTCCTACGGTGAACTATCCATCACGTGGCATTTGACCCTTCGTTTCTTCGATTTTTCCTACCTCCAGCTGGTCGGCCGGCGCGCCCCCTAATTCCCAACCCAGGGCCCCTTTTCACCCTTCTCACGCTGTTTTACCCCGTCGGGAGATCACGATATCCCGGCGGCAACGAGGGCAGCGCAGATCGCTTCCGCCGTCGTCGTCGTCGCGGCGACAAAACGCCTGCAAATTGCCAGCGAGTTACGAAATGCTGATCCCTCATGAAAATGAAACGAATCACCCTTTGTGCCGGCGTCGTCTTTTTTTTTCTTCTTCTCGTTTCTGTCATCGATCTTTCTTCATTAGCGGTCCCGTGGATTACCGTAGTCCGTGCCAAAGCGCATTGCACGTATACATATTTATATCGAAAAAAAAGTTGCCGACGTTGCCGCTGTCACTGTCGCCGTCGTGGTTAATCCTCTTTTGTTAGTTCGTGCTGTCAAAGCGCGTTTACGACTTTTTAATTTACCGCTGCGAGCATTAAAAGCAAAACCGTCGCCGACGAATTAAATTAAACAAAAAAAAAAAGTGAAAAAAAAACATCGACGCCTGCGTGTCGGAAAAATGATTGAAACCTCGGTTGACGAAAAGTTTCGCAGTAGATTAGTAATTAGTCTCTATACAAGCCTCTAATTAGATCAGTCGTTGCGGATAAGATGTATGTCAATTCTTTTCAGAAAATTTGTTTAGAACTTATAAATGAATTAGAATAATTAGATTTATCTCTCTTTCTTTAATATTTTGTCATTTGCAATATTTTATGGGAACTCGTCTTACTGGCTCGCTTTGAAACCACACAAGAGATCGTATTACGAGACGCTTTTACGAGAAAAGGGAGCCGATTCAAACGTGGCATTACATTACATTGTAATGATGTTACATTAGGTTACATGAACGTATACTATTTTGTAACATTGGACAATATCACGAGTGTGCGGCCGATATTCGATGACGCGTGCAACTTCCGCAATGTGCGCAGAGGTCGGAAAACAGCAGTGACTTTGTGTGGAACAGTGGAAGGGCGGGAATAAACACATTCTCCGTGTAGCGCGGTACGCGGGTTAGAACATGGGCTCTACACGGATTTATCCCCAGGGACATATCCGCGAAGTTACGTCGCTCATGGGAGCGATAGAGCATTGAGCGTACGCGAACGTCACGTCCAGAAGGAACGTATCTTTAATTACGGTGTATATCGTTGAGATTGAATGCGTGGTAAAAATAATGGCCAAAATAATACAGTGATTAGTTTTAATTTACGGTGTATTGGTGGGAGATCATCGTAAGTGGATTTTTCGGATGAATTTTTCTATAGGAATTTTACTGCGAATTGAAATGATCAATTAACTTTTTCTCTAATGCTAACTTAATCAATTTTAACTTGTAAATTTCTCTGTTAATTTGGTACATTTTAAGCGGATAAAATTTATATTTAATATATTATAGAGGAAGTGACACCTATACGCTCTTTTTTTATATTATTACGCAGTGAGTCAGAATTATAAAAATTAAATCACCAAATATAATTAAATTATTTTTTTAATACATCTCATTACTGTTTCGTAGATTGAATCACAACTCATTGTCAGAAGCTGCCGCATGTCCGAATAGTCGCTTCTTAATTCTCTGTTAAAATTTACATTGGCGATAGTTTACTAGAGGGTAGCGCGGGAGCTTTCACGAGAATTATACAATTCCACTGATAGGAAAACCCTCGGAGACAAGCAAGATACGAGCCACAAACAGTCTACAGATGTTGTTGATATATTATTCAGTTTTAAAGAGATCGTCCTGTTTAAACACACGCTACTCGCATGATATTCTATTACGCAAGGTTTCTCTCACGGGATTTTATCCCGCGAAACTGGAATCACATACACACACACACATACACACTCATATACACTATATCTTGCATATGTGCCGAGTTGTTGCCGCTTGCTGTGTCTGCGCCACATAATTTCTATTTTCTATTCACACCGAGAGCTTGTATAACATTTACGTAAATGAGCTTTCTGAAGTATGTTCGTAAGTTGTTCGCGTAACATATCGGTACAACAATTCGTTAGCTCGTCATATTTGGTATAGTCAAGCTATCTTTTCTAATAGATAAATATACCAGGCAGCTACTTAAAAATATATACAATTAAAACGTGTTAGTCTTAAGAAAAATGTGTTTTCTTTCACAGTATATTTTTTATTTTGACTTGAATGCATAACAGTTTGTTAAAATTTTTATTTCTTTTTTTTCTGGATGTATGTTATGTGACCAAAACTATACCGTCAAAATTTATCAATATAGTGAATGTGCGCTATTTCATTCGGTCACATCATGTTTCACTGTGAAAGCTCTTTTTGCTGAGCTTTTGCTGCGCACTGAAGCAAACATGTGTATGTGTATGTACGTACACGTGTAGTAGTTGATATATTATATTAAATCGTCGCATCTTTTCATGCTTGGTGTAACCGTGATATTTTAATAAGATGCTATCATTTTAAATCTTCGAGGTCGAGGGATCGCATACACAGTTTAATCGTCTCTACACACTTTATCGAGTTGTTTCGATCTTTTACTCTGACGTTTCTAGGAGCGTGACTAACCGAGTAGAATTTTCGAGCATAAATTGTCATTCTTTCAACAATTAGAGAGTAAGATTATATTTTAGAAACACCGCGTGATGAGTAACTATAGATAGAGATATGTCAATGCAATAAGCCAGATCATAGGGTACGCCGATGAATTTGAATAGATTAACCTTAATTTCCAATTTTTTTAAATTGATGAAATCATCACTATATAAATATAGTAAATACTAAAAAAATGATTTCCATTAAATCAAAGCTTAAATGAATAATATGGCGTCTAATAGTTATTAACAAAAACCTTAATATATTATTCAAAATATTTTATTACTTAAATTGTACGCTGTATTTTACATAAAAGTGATCAGATAAATAGGAAATTTAAATTTCCTAAATCGGAGAGTCACAATATTGCATCCTTATCTTTAAAAAAGAGTTGGTAAAATTAGAGAATTATCGCGATAGATTTATCTTGCAAATAAAACAAATTTGATTCAAATTATTCGCGCGGACGAGAAAATTTATATCTTATATTTATAATAAAAATAATTATCAAATGATCGAGTTAATGACTTTGGCAATATTACGAATTGATGTAGGTCAATACGTTAGTATTAAATTATAAGCAGAAATAATAATGAAATAATCCACTATCATTAATTCGGAACGTGCTTATTTCATTATACTGTTTGTATAATGAAATCGTTAATAGAAGAAGAAAAAAGATACGTTAAAACGCAGGGGAAAGATAAGCGGATAGTCGTTCAAAGATTGTGTTGTCAGGAAAGTTCTCGTACAGTACGCGAAGAAAAAAAGATAAACCCCTGAAAACGATTGTTTGCGTGAGACGAGCAAGTTCTTATTACGGCAGGGCGTAATCGCATTGCGTAATTGGAAAGTATATTCGAGGCAGGAAATTCGGTGTAACATTTTATGATAACTTAATCCGCTTGCAGAGGGGAAGAAGCAATCGCATTATTGCAATGTAATTATATAAGTTCCAATTACGCAAATTGCCGCCGAGCAAATGACTGTTCTCGCGAAGGTGGAAATTGTTCGCCGTGCATAGAACAGCGACAAGATTATCGGTCCGGCGATAAATGCATCGCTGATCGCGCAAATCCATTAATGATCGCGCGCGCGAATATCATAAATTCCGTTCTCTCGGGAAGACGTGCGCCGGAATGCGTCGAAACGTGAAGAGAGACACCGGAAAAGCTTGGCGCGCCGAGACATTGGTCGTAGCAAGTAGCAGGTAACCGATCGTAGTAGAAGAAGACAAGAGTTCAGGGAGAAGAAGGGAAAAATGCGCGCGTGAGAGAGAGCGGAAAGAAACGGGACAGAGGCGGTATGGTGAGATCTCTTGGCAATTTGTCTCACCCTCTCATTCTCTATCTCTTTTTCTTTCGAGCGGCCCGCTTCTCTCTCTCTCTCTCTCTCTCTCTCTCTCTCTCTCTCTTTCTCTGTCTGCTCTAGCAGGGTAGTGACTATCGATCTAGCGGGTCCGTAGGGTGTGGTTGTGTTGGCCGTCGTCGCGACGCCTCCGCCCTCACCCTGTCCTCTACCCTCTTTTGCCAGTCAGATCGAAATACGTTCGGCACGTGGCCCCCCGCACTTCAGTGCACGCGCTTTTACTTCGCAAAGTCGGGTGTGCTGGTTGTTGCTCGTCCACTGATCTACCCTCGTCCAACTACCCGGCCTTGAACGGTTCACGTGACTGGGACACGCGATGGCGAAGTCAGCAGAATATTTTACGAAGTATGGCACGGGACGCGTTCTCGCGGATTGCGCTACACGAATCGATATCGTGAAAATAAAAGTTGCGAACAGCTGTCGATCCTGGTAAAACGACGTTTTTTTGAATATTCGGGCAATGACGCCCGGTATTCTTAATACTATTGTTCAACTCTGAGATATATAAGCAAAGTTCTATGGATGTTACAAAGTTTCTTCTCCTCATGCTACTGCTTATACTTTTCAAATCTTTTTCTTCTTCTAGATAATCTTTTACTTCTTTGTAGTATGTAAATTAAATTTTTTCATTTCTTTTATTTTCTCTCCTTTTATCATCTGTTATTATTTTAAAATTTCTATTGTTACAAACAGTAGTGATCACATTTTAAATGCAGCTTATTAAAAATATTAATTAACATACAACATAAATTATTATTTTAGATTAACTATCTAAAGTTCGATAAGTTTACGCATAAGATATAGCTGATATATATATTTTTATTATTTATTTCACATGCTATTTTGCCTATCTCTGATTCTATTACAATTCAAAACGTGATTGTAGCAAGTTAGTTAAAAGAGAGAGAGAGAGAGAGAGAGAGAGAGAGAGAGAGAGAGAGAGAGAGAGAGAGAGAGAGAGAGAGAGAGAGAGATAGAGAAAGAGAGAGAGAGATTTGCGGTAAATTATTTATTAATATGGAATTTATCGCGGTAAGTTATTTAATAATACGGAATTTACTCACACGTGCTATTATCTATATTGCTATATACTTCACATAACAATACCACAATCCGCAATAATACGAAATATTGTTTAATCGACATAGAAATGTTTCAATTATCGCGTGCGGAATTTTGGAAACATAATACAATAGCTTCATAGATTAACGGGGCAACTGTCATAAGTAACGAGGAAAGACTAGAGTAAGAGTTTATAGAGAGTTCTTCAAAGTACGAACAAAACGGCGAACGGCTTAAAATCATTATAGCCATGTTTACAGTCGCAAAGCGTCTCGTGTGACACATGCCGGAATACTTCACTGAATACCATCTTATCCTTAACCTAACTCAATCTCAAGAACTTGGTCATCCATTCCCTTTTGGTGCCCTGCTTTCTGTTGTCAATATTAAAGCCCATGCGCGAAACAGAGCGTATCAACGCAAATATCTCGGGTGCATCCGCATATGTGGCTGCGCTTTAACGGATCGTTTACACACGCAGCACACATGTAGCCCTGAGCTGTGTGTACAGGTGGAGATTATCGTATGACATGTTTGAGGGATTTTAGATGAGAAGGGCGAGCAGAATATACACACAAATACACATACACACACTCACAAAACAGTTCCCCAGAATTAATTAGATTATAAGATTTGTCGCTATAAAATATCGAAATATATTGATAAATGATTACATTGTAATAATGCGATTGCAATAATAATGTTGATTGGACGATTTATTACTACAAAAGCGTTATAGTACTAATTGAGAGTACTACGTACGTAATTTATTTCATTTTTTTATAATAGTTTAAAAGTTATGTCAAATACGCTCTTATTGGACATATTGTATAGACTCTGAATTAGAAATATAAATAATTCAGATATCAGTAATTTATAAAAATAATATTTTACTGTGCTACATCTACGATCATAGTAAATTGAAATTTTTATATACTAATAATCGCGTCAGAAAAAAACTTTAATTTTTCGGCTTTTTTCTGATATTCTTTATTTTATACATAAAATTTTTGTAAATTTTTTATCCCTCATACCGTAAATTTAACACCCCTCATTTTATAAAATAAAAATTAATTTAACTTACCCTAGGTACGAGCCGCAACAACGGAATTGTAGTACACAATGTTGTAATCTGTAAAATACAAATTTACCCAAATTATATTTAAAGCAGTCAAAAATAATTAATATTTAAAAAATAATTACTGTAATGTGTGTAATTTAATATTTTATTTACTTTATTTATATTTACAAAATTATTATAACTTAAAAAAAGTTTTTTAGATATAAATTTTTATAAAATATAATAAATAAAAATACAATTTTGGGATAAATATATTAAATAATTATATAAATTTAAAGCAATGTTGAAATATTTTACATATAAAAATATTAATCACATAAATATATTAATTATTACAAAATTTTTTATTAATTATTTTAAGTATCGTAAAATAAATCTAGAATATATTTTATATGCAATATATATCTAATATATATATTTCCATATAATGTCAAACGGAGTACTATCGCAAAGAGCAACAAGTAATTAATCTCACAACTAACAAATAATAAATAAAATAAGTTATAAATGATTGATCTCATGGTTGCTCCGCCATCGCCTTACATCACCCTAGATCTCCTTCTCCTCTCGTGTGTTTATTTTTTACTGTTCTTTCATTATACACTCTGAAACTACGATTAATTATGATCGCGCACGCGTTAATCAACAAAATGCGACAATCATGCGGCATTTTACACGGCATTTTTTATGTTAATCACACACATATGATGTGCATTTATTATCTTACGACTGGAAAATAATGCGAAAACTATCATCCGCTCGACATTCGATAATCACATGGCTAAACTTATGCGCCATTCGCTGCAGCAATGCTACCTCTGTTGTAAAATAAATTGTACATGCTCGCATTTTAGGGCAATTTTATTATTTCGCGTTACAAATAAATAAATATAAGTTAATATTATAAAGATGAATGAATGCGACAACATACGGACTACCTTCCCACTCGAATCTCGCCGTGTGAATGACAACAAAGCGACCGAGTCTAACGCGTTGTATTTACATTCCGCCCGCTATTTACATACCACGCGCGGTCGTCTAGTTATCATTCACACAGTGAGACTCGAATGGGATTGTAGTGACGTGAGGCGTTCCGTGTATCGTCGTACTAATTTATCTTTAATTTTAACTTATATATATATATATATATATATATATATATATATATATATACACTCGCGCTTATAACACGAAATAATAAAATTGTCTTAGAATGCGAGTATATATTATTCATTAATAACATGAGTAGTGTATTACCGCAGAAAATGGCGTGGAAATTTGGCTGCGTGATTATCGAGTGCCAAGCGGATGACAGTTTTCGCATTAAATACTTATAAATTAATTTTTCACCAGTCGTAATGAAATAAAATGCCCGTTATGTAATTAATGTCGGGAGTGCTGTGTGTAAAGTGCCGCGTAATCGTTGTATTTTGTTGATTAGTACACACATAATCAATCGCAATTAATCGTGTTTTCGTGAGTGTGAGTGCCAGAAGTACTAAAGGATAAATATGAGAAGAGGAAGAGAAGGTCCAGGGTGGCATCAGACGACGGCGGAGCAATCATGGAATGAGTTATTTATAAGGTATATAAGGTATACTCATTTAATTATTGTATTATTTATATAAGAATTACATTTTTAATTGTCATATTCTATAAAAACTTATATATGAAGAATTTATTCAGAAATTATATATTATGTATTGTATATTAAATGTAATAGATTATTAAATAGATCGGCACTTGATAATCTATTTGAAACACAAATAAAAAAATTTAATTTTGCTCAATAATTATTTTTTTGACATATTAATTTTTTTGAACAGTGTTCTATATATAATTTGGATATATTTGTATTTTATAGATTATAACATTGTGTTACACTATATATAACTCCGCTGTGTGTTATGCATCGTATTGGTATTAATGTTTATTTTATAATTTCGAAGTAATGGATTTACGAATATTATAGATATAAAATAAAGAATATCAGAACAAGTTAGTACGTAAAAATTGAATTTGCAATAATCTCTCTCTCTCTCTCTTTCTCTCTCAAAGATGTAGCAATAAAGTATTATTCTGTATTATTTATTCTTATAAATTACTTGATATCTGAATTTATTATTTATTATTTATATTTATACTATAATATCAAAAAATAATTACAAAAATATAATTATAAAAAGATATTATAAAAAAGATTGAAAATTTAAATTAAAAATAATAAGGATAATAGATAATTATTTAGATAATAGACAATTATAGATAAATTATAGATAATTATATCATATCTCGAAAATCCATTGCTTCAACATAGATAGTCTAACAAGACAGATAATTGCAAATAACTTTGAAATATATGTAATAATATAGTTATTGAATTGTGTGACATTGAAGGATGTACGCATTCAAAATTCGTTAAATAGAAGTTATTATTATTTATTGATTTGATCGTTTACCAATATGTAATCAAATGTTGAAATAAAATAGTATATTTAATTGGATTATAAAAATTTATATGAACTCAATTGGCACAATATCTATTTTTATGTAATAGGAAAAATAAATTTAAATGATAAACACAATAAATAATAAAGCAACACTTTTTTGTATGTTTGTCGATAAACGCGTGCACTTGGTGTTTTTCATTTTTTGAAAGGTAAACTAGCACTTAACTTAATTTAGGTAATTAAAAATTTAATTTTTAATTGAGCATCTTATGTCTTGTAAAGTGCATAAGCTTAATTAATCTTTATTGCTTAGTTTGCTTCGAGATTATAGTCTAGTTTGCAAATCTATTATGCGATCAATACTGTGCTTTGTAAATTATTACAACTCAAAGAATCGTTCATCACTGGATAAATAGATTGTTGTCAACACAAATTATGAAAAAGTTGAATCACGCAGGCTACCATATCGATCCCATGAGAGATTGTAGTTAGTTGTAGGTTTGACTTGTAATTTGTTGTTTAACACGACAGTTGACAAGTTGCAACGATAGAGACTCAGATGTGTTCAGTATTGATTTAGCGTATTTGTTAAACTTATTTTACTAAAGAAAAGTTGCATTGAATGAAAACTTTGCACAGACAAAAGTTAACCTGGCATTAAGCGAATAATACAATTAATAAGGCCACTTTATTTTACAAGGTGTAATGTCTTAGCATCTTATTATAAATTATTATTACATTATCGTAGACGTTCCGTATCGCTCGCTCTTACCCAATCTACTAGCGCAGCAATGAGGGGGTTTACCCTTACCACATCCGCGTTAGGTTCCCCACCCTTATATATATTTCCAGTTATCCATAAACCACGATCCGAAATTCCGCAGCACCGCGGCTTATACGCACAGGCTGATAACGTGGCGTCCGCAAAACCGTAAACAGCCCTTAAACGCACCCTTAATCCTCATCGTGGGGCTTATATCTTTTCCCCCACGTTGCGCCCACAGGGATTGCCTTTATAAATATCTCAATCTTCTGCCCGCATCGCGCCGATCGATCGAAATGGCGCATTTGCGAATCCGCTTCTTGTGGACACAACGATTTGGATTGATGGTTTTATTTGACGGCACACTGTTTATTTTTATTTTATTGTTTATTTATTGACCGTACGAATGCTACGATTATCATTCTCACAGAACGTCGAAAAATATATTTGCGTTAATTTAATAGAAATATTTCTGCGAAGATTGTGATAAAAAAATGGAAGCATAAATTTGAATAATAATTAACAGAATATATTCCGCAAAAATCATAATAACTCTGTCATCTTGCGATTATTTAATATAATTGATACAATTTTCAGATTGCTCGGATATTTTGGATTAGGGATTATAGAGTTCTTAGTACTGCGTTTGTTGAAATTGCGAACTTGTTGATCCTTTAAATTTCGCTATTTTCTACTCTCTAAATACTGGATTTATTTCAAGTATTTTATATTGCTGTACTCTTTTGATCTTTAGATTATTTTATTGAAATTCTAACTTCATAAATTTATGGATTTTCTTAGATTATTAGGTTTTTGAATTTAATCGTTTGTTACTCTTTACATTTAGTTTTTACGCGATCTTTATTTTAAATTTATGAAATCTTGCATACATACAGAATACACAATTACAGTCTTCTCTCAATTCTATTTAAATTCACTTTAAATACAAAGTCGTATTTGAAGTAAACTTTATATATAAGTTTTCTTTATATAAAGTTTATATATACATATATATATACCTTTTAAGCGTAATTTACTTTCTTGAATCTTTCACTTATATCGTTTGTCTAAGAAGATGCGAAGCTTTTTCATACAATTTACAATGTATAATGCGTTAACACAGTCACTTTGCCATCGAATCACGATCGGTTCTCGTAGAAGGCATTTTGCCGGTGCAGATTAGCAGTGACGCGTGTATGCAATGTCGAGAGCCAGAGGCGATTTCTGACCGACGACGTAACGAGTATGACACGCACTATTAAGCGCGCCGAGAGACAAATCCTTTAAGCCAATTTACGCGGCTAACTCGGCTCACGATCTTATCCTCCTGGTAATGGCAATGGATAATGACGAAAAAACTCTATAAGCACCGAAGGGCATCGCGCGCCCTCCGCTCACAGTGAGGTACGTTTATTTCTTTTGTCGTTGCGACCAACTGTGCCGTGCGGATGCTACTATCCACGGTGTTTTCATTCCCCCAAGTGACGTAACCTATTAAGAAGGGGAAGAGTGGAGAAAAAAAAGTTGGGCGAGCGAATCTTCGAGCCTGTCGGCTATGGGCTCGATCATCAATCTTCATGGCAGACCGGAAGGTTTTCTAACGCGTTCGCGTTGCGTAAAACGCTTTTCCTGGAGGCAGGGAAGGGAGCGGGAGAAGGTATGGCGTTCCGAAGCTTGTCACGATAGTATCATAATTATCGTTCGAACCGTGCGAAGACGGGCGAGTCATTGTAGGCATTAAAATTAGATGGTTGAAGAAGATGCGGGAGACACGCGTGTTGTTCGCTGCAATAACGGTGGATTGTAAATAGGCAATTGAAAAAAAAATCGTAGAGAAAGAAAAAGAAAGTGTTACATATTGCAACTTTAATGAAAAAAACGAGAATGAAATTAGCACTAGCCAGATCAGAATTGCTAAAGATGAAGTTACCTCGAGACGCAGAGTGTAATCTTTTAATTAAAGCATCTCATTGTAAATGAGAATTCTACGCCGCAATGCAACTGCGGAAGTACGAGGAGAAACGCGGCTTTCCTCCGCGCTGTTCCATTATTATGCAATACTAAATTACCTGCCACGTGTCGCCGAGTTTGAAATTCCGACACAGTCATGACACGTAATCGAAAGGATATGAATTTTGTAAGTAAACAACGTGACTAATATAATTACGGAGAAACGTATTTTTACGCGAGACTTTTACATTATAAACAAGGATTTAATTAACTTACTACAAACAAGAATTTAATTAACAATACTTCTTTTGCAAAATATCTTAAATTTTCTTGAGTTTATAATTTATTTATTTTACTAATATCATTGAAGCGTACTTCATATTTGGTGCAAGCTATACGTATTATATCGTAGTGTTAAGTATCACGAAAGACAAAGAGAGATACGAGAGGCCGCAAGTCGGAGCGGGGCTAATCTTGAAGGACCTAAGTAAACCGCTTCTAATGGATCCTGTCACTGCGCTTCAGGTTGCCCGCATTTTGTGTACTTCACTCTGGCGGACTGCACAGTGACGTTAATAATGGGGGAATCTAGTGTGAAGGGGTGACAGAGTGTTATGATAGCCGGAGGAAACAACGGAGGCTTCTGCGAGATTCTTGCGGGGTCTTCGTAAAATTAATGAGACCGTCTCAGAATGTCTCGAAGATAAGCGACATTGTTCGTGTTCCCCTCCCGATCTTCTTCATCACGTTTTTCGACTTGCGCATCGCGATAAACATATGTCGCTAATAATGTCAGGAAGTTAGAAGCTTAATGATGTTGTTACATCGTTAGTCTATATGCCGTAAAAAAAAAAATATCTTAACAGAGCGTTATCGAGTTGGATCGATCGAATCTTTTATCTCGCACTGAAACTTTAAAATTGTTGACATGCGCGAAAATTCTCAAGTATCGTAGGAAAAGCGACAGGTACGCTCCGTGCATCAGGAAAAGCGCGCGCAGCAATCAGAGTTTGTTCGAAGTTGCGAAAACATAGAACATCGTGTCTACGTACTCAAACTCAACGAGTTTTCGAAGCTTCTTGTTCTCAGCAGTAGCGTCCCTTTCTTCTCAAGGATTTAAGTCTTTATTTTAAATCGAATTCTCAACTGACACATGTTGATATGTATGTACGACAATCCGCATAAATGATCCCAAATTAAGGAAACTGCAAATGTACCAATTCGCTTCCTAGTAATTATAATATTCCTAGTAATTATCTACGCAAGAATATAATCTTGCGATTTTGGAATTAGAATATATTTTGAAACTTATCTGCCGATTTCTTATGCTCCTGACTAGCCTAGATCTTTTTAATAGATATTTATGATGTTGACACTTTTTGTACAAGAGTGTTATCATCTTTTACTCCCGACTTCGACATTCGCGCCGGTTTCGTACGACTGCCTGTAGTTAGAATCCTCATCAACAAACTTCCCCGTCGTTGAATTACCGTCGATCCTAATAAGTCCCCCATTGACACGAGGTAGGCAAAGGCATCCGGGGCGTGGTCTGGAAGGAGCAGTGCCTTGAGGTGCCTTGCTTCGGTAAAGGCGCACCGGCGTCGTGTCTCTTCGACAATTCATCCTGCCGTCGCGACCCTTTGTGAAACGACCGGGTTATTGACGCCCCCTTCCATCTGCCCCCTCATCATCCCCCTCCCCTCCGTCAACGACGTGAGGCAGCATATATATCGCGCACGTATCTCGAACTTGGGATCCTCGGGATGACGGGTGCAGATATATTCGATCGTCGATAGGGAATTCTATCGTTCCCTAATCCTATTCGGTCGAGTATTAACCTCTCGCTGCCGTTCCTTTCCCAAAGTAACGTAGCCCCGAGCTCGTCATCCTCTGCATTTTGGCTCGGTAGCGCCGTATTCTGAGTCGTAAAAATAACAGAAATAAATATACATTTTAATAATCGAAAGTCTGGAGTTTTTTAACTTTTGGATATTGTATTTTTTTATAATTTTGTCTATATGCATTTTGTGACCTGTAAAAAGTATCTCACACGCGTGAATCAAAAAGTTCAGATACGACTTGAGGAATATCATAGATGATTATAGAACTATACATCAAGAAACGTCGTGCCATTAATAGCACATTTTTCTGCAGTAACGATCTGCTACATTCGACGGGTGAATCATAAATAACTCTCAACGCCGCTACAATTCATCGTTTATACCGTCATATTTTTCTCCCCTTGTCTCGTGACATCACCAGATCGCGATCAGGTCGAAAAGCGAAAATTTTCTCGTCGATATATAACGAAACTGCAATGGCAGATGCATAATGGTATCGCGCCAGTAGAACGGGCAAGTGCAACGATTTCGGGCAATGTGCAGGGTTGAAATAGATCGAGGGTAGCGGGAAAACGAAGGAGGTGGAGATGGAGGACACAGGGCGGCGAAGATATATACCTCGCAGTCTCCGATCGAGCTATCAAATTGTCGCACTGCGGTAGTGGTGTAGGCAGAGTTTTAGTCAGACGGTCGCGCGGCCAGGCAGGCTGACTAGAAACGGGACGCGACTACTGTCAGCAGCGCGGAAAGAGCGAAAGAGAGGAACATCGAAAGGGGGTGGTTGGCGAAGACGCGCGGGAAGGGGTGACGTGAGTGGCTACCAGAGAATCGTCGCTTACGATCGCAGCTTGTTTCCGTCGAATACTCCTCTCTCCAATGGCATTCCATGGCACTCTCTAACAATTCTGCTTCTCTCTCCCTCTCTCCTAACTCTGTGCTCTTTCCCTCTCCTTCTCCCCCGTCTTTTTCCACATCCAGGTACTCCCTACGTAGTCTGCCTCCTTCTTGTCCTCTATTCCTGTCGCTCTTCCTTTCCTCCAATCTCCACTCCATTCCTCTCCTCTCGAGCCTCCACTCGACTCCCAAATACTGCAATTTCAGCCTTGTCGCCACTACGGCACTTCAACTACGAAATGATAAATTCCTAGCCCGTCTGCCCTGCCTCGCCGTTCCTTCCCTCCATCCCTCGTCTCGTTGCCTGCGTTCCCTTTCCGCCAGCAAGCGTTCTGTGTTTCCAGCGCGGTTAAGCTCGTTCACTCAATTGACTCGATTGACTAGATTGCTGCCTTCGTAACTGCGTTTCTTCGCCTCTATTGCCTTTGTAAAGACACTATTGCGATAGAATGATGGAATTACATGTAAAGTTTCTATCGTTTCGTTTTCGAAAGTACGACGACTCATAATTCTTAACGAAAGATCATCTCATCTATATGTATTATGTTTATTCACGTGTTGTAAAATTATTTGCAATTTTCCATTGCAAAACATAGTACCTCTGACGCAAAACTACGCTCGCAAATACTTCCGACTAGACTCACGAACATCCGCTGTGCCATGGGAGAAAGGCTTCGCTTTAGTATTCCTACGAAAGATATACGCAAACTGCCGAAACTTCGACCTTCTCTCCTCGGCCGGCTTGTTCGACGACTTTAATCGGCGGGATGCTCTAGCTCGATAGGCGGAATCGAGGTTAAACGAGGCTACGTCCTCGAACGAACAGTCGAAACTTCCGGGTAAACAGAGAATGGCCCGGAGGTTCCCATTCGGATCGATTAACGGATATAGTATGTGCACACGCGACAGGAAGAGCGAGGGAAGACAATTGGATGAGCATGAGACGAGTAAAAGAGAAGGAGAGAGGAAAAAGAGAGAGAGAGAGAGAGAGAGAGAGAGGGATAAAGATCTGAATAAGGGCAGATACACAAGCTGAACTATTGCTAAGGATACACGAGAATGGAGGAAAGAACGTATAATGAACCATACAATAACCACTGGCAGAAGCGTGGAATTCCCTATAGCCGGTCGTTTTCAGAAAACCCATTAACCCATTTGCTCCCTGTTTGCTCGAGGCACTTTATGTCGCCGATATGTACCTGAATTCGCACTCATCGAATACGTACCGCGCTTAATTACGTACTACTTATTGCTATGAAACTATTAAGCCGCCCGACACTCATATTTCTTGAGTAGGTTTCATTATACTAACGTCAAACGCAAATATTTACCGAAAACTCAATAAGATCTCTTTATAAATAATTATAAAATCTCGTACCAGAATGGTGGATATTTCAATAAATGACATCATAAATTTAAACAATTAATAGTGATATTATTATACAAGATTATGGATTATAATAAACACACAAAAAAAGTTGTAATTATTTATGTAAATAATATCGAAAAGATATATATAATTTTTAATTCTATATATTTTTAGCACAGTTTTTTTTTATTATAAGAAAAGAAAACATCGATTTGTTTCAAATACGATTATTGCATATAAAATATTTTGTATTTTTTTAGATTTTTTTAGATGCATATGTGAAAAAATATTTTTATATGATTTTAAAATTCTTGTAGTAATGTTAGAAATAATATTTTCAACTTGCTTATATTACAAAAATTTATAACTGATTTGAATAGTTTAAAGTACTCATCTTTAGTAATGAGTGGAAGCGTTTTTAATTTGGAAAATTTTTAATATTTAGTGTTTAATTTCTATATTAAACCATTAATAATTATTATAAAATATAAATTAAAGCATAATCTAACAATATTCGTTTTTTATTTTACTTCTTAGAAAAAATCTTCTTCTTTTCGATATTGGGCGATATTCCACTAAATATTGATCGTATTTAGAGCTTAATTTTTGTAATAAGAATTTTTGAATTATTCGATCCCTTCAAATATTTAAAGGCATGAAATTCTACGACTTTAAATTTTTATCTTTAAGTTGTGATTAGTTGTGATAGTTGGATTGCTGTTAGTATAATAAATAATTGTTAATCAAAGTAGAATGCAACTGATGTATGCTGTAATGAAAAAGAATGGAAGAATATCGGGTCTTTATCTTGATACCGTGCTCGTCCCAATATCATATTCTCCGAACGTAACTAGGTCCGCATAATATGCCAATCGATATTCTCTGCGAGAGGCGGTTGCCATATACCCCTTTTATACTATCGATACGTACATCCCGACGTATGGAGGCGTGCGAGGTTCTTTACGCGTCTGTATATTCCACGGGATGATAAGTTCTGGAAAATTTAGTGAGCCCCCTGCGAGACGACAAATCCACTTTTCATGCGCCGGGAAGACGGAAATGTATCGCGCCGTTGGAAATCTGACTTTTGAAATTCCGCGAACGGCCTCGCCATAAATTCGGCGAATGTGCCTGATATATTTATAGATATCGTGGATAGAAGAGGATTGTGCATGAATCCGTATCACGCACTAAAGTTATTCTCGTAACAAGTTTGCGTTCAATAAGTCAGACGTATATTCTGATTCACGATACGTTGCACCGTACGTATCATTGCGATACTACCAGATTTCACCATACAGTTCAGCAGGTATTATTATGGTAAGATATCGCCATAATGTGTAAAACACACGAGTACTATGCGAACTGATATGCGCATAAAATGCGAGCTGGCGAGAATCGTATATGGCGTTGAACGTTTTCATTCGCGATACATACGCTTCTTCCAAAGAATGGAATTCGATTTTGGAACAAGCCGGATGGCATTGCGTCGCCCATGAAAAAGTCATAACGCCACCGTAATAGTTTTATGAAGTTTAATATTTGATCATATTTTTCTTTTATTTGGTGCGATGTGTCCGTTATTTTTTTTTTCTCGCGATGCACCACGTTCATATTTGACGATGTACAACCTTAATAATTTTTCCATCGCGATAACAAACATTTCGTTAGTTCTGTACCCTAAATTACGTCTAATATCTTTTAGACGATATCCTTTAAACCTATCCCGATCAATTCCGTGATAAATATCGACACGGACTACAGCCATTTATAGGAAAGGTTGGCCACGAAGAGGAGCGATCGCGGGGGAGGATAATTTTTTTTTTTCATGCAAGAGGGTTGGCGCGACAGGAGGGTAGGAGGGAAAGGGGGGACGAGCAAACAGAGAAGACCGGAGGGTGGTTCTGTCAGGCCGCCTCCATCAATCTTCGGCAAAGGGATGACGCTAATACCCACGAGGAAACGTCTTCGTGGTTCCTTTATCCATAGAGCATTCCGTATTCTACATTAGAGCGTATGGCGTCTGGATAAAACTCGGGCCGATTTCTGAATTCCATACACATGTGTGTAAATTTATTCTTGAGAAATCTATGATTATCGGTTTTGATATATTTATGTCGTCGTTATTAGAAAAATAAATTTTTGACTCGTATTTTTTCAACAAAGACTGCCGAAGTAAAAAGTTTATGTTATTTTACACGTGTGCGATTCAACGTAATTTATCTTGCGCGTTTACTTTTTTTCGCCCTTTCTACAAACCATTTTTTCAAGAATGAATCTTTAGATATTATACGCATATCTTTCTGCCTCTCAGATATATGTATACATTACATGTCGATACGTTTTGAATAAAGACACATCATATAACGTTACAGTCGTGAAAAGCAGGCGGGAGGGAAACTTTCGAGAAATCATTTAAGCTTCGTTCTGTCAAAGAATTAAAAGAATCGCAGATGCTGCAATCGCGCGGAGTAAATGCGCCTTCGGGTAGTCGCAGCGCGAAAGACGGGAACCGTAGAAAAATGGACTTTTCAACTTATTACTCCTAGAAGCAGATTATCCGTGATTGCGCTCACCCGAGCACCCGTCATGAAGCGGGCGACTTGCCGCGGGGAGAGAGGTTGGAAAGGAAAAGGAGGGGAAACGAGAAAGGGCAAGAGTCACCTCGCGCGATTTATCAATTTCACAGGGAGACGAGGGAACTTTTTAAATTACAACGCGCTGATCAGCCTCGTCTTTCTCTCATTTCCCTTATCTCCTGTCTTCCTCCGCTAGACGCGCCGACTTCCTTCCCGGTCTTCCTGCCGAGTAATTTGCTCGACGAGACGCGTTGCGGAGACAATAATTATTATGCATCAAAGGGAGCAACTGCCGTTAATCTAATTTGTTCGTTTAGAGACCAACGGACGTACGATGTCTGTATAGAACGCATCTATATGCTCGACTCGATTTTTCTACGGTCGTACAAACGATAAAGTATTTCAGAAGATTCCGGCTTCGCCGTGCGCGAGAAGCATTCTCAAGAAAATAGGGAAGCATATATATTAATGCAACGACACGCATTCTAGTAGAATCATATTTTCGGTGTATACGAGGGATTTCTCGCCGTCGAGAGAAAATCATAAATCGTGCGAGACGGTACCTTACTCCGACAGTAAGCTCGCAGATTCGTGTACTACGTTGTCGTGCATCTGTCTCACAGATGCACGCGTGAGATTTGCTCGTCATGATATCTAAATCTTAACTAAACGATTTTCTAAAGGGATTGTGTGTACTTTGCGTCGAATGATACTTTGTGCCTTGTTTCTTCGGTTTTTTGGATTTTCCATTTATTATATCCGTATAGAGGTTTTCGTGACAAATAATAAAGAAAAGAAATTTTCTTTATTATTTACTTAATTCCAATATTTTTTGATAATTTTCTCCATTGTCTCACACACAATATTATTTTTTTCTAGATCAAAATTCCAATTATGCAAAATCCATTCGAAATTAAATGAAGAATTAGATTTTCATTATCGGTTTGTACGTGTGTTTCTCTGAAACTTAAAATTCATTATTTTTAATTGCTTATAACTTGAAAACCATTGATTCCTTAATTTTATTATTAAAAATAAACGATACTTGACGTTTTCACGTGAATTTACCGAATGTCACGGAATCGCGGAAGCTATAAACTGAAATTCGGAGAGTGTTTTTAAGTTCATCGAAAATTTCGTGCGAATGCGCTTATCAAGCGTTACTTTGCCAATTCTGTGACCGGGAAATTACCGTTTCGGCGCGAGTTCCGGGCATCACCGTTGTCGATCGTAAAGAAGTTTCCGAACGACGCGTAATTGGAATGATAGCTGGAGGAAGGGTTTCTCAAGCATAGGTATAAACGCGCGGTACCTTTTTACGGTGAAAGCCTTTGTTCGATTTCAAGTACCCGTTTCCTGTACCTTTTACGTAGCCGGCTAGCCCGATACTTTTATTCCGCGATGGTGGAAAAGCTGGAATCAGATAAGCGAACTGCCGCCAATGGAGAAGCTGCGTCAGACATCACTTCCGAATTTAAAAGCGCTAGCTCCGAAGCGATCGTAAGGTTAAAACGATAGAAACTGGGTCGCCACGGGTAGAAAATGCGAAAATGCCCTCTAGTTTCACAAAGATTACGATATGCGAATATATTTTCTATGGGTTCTAGAATCTAGAAATTCTCTTTGGATTCGTTTCATTCACTTTTCGAAATATTGCAGAATAATTTATTCTCTCCAGAATAAGTAAATTTAATCAGATTTCAAAATATTTCGCCAATTAAAGTGTTGTTATCTTCGAAGCAACTTCGGAGTACGATATCTTTCTGTCACATCTCGGAAATTAAATCAAGCTCGTAATAAGTTGCTTGCCCGACACTAATTGCCGCTAATTGACTCAAGAACGTTTAATTAAAACGGATTTTCTCTTAGTTTCGTCTAAAATAATTTCCACGTCAACTCAATGTTAAGAAAATTGTATATTTACCGGTGACGAAATATTCTAATTATTTCATAACACTTGACACAATGCAATTTCGCAGCCAATTTCTACGTTGCCTATATTGCAATGATATTACCATATTTTTAATATGGTAACGATATTTTTAATAATTTATGGCTTCCATCTATTGTTTGGCACACATAAATAGCATTCGTTAATCGCTTTGTTTTATTCAAAGAAAATAAAAACAGACGCCGCGAATATATATATGCGCGTGACACTAAATGTTTATTTCAATATCACTAGATATGATCCGTTGTTATTTGCTTTGGATGGATGGCTTATATTTCCTGGTGTGGAACGTGCCTCGTAGTTGGTACCAAGGATCACGGAAACCACGAAGCTTGATTACATTTTGCTATATTTATGGCGGGGGAATCCTAATTTTATTGTGAAAAAAATCTCTTTTACGCTGTATCTCGGTATCAAGAATAGGTTTATTTATAAAATTTGGGAAAAATTATTTTTACATCATGTTTTTTAAAATTTTATAGTTATGTATTATATAGTATATATGTGTATATATATATACAGTAGAAAGAGAATATGCAATTTGGCAATTTTATTAGTTAATAGATAAAAGTATTTGATAGTAGTTTTAGAAGAGTATACATTTACATATTCTATTATTATAAATAAGCATAATTTATGTTGCTCATTTGCTGGTATTTCAATACTTTATATCGGCTTGTGAAATGTCCCCGGATTCTCGATCCATTAGAAATCGCACTCTCCGAAAACAAAGTTTGATGGTAACGTATAAGCAGTTGTACAAGAACATATTCTAATGTATGTGTGTGACTTCATTAGTATGTATTATATACGTTATGCGGGGGCCAATAAAAATGTTACGCGTTCCTTGCGTATCGAAGCGAAAGAACAAAGGTGTGCGGCGCGTTTTAAAGGGCATGGAAAGGGAAAAGGATAACAGCGACGTAACGCATTATGCAAGAGCCCGGATAAGAAAAGCTGAAGGAACGGCACAGAGAGCGACGTAAGGCGACATAGAGACCGCGAGAGGAGAGGAGGACAAGGAGATGACGCGCTTGGAGAGGATCAGGAAACGAAAAAAAAAAATAAAAGAATAAAAAAATAAAAAGAAAGAAAGAAGGAACGGAGAAAAATTGGCTGCAGGTAACGGGATTAAGAGTGCTACTGCACGCCCGTTACCGGGATCATCCCGCAAGAAACTTTGCACTCGCCAACTTTTAATGCTGCGCCGCAGAATCCTATCCCGTGTCTCGGCCGCTTCTTCCTGTCTCTCTCCCCTTGGCATTTTCTACGCTCGCCTTCCCTTTTGCCTCCCCCCGTCACTCCGTGCACTCTTTTCGCGCATACTTCTCGGCTACCGGGGAATTTAGCTTAGAACGATTCTTGCTGCAAACTTTAGCCGTCGTGAGAGAGCGACTCGCGATCTTTACAACGAACGTTCTTTACAGCGCAAAGTTCTCGGCGAATATCGATGCATCCTGTTTTTGCATCCTCTGTCCGCGATCGTCGCGCGGATATTTCCTCCGAGTACTTTCTCGGAAGTACTTTCGACGGATATGAAATATAGGGAGGGATATATAAGGGTACTTTTGATAAGTAGCCGATTCGGAAATTCTCGCCCGAGCAGACGCCTCGTCTGCAACGATAAGAATATTTCGCGAATTGTGCCGATTTGAATATCGAGCCGGGACTTGGAATGTTCATAAAGAACGCGTCTGTCTCAAAGAAACTCCCTGCGAATTCTCCGCCTTTTGGATAGCGCGCTTCCAAGCTCGATCGCGATCCGGGCAAATTCGATTCTAATCTCAATCGCGCTTTCTAAGCATCTCTCCGCAGAGTCGATCGACACCGGTCGACGTGTTCTCGTCCCCGTTTTCCTTTCTCGGTTTCGCCTTTTGCCACATCGACAGGAACGAACTCCCGTACTCGATTGAGATAGGACGGGAAAAGGGCAAACGGAAAGGAAGGAAGGAAGGAAGGAAAGAAGAAACCGGCCGGAGAACGGTCGTGTCGATGTGAAAATACTGCAGTGATCTTGGAAATGAGGTCGATACCCACTTCCGTGCGTCTCGGTATCTTCGATTCTGCCGACGATTTAGTCTCGTAATGGCTCCATCGAGCCCGAGAAAAACGAAGAGATAACATATAACTGTGCAGGAAAGGCGTCCTTCTGGAGTGAAATTGAGGAACCCTGTAGAATATCTAGTGACTCTATCAGAACGGAATATATGTGTGTCAGACTGTTATTATTTATTCAATTTGTATGCGGCGCCAGACGCAACGGCTAAAGCGGTTTCACGGTAGAAAGATGTTCGTAAATTTTGTCGTAAAATATATGTGTGAGGAATATGTACAAAATATTGGAATATATCTGCCAATTTTCTCAAAATAAAATGTAGACAAGACGTAAAAGAATATATACATTCGGATCGTTTCACAATTTGCAAATAAACTGTGTAGATATAAAGATTGCGTCGCAGAAAATTTTTATATGAAATAGTGTTAAATGAGGCTCAGGATAAATCTGAAGCCATTTCTAAAAAATTTAAACTTCTTTCATTTTACCTTCTCGCGTGCGAAAACGGAACATTACAATTTTCCACTTTAACTTTATTTCTTCCACCTGCGCTGTTTTATAGTGTAAAAAAATGTAAAATATACTCCCTGAGAAAACACAGTTTTCTGTTCTGAAAGTTTTTTGTTCGCTATTGGCGAGAGACTATTTTAATAAAAGCTACGATAAATTATATTTTTTTCGTTAATAAGAATATTCACGTATCTACGTACATACTTTAGCAAAAATGAAAGTGTCAGTATCACCCATCGTGCGGCACGTGCGCGCGCGACGAAGATAACAGTTTTGTCGTACACAATCTCCGGACAGATGATCCGAAAAAGTACGATCCCCTAAGTACGACAAAACGTTACCGAGAGAGGACTTTGTACGATCCCGTGCAAGTTTACAATAAGCGTCGCTTACGAGCCACGAAAACGGACGACGTGAACCGTTTCACGACCATAATCCGTGCGGGCGGGCGGTATACGATCCTAGATAGGCTCCCTGGTCTTCGTACGATCCCCGGGTCTATGGGCGAGGGATCTAAACAATCTCGCATCCTGCGCACGAGATCCCGGCATCATAGGCAATAAAGCCCGGCTTTTGGTAGCTTTGCCTTTTACCCTGTCCGCGTCCCGCGGGAGTAAAAAGTCACCGACTATTTCATCCGGCTTCGTTTTCCTTTACGTGCCACGGCGGGTCATCGTCGAAATCTCGACTCGTTACTTTCCCTATCTCTATTCTTTACGTTCCTCCAACCCATTCCCGTCTCTTCCCGTCCGAAGAATGTACAAAGACTCGCGATGTTATTCGAAACGATAATGATTTCGGAGTCTGGCTTATCGGTTTTCTTCTTATTACCGCAAGACGGAGATTTCATACGGGAAAGGAAACTATTGTGGTTTGAGAGAAGTAATATGTTTCGTAATAAACGGGAGACGAGAAAAGTATCTTTGAGAAAGAAAACAGCTCTGTCGCTATATTAATATTGGATATTTTAACAGAAGTTGCTATGCAAGTTTTCCTTAAGCTTAATTATACGCAAAAAACGTATTTATTATTGTTATAATCGTTCTTGCTTAATTTTAAATTGATAATCAAAATGTTTTTTATAAATAGATAATTGAATAAAATTGTGATATCGGATTAAAAACTCGCGTATAGATAGGAAAGAGTAAAAAATGGAGATAATGAAAAATGAGAAAATATGATCTGTTAGCTTTAATGAAACGTCTGTCTGAGCAGCCTTTTCATTAGTTTGCAGTTAGTACGTAGCATTTTCTGTCACACGCCCATTGTTTCATTAGTCTTCATTATTTAAGCGTTACCACATCTGGAAATCAAGGCCATTTTTAATTAAACATCAAATGCATTTTATCGCGAATTAATCGAAAGATAAGATCCTGTACTCACACATTTGCATTTGCGTATATTGTGAGTGCTTAATGTTCTAATTTCGCTTGACGCGAAGAGCTCGATGTCACAAATTATGTTTCCGCTAATTGTAAGAAGAGATAAAATGCAAATGAGCGCATAAGGGTAAATCTCTGCTATCTATATATACTTATTTAGCGAGTTCTATACATATATATATATATATATATCCCTGAAGAGCCGTCTTGCTCTATTTGGCAGAGTTTTTACCCGATGAATATTCAATGGAAAACCGGTCGCGCGCTCCCCTTTTACAGCGAGTGATTTCTTCGGCACGCGGGATGAGATTTATTATTCTCGAAAACACGCCGACGCGAAAAACGGGAGGCGAGCGCGCGTTTATCTCGGCACGTTTATCCGCAAATATTTATTCGATCGTAGCGCAATTCCTTCGCCCGTTGTGCCGATACGCGAACACGGCGCGTACGTATTAATCGCGCGTGCGGGATATCTTCGCGTGAACGTAAATTTCTCGACGCGCGCGTGCACACGCACGCAACAGGGATACAAAGGCATCATCCGTCAAACTGTCTCGAGAATTCGCCCGATGCGTTACGAGCACGCACGTCCGTACCGAGTTCTCTGTCGCGACACTTGCGCGCCGCGACATCGCCCGTTTCCTCCTAGAGGGGCGGATTCGCCGCGAGAGATGGATCGATCGAAAGGAGGAAATGGTCCTGACGTTTGCTACTTGACCGTTTCGCACGCGTTTGTCATCCCTGCTACACAAGTAGAATATCACCGATATTAACACGACGCGCAATCTCTACATGAAGCGCAGAGAACATCTTGCATTCAGATTTCATCGATCGATACAGCTGCAGACGTGTTGTCGCAATTGCATACATAGGATGATGTGCAGCAACCGTGCAGCAATCATGAAGAGCATTAATAAGATGAAATTCCAGGTAGAGAGATTTCTGAAACTACATTTAAACAGAAAACCACGTTAATCTGATTTTTCTCTATTTATTTAACTGTTATACTTTCTCTGTAACATATACGTACATATATAGTAATGAATGATATTGAAAAATGGATTGGATTTTTAATTAAAATCTCTCCAAGTGATCATTCTCATTGACGTTAATTTCTGCTAACTTTCTTGCTCTATACTCAATTACTGTATATTTTTCCTGGAATCTAAACTTTTCGTTTCAATTTGAATTATCTTACAATTTCAATGTAACTGTCATTATTATTATTTTTTTATTTTTACATAACATTTTCACTCTGTATATCTTTCCTTTTAAATAACATCTCAATGTTTTATTACGAATCAACATTTTGAAATTTAGCGGAAAATAATTTGTCGATCGTAATTTATGTCGCAAAATACACGATGGTCGATGGTCGTAACGTTTCCCACGATCAATTTTGCTTCAGCAATTTTACATTTGTTTCTCGGTTCAGGTATTGTAGAACGTATAAGCATACAGCGTTATGATCGTCGTATCTTTTACAAGTATTATCTTCACCTTTACCTGCTTCTCACGTGTATCCAGAACGACGTCGTGCGATATCGTTAGCGCGTAGTTTCCTTATAGATCTGTATATGGATATGGGTCCGATCGTTCGATCGCAAATAAGAAACAAACGGTTACACGCGCGAACCGACGTTATCCCGCGCGTCTTGTTCTCGCGAAAGATGTCGAAAATAACGGCGTTCCCTGATGGTTTACGGATATCGCACCGTAAAACGCCCAGCGCCCTTGATTTCGCACGCTCGTACGCGTCTTCTACGCGTGTACGCGGATGAATGGAATGAACGGGGCGAGAGCGTTTTCGCGAGGTCGGTTGAACGCCGGTGAAACGATCAGGTCCGTTTTCTCGCTTCGTTTACTTTTACGCGAAATCGTGGAGAATTTCGCTCCTTCTTTGTTCGCCGGAACGAGGATGCATTCGTTCATCATAGCCGTGGCATCGTTTCCCTCGCATCTTTTTATTTCTCCTCTCTTTCTCTCTCTTTCTCTATTTCTCTTTGTGCATCGGTACACATCGCTAGACGATGCTTGTGTGTGTGCACGCGATGGCTTTCCCGTTTCTTCTTGGCTCGTAAGATTTCGCCAGGATTTACGAGGAACGAAAGGTGAGCTTCCATTTTCGCGGCGGCGAGAATAGGCTTCGTACGTTAAAGTTGCAGGGATATCGATTTCTCTAAGGATACGTAGAAGAGACTCTTTCGTTCTCCCGTTGATGTGCGAGGGTGTGCGTGGTTGCGCAACTGGATCGTCAATGGTATAAATTTCAAGCCGCGTTTGCATCGTTGAATTGCAATCTTCGGCAGGTTGATTTCTACATCATATTTCGTGTTAACATCTGTTTTTCTTAATGTTGTTTATTAAATTTACAATTTAGATAATATTATTTCGCTATATTAAAATTTTTCAACATTTCTAGATAATTTAACTCAAAGGTGTACGCGCGAGATCACATAGAAACTTTTTATCTTAATACTCTTTAAAATTAAAAAATTAAAAAATAATATTATTTTTATTTAAATCTGTCTTTGCTAAATAGAATGAAGATTAAATGTGTTTTTATAAAGGAGAATTGTGAACAATTAATTCATGCTTATTACGTCCGGATAGATAACTAGATTCGTTCAGATTTGTAATAATGTAAAAAGTATTATTTTATAGCGCTCTTCTCACCAGACACAAAATTTTATCACGGCCGAACTGATTTCCGAACGCCCGTTCTAACTACGCAACATTTGATTAGATATTGATCTTGTATTGACAAGGGAGACTATAGGGTGATAAAAGCAGCGCGAGTCGTGATATTTGCCGTAACGAGCTGCGAACAAAACGGCGCGGTGCATGACAGGCAAATCGAAAGCTTTGGCGCGAAATAATTTGTGTTCACGCGATGAATCACGGCGCACCGAGGCTGAAATTACGCGTTAAACAATAGCGTGTCGATAACTATAACTGTACGTTGAACGAAGTGGCCCGCATCTAATTAGCGTAATTAACTGGCGCTATGTCGTTCCAGTGATTTCCTGCCGTCTAGTCTGCGCGCAATAAAATTAACGTACGATTCGACTTACAAAAGAAATGCATATAATGTACAATGTCAGTTTTGAAATATCTTTTATCGCTAAATGCATTTAATTATTCTGAAACATTTTTATTAACTTTAATTAACGACCTACAGTATACTGTGCCAAAATTATAAAAATTATTTCAAGAATATACGGGAAATATATTTATATAGAAATTAAACACAAAAAGATAATTCTTTTCATGAGTTAACAAAGCATAAATATCTGGATGTTTTTTTATTTTTTTTATTTTAATATTTTAACAACCGGAATTTCTGTATATATTTCTATATATTAATTAAAATACATTTTTTTCTGAATATTGATCATTATACTTGATAAGTTAGTATCACAAAATAACGATAAATGCTGCATTAATCTGAGATAGAGGGATAGAAAGTACAGACGCGTAATCGGTAATTTCACATCATGAAGCAATAAAGAGCCGCGGAATGATCGTGGAATAGAACGTCAAATGTCGAGGTGACAGCGTGAGCCCGTTCACCAGGAGGGGTCCACCACAGGGTCCTGATGACATTTCGTCCGATGGCGGACGTATCGTTTCGCGATTAATTCTAGCACAGCACGATACCGACGCTATGTAGACGACCGACGGTGCAATCGTTTTCCGTTTCTAGATGAATAGATGCGTACACAAATACTAACGGATTAATCCGTTCTCTCTCTCTCTCTCTCTCTCTCTCTCTCTCTCTCTCTCTCTCTCTCTCTCTCTCTCGCTCTCTCTCTCTCTTTATCTATCTATCTATCTCTTCCCGTGGCTTCGCCGTACAGCACTGCGCTCATCATAACCCATAAGTCATATAATGCGTGGTATTCCTAAAGCTTGCACATCCTGCACGGTATAGGTACAATATAACGTAATGGCAGAGTTGAAATCCCTCGCGACATCTCTTTCTCTTTCCTATCGAGGATTCCCCTTCTCGCTCCGCGTTCTACGATATCGTGACGAGTCTCGTTCGAGTGGATGATGGATGGTACGGACGTACGCGCGGATCGTGCTTTATAATCAGGTTTCGGAACATCGTTCATCGACCGATGAGCCTCCAATTGGCCCATTACCCGGATCCCAAAACCAATTGATTGGATCCATGGCACGCTAAAACGTGGGTATTGCATGTGCTCGGAGCCGTTTGCTTATCTGCCTTATTGGGGTTGTGCGTTAGTCGTGTAATGCGATGCGTTCCATATTCAAATTTAAACGAAAATTATTGTACGCACAAAAGCGTGAAATAAGCGAAAATAAAAAAAAAAGAACTCATGGAGAGAACGTTGAAAATATTGTGATCTGTTGTGGTTGCATTGCGAATAAATTCGGAAACGCTGTGCGTATCATTGGATTAGCATCGAGCAAAAATAATGTTCCACCTCGACGGTCAGAGGACGAGGAGATGCATCATGTATCAGAAGTAGAAATCTCGTCTAGACCCAGCGGGTCCGAGTATTTTAGTTTTATCGAATCTCTTTCTCCCGCGGGACTTTATATACGCGCGGTTCTGACTGTGCAAGAGAGCCCGCAGGGTCCACTCGATTTACACCGCAGCTTTATGGCTTCGGAGCTTTGCTCGGCGTATCGTCAGCAAGAAGGATACGGAATCCAAGAGTTTTCCATGCTAGAAAAATGTTGTATTTCTGAACGAAATACTATATATAGACAGATTAATCACATCAGGATACATACAGAGTGGATGTAGTTTTCCAGCCAATTTCGAAAGTTTATTAGCTTCTTTGTAATTACATATAGCGTTTCCCTATCGTATTTTATATTAAAAATAATTGATGAAGTAGATATTTTAATCGTAGCAATTTAGAACAGAATTATCGAGCGTTCGATAATCGTAATATAATTTCTAGAGGTAAAAATGAAAGAGTCGATCACAATAGCCGATCATTGTGTGATCACGGCAGATATTTTGATTTCATCGAATCTCTTCTCTTTCCCTCGGGACTCGATGTTTTCGGTTCATAGCCTCGTCGATTTATCGCGAAGCTATATGGCTTCGACGTGGCTCTAGAATTGCATGTATGTGCAAATATACGACCGTGGTACGCACGTAATATATGCGATACTACGTTCCGCGACATCGATAATTAATTATATAGTCATAACTTGCATGTGCAGACTGTTCGTTAATTAACGGTAAGGTACAAAGTATCGTTATCGTAAACGTGCTTATGCTTTTTAACACTTTCATGTTATAACTTTATAAACCAACACTGCACCGTTGCTCGTTTACCTTTACATAAATCTGAAAGTTCTAATTTTATACGTTTAGACAGTTTAGGTAAAATTAATCATTTTAGAGCGGAATCTTACTATATTAATTCACATACTTATATACATATATTCACATGCGTTGTTATTTGCGAGGCGTGTTTTTTAAGTAAGGTCCGTTTTGAAATTAGAAAATAAACTATGAAAGATAAAAATGATTTATTATATATAGCCAAAATAAGCTACATTTACGTTATTTTTCCACATAATCATTGATTTCCACATATTTTTGATATCGTTTCATCAGCTATCTTATTCCATAGTCAAAAAAGTCCGCCGCCAGTGTCTTGAACCATTCATTAATGCCGCTCTTTATTTCTTATTCTTTATTTTGGCTATAATAAATCATTTTTATTTTTCATGATTTTTTTTACAATTTCAAAACGGACCTACTTAAAAAATACGCCTAATATAATAAAATTTAATATTATCTATTATATATATGTATGTGTGTAAATAATAGTGAAAGATTAATATATTAATAGCATGATAAATTTTACATATTATATACGCATTTATATTAAATATAAAGACAATTTTGCTTCTCATAGTATTTAAAGATTATAGAGAAAGTTTATATTTTTATATAGATATCTTACAGCGATATCTTAGCGTTGAATCCAATTATTTGTATGATTCTGAAGCTACAATATCTCATATGAAGATCGCATAATGTTATCTCACGGTAAATATAACAAGATTAATTTAATGTTAAATGCGAGGTATAAATATATAATAGAGTTCTCCGTGTTCTCGTTTATATCAGTTTCACCAGAATTTAGCGAACTAATAACAGAGAGATTTGGCGGTTAACATAATAATAAATCAACACAATATCCACCATCAGTAATCGGATAATATAACACAGGCATTAAACGCTCGCTCATTCATTATTTACATGCCAATCGATAAGATCGCAAACTCCATTAACTCCTTGTTCGTCGCTTCGACCGTTAATAATACGGGCAGCATCGATGATTGAAACTTTAATCCGCCACACTTGGCGGGGCAAGGAAGCATTTTGTAATCTCACCTCCGCTTCTCCCCTTTCCTCTTTCCCCGTGCTCACATAGCCGTTCGGAAACTTTATGGTTTCGCGGCTTTGCGAACTACGTAAACATAGCGCCGCGAGCGACGACCTCGTGCACCGATATTAAACGCGACCAGGGGGAGGCCTATCGAACTCTCTAAATGGACCTCCATCGTGTATACGCACTTGGAGCACCGTGTGCGCCGAAACATAACCACACACAAGGGGATATGCCAACTATATACACGTGCGATTGGTACAAATGTGTGTCCAGCGGTCGGACGGTTAGTCGACTGCGCGTCGAACCGTGAAATTATCCTCCGATACCGGAATCCTGTTACAACTACTCCCCAACCTCCACCTCGCGCCCCGTTGGCGTCACTTTACCCCTTTCACTATTTTATCTCATGCTGGATAGAACCGCGTCTGTCTGTCATGCATTGAACATTATCGCAATGACGCTTGATCGAGGAGAGACGTCGAGATCCTCCGCTTTACTGATTTTCATTTATATCTCTTTGTTGACGAAAATTCGCGAGGGAGCTCGAGACTCATCGTGGTTCTCTTTCATTTATTCTCTCCTTTTTATTTCTGTTATCTCGGAAACAAGATTTGAAGATCACTGGTATTATTCTCCTATTATTCGGACTAATAAACCACAAATGCAAATTGTTGAACTGTGAAATTACATTTCGATTTTGGTACGCCATTATTAAGCGGTGCTACATGCCCTTTTGCGATTTTCTGTCCTGATGGAGCTATTATCGCGACCATTCATGGTATTATATAGAGGTGCTACTTTCCACGAGTCGATATCTTTCGTTCAATAGCGATCATTTATTCGTTATTCGAAGTACACGAGTTGAAAGTTATTGATACGTAAATATCATTCTTTGTTCAATATTTGTTTGCCTCTTTTGGATGTTTTTGCAATATTATAAATTTATGTTAAAGACGTACATAATGTAGAATATCCATTTTCAAAATATGCGATATATTATCGTTAAATGTTTTCTGGCGTTCTGTTAAATTTTCAATTACGAGAAGCTTTATTTTATTTTCGTTACTGATGCATATCGTTATGACTAATAGAAATTATTCACGATCTCTCTCAAATTTTTTTTTATTATTGCCGAGGTTCGATCCAATGGCGAATGCACGATATTTTTCCGTGATCAGCGACGAGCTACCAATCGCAAACGTGTTTCGTTTGTTCAAGAGATAAATGATGGCGATAGCCAATTTGATTTTTTGATTGGATCACGCGCTCTGTTCGGACTAGTCAAATTTGTAAATTCGGTCGCGTTCATCATCCGGGCGAGGCCCAGAACGCGCCGATAAACCGCATCGCGTCACCCAATAAAAAAAATCAGGCTTTTTTGAGCCGAAATTAGTGCCAGATATCGACTATGCCATCGCTATTGATCAGCAGCGAGTTATTTGTTGTGACTTTATCTTCAACTAACGATTGACGACATTGCAACATACACACATATATACAAAGCGCACTCGAGATAAATGCGCGCGTGAGAGAAATTATTTGACTGATTGCTCTATCCGTTGCAAAATGAGGTTTTGGCTGCAAAAAATCAAGTATGCAAATTTCGAGCATAAAATTTTTTGATAACGAAATCTTGTCTCGCGTTTCAATTTGATTAAGTAATTTGAATACAATGTCCACGTTTATCCCTGCCGCGATTTTGTATGGCCGAAAATTTACGATTAATTTAGACTGAAATTCATGAAAACCAAGGAAATACGAAATAAAATCGCCTTTGAGCTTCTGTTCAAGCTCCCTACGCGAAGAATTTTCATTTACGAAGTAAGCTTCTCACTTTCCTGAATTAGCGAGCCGCATTCGAAAGGTTAATCCTGCAGGTGTTACGACGTGGAGGCGTTTTCGGAGAAGTGTTTCGTAAGTGGATTCATCCTAAACGCGCGTTTAATCGGCCACATGCTATTTTCGAAAACGAAATCCCGCAATTTTCAAGGGAAATTCCATTTTAGATTCGTGCTCTTTTCGTCCGAGCATTGACAGGAACGTCAAGAAAGATTTTCGTTAAAGATTTTTTCGAGTTAGTACGTAAAAGTATCCGTGCGAACTGACGTATTTTTATTTTATAATTATAAGATGATATAGAAAAATTACATAAAAAATATATTTTATATTATCATAAAAAATGCGCGACTCTCTATAAAAGAATATAGATACAATTTTTTAATTGAAATTATACTGAAAATAAGGTTATTTATTATTTAGGACAAACTGTCTCATATCCAATGAACAACGTAATTTTTGCAAAATAATTATTTTATTGATACATTATTGCATATTATATAATAATGTTCGATTTATAACTTGCATAAAATACAAGTTATATTCTTTATATTCGATAAGGCTTCGAGTTAACATCCACTGTACGAGATTTAGTATTATTAAAAGAAAAAGCGTCCAAGGAGATGATTATATATTTCTTCATACGTGTGTGTATATACAATATACATATACGTATGTGTGTGTATATATATGTGTGTGTGTGTGTGTACCGCACGCGATGTATATCGATTATCTGAAGATTACCTATTCGCGATCCGGCGAGAGTTACCTCGTTGTAAAATCTCAACTGGTAGATATTTAAATGCAAATTGAATATGGACTCAAAAGGGTCAGTGCCTTCCTGATCCCATTCACTGTCCCTCGTGCAGATTCTCATACCTGCGGAAAATATCTGCTAGATTAGACGATGTCGCACGTGTTGCCTGGATCTCCATGCTAACCAGCGTATATCCCTGACTGCATTTCGGAGAAAATTCGATAGGAAGGTAACCAACGACACGTCGCTGCTGGAAGCTTAATCTGGAGCTTGTTTCGGAGAGCACGCAGCGAAACGATATTCGTCGCGCTATAATACTCTACCTTTTTTTTTTATTTTACTCTTTCGATACGAAGTATTTTTTTTTAATTATTCGTATTGTTTATTAACGACTGACAATAATAACTGCCGCACGTATATGAATCACAAAGGAGAGCGTGTACCTTGATATGCGTGTTGAGTTATTAACTCTTTTACATTGTATTTCGTTTGATTTATATTCCGCTGCAAAATGTTTTTCGCAAATATTGATGCGATCCGCACGCAAACGAAAACTGAACGCGCTCCACCGCTGAGAAACGCATTCCGTGGGATTAAAAATGAAACGGGATAAATCGTTTTTTGATACAAATGTTGAAATTCTGGTATATCGCGCCAGTCGATGATCACCGTAATCTGCCAGTCGGCCAGTAATTTTTCGCGTACTACCTCGCTGGCCATCAGGATCGATCGGCTAAACACCCCGGTTAATACCCGGTCGAGCGCAGTGCGAAAGTGTCCGCTTTAACTATACAAAAGCGAGCAGGCTTCGACGCCCGGCAAAATGTGTTCGGATGAAAATTCTATAATTGGATCGTCTGCTCGTTAGTCCCGAATCGACTTCCGTTAACGCCCGAAACGAGTGCGCGTACGTGTTTCGCGAGGCTGCGCCGAGAGTGAAGGGGAATGGGAAGGCGAACGGGAAAAGAGGAAGTGTAAAAGTGTGAACGGTATTTGGTAAAAGTGGAAACGGCGGAAATGCGGGCGCGGACAAAAAGTATGAAGAGGCAGAATGAGAGAAAGAGATACGCCGAGGGGTAAAGAACCGCGGTCGAGGAGGCGTTGGAGGAAACCGCTTATTCAAATTGTACGATCAGTCGGCGGGGCCAACCAGCGAAGCAAGTATTGCTTCTGGAGAGCGAATATTAGAAATTCAATGGCCACCCAGTATTTGCATAGGCGATCGATACGCCAATCACGGGAATTTATTAAAAAAGTATGGAGAGATTTTGTCCAATTAAGAAGCGCGATAGAAACGTGAATCGAGCCTAGGTCCCGAGGCGATTACAAGTTAATTATCTCGTTTAACTGCGCGGTTAAATGGAAGAGCGAATGAAATTTTAGCGAGCCGTCGATTATCATAAATGGACTTGCGATTATCAGGACGGGCAGGTGCGCCGTTCATTCAGCTTTAATAGTCGAGTAACGCTCGTTAAAGACACTCGGCGGTGCGACGTGCGCTCTACGTTTTAATACCTTTTAATAAAATAACGTCGTGCGCGTGCGTCCCGATTGCGCGTCTCAATTTTTCGAATTCTTGCCGTATTACACGCTTGAAAACGGAATAATGCAATTAGTAAATTTTTATGCGCAATTGAGCTCGTAAAACTCCGCTTTGCATCAGTTTCGCTTTGCAGAATCACGCTAAAAGCTTTCTTTAATTATTGCTGAACGCTTTGTAATAAAATGATGATTACGCATTTATGCTTTAGGTATCACTAATATAATTTGGAGAATATTTGTCGCAATTATAATTTTATATAATTTTACATAAGAGGAAATTATTTTTATACATCTTTTTTATAGTCGCATGTATGTCCAATTATTATTACATTTCGTATAATATTTCATATGTGTATAATAATATCATGGTTTAAATTTGTGATCAGAATTATCAGTTATATATTGAAAAAATGGGCATTAAACATTATTTTTGGAAACGATTTATAATAATATTTTACAGGTAATGAACAGATAAATGATAAAGCATTAAGACGGAAATCTAAATGTAATTCGAGACTTAAATGATAAATGTATGTGTACATATATAAATGTATGTACGGTACTGCTGAGCTGTCAAGATTGCAGTACTGTACTATCAATATTCTCTACATTTACATAATCTGCGCTATCCTAGATTGACTGCGGCCGCAAACCTGAATTCGACACTAAATCAATCCAATTTTCAATATATCGCGTGTATCTTTAGCTGTTGTGGAATTAATGGCCGAGTTTTCGATTCACGACACATTCATGTTTCCGGTTTAATTTAAACACACACACACACACGCACACACACACATATATATATATATATATATATATGTGTGTGTTTAATTTTGAATTGTCAAAGAATATTGAATGTTCTTGCTGATAAAAGAATATAATCAATAATTTAATATCAATGAATAATATGTAGAATTATAAATAATAATGTACTCACTGTCTCTTTCTCTCTCTATTTGTACATTAAATAAATTCAAATGCGTTTATTCAGCATTATTCATTAAATATTATGGACGAAGTTAGCTGTAATTCTAGTTTAAAGCTGTTGTTTATAATTTGAAATAAAATTTTCTTTTTTTTTGCAGTTGAGTGAAAAAGCTAAAGTTTATTCATTAGCTTCCGACTTTAAATTTACATGGGTAAACTGACGATAATTTTGTACATTACTGTGTACTCTAAATCTCATATTCATCAGTGCATAACGTCATACATCAAGCAACTTCGTTTACGAATATCATGCTGACGTAGCGCAAACAACACGATACAGCTGGATACTTAACTCCCAAAGTTGAGGCACGGGGCTTGCCTTTTCGATATTTACGCGAACGTCAAGTTATCGTGTGTCGAGTGCATAGCACTACTCTCGTATAATACATTTCGGCAAGCGGTAGCAAGCACAAAGGAAATGGAAACGGACCGTTGCCGCACGGTCGACGAGTGTGGGCGGATGAGTTATTCCGTTTCGTTATTTCGCGATAAATCATATCGATTTCTCGTCGATTATGATTCGCTTGTAAATCACGTTCTTTGCGGGGTCAGCCAGCCCGCCGACCCAGCGAGCGCGACCCGGTCCATAAATCGCGGAACGAAATGAAAAGAGCGCGGCCACACTAACGCGGGGGTGCGAGGACGGTGAGACAGCAAATTAAAAAATAAAAAGGAAAGTTTGATGCGCCAATTCCCCCTAACGAATTGCGGTGCACTACGTGCGCACTATGGCGAGCTCGAACGTACGCACGTCGCGTCGGAGCTTTTCGGCGACGACGACGACGACGACGGCGTTTAAGCACCGCGCGACGGGAGTAAAACGAATCGTTTGTCGCTTTAAATATTCACGCTCGCTTTTTCCACGCAAGCCCCTTTGCTACCGATCTCGTCGGCAGATAGCCAAATTCCGTTTTGAGAACCATTCGGTTTCGCGAAAGTAAGATTTTTATCAGAGAGATTGTAAATCACATGTAGAGAGATCGAAATCTCGGTTTTTTAAAATCAATAAAAAAAATGATGTAAAATTATATTAAAATCATAGATTAAATGTGACGGAATCTCGAAATTTCGGTTAAATCTAAGAGCGTTAAAAAATTATCGATATTATTTTCAAATTTTCATTCTTCAAGGTTTTGATTTTTTTTTTCAATCTTTGTCCCTCCCTTTGGATTAGTTTTAACTTATTCATATCATATATTAAAACGCGTGGTGTGTAACATCTCTGGAAAGATTTTAGTCAGATTTGTAGCGAAAAGATTGAAAGTAATATTTAAAATGGGAGCGCATTAATATCCACGCGAGCCGCTTTGAGGGATATTTTTCATTAGCCGGCGTAGTACGAACTTCCCCGCAGAAAGTGCAATCAGAAAATTCCGAAGCCGATCGATCGTCGAACGAAATAAGAGACGAAAGATAAAAAAAAGTTAGTGTATATAATGTAAAATCCTATGCAAACGCGCGCGCATAGCGAAGACAATAGCTTATCTTGATTACTTTTAACCTGAAACTTGTCTTTCTTACTATACAGACTTTTATCAAGGTTTTATTTCCCTCCTTATTCATACAGCTATTCCTTTATCGAGAAATGCTCTCTTTATTACAAATTTTGGCGATATGATATTTATCCTACGATTTTCGACAATATTTATTTTCAACAATAAATCGGGCATCGATACATCTGCTATTTCGGGACGGAAGACAGAACTGTAGCAATGCCGAAACGGTTGCAAAATCGAAAAATTCGAAATGTTTTTTTCACATAAATACTCGGTACATCTCGTCTTTTTCCATTTACAGCGCGATGTTGCATCGCTTATCGTTTATTTTCTTCCCTGCACCACATGTTACACATTCGTTCCAAATGAAAATAAATGTCACCGCCAAAACAATCCCGCCAATATTTCTCGATCAACCAAATTGCTATTTTGATAATTTATGATTACGTCTTTCGCAGTATAATAAACAATATTGCGTAAATATGTAACAAAGCAACGAAAAAAAAAAAAAATCTATCGTCGGCCGTATGGCGAATAAAAATAGCAATTCTGTCGAGATGATAAGATTACACCGAGTATTCCAAATATATAAACTTGCCGAGTGTTCTGTGAATACTTTCCGAGTACGCTATTTCCGCTACTGACATTCGGTTGATATTTCCTCCTCTTTACGATAACTGTAAATTGAGTTGCCAAGGGAATATATACCGATGCTTTTCGAACTTGTACAGCGTTTCACTAAGCTGTTTTATGTTCATGGGATGGGGTGTGGGCATGAGGTTGATGGGAGCCCGAGGTGAAAAGGGTTGAAGATGGTGGCTCGTAAGGGTAGTGACAGGTGACTGATGAAACCTCTCCGACCCGTAGCTATATTCGGGAGTACGCATCAGGATCGTAGTCCTCTTCGATCAAATGCGTCTCTTTCACGTATTTGTGTTTGTAGGAGAAATTTAACCCGTTGGAGCTTCCTTTTCGATTCACAATCATTTCTATGTTGCCCTTTCGATTCCTTTTTTTTTCCTATATGCTTCTCTAGCTGTACTCTAAAATCAAATTTATTTCGCTACGTATTTTACAAAAATGTATTCGTGTATTAAAATTTTATTTTATAAAACATCGATATTTTTGTTTAAAAGTTTGGAAATTTTTTCTATTTTTGTATTTTTAGCATTAATTAAACAGTAAATCCTTTTCATTTTGAATAACTTTTGTTTGATTGACAATTCTTTATTCTATAAGTAAGATATGACAAGTAGAATTGAAGCGATTGATGTTCACACGACGCTTCTATACAACTAATTGATTATTGCTTAATATTGTTTTACGTAATGATAGGTTCGATCGTGCCGTTATCAAAGCGAAACGACATGGAAGGTATTTACGTAGAGAAGCATTAAAAATGCTACTGGATTTTTCACATTATGTCGTTAAAAAGGCTGTCGTTAAAAAGGCTGTCGTTAAAAAGGCTGTCGTTAAAAAAGTGTCAGGTTATTTCAATTATTTATTAATGCAAAAATTCAGATTATATACTATATAAACAAAGCAACATGAATATTACAGCGTTAAATGTTAAATTATATCCTGAGTGAAAATTTAATTTTATTATATATTTGTATCCTTGAAACTTTAAAGGAACTCTTTAATTTTTACTTTAATTTTCATATAATTGACAAGTTATTAATCTCTAGACATTGCAATCAGAAAACATATTCAGAATTAAATAATTCCTCTATAAAGCGTTAACAAACTTAACAAGCGGTAACAATTTTGTGCGGGAGATGAAAATGAAATGCGCGTCTTTCGTAAAGATTGAGTTGATACGCGGACGTTATTATGCGATACGATCACGCGAAATAACTTTCATCGGTGGCTGCGAAGATGAGCTCGTCATTAGCCGCCGTTGGGGGCAACAAGCATTTTACATCGCGCTACCAACGTCAAGCCGATTATGTTCCGCGTCACCGCCACGAGCGAGACTGTAATTGGGGACCGCGTTATCCGGTCAATCGTGAACGCCGCCGGCAACGCATTTTTAGCGCAAATCAACAGTCGTGGTGGAATCGAGCCTCCTGACGAGCGTGGCGAGGGTGGCCGACGAGGGTGGCCGCTTTACGCAGGGGATGACGTTTGACGTTGCACGCGATAGATGCACGGCCTGCCGGTTATTGCTTAATGCTGTTTCACGTGCAACGAGCTCGATATACGGTTTCATTACGTTTTCATCGGTGAATAAGGGCTTTTCGCGCATCGTCACAGCGAGTGCTAGAATCATTTAAATATCTTTTGTTTAATCTCTCCCTCCTGGCTTTTGCAAATTTATTCCCTAAAAATCAAAGGTAGTATAACGTAACTATTATAATCTAATATATTAAGGATATCACGATTGATTATTTTTATAAGAGAATACCAATATTATATAATTTTGATAAATAATGTTATAATTTGATTTCATTACATTAAAAATACAAAATAATTCAAAGATCATGAATTTAAAAAATTCTTTTTTTAAATTCACGAATTTGTGAAATGTGGATTCAAATAGTTTAATAATGATTCATAAATATAAATGTAAGCACTTATATTTTCAGTAAAAAATGAAAATAATCTATGATTATATTTGTATTGTATAATAAATATTAGTCTAATTCTGATTTGTACAATATTAGTATATTAATATATGTTATTACGTCAATGTCTCAATAATTATCATTTTTTACTATAATTTATTATAATTATTTTAGCGATATAATATAATATTTTTATTTATATTTTTAGTAATATCTAGGTACACTAAAATAAGCTAAGAAATTTTTTTGCATCGCACGGACACGAGAGCACGTTAGGCGCGTCAGCTGATTAAATTTCGCCCATCAATTTGTATCTCCGGTGCGTAATTATGTTCGTGATTGCTTCGCGTTCTCATGTCTTTTTATCTGTCTATCGAACATATCAAATGTAACGACGGACGATTATCCGTATATTAGTCGATTCGCGCGATCGCGAGATAGATACGTCTCTTGATATTCATAATTTATATATGCTCTTTGTCGACGCGTGAAGCTAAGGGCGTCTCACATGACCGACTTGTCTTAGGCTGAGTTCCAAAATTTACTCTGCCAGTATTGGAGATCTATGGTTCACGTTACGTATATTTATAGATTGTCAGTGCTGACAGCGGAATTCGAAACGCAGCCTTATTCGCCGGTAAATTTTATAGTTTATAATCGCTCCGCGTTTTCGTGTCTTTTTTATACTCTCGATCGAATTCTGCGTAAAAATGAGCGTCGAAAGCGCCGAATAAAGACAACGGACGACCATCTCAGTGTATATAATTACAAAATAAATACATCTCTCGATATTCGTATGTTTTTTGTCGCGCGACGCGTGAAGCTAGAGGCGCGTCTACGTGACCGAACTTGTCTTCGCCGATCAGCTGATATCGCGCGATGTCGGCGTCGGTGTGTAGTCGCGGTCCCGCGTCTCGTGTCTTTTCTCAGTCTCGAATTCTGCGTAAAAATTAGTATCGAAAGCGCCAAATGTAACAACAAACACGATCGTCTCAGTGTATATAATTGTACACTCGCGCGATCGAAATAAATACGTCTCTCGATATCCGTAATTTATGTTCTTTGTCGCGCGACGCGTGAAGTTAAAGGTGCGTCTTACGTGACCGAACTCGTCTTTTTCGCCGAGCAGTTGGTATCGCGCGACGCCGGTGTGTAGTCGTGTTCCCGCGTTCTCGTGTCTTTTTCACAGTCTCGATTGAATTCTGTGTAAAAATGAGCGTCGAAAGCGCCGCATAAAAACAAGGGACGACCGTCTCAGTGTATATAATTAAATAAATACGTCTCTCGGTATTCGTATGTTTTTTGTCGCGTGAAGCTAGAGGCGCGTGTACATGACCGAACTTGTCTTCGCCGATCAGTTGATATCTCGCGACGCTGGTGTGTAGTCGTGTTTCCGCGTTCGCTTTACGTTCTCGTGTCTTTACTCAGTCTCGAATTCTGCGTAAAAATGAGTATCGAAAGCGCCAAATGTAACAACAAACACGATCGAGACTCAGTGTATATAATTGTACACTCGCGCGATCGAAATAAATACGTCTCTCGATATCCGTAATTTATATTTTTTGTCGCGCGACGCGTGAAGTTAGAGGTGCGTCTTACGTGACCGAACTCGTCTTTTTCGCCGAGCAGTTGGTATCGCGCGGCGCCGGTGTGTGGTCGTGTTCCCGCGTTCGCTCCGCGTTTTCGTGTCTTTTTTCATTGTCAGTCTTGTCGAATTCTGCGTAAAAATGAGTATCGAAAGCGCCGAATGTAACAACAAACACGATCGTCTCAGTGTATATAATTGTACACTCGCGCGATCGAAATAAATACGTCTCTCGATATCCGTAATTTATATTTTTTGTCGCGCGACGCGTGAAGTTAAAGGTGCGTGTCTTACGTGACCAAACTCGTTTTTTTCGCCAAGCAGTTGGTATCGCGCGGCGCCGGTGTGTGGTCGTGTCCCCGCGTCCGCTCCGCGTTCTCGTGTCTTTTCTCGGTCTTGTCGAATTCTGCGTAAAAATGAGCGTCGAAAGCGCCGCATAAAAACAACGGACGACCGTCTCAGTGTATATAATTACAAAATAAATACGTCTCTCGGTATTCGTAGTCATGTTTTTGTCGCGCGACGCGTGAAGCAGTGGCGCGTCTACATGACCGAACTTGTCTTCGCCGATCAGTTGATATCGCGCGACGCTGGTGTGTAGTCGTGTTTCCGCGTTCTCGTGTCTTTTCTCAATCTTGTCGAATTCTGCGTAAAAATTAACGTCGAAAGCGTCGAATGTAATAATAAACACGATCGTCTCAGTGTATATAATTATATACTCGCGCGATCGAAATAAATACGTCTCTCGGTATTCGTAATTTATGTTCTTTGTCGCGCGACGCGTGAAGTTAGAGGTGCGTCTTACGTGACCGAACTTGTGTTTTACGCCGAGCAGTTGGTATCGCGCGGCGTCGGTGTGTACTTGTGTAGTCGTGTTCCCGCGTTCGCTTCGCGTCCTCGTACTTTTTTATCCGTCTTGAATTCTTCGTAAGAGTAAGATTGTCGAAAGTGAAGAATATAATGACGGACGATTGTCGCAGTGTATGTATATAATTAGCTCGCGTGATTCGGATAAATACGTCTCTCGATATCGTCGTAAACTACGCCTTTTCCCGCGTTCTTCGCGCACGTTCTCTAAAAAATTTTCAGTGTTTTCTAACGTACGCGTTCCGCGTTTTTTTCCTAACATTTATTCGTCCGAGCATCGCGAGTGTTGTTCAGTGTTCGGAGTGACGAAAAACATCGAAGAGAGCATTAAAGCCGAAGGATTAATCGAGGTACGAGAATCCCGCTTGTGTGTGTCTACGATATTCGCGGTTGGCGCAGCGTTCGTCCGCCATGTTTACGGTTCACGCGACGATTCTCGGAACTTGCCGGGGCGCCCGATTCTCGGAAGATCTGGTCGACTGATAAGCGCGTCGTGCGCGACGAGTCGAATTATTTTAGTGTGCGTCAGAATATTTTCGTTCCTTCAGACGTTTATCTTGTTTTAGCTCTCGTTTATCTTGTTTTAAGAAAAACTGAAAGTAAAAAAAGAATGAGAATATGATCGATGAGAAAAATTAATAAAACACAGGACTTGATGTGTAATGTGTACAGAAATGTAAAAAACAATTTGACACTTAATCTATATAAGAGAAAAGGTTATTTATCGCGCGCGTTTCGCGTTATTCATGTAATCACGAGTGTCGGAAATGCCGAATAAATTTACGGGCGATCGTTTTAATTTATTAATCCGTTTTTCCGTATAATCTATATTCTAATATCAATCGCGTTTCATCGAATTGTCAAAATAATTGCATCTTGCGTGTGTTCCAGCAATGCCCGTGTATCGAAATGCATCGAAGAGGAGCACATCCAAGAATCGTAATCTACCGGATTAATCCAGAGAGATTATCATGCAGAATAATGGTATGTGTCATTTATTATCATCGTTCTTTATATTATTTCTCTCGTCTCTTTTTTTCTCTTTTCCTATTATTACAGTATTTTTTACTTTTTATGAAAATGATTTACATTAGACATTTACATTACAGTTAAAAAAAGATCTTGAAATACGTGTTTGGAAAAAATTAAAAATATTATAAAACTTTTAATCGCTACCGTATATATCTTCAATTTACTTGTTAGTTTTAAATTTTTATCATTTCCATATGCAACACACTTAATTATGCATTTTCACTTAATTTTAAAAAGAAAAAAATTTATAAAAATTGAAATTTTGTGTTTCTCGTTTTGCACAGCTTCCTAATGAGTTTATTCAAAATTTTAAAAATTTTGTAAGAGTTTTTAAATTGGAACAGAACGGCATATAATTAAATTAAATTCGAAAATTATATTCTGTTATAAAATCTATTCGACACCATATGTGATAAAGTAACAATAATAATTTCGTATATATAAATGTTCCGTAGAAAAATCGCAGCGTTCGATTTGCACGATTTTGTGTCACATTCATTTCCATATTCTTATCGTTGCTTTTCCTTTTGCATACTGTAATAAAAAAAAGGAAGAAAAAAAGAGACGAGGAGAAGAAAAGCTATGAGATTACGGTCGTCGTATAAAAAGAATTTCGCTAGGGAGGTAGTTTCGCCATCAAGCGCTTCCGTGCTTCTACTGCAAAAGTGACATACACGCACACGTTGTACAAACGATAAACTTTTAAGAACGACTGGGGTAAAGTTTATCGTGTCGTTGAGAGGCGCACTCGTAGTCAAAACCGATCTCTGTCTCTCTATTGCGTTGTTATGTTAGAGCGCAGTTTTCGAAAAGTACATCGAAAAGTTGAGAAAATTCAGAGATGTCCGAACAGAATTGAAGAAAGCGCGATTTTACCACGTAAATATCGGTCACGGACACATATATTCGCGGAATTTTCATACTATTTTTGTGATTATTTACATATACATAGCAATGACGTAAGTTTTTAAATTGAAACTAATATTAAAATATTAGTTGCAGAATAGATAATAAGAATGTATTGAATTGTAACTATTTCGTCATCTCGCCTGCATATTATCGACAACAATATCCGCGTCAATTTCCTTGAATGTGCACGTGTGTGTGCAAGCGGATATTTAAATAAAATATGTCAGATCGCGTACTGTGCGAGAGTGCACGAGTTTTTCGCGCAATGCAAAATTACGTCAATCTATTTGCTCGTGGCAGATTTACAATCAACTGAACATATTTGACTTGTATAGGCATTTATATTTTTCACCATTTTCTCTAACGAAAATACGCTATACATAAATCGACGAGACCTAATTTTTCGAGTTTGACATTTTTTTTTATTTTTTCACGCGCGATGTTTCTGCAGGTAAAATAATATTAATTATTTAATTAACGCATATAAGTATATATTTATATAAAATTTTTCATAATCCAATATAGAAATATTTTAATGAAAAAATAATAATGAAAAATTAAGCTTTATTATTTGTAATAAATTTCTTGTGCTTTTACATATGCGCTCATAACACGTTCGAGTTTTGAGTTACTGCTTGCAACAAAGTATACTATATGATATTTTTGACATATAGTTTAATAAATAATTTTTATATTTAACAAAGCAAATATAATTATTTTATATTATATGAAACATTGCTGCGCATGAAAAAATATTTGCAAGAGATATTTGATTTTTAGAAATGTTGAGAAAAAAATATTTGCAGTTTGTTGTATAAAATATATATAAAAGCACGTTTGGGAGTAAAATTTGGTGACTATCTATATTTGCAATTTACACATGTTGACATAATTTCCAAAGTGAATTAGAGTGGATATTAAATTATGTATTGCGTCACGAATTAGGCAGATTTTTGTGAAAGAGAAATTTAGATGACACGCAATATATTCAAACGCGTCGACATATATTTCCTCTTGTATAAAGTCTCTCTTCCGCGCAATAATTTTTCATACTACCGCGCGTACTTTATTTCCTCTCAGAAAGTTTCGCAGTTTTTGATGGATCGCGACTTACTCGCGGCGAAATTGGGTCACGAGAAAAATGTGCAGAGTAATCTCGTCGTTAGCGTTTATTTTAAATGGGAAACACAGCGATGAATTTCTAATACGAGAAATTTTTCTGCATATTTTAAAATTGTTCTTGTACATATTTGTATATTCGCGAATATCGTCAACGGATTGGCGATGAATGAAACGGTCTTGAGACTGCTGTATTATTATTATATTTTTTGTTTTGCTTATTTCGCTCTGTATATCTCAACTTTCCGCGCTACTGACTTACGCGCCGATTGAGTTTCGATCGTTCCTCTTCCACCTGCGTGATTTCTCGTTATCTTCAGCATACAGAGATGTCGTATTATCGCAGGAATGACGCAATATTATCGAGAAATACCGTTACCGCAACAATTCCATTTTTTAACTATCGATAAAGCTCAAAACTTTTCTCGAATCGCGTGCATATGTTGAATCTTTATAGATTTAAAGAATCTTTGAAACATTTTAATATGCAAAGTAATAGAACGTTTCTCCAGCAAATTCGATCACAGCATATTACGTAAAAAAGCTCATAAAATTACATTTCATCTATTATTAGCTGTCGTGATAATCTAAATATTTTTAATTTTACTCAGGATTTTGCAATGTTAATTGGATCTTTTCTCTTTTTTTTTTCCTCTAATTGTAAGTGAGAAAATAGTTGTACTGGAATTTTTGCGTCAGCGGTCGCGTACGCTATCACACACCAATGTCGCCATTGTCTCGCTTCTACATCGTTCCGCGAATTACTTCGCGTCGTGTAGGTAATTCCTTTCTCGTACGTCGAACTGGGTCGCGACAACCGCATTTGTTCCAGAGAGCCAGAACAACGAGTTCCACGTAGTATTTTCGTGCCAGTAAAGTCGTGGAAAAACGGCTTGCGACTCGAAAATAACGCGAAATTCGTGGCAGAAGATGCGCGAAAGAACGGCATCACGACTTATTAAATTCAGCCGTCATCGTCCCTTCACCCTTGGTCAGTCAGTGGGATTTTCCCTTCCCCCTCCCCCCTCCCCCCATTTTCGTTCGCGCCCTCGGACGATTCTTTCCTCTCTTCACGTCGTTCCCGCGTAAATTCTCCGTAATTTTATGGCGATCATTCGCATATATATTCCGTGACCACGCGACGCGACGTTAATTACAACCCGGACTTTAATTTCAGACGGGCGCGATTATTAGAATAAGCCGCACCGCAGACCTCGTACCGTGTGCGTTATTGCGGCATGCAATTATACGCGTTGCCCCTCGCGGGGCCCCTCGCTGGGGCGTTGAAGATGATTCTTGGCGAGCAAATGGTACAGCAATTCACATGGCGCAGATTAATCTCACGATGCTGTGAAAATTGAAGAATCGTTTTGCTAGCCGTTATTATGAACTCTTTAACTTTATCTTTATCTTCTCCCTTTCTTTGTTTGCGCTTTGTCGTTTTTATATCGTTTCGTTATGAAACGGTTGTTTTAAAGTTATTCAGAGTAACGAGATTGGCATATAAACTCAATGATATAATAACGTAACAAAATACGACTTTGTATACGTTTTATTTAATTTATCTCATTAATATCTTTCACTAGAAATTCTTATAATGAGGAGACTCGTATGAGTTATAACCGTAGGTTCACACTTGATTCACGTTGCTGTCTCGCGGTGTTAGCTTAAAGTCAGTCGACATTTGAGTCTCAATAATGATCATAAATTGCACACATACGCACTGACGAAATGTGTGTTATCTTCTTTATATTAACACAATTCCCGTTTTCAACGAGCAGTTGCGCGTTCGCAAGCTTTAATTGGGGAAACAGTCCTCGACGTGCTAACGATGCCGTGAGTAATAGTAACAAGTAGCGGTTAAGTAGTAACAACAATATGGAAGTCTCTCGAGGCTTTGGCAACTATAAATGTTTGCAGTGCAGTCGCCCCGTCAGAACCAACTGTTATTGGTCTCTTTCTCTTTACGCGTCCCTGACAGCCTGCTCGCGACATTCTCTCTTTTCGTCCGTGGTTTCCTCTTCAACTTATATATATCGCCAGCTGTCTCGCCTGTTTCAGCTTTCTCTCGTTCGTCCTATCTCGCGTACGGCGGCGGCGGCGAGTTCCTCTTTGCACGGCGTAGTCTCGTTCATGCAAGGCAAAGTACATACGCGACCGTACCGTCTCTAAGCCAGTCCCGCGTTAACTCAGTCGAGTCAATATTTTAGTTAAACTAGTTCTCTCCTCTTAAATTAACGATTTACATCGAGCGCATCTCAATAGCCCGCTACGAACGAGCTCGTTTGGTTATCGGCTTCCTGTAGTAGTAGCTTCCTGTTTTCCGTCGAATATTCTCCAATCGGAATCCGGTTTCTTATTTAGAAGACGAGAGAATCGCCCGGTTCTTCTACCGAGTTTTCGATAACCGTCTTTCGATTCGTACCTTATTATATAATCCGTAAACTTTTCATTCATGTTTAATTATATAATGTCGCTTATTCTGTTTTTTAAAAATTCTGTTTGTTTTTGAAAAAGAAAAAAAAACAATATATGCAACGAGCTCGTAATTCTGCATTCTGGAATTATTCCTCGTGCGGCAATCAACGTTTGCGTCCTTCGAAATGTCAACGCGTGCGATCTATAATCTGAGGATGATGCTCGCCTCGAATATTTCGACGCCCGGGTCGTTGTCGCCGACGAAATGGTTCGTTAACGGCGGAGACGATCGTCATAAATGTGACTACGTGCTCGCGAAAGAGAGAGAGAGAGAGAGAGAGAGATAGTGAGGAGAGCTGGCAAATAGCAATAATAGCGGAAAGTTCCGGACTGATGGAACTCGACCGACCATACGCAACTCCTCCGTAGCGGTCGGAATGAACTCACGGCATTACTACTGAATTATGCACGCGCCCCAGACTCTCACCGCGGCGTCGTCTCTCAAACGTCTCCCTTCTCAGCGGTTTCCAGCGACATCCGGGACGCGGAGGGACGGGAGGGCGGACCGGGAGGTTCTTTCGTGGAATATTCAGCCGCGCGACGGAATGCAAACGGAGGAGCCGAAACGTAAACCTTACGACGCTGTCGAGAAAGAGGAGGGAGGAAGCTGCATTTGCTTGCGTGCACTTAACGCGCTTCTAGAAGCGGCCGAGGCGAGCCGCGCGAGAATATATGTATGTATGTATACGAGAAGACCGTACTGTGTGGTTGCCGCAAGAATTGTCATTGTATAAAGCGTGCGTTTAACCAATTCTTCGGGCGGGAAGGAAGAAGCACCTAAGGTGTATTCCCGGCGAGATAACTCGTCCCTTCTTTCGCTTCCCTGTCGCATCAGTTTAGACGAGATTGAATGCTATTTTGTTTTGCCTCGGGTTTCGATAAAGAGACTCGCGCGATACGTTATTTTTTAAAGACGTTGCATCGAAATTGCTAAAGTTGTTAATGCGCACTAGCTGTATATAAATACGGACCGTGAATCAATTGACGCGTTTTCTCCGTGCGTATATCTTCGTCGCGAAATAGCGAGTAAAACGCACGAACAGACCACAAACGGCTTTTCCGAGTGGCGTTTTATCGTAAATCGCAAATCGTAAAAAGAAAGGACGCGGTGCGGTATAGCGATTTAGCTGACGACCAAATTAAGCTGCCGGGTCAACGGCTATAATGGCCTTAAATACAGAGGGCTGAAAGAGCTTCACGGTTCACTCCGCCCGGATTCAAAGAGCCGGTCGAGAAAATGGGATTTTCGCGACCGTACGACCGGTTTCTTGATCTTCTCAAACGGACATTGCCTCGAGCCAGCGATACCGCCGATAAGCGCGCGCGCGCGTCCGGACCAAACGAAAGGAACAAACACAGGCATTGCCGTGGAAGGGACAACCTGTGGAATTTCCCGATCCCCTTTACCCACAAGGGAGGAACTCGAAAACTCGTTTGCAGCGAGACCGCCCGTACGAAAGTCGTACGGTACGTAAAAGCGAACGGTCAAAGGAGAACGGAATCGAGGCGTGGAAGGATCGAGTTTCCTTCGAGGGCGAGAGCGTCGTGGTTCGCAAGTCGTGTAAACAACGGCTTCTTTTCTTCCCTGTCTTCATTCCCGATTGCCGTTGTTTCCCGTTACCGTTTTCTCGAAATGTAGCGTGATTTGCGATAATTGCAACTATAATTGCTAGAAGGTAACAACAACAAAAAATAGCTAGAAATAATTTGCTGAAAAGTGAGGAAAGGTAAAAATAAAATTTGCAAAATATAAAAAATACTGCAATTAAATTTTATAAAAGGAAATTTGAAATATCTATATGCAATAAAATATATTTGAATTATAATATTATAAATATCCGTTCTCCGTGTTGCTCGTAAGAGACATCTTTTTGCTGCGCTTATATAACATAGTCTCTTACAGATAGAAAGAGTAAGCCCAAAAGACATATATTTGTAAAGAAATTTTCTCGTTTTGGTGCCGGTCGTCTCTACGGCCACGGAGCTTTTCTTTCATCCCCACGGAAAACGAATTCGCCGCATAGAAGCGGGAAGCAACGAGGCAAAGAGAGCGAGGAGGAAAAGAAGATAGGAGGCGCGTCACTATAGCAAAGGCGATTTCCTTGAGTTTCGTTTGTTTCTCTCTCGCTGTGGAACGAGAGGCGGATTCCTTGAGTCTCTCGACGATCCTTTCGGGAAACGGCCGTGGAACAGAAAGACGCGAAATAAGACGGACAAAGACCGCGAGCAGACACTGGGGGAAGGGGAGAGGAAGGAAAAGGATGCAGAAAAGGACCACGAGATAAGAAAGCGTCTCGTAGTACGCAGATTAGGGGGTACGAAATGTACCTTAGGAGGCCACTTTTCCCACGAATCACGAACAAAGGTTGTTCCTTGCTCACGATAGAACATAACGAGATATAAATCGCTCTTTTCAATGGCGCCGATTACATCGAAAAGCTAAATGCCAAGTAGTAGAGGCTAACAGGCGCTTGAAAACTTGCTGTTTTTTTCTTTTCGCTTCCGCGTCTCCCGACAACTCCTTCGTGCTTCCGAAAGTATCGCCCGCTAACGATATTGCCCTTAGTTATCGTGCCTTAAGCGAGTCTGATAAGACGCGTTATAGTCGTATGACACGGTCCACCAAACATGGAAATTCTCAAAAGACTGTTATTGTGATTCTCAACCGGGGTCGTTTTAACGATCATAACGTAGCGTATAATGTAAACTTAGAAGAGATGTAAAAGTAATTACACGGTCGGTTGCGGATCGTTTTATAGAAAATTATATATTTTATCGTTTGCTAGAAGCACATTTTTGTAAACATATAAAACAGCTGATTATTAAAGAGATTAAAGTTGCACGCATATAATTAATTTACTTATTAATGTTTGATAAGTAAAGAATTTATGAATTCGAATTTTATTTTCTATTTTGATAAGAATTACGTACGAATAAAAAAAATAATACAATAAAGATTTCAATTTTGCAGAATTCGTAGAATTTCTCCTACGGAAATCTCTCGCGACTTTAAAATTTTATCTTGTTACGAATATATAAAACTAAGCAAGAGAGATAAGGCTACTTTCTAATTCCTACGGTTAAATGGATTCTCACGAATTTTTAATAGAAGATCGCAGAGAGAATGGGAACAGTAGTAAAAGTGGACTATCTTTGCCGGTTATCCTAGCTCCTTTAAAATAAAAGAACGGAGATAATTTCGTTTCTTCTTACGTTGTATGCGATTTTCACGACTTTAATGCTTTCATTAAAAATTTCCTGTATTATAATTAAATTATTGGGATAATTAAAATATAATATATGCATATAACAGATTTTGAAAATTGATAAAAATTAGAGATACGATATATCTGCACATTTTCATTTTATGATACCAACCTAGATCTTTTCAAATGATCATATACCAACCTAGATCTTTTCAAATGATCATATACGTGATATAGCTATATTATGCGCCAAGTTAGTACAGGTTACATTACTAACAGCATTGTTATGCGATATTCGCATTGTGCATGCAATATGATATCATGTAACATGAGACTATCACGATCTTGATTATAGAAGCTATAAGTTACGCGTTTATAATATAAAAATTTGTCACGCTCTTTTATGAAATACTTAAAATCTAAATAATCTGAATTATTTTTATATTTTAAAATATATTTATATTACAAAGATTTTGCAGAGAGCTCTGCGAAGAAACACTTGTATCTTTTACAAATGTACTAGATGAAACACATTTCATCTATTACATTTCCATATTACATCTTTAATACATTTCTGACGCGTATAGGAAGGGAAGAAGATTCAACGAATTCATTCATTTCGAATTGCTTTGACTGAACTTCATCCTGCTTATGCAATAAACGAAATATGTATATAGTAATAATGGGAGGATCTTTAAATTTTAGTGGTGTCGATCTAAGTTTTTTTGGGGCGAAAAGAATCTCCATGTATATTTCGAACGTGACCATCGCGTATTCCTTATGCTTCCTCTTTTTTTTTTTTTCTCCAAAAGAGGGACTCAAGAGTCGTGAAAGGGAAAGATCGAAGATTTATTTCTTCTTCGAGTGTCTTCTCCTTTATTACATTTTCGCCCGCATGGTACGGCCGCTGTTTTTCAGAGACTTACCGTTCATTTTTTTTGCAAAAGAAATAATCTGGAGGAAATTGATTGAGCGTTGTTTACTGAGTCGTTTGTTCCAAACAAAAAATAGAAATATAATATATGTATATTTAATATTATATAATATATATTTAATTTATAATATATATTTCTATAATATATATTTATAATATATATTTATAATATATATTTAATGTAATATATATTTCGCGCATGTAAAAAAAATCGCAAAGCGCGCGCGATGTATCGATACTACCTTCAATCGAGCAAAAGCAAGATTTACAGAGGCAGAACTAATTATCGCTTCCTTGCGAACAGCGCAATCGAGAAAAAGGATGTAAATGACTGTTCGAAATTGGTCGATACACGAGATGAAACTCTAGAACGTCTCGACAACCAACCCGGCTTTCGTTCTTTTCGTTTTCTCGGCGTAGCGGGGTCTCGCGCCGGACCGAGACGATTTGTTAAATCGGCCAAAAGCTGGGTGGAGGGATCATTTTATCGCGATCGAACGGACCATCCTTCACCGAAGGTGACCTGCACGGTCGAAGGTTCTCTTGCCCGTCGGGAAGTGATGGGTGGTCTCGGAGCTCGTTTCGCGTGAAATCGCGCTCGAGCGATTCATTGGCACGAGTATCGTCCGACAGATCGATTACTCTGGTAGCTCGAAACGTGTATATCGAGGGAGGGATGGTACACGGATGCAGGGTCCATAGCTATTACTTTGCCAATGTTTTCTTCCTCCCTTCCCCTCTCTCTCTCTCTCTCTCTCTCTCCCCCCCCCCCTCTCTTCTCTAGCTTTTTGTATTTCACCTTCTTTGTCCGTCACGCTTGTTTCTTCTCTCCTCATTTTCTTTATGCGTTCTTTCCCTTACGAAAAGAAATTTAAGACGGCTTTAAGGAAAAGCTCGGCGGTAAAATTCACGTTCTGCTTTACCTCGTATATTTCGAGATAGTATTACCATTGCAGGGAAAATTCGCGTCTATACTTTCTCTCGCGGCATTTTGAAATTTATTCGATGGTGCGGTAGTACCTTTGCGACGAAAGAAACGCGAGGTGCTCCTTAAGATAAACGTTAAGGTGGAAAATTTGCGTTAACTTTCCCTCACCCGACCATAGAACTTTACGGCTGCTTGCTCGTACGAGTGGGATGGTAGTCACGCCACGCCATTAATAAAGGCCTCTGAAAGCCGCATAGTAATTTGTAAGTCTTTAGGCCTTTCGTAACAACATTGCAAACATTCGTGTGTCATACACTTAATATTCATTAGTGTTTTATTATTCATTGCATTTCGATACATTTCTATAAAAAAACATTTGACTATATATTGCATCTTGCAAATACGTAGAATAATCGTGATATTAGTAAATGTAAAAATTTAATAAATGTAAAAATTTAATAAATGTATAGTTTTATTAGCACATTTTCTTTTACGAATCGTTAATTGACAGCAAAATATATTCAATTAATGCACTTGACATAATATATAATATCCGAGTTTAAATTACGTGACGTGAGCACCTTCACACTTATATTGAGTGTCAAAGATAGTGTTAAATACTCGCGAACGAATGTCCGAGATCGCCTTTAAATTTTTCGTTTCGTGAAAAGAGAAAGAGATGAAAACTTTTCTGCACGAGACATGGCAGATGGTTTCAAAGCTCGTTTCGTATGTGGAATCGCGTTTGCACGACTCATTGCCTTTGAATAGATCGATTGCATTTCGGATTTACTTCACGTATCGTAAACTTGACAACGACTTGGCATACAGCAACTATTTCCGTCGAGTTCTTATCGGTTTACTATAATGATGCAAGCGATAACCATACAATAGTATTTGCAACGCTTATAGAAGATTGTATTTCGAAGAAATATATCAACGTGCATTTATTTTAAATCGCCCATTTCGCAAGCAATAATAGGATTCGAAAATTAAAATAGCGCCTATTATCTTTTTATTTATTTATTATTACACATATATTTTTGCACTTGTATTGCAGAATAAGATAGCGTAATCTGCTTGCTTTCGAGGAATAGTCTCGTATAATACGAGAGAGGGGGCGAACTTGTGCGAAATGGAACAGAGAATAAGTGCGATAGGGAAAAGGAAGCTAAGAGAGAAGGTAGGGAATAACATTTGACGACAGGCGAGAATGTTTCTTTCTCGCGTACAATTTTCCTCCTCTACACAGAGAAAAGTACCACGCGCTGACTCTTGCCTTCGGCAATCTTCCTGCAACTTGTACTTTTCTCGATGATATTTTACAGGAAACTGTTTCAATCCGTGCGTAAATACACTTGTTTGCGATACGAAATTTCGGATATTTTATTAAACGTTTCGAGAAGTCTCGATAAATCTTCAAATAAATAGTATGTAGCTATACATTTAGTAGATTATTATTTTAAAGAACCCAAATATTATACGCGAGCGAAGAGAAAATAAAGAGTAGAAGAAGAAAAAATGCGCGCGTAGAATAGAGCCGCAATAGTATCAAAGACGGAATGATGGAGGACGGAAAAGCGGGAGGGCAACGGTATGGGCTCGATAAAATAAGACAAGTCGAAGGGGCGAGGAACAGAAAGAGGCGGAGCGCCTCGCAAAGGAGGATGCTAGAAGACAAGAAGACTGGAGTGGAGCGAGGGAAATTAAGCAATTAGTAACTTTGCACCGCGGCGGCTCTCAGCGAGATTTGATTATGTTTTCGGTTTAAGCTCTCCGAAGTGAAGCTTTCGCCCTTCCTGTCCCCCTCTTCTCCCCCCTCTCTCTTCCGACCGGAGCGAGACTTTCAGAACGAACTCGACAGTGCTTTCAAGAGGCCGGCGTATACCTGCAAACTCCAAAGGTGAAACGTGCCTCGTGAATCCCTTCAGGTTCTCGCTCGGTCTTCCACGTCGCGCTTCTGTCATTCTCTATTGTCTTTCTATTCGCCACACGTTCGCGTTACTTCTTGAGCTTCTCTAGCTTCTTCTACTTGCGTGTGATACGCGTGATATACACGATGCTGTTAGTATGGTTGAATTCAATGCTATATATGTTATACATATATACCGAAATATATACATATTTACATATTGCCTGGATCTTTTTCGCATAAGAAAAGATATACGATAAAATATCATGGAAATAAAGAATATAGTAGGTATTTTTCTATACTGCGAGAAGAAAAAGAAAAGAGCACACCTATTTATTGAAAAATATCATACTTTCTTTCTGTTCTTAAAATTTTTGGAAATATATAATTTAGAAATTCTTAGAATAAAATATCAGGATCTATTACAAAATTTAACACAAAATTTAATTTTTTGTTATATAAAAATACAATCGATATTAGTGGTGATAATTTTTGGTGATGTGATATCCAATGCGATCAAAAATTTACATAACAAAAGCATGACAAACATGCAAGAATTTAGATAAAAAAGATCATGTGCAAGAAAGAGTGGAAATTTAGATGAAATACGTTGAATAAGCAAGTATGCAGCATTCACATCGCGCCGCTCTTTCGCAAGTCTTTCGTAGAAAAAGCAGCAACTTGCCAAGAGCACTGCGGTTTATTTATGGCATGAGATTGTGACTTACAAAATTCGAAAATGACAATTTATAGGTATAATATAGTATGCTGCGTGACCTCTCTCATAATTCACATCCTCCTTGACCGCTTCATGAAATGACGTTAAAGTTTTTCGCTCGTAAAAGCAATAGAAGCACCATGAAAAAATATGCTCAAGTGCTCGTTTTGTGTAAAAATTTGTGTGATAGAGGCGAGTTTTTTTGAAACAACAATATTTCAACATTAGTAGAGTCATTTACAATAGAGTTTGTCACAAATTAAAAAAAAATAGATTGAAAAATAGGTAAAGTAAATAATACATTTATTACGCATGTGTTTATGCTCTGTATTTGTATTGTTTTGAATTGAAATTTGTTTTCGAGGAAATATTTATAGAAGAAATACATATACGAAAATATTTTTAAAAATACTTTGACCGAAAAAATAAGAAGATATTAGGGGGAAACGAGGTAGAAAATATATATCACAATGATTTAAAGGCACACAGCGACTGTTCTCTACGCAAAACAAATCTATATTGCGTTCGCAATTTAACTAGCGCATCGCGAGAAACGTTTAGTACAGACATGTTTTACGGCAAGGGCTCGTTACAACAGCGGGTATGTGCGGTACTGCGTACGGATAATTGAAGGACGTTCGTCTTTCAGACAGTAGCGACGCTATCCTGTTTCACACGGACGTCGGTTGGTCCATCTATCCGTTCGACTGTCCCGCACAAATGTTTCGCTGTTTATTTTGCACCCATCCACCGTTATTTCGCCTCCCCTCTTCCCACCCTCCTCTTCGTTCTCTCTCTTGCGATCGCTAGGACGGGGCAACAATTCTGCGCCGTTCTCGACCACGTGGAACGTCACGTAGACGGTTCACTGACGTTTCGTTTAATTCGACCTGTGGGGAATTAAATCTCGTTCGAGCAAGGGCGCGAAAGTAAATGCGAAGTAGTCAGTGATTGTATCCACGTCCGAGAGAAAGAAATGAGAAACGTAATCGCTCTTAATCCTCTTTTTCAAGACTCGCTTGTTTCGAACATGTAAACATTTAAAATGTTGACTTTTATCAGAGATACAATATGAAGAATTGGAAAATTTTAATACGTATTTATCTGATATTTAGTATAATAAATAAACTAGATATTTTAATAGTTTTTCAGAAAATCATAGTTTTTCTTGCGCGAAAATATAATTTTGCTTGAATATTTTTTTTAGTGGAATTACAAGTATACATATTCTCCAATAGATTAATAATTTCTTGATTTAAAAATTTTTCGAGTCTAAAAGTTACCGTGAAGCGATTTTTCAGATTTGCTGCATTTTGTATCTATGTATTTCTAGAATAATTGTAGCTTATTTTCGAAATTTGAGATAATTAAAAATTGCTTTTATACAATTGATCACTTTATTTAAAATCCTTTAAAACAATCGGGTATAGTTTGCTGATAATGGACAATAGTATTGCCGTTTTCATAAATCCAACTGAAATATTTAAACTTCGATATGATTTCGGTTAGACAAAATGAAATTCCGAAGGCGAGAGAGATAGAATCGAAGCCTCCTATTTGACCTGCACTATTCGTTTTCACTTCCCGATTTCACCCAAATCCCGATCGTCGCCGGAACTATCATACCGCGCACGTTATATCGCGTGTCTAGGCGCTCATCAGAAATTCTCGGGTTCGATGCCCCGGACTTCTGTCCAGCACAAATTATCCGCATTCCATATCTGGATAACGCGGTACGCGGAGAGAGGGGCAAAGCGAAGGGATCGAGCGCGGTTTCGGAAACGCGGCCGGGAGTAAACGAGAATTTCTTTAATTAAGCACACGACCGGACAAGATCTTTCCTTCCTTGTTGCGGCTGGTCTTTTCTCCGCCGTACCGCCGAGACTTTATCTACCACGTCGCTTACCCCACGTCGTCGTGCTCCTCTTATACGTTCGGCAAAAGGCGGATAAGGGTGTGCAGTTATTTACGTACAGTCCTATAGTCGCATTTTCGTAGCAGCGAGCGAGAAGGGGACGAGGGAGGGGTAACGAGGAGAAAGGATGACACCGATGGAAGAGATAGCGAGAGGATTGGGCATAGGAGACACCAGGACGGAGAAAGAGAAGGGAGAAGCGGAGGAGAAAGAGAAGGAAGATGTGGCAGCCTGGACAGAGCACGGGCCTGTCCCATGTGGGTTTCGTTAATTAACCGAGTCTCTACCGAGTTCTATTCCTCGCGTTATATTACCATCCTACCCTCCCTCCCCTTTCTCCTTTCCCGCTGCCTCTCCGGCCTCTCTCTGACTCCTCCGCCTCATCTGCTTCCGCCAGCATTGCCGCAGGACCGTTGATGCACCTGGGGGTTGTGGAAAACGCAGGCTTCATACCATATCCACTTTCTCTATCCTCCTCTACTGTGGTGAAATCTATATTTGTGTGCCGTATGTTGCGCACTTACTCCAGACGCATTTACAGTATTTTGCTCGCAAGTGCGCCGCCGCGCCGCATCGCTTGTATCACCGCGATCGCCAGTATTAAGAGACGTATACGAATAAATCCCTTACCGCATTTCACGTACTGCGTATGCAACAACTAAAACCTTTCGAATATATTATATACAGGCGCTTTACAGATATTTCTGTAAAAAGATATAACACGATAATAACGGTGTGTTGAAACAAGATTTTATTTAAAACAGAGCTTGATCGCTGATTTGACATTAATTACTACTATAGTTGACAGATGAGAGATGCAATATATGTTGAATCAATTGCGAGATATTAATTACGCGCTTGTCTCGTAAAGAGTCAATCTGAAATGTAATCGATCCTACGTAAAAACAATTTCGTGTAGAAAGTGATTCGTAAAGCGAGATGATGGTTGCTACAGCTCGCGGAAAAAAAAAATACTATTCTTCTGTACACAGGGGGAAAACAATGAAAACGAATTCATTCTACTAACGTAAACGAGCGCGTAAATGATATACACGGTATATTCGCGGCGCCTTCCCCGCGCCAAACCATCCACGATAAATCACAACGATCGACAAAAACTTGACGACATATCAATTAGGTGCGAGAGTGTGCACGCGTCGATTCTCAATTATTATATTCTCGTCGCCGCTGATTTACCGCGTCACGAACGGCGGGGTCGTTCTAGCTGCGCGCGCTCTGTTGTTAATTAATCGTACGTTTATTTATCACGTTTATTTGCGTCACCACCGCCCTTATCAGCATTCTCCTCCTATCGCATATCCCGTATGGCACGGCATACGATTCCGCGCAAATCGATGAGTAGTTAATCAAAAGTCGCTACGTTTGCGATTCTGATTTAATCGCATAGCGTATCCCGTTGCTTCTTCCGTTGTCACGGAATTTATATATTTTTTTTTTTTTTTTTTTTGCGCATGTCTGTTATAAATCCAGAATATTCCGATGCCCTACACGAAGAGATGCCGCACGATATTAAAAAGTCAGCATCTGGCTAGTTTTAATCGATATATGATAATTTCAAATTAAAATCAGCAAATCTGATCTAAATTGATTAGTTTGAAATTGGCGTGATTTTTAATTAAGCTATATGATTGTCGTATTGCTCTTTCCGTTCTTGATCTCGCGAAATCACGGCGAGTAGACGCACACAAGCGAATTATAAGGGATTTAAGAAGAAGAGCAGGGAAACACGTAGACAATACTCGGTATATCCGTACCGAGGAAATGAGATCTATATTAATTTCTGCAGCCGTCGCGCGAGACCGTCGACGTCCCGGGTATAACACGACCCTCTTCCTCTTCCTCTTGCTAATCCTGATAACCGTCCGATTTGTCTCTACCTCTGCCATTTCCTTTTGTCGAATCGAAATTACAACTCGACACGTACTTCTGTTTTAGCAAAATATCGCTAATCGTTTAGAAGAGCCTGAGTTGACAAATGTGAATTTATCATATTTATAATGCAGAGACATTTTTCTTTTGTATTTTATGCAGATCTGAAACGAATTAGAAACCGGAATTGAAAGTAACGAAATTTTCTCGTCAATACAGATGGATATTAATTGTTGCTCGTGTAAGGAATGAATATATCTCTGCAAGATGAAACTTCACACACGTAATGCTGAAGAATTTTCGAATCTACAATTACTTGCAATTTTATTTACATGATGAGAAACGATGCAATTCTACTATATCACGGTCAAATTAATCTCACTTTGTGAACAGCGCTTTTATAACAAGATAGTGTTGCCGAACATCTTTTGAATTAAATCTCGTAATATTCGACGTCTCGTGGTTTATAGAGTTAATTATTTTCCGCGGTGGAACGTGGAAAGTATTGGTAATCGATGGCGCGCCGGGGAATCGTTCGCCAAAAGCGATTATCTTTCGTGTTGATAGAACGACGCCCGTGCATTCGTAGGTGGGCTTCACTCGTAGCCTGGATACCGATCGTTAACTGTTTGACCCAATTCCGAAAGCTATAACGCCGCGTAATATGTACAATAACGCGACAACAATTCAATTCTCCCGTTCGCGTAAGAGACTAAGAAATCTGCCGGTACAACGAAAAGAGGAACTGGCAAAGACAATAGGTATAATACATTTTGTCGTTGCGCAAGAAAACTGATTAAAACGCTTAATTTGTTATGTCGTTTGCACCATTTAGACGTGAAATTATAGGATAAAAGGATATTACAACAGCCGGTATAATATTTTCGTTTTACGATGTCTTATACGCGAGCTTGTCGATATAAGAGAATGAAAATTTTATCGACATAAGAAATTAAAAAAAATATATATCAACTACCAATCTGGCAATGATTAGTTCGTCGATCGTCAAAATTTAATTAAAATTTAGCCAAAATCTTTTTGATTTGGAGATTTTTCCTTGGACGAATCTTTCTCGCGCGTAGTAGTGACAGTTATTTCACAGAAACGCGCCATTCTTAGATAATTGAGTTACTGACAAATATCACATGATACATTATAGGAAATATTTACTTTTAATGGTCGCGCTGCAGTATGTCGTAAAATTATACTGGCAACGATATCGCCGTTATCACAATATTATAACGTGAGTGATGACGCGTCGCGAGGATCGCGTGTAGCGTTTTGATGCCAAAACAACAAGTCGTTTTTAATATCGTCGATCGACACTTGGCATGGTTTGGTCGAAAACTTTTGTTACGAAAAAGACGAGGTTTCCGTATGCATCGTGCTTCGCGCATTCCTGAGGTTTAGCACTAACCGTGGCGAAAGCGAAGGAGAAATAGCGTTCGTTTGTGTTGTCAATGGCTCGCGGAACGTTCGTTCGTTGCTTCATGAAAACCAGTCCGCGACGATTCGCAGATAGAGAGACTCGTAAAACGGCGCGCACATGCTCTTTATGGTCCAGTTAAGTTTTCATGCCTCATTGTCGTCGATCCCTGCGAGAATAATAACCCGGGCATTATATATATACGTTCGTATATAACACGATATTGTACCGGCGGATATGCGCGATAAGCGCGAGATACGCGCGAGAGATTAAAAATAATTATGCGATTGGGAACCGCCGATTCGCTCGTGCGATCTATTCGTGCCATCAAGTATATTTAGAATAGTTCTTTTTAAAAATTCGAAGATGATAGTGGGAGAAAATTTTGTTCTATACCTGCTCTATGTTGATTTTCATGCCCATCGCATTTTCTTCTCTTCGCTTGAATAATGTGCATATTCCTGTAACAAAATTATATGTTTTTGGTCATTATGCGGGATTGTTTATTAATTTCTTTACATTCTCTTATATTACTGAAATTATCGACGTATTTATAAAATAAAATAATATAAATACGATTAGTACTAACAATTTTCTTTTTTTATAAAAACAGTGATAAATTTTTGCTCTCAAAAAGATCAAGATATGCTCGCCAAAATTATTTAAATATTCTGGATTATATATTACAAGAGGAATAGATTTCCATCATTTCTGAAAAAAAACATCGTCCTTTTTTAAATCGTTTTTTATGCTAAAAAGAGTGCGTATGACATTTTTGTATTATAGTTTTGTCAAATTGGGAAAAGGCTCAAGTCAATCCTAGATTATCAATTATATGCATTTATTGTTAGGATTAATAAATAGGATTAATAAATGAATAGAAAAAAATGTAAAGATTAAGCTCCATCATATCGTTGCGATAGTAAACGATATCAAAGATACAAATCGCTCCTTGATTTGAATAAATTGTCTTATCGCGAAATTTCAACGAGACTTGCAAGAGACAGCCGCATAACAACACCGTCGCCATCGAACCCGCTAACACACCGACGTTGTCATTGCGCATTACAATAGGCGCTGCGTTATGTAAGCCGGTCACGTGTGTCACAGGTCCTATAGGCTCACGCATACATGTGCCGACTTGAAGGCGGCACGGAAGGGCAATCATAGTCCCACGATTCTCCCAGACGGAATTATTGTCACGTGTTCGAGTAAAAGGCACGTTTATCGTCGATTGTTGCGGAATTTTTTTGTGCCGCGTGCTCCCATACTTTTTAATGCGAAAAACGCTGGTAGATTTCGGCAAAACGTACAAAAAACAGAATTGAATTGATTCGAAATTATGAATCTTTATAAACATGTAAAAAATTTTTAATAATGTGCAAAGAGGATTAGATTAGCTAAAATTTATATTTATTGAAGAAAATAATTTAAAATATAATGCTTACAACATTACATAACAGTACATTAAACGTAAAAGATATGATTTGTTTTGAAATATATTTTTGATATATATTTTATTCACATAATTTCTAATAATTCTATATCTTGCTTTCCATGATATAAAAAATATATTTTTTTTCTGTCAGATTCATTGCATAATTGATACTAAATAGTCTTATATAATAAATCTTTAATTTTTGTTTTTACGAAATGCTTTTCAAAATTCTTCTTTCTATCCAGAGATTTTTTTAATTTTATTTGAGAGAAGTGACAAATATACAAATTTAAAAAAATATATATATTATTATTTTATATATTTTGGTATATTATATTATTATTTCCTAAAAAAATAATATAGCCGAGAAGAGATGAATAAACTTCGATAGCTAGCATGAATAATTATTATTCGTTTATATATATATACAATATACATGTATATATATATATATATATATATTGTATAATATTTAGAACATTTATATATTTAGAACATATATATATAATTGTAGAATTGTATTGCATATATTATAGACAATTATTTCTGTAGTAGGTTCTGATTTATGTTACTTTACTCGAATAACATCCGTTGAATAGAAATTGGATACTACCGTAATACGCGCGCTATTAGTATGCAGCAAAAATGAACCGCGCGCCCTTTCCGAGGCGAAGGGAGAAATTAGTTTTATCCACGTCAGGGGCATCTGATATACACGGCACGCAGCGTTACCTACCGGAAGCAGAGATGGAAACGTGGAGGCTGGCGTCGGGGCGAAGTGTAAAGCCCCCCCGGGGCAACAATTGTGCATTCATCGGGGCGAGGGACTCTAATTAAAACGCATTGTTTATATTCTTTGCAGGAAGCTCCTCGCTTCTCCTTCGCTCCCTTCGCGTCCTAGACATGCACCTCCGCTTCCGAGTCGCCGTCTTCCTTCCTCTTTCTCTCCCCCTCCCCCTCCCCCCTTTCTCTCCACATTTGAGTTTTCCCAAGGGTTCTCTTACAGAAACTTTCCGGTAACTCGTTAAAGATAATGCGGAACGGAAGTCTGGTTAGGCGTTTACCTGATCCCCTTTCAAACTGGTCGCGTAAACAATCGATCGTTCTACTTGCATTCTCGCGGACGTTCCAAGCTAGAGTCGATCCTATTTCCACTTCTATCGAATATTCTCGTATCGAAGAAGCAAGAAAATTTCGAATGCGGGAAATGCGATGTTAGTTCTTGTTTTATCGATCTTCATCAAGTTAGCATTTTCAGAATTTCCCGTATAATTGATACGAGTATCGGTTTTTCCCCCAAAGAGTTTTAAAATTCCTGATACGTTGTGCAAAAAAAATTTTGTAAGTTTTATTTGTATAAAAGAGGTACAGAGAAACGAGATGTTTCGAAGCATAGAAGCTTTAACAGCCGATGTACGTGCAGACTTTTCGCGCAAACCGCTTTTAACGCGTCTGTGCTGTTGAATCGATACCTCGATAGCCGCACAATCCCTAACAGGATACAAGCTCCGCCGAGCGGAAGCGCCATCGATACGCGTCGTTCTTCCGATTTGGCGTATCAGTGTTCTCGGAGTAAAGCCAGTCGCCAATTACAGCAAAATAGGATGCAGGCGACACGGTTCACACACAGTTCGACGAATTACGTGCGCGCGCGAGAAGATAGCAGACGTGTGAAAGATGTCAAGGGATCTGCCGCACGTAGATCGGGAAACGTATAGGGGCGAAAGAACAAAAGAACGAAAGAGAGAAAGATAGAGAGAGAGAGAGAGAGAAAGAAAGAACGGTTTCAGGAATCGAATTTGCCGAGGACCTTTATTTCGTCCTTGTATAACTCCTGCGGGTTCGTCGTGCGCAGACTGCCGAGATACACGCTTTACCGAAGAGAGAACCGTCGCGCCGCGCTGATCTTTCGTTCGCCCCTCAGGAAAATTACGTTCCCGATACAAATCGTAATTGCATGTAAAATGAGCCTACGAGCGAAAGATACGACCGGTCATATTTCACATTGTGCGCCGCAGTTAGCACCACCGACGAACATTACGAGCGTTAGGTACTCTTTCTCGTCGGCGAGCGTTCGCATATTCGTATATATGCAGTGGCGATATGTGCGCGTTTTCATGTGATACGCGAGAACAGGTATATACTCACGTAAAAAAAAAAAGTATTCAGGAATGACTTTTGATCGTAGCGGATTCATTTTTGTTGCGTTTAAACTTTTAGAAATATAACGATGCGATATGGTATGGCTTTTCTATTAAATTAGGCAGTCATTTTTTTTAATTCGTTAGTATTTGCGTCGTGAAAAGTTATGATCTTTGCGAGATATTGTCGCCGATGTGAAATAAAATCAATTTGAATGAGATTTAATTACAGAGTGATTTAATGTTTATATATTAGCAATGATTTATATAGAGAATTGATTCAACGTTCAAATAACGGTATGATTTATACATGACCAAACTTCCCGTAATCACAAATATTCATAAGTTAATAGAGGATTGAATTGTGTAATAACTGAAGATCAAATTAAGCTTTCATACAACTTTCGTGACATGGTTTGAATAATTTTCCGTCAAAAATGTATAATTTCAAATATAATTACGCGATAGTGGCGAAGAAATATCAATTTACGAATAAAACACGACGTTCGCACACTTCTGCAATAATAACAACGCGGTGTTCCGGAAAATTAATTAGCCTTTAAAATGTATTCCAGTCGTGAAACTTTCTGCATCTAATTACAAGAAGGTGCGACCACCGTTTTGGTACCGTGAATACGCACACATCTTACTACACATTTGCACACGCAACCAACGGCAATCGTACATGTACAAGGGCTCTTGAATCTCCCGGTAAACGTTTCGACGCGAAAGAGAAAGGGAGAGACTAGTCGCTATGTACACGAAAATACGTATGTAGATATAAGAGGGCGAGGAAAAAGAGTATACACGGGCTTCTAATAAAAGTGGCAGAGAATCTCTCCGCGTATCTTCCATCCCACCTTTTCACCGACGCGGTCGCTGCCCTTTTCGCGGGCCGCCCTTCCTTTGCCTCTACCTCTTTCTCCTCTCTTCCCTTCCTGCAAACTACTTCTCGTTTCTCTTTTTCCCTCATCGTCTCTCGCCGCGTTTTTAAGTCCCAGGAGGGGGAGCTATCGTGTTAACAAGCATATTTTACATTTTATTGTAGCCACTTATAACGCGTTAACCGCCGACGCCGTTTCCAACAACCGGGGTATCGCGTGGCATTCGAGAACGCACGTATCTTTTCTCTCTCTCTCTCTCTCTCTCTCTCACACACACACACACCTTCCCCCTTTGCTCCCGCGAGCGCGCGACACGTATAGGCGAGCTCAATTAGAGAATACGATGCGACGTAATTAGGGCCTAATTATTTCAAACGGTCATCCGTCACGGTCCGACCGGGTATTAGCGCGCGCGACAGCTCGGTTTGCAATTATAATATAAAATTAGATGATTTCAGTTCGCGCGCGGGTCACGCCGATTAAACGGCTTCATTCTGAACACGCGTAATTTAACGGACGGCAGTCTCTAGGAAAAATTGAATAACGTTCGCTCCATATGCGCCAATGTTCTATATGCGATGCGCTTATTTAACATATTTATTGTTTCCATTTATAGAAATATAATTAGAAAAGCAATCGGCGTAATTAAAGCTATATTCATGAATATTGTGTTACTCTTAGACAATTTGTTTAATAGCAAGGTAATCTAGCTCGACCTGTTAATTTGTACATTGCCAATTTACCTCGTCTCTTTATCGTATCTGCATCAGCAATAATTTACATAAATTAATAACGATATTCTGAAACTCGAGGACGCAATAATCCATTATTATTTATTAAATTTTAGGCTACCATTTCTACACACAAAACTTTGAAATTTAATTAATTGCGTAACTTGTAGTAATTTAATCATCAAGTGTATAATTTCTGCATAAAAAAATGCGCGAATAATTACATTCATGCTTCATATACGTATTACATTTATGTTATGTTATTTATGATGTGAGTTTATATATATATATATTCGAAGAGCATTTTAGTGCGACTATTTCCCGGTTTTCGGTTTCAACATGACTATTTTCCGGATCACTATAAATAATGCATGCGTAGGCGGGACGTGCGATTCGTGTTCACTGCGTGTTCACGGTGAAAACGTATCCGTTTTATATAAAAGCAGTACCGTACTGACAATTAGCTTTAATCTTGTTACCGGTATTGAGTATCCATCAATAGTTCGTGCAGTTCGCTGCAATTATGCGTCGACTGGAAATGCAAAGCGAGAAGGGTTGCGGAGCAAGCGGCTCATTAAAATATTATTTCGGCCGAAAATCACAACATTTCGTTTAATTATGGGAGCGATCAGTGCCTAGTAGAGTGTATATTGTATATATACGTACATTTGGGAAATTACCTACATGGCGATTAGTTTGCGTGAAATGTGCGATATTGCTGATAAAAATAGAGAAGCACGAAAATACTGGTAAAAACTCGCTCGCAGTCTATTAGCGAAAGGAACTTCAGAGACGACAGATTACACGCCAACAGATAGTTACATGTATATCTTCGAAGCATACAAATATGATTTTTTGTTTTTATGTGCACTTGAATACTCGATTTTTTTTTCGGACAAAAGCGTAAATATTATTCGCGTATATTACAGTGGTAATTAACTTTGCGGATATATAGGAGCACTGTCAGTTAGAAACATCCTTCGGTCCCTCGGAATTTAGAATACCGTTGGCCAAACTGCACGTCAGGATCTATATTATGCGCATGAATATTTATGCACAAAGCCGGTCGCACTGTGCGGAAGAAGAGGTACAAACACATAAATATTTATATCAAACCGCTCGACGCGCGATTTCCTCGCAAAAATTGCTATACGCGGTGAATTCCCTTGCCCGTAATTGCTTAATCCGCTTTCTGTATTAAATCCCTGTGTTGTAATTTATGCGCGCGTTATTACAGCAATGACACGATGCCGCTTAAATGTTTAACGTTAATATTTACATGAACGCTGAGAAAATTGCTCGCTCGTGACGCGTCATATGAACACAGTTTCGTGCAACTACGATGCGATCTCGTCAAGAAATATGACGAAAATGTTTCAAACTGTTCTGCACGATAAATGCACGCTTAACAAAGGAAAGTCCCTTTATGCAAAAATGTCTCTTTAGCTATTTATCCGATTTATCCATCGAATTATCCGTTGAATTCTCAATGTTTTCGTTAGCTAACTAAAACATTGAGTTAGCCGCGAAAACATTGAATCATTAGAAATAATAACGATCTGTTACCGGGATACGAAGCGAACATTGGCATCTGCATATCCAATTTTCATCGTATAGTGATCTGTAATTTATCGATAGCAGAAACGGGCAGTGTGGAATAATGTGGAAACACGGAATATGCCGAAAACAGCGGAAAATAGCCGAATAGGTCAACGACCAGGCAAAGAGAGAGCGTAGGTAGATTCGGCCGAGCCTCGTAATATCAAACCCGCAACACATTGAGTGCTCCTAAAGCGGTGTAGGTTACACACAAGAACCGCTGAAAATGAGCTTAAAGCGAGAACTTACGCTTTAGATGAAATCTATGAGCTGCAAGTACCGGCGTTACTTTCCGCAGCGCGCGAAACAATTTACATTTGTTTACACGTACTAAAAAAACAATCTTACTAATTGTACAACGATGTCGTATACTTTAAATTAGTTTTATGATGTATCTGTTAATTATAAAAGAAAAATACATTTTTTTAATTAATAATTTAAGGAAATTATTTTTCTACACGAGACGGCGCAGATTAATACTGAATCACACACGGACGAAACAAATGCTTTTAATAGAAGCTAGAAGCAAAAGCATGTAGTTTAAACTAAGTGCATGAAACAAACACGTGAAACATGTCCCATGTTTCGTAGGAATGATCTCGCTTTTATTGTAAAAGATGTTCTTTACATTTTGCAACGTTCGCGTTTGCAAATATACTCGCAATCGATTATTCAAATTCTATAATCTCTGATCTCGGATAAATATGAAAAATCTAACGCATACAAATACAGAATCGCAATATACACAACTCGTATTAATAATTATAATTTTGCTATTTATACTGCGAAATGAGTAAAAATATATAAGCCATTATACATTTCCGATGCATGAGAAATAAATTTTTCAATTAATTCAACAAATTGTGGAGGAAATTAGTCAGAGTTGAGGTAAAATCGTTACATTAATTTGTGAGTCAATCAGGATGTCGGCCAATATTACTAATACAGTACAGTGGAGAAGCATCGTTCTTGGAAAGAAACATCTTTTTTTTTTCCTTATCATATTCAAGAAACGCCGACTTACTACTAATTTGCGGTCCATTGGCCATACTAAAGATCGAATTATGAGGGGGTCGGACGGAAAGCAGCGGTCGAGCACGGAATACGCGCGTATACAACAGCATGGTTTGATTCTCGCGGCGGAAAACCAAATCCCCTCTTCACGTATTTGCGAAACGTGCCGCCGGCATACGAATGCGACCGCGCTATCCGCCGATGATGCTCTTCTCTTCTCTTCGCCTGTCACCGTCATACTCGCGCTTTCGTGCGTGTTTCGTATATGCGTGTTCGTCGAGAGAAAGAGAGAGAGAGAGAGAGAGAGAGAGAGAGAGAGAGAGAGAGAGTGTGAGAGTGAGAGGAGGGGGGGAGGGAGAGAGACACACGGCTATCCGGCGGCAGTCGCTCGCGGTTTATCCACAGTCAATAAAGGCGACCTGTCAGCATGAATACCAAAAGCGGGGTAGGTCCAACGTGACGCCGTTGCCGCCGCCACCCTTCGCCAGGCTCGGAACACAGGGGGTGTGCGCTGGCTGTGTTGCCGAGATTTACCGAGGCTCGTACATCATACGCACGTGCGTGCTCCGGCAGTATCGTAAATACCGAGATAGAGCCGTGTATTTCGCGTGCGCGTGTGTGGGTGAGATTACGTGAGTGTGGAAATGCGCAGCCACATTTGCGGCTCGCGCGAGTGGATTCTCCGTTGTGTCCGGACATCGCGTTTCCGGGGAAACAGCGAATCTTATATCTCGAGTTCTCGCGTAATGAAATTTTTACTCGAGCGAGAACAGAGCTCTTATATCTCTGATAAAAATATATGTTAATAAGGAAGAATTTTTTAATTACTTCGCTAATGCATCGCGCAATTTTTGTAATCAGATATGCTGCCGTAATTAAAAGATAATAAAGTATGCGAGAGTGTATGAATTTTACGTTACTATTGGAAAAATATAATTATCGAAATGTGCAATAATTTTGAATAATACCGGAAAGTTATGAATAATTGTCTGAGGAATGCAATTTAACATTTGACGTTTGATATGCTATAGCATACACAATTGGATTACAATTCCAATATGAATCGAGTACTTCAACAGTAACGATATAATGTTAATGGGAATTACGCGCCGTTTAATTAATAACTATAACCGCCCAGGACCGTCAATATCACGCTCTGGTATTTATCATTATCTCCGCGAAAATTCTACGGAATACTAATTATCTATCAAGTTAATAATTCACTTATATCGCTTTCGGTGGCGCGCTCGCGATTTCGTTTCGCGTTCGACGCTGCGGATCGATTATACGATCGAAAAGAGAAAGATGACATCGTTTTCTCATATTAGAGCACGTGTCTGTGAGAAATCGCTACGTGCAAGATACTTGCCGGGAAGGTAAAAGAATGTAAAGACGAGAGACCGTGTTGATCGCCGTCGAAGGTGAGACGTATATCGTCTCCGTCACGAGCCCTTTTCTGTAGCTAGGACTCGGGAAGATAAAAGAAAACCGTTTCAATTTCCCTAATGCTCGCGTAGCCTGGCTTCTGCATCTCGTCCTCCTCTTTCTCGAATCTTCTCTTTCTCCTTTATCTCCTTCTCTCGTCCCACACTCCGTCTCAAGCCCCCGTCACTTCGCTTTATTTGTCTTCCGCTTGCCTGTTCTTGCCCTATCTCTCCCTCTCATGAAGCTTTTCCACTTCCGCGTCGTCGTTTCCGCGGCTTTTCTGCTCTCGTCCCTTTTGCCCCCTCCGCCTCTCCCCTCCCTACGTTCGTCCGGCTCACTCCATCTCAATCTGACGTAAACCTGCGGTCGACCCCATCCAACCTGAGGGACGAGAGAACCTTCTTCGGATAATCCGCGCGAGTCCGTAGTTTCCGGATAACACGACAAAGGGTAGAACAGCTTACTCCGATCCTCAAGCGAGGATCGGTGAATGGCGCCGGGACTTCTTCACGAATCATACCACGATTGTTTGCTAGATTAATGTTGGCTGTAAATAAACGGTTTGTTCAAATCCGGGTAATGTGTCAAAGTCGTACTCAGACTTTACGTGCTGAAGTACGCTCTGAATCGCGCATATTATTTGAATTTTGAACGCAAAATATGTAATTCTATAAAATTGTATAAAATTAAGATCAAAGTTTTCTTAAAATCTAAAACAAAAATTCGTACAAATAGATATCGGGGAAATCTATGATTTGTTGCAACTTTTTAATTTTCAATACGGCACCTGTCTTGATGATTATGTACATATGTAGAATCTTGCTGAAATCAGCTGCTAAATCATCAGCTATGTAATTCGAAATATATCATAGAGTCGATAGACAGATGAATGAGATAAGCATCTTAATACGGTTCGAATAATTAATTGCCGTATAAATCCAATACAGGAATGTTAAACGACCATTGTTTAATTCTCTGTAGTGTGAAATCTACAGCTATCTATCTCGTATTCAATTCCCGTTATCTTATTTCGAAACTGGCAAGCTAAATCTTTCACCCTATTGTCCGGTAATTATTTTAGGATCAGCATGCAACCCCCTTACGATGTTAAGGCTGCGCAAGAGCCTTGCGCATTTGCATATTTGCGTTTACGTGTACGCGACGTTTCCATAGTCTGCACGAAATCCTGTAATGTAATTTCTATAATTAAACGTAATTGATCGCGTTCTCTAATCGTGACAAGGGCATCGGAATGGATGTATATGTTCTAATTCTTCGATCTGTTTTTATTTAGCTTGTATCTTCCTGTAACTCTCTTTCTCTCTCTCTTACTGCACTATTTTCTATACGCAGAGAGTAAGAAAGTGTTTTTCATTTTAAAATCGAAAGCTTTCAATTATCTATAAAATGTGAATCGGCAACATAATTCTCAGAATTTTTTTTCTCATTAAATAGTCGTACAAACAGGAACTATCGATAAATTTATCCAAAAATCTATTATGTACACACACATACACGAAGAATTGGGTATCCGTAAATACAGGCAGATCTTCGACAGAAGGATTGCGAGCAGGGTACTCTCCGGGACACTAAGCTCGGCTAATGAAACGAATATATCATCATGGTCGTGCGGCCAAATCCGTTTCTACTATTACTACACACGCCATTACGTCCCTGACGCCGTGCGTTAAGCGTCCCATTTAACCTCGTCTAAGCTCTCTGCTAAAGCGTATGTAACGCGTTTGCAATTGAATCCTGGCAAGTTACATAAATCCGCAAAATTGTGCCTTGAGGCTAAGTTGGCTCTCTTGTTTGAAATTACAGTGACGCTCGTTGCATTTAAAAGCGAGGGAAGTGATGCGGTGGCGGTAGGTTTTGATAATGAAAAGTAATTAGAAAGTTTAATCACGGTTTTTTACGATTATAAAGCGATTATAAAGCGAGAGGGATTAACGATCTAAAGAGTCGAAGATATTGTTTATCTAATATCTGACTTGAATAAAATTTAAATGCTAGAGATTGTAGAGATTTTAGAGCGTAAATATGTATTTTAAAAGGAATGTATAATAATAACTATATTTTTTAATGTTACGCTAATTCTTTGTACTCATAATCCGAGACATTAAAGTCATTTGATATATTTTGGTCTTTTTGAGAGTGAGTGATTAATTTCTATAGTTTCTTAAATTTGTTTGCCGCAATATCGTACAAGTTTACGATTTTTAATTAAACTATCAGGGACACAAGTCAAGAACTAAGCGGCCAGTGAGCGAAAGTACTTCTCAAGCGGCCAGCAGTAACGGATCCTTAAAGCCCGGAATTGTTTGTGCCGCTGAAACGAGTTAATGCAGGAAAGTCTCGAAGGTTACCTTCGGGACTATGCGAGATAATACCCGACCGTCCCTTCTGGGGCAAAATCTCTTCCGAAAGCTTCGTTACGTTAGGACGTGCCAACCTAGATTCGCGCATGCTCAGATGTTAACTAGGATTCTAGGTTCACCGGAGACTCGTGGCAAAACATTATTAAACAGATATTGTACAATAGATTTTGTACAATCAAATTTACAATTAGATTGTATTTTTTAAATTCTTAATTTTTTACATTTGTGAATACCTGTCGAGTTCACGATGCGTTAAATGCTGTTTTTTTTCTTTTCTATCAAAACAAAAAAGTATTTGCTAACACATAATACATACACATAACAATTTGTTAGAATATTTTCTTTTCCATGAATCCGTGAAATAATTGATGAATTGTCGACTGAACTGAACTGCATTCGATAATTAAAGTTTATAGTAAAGAACTTTAGTAAGATCGATCATTATTGTTTATTTTAAGCAAATATTCGTCAGAACATATCATATTTTGAATAAATGTTACAAAGTCAACATGAATATATCTTTTAGGAATTTATTACTTTTACATAAACCGCTTTAGAACGTCTTAGATATCGGCAGGTCTCGACGAGAAGTTCTCCAATCTTCTTAGCGTGCGCTTTTCGAGCTACCTCCAGTTGCAGTACGTTTAAACTCGATGATTGCGTTTGCCATTCACTGCTGTTATTTACCAGCGGTTCAAGAGATTCAGGAAAACATTCTTGATAGTAGTAGGATGCAGAAAATACGGAAGTTTATGATTCATGTAATTCAAGATTTCGACAATAACAGAGATCTGGATAAAAAACAAACAATTAATAAACGGGGAAAATGATATACATTCTCACCCTGGATTTCGTAAATCTTGAAAACTAGGGGGTTTGCTACTAATTAGGAAGAGCATTTGATCTACCGATTCCTATCACGTCTTCGCCGATCCTTCCTAACTTCTCAATGCTATCCAAATTGCTGGAACTTCCCTCCAAGTTGTATTTCCGCGCGAACTTTATCAGCTAACACAATTTGTTTCACGATGTTCAAATGTTAAAGGTCAGAATAGCCAGCTGCACTTTACAGGTAATGATTTGCTTTACGAATTATGATGCTTTATCTGCTATTCGATTCGACCGTATAAGTACACAAGCGGTGTATATAATAACAAATATTTAAGACAGAGCTGAAACTTAAAAAGATAAATGATTTTTTTATTGAAGAGCATTTTGTATTTTTCACGTAAACGTGAAAAAATAGAACAAACGCGCCACGTCTGTAGTAGAAGTAAGTTCTCCAGAGAATACTTGCGTAAATCGAGCATGACCTCTTATTTAGTGAGGAAAACTTGCAGTAGTTTTCAGTTCCAGTGGACGATAAAGTCTAATTAGAAAAGATATCGACTGTTCAACTTATTCAGAGTCTTTTGGTATTCTTTATATTACAATGTCTCAAAAAGTCCCTGGACGCTTTTAAGAGCGGCGACGCTCCTGGGAAACAAACGGACAAGATAGATGCGAGTTACCGGTTGGGAAAATGTTCATTATTCAAATTATCCAGAATACAATAACCGTCGTCGCGTGATAGCTTTCATCGATTGAATTGCACAAGCATGTTGTAGCGCGCGATGCCTTCTGCAAGACAGGTTGCATTAAACGTATCCCGCGTAGAATGAATTATGTTCAACTGGCGCTATGATTTATGAACACTTTTTTTTATTTTACGAGAATACATAATTAATCACGTTAATTATTCTTAATAGTTGCATGACATTTGTGTACAATCGTTGAAAATTGTATAATAATATAAAGTTTTAATTTTTTAAAATTAAAATTCAGGAAGCGCTAAAACTTGATGTAATCAATTCTAACATTTATTTAAGAATTTAAAAACCCGAGGTTTTTTATAATTTCAATATTTTAGTTCTAAAATTTATTGCGCGATATCGATAAAATTTGTTTTATGTAAAAACGTATTCTCTACTTTTTTTTATTTTATTCACGTTTTGTGTTGATTTTTATTATTTCACACGTAAAAAGTTATAGGCAAAATAGCATCAAAAATATAGTTTCAATACATGCAATAATCTTCTTCGACCAACAAACTCCGTTTTTTCTGTCGTGAGAAATTTAAAGCATGAAACAGGTACATATGTGTTTGTGTAAACCATATTTCAGAGATTTCTTTCTTCGATCCTATCTGTAGTTGAAACTGCCCGGAGGCGGCTGAGATTTTTTTCCCATTTTCGACGAGCGGACGTCGTCACTCAGGGTATGGTAATCGTTGACTGGCGCTTGATGTCCCTCATCAATCCGCGTAGAGCGCGGCATTCATTCTCGTATCTGTCGTGGCTGTCGCGAGTTTATCGCCGACAAAACGCGACGGTGCCCGTTAACGACGTGAAATACGGTCGTCCATAACGAAGGGACTCTTTTTGAGGGCCGTGAGGCCGGCCGGCGTGGCGGCGGCCATATTTTCGCTTTCGCTGTTTCGTTCTCGCGCCCCGCGCCGCGATGTGTTATAGGGCTTTAAAAGGGCGTCGTAATGACCATTGCTCGGCGTTGATTAAAAAAGCTTCATCCCCTGACGGGGGACCCTTGCGGGCTTCGTGTTTAACGGTTTGGCATACGTTTAGAGAGTTTTAGGCTTGTCTCTTTCTCGAATCATTGAATAATTAACTATACTGATTAGATATAACATAAATTAATAACCTTCTGTTTTTTTTAGAAGAAATATATATATCTATAGATATAATTTTTTTATAGATTTATATATTTTATTGCAAATTCACATATAATTAATGTCACAATATATGTACAAAAAAATTAATAATGTGTTTCCATGAATTCTAATTTTATATATATATTTAGAATTCATGGAAACACATTATTAATTTTTTTGTACAATTTTTTGTATTCTATTATTTTGTATTTATTTATACATAGTTTTAATTTTTTTTGTTTCTAAAATGAAACTTCATGGATATTTTTTTGGCTCACTTAATTGATGACCTATCGACTCGGCCAGCCTGTATTGACTCTGTCCCTTTCAATAATCAGTTATCATTGAATCCAATTTCAAGAATTGCAACAGCTGTAGTTAATAGCGTCATATGCCTCGAAATTTCCGGACGCTTTTTAATAACATTAACGCAAAACGCCTTTCGTTGTCTGCTGTAATCTCGCGGCAGCTCGCGCGCGTCATTTTATGGTAAAAGAAAAAAAAAGAAAAAGAGAGAAGTGCTCGAGTCTCCATGGTAGCCACGAGGAGAAACGAATTCAGCGACTATACTGTCTCGCTGATGTCGGTGAGAACGGAGACGCGCGCGGCGGGAAGGGAATTTAAGCCGCGAGGATAATCCGTAGCTTTAAAGTGTTGGAGCAATAACGCTGATACTTTTCGCTTGCCTGCCTATATTCCGCTCGCCACGTTCATCGTATTCACACCAACGCTGGACATCGACATTTCGATGTCCCCTTTATATCGGAGTGCAGTAACAGCGCACAAAGGTCAGAGTCTCTCTTCCTAAAACGGGCGAGCGTGTCTACCGTAAGGGAGCTTGGTTTCGGTGGCCAAATATTTTCATTGCTTGATACATTGATATTCTTTTTTGATAAAGCCACAGCAAGATGACGATTATTTATTTATTTAAATTTTCCGTTAATTCTTTCGAGAGTTTGCGAGACATCGAGTCAATTGGAAAAAATCTCTTTCAGATGAAAAAATATTCTTCAAAAGATGCATCATCAAATTTTGATATTCATAACTTCGATCTATTCAATGCCCCAATTTTTTATGTAACATTAAATTCTAATTGAAAAATTATATGCGACAAACGTAATTAGTTACTTTTCGTAAAGAATACGGAAATATCATCGGGGATATCATAAGATCTGCTTTCTGTAGTCATCAACTTTCTCGGCAAAGAGAACAATGCTGGGGAAAAATTTGTTGACGTAGCTCCATGATGTTATCGCACAGGTAGCCTCGTAAAAAGCGCACAGCAGAGAACTGACATGGTGGTCGAAAGGAAGGGCAGCGGGGACGAACGAATCCGGTTATCGGTTACCCATAAATCGAAACTGAACGAGCTGACCGTAGTAGATGGGTCATCATAATCCGAGCGGACGATGCGTACGGGCATCGTCGATTGAAGCTGCTTGCAGATCAAGCGAGAGTCGTGGTTTCGTGAAAAAAAATGATTGCATGTAAACGCGCAATTGCGTTTATTGCATACCAGATGTTTATAAATAATGTTTTCACCAGTACATATGCGACACACATGACACAAAATAATAATTCTTATTACGCTAATAGTGATAGTTAAGCACAGACAGATATCATCAATGTGTGCAAAAATTAATCTTAAATAGCACGTAAATATAATTTACACAATTTTAACTTTTTAAGCCTTAAAGAATATTGTAATTTAATAATAAGTTTGATAGCAAATTTATATCGTTCTCTGATCCTTGCACTTCTTTGTTTTCCGACTTCTCGAATTTTTGTTTAATAATTTTTTTGAATAATCAAAATATACATGTCTAAATTATACAATAGCAAATGATAAAAGAACGGAATTCTGAATATTGATAAAATGCGATAAAACATATTGTACATTTGTACGAATGAATACTCTTTAAATCAGTAAAAATGTCAATGATTACAGCAGTAACACAAAATTTAACCGAAGACTAGTGAATATTTTGGATTGCTATTTTTGGGGAAAAGCCTTTCCATACACACACATATGGAATGAAAACATATAACTAATATTCAAATTCAGAATTATATACATATTATACTTTTTTACTCTTAAGATATGATAAACCCACAAAAAATAACAAGACTTGGTCAAAATTTCAGATATTTCTTTAAATAAATTGCTATATATCTATCATATATATCTATAATATTATAATATAAAACACAGTTTATATTATATCATTGATTGAAACAGAGAGAGTCACTAACTGATTTGTTTTCAGTAGAATTTTACTAATTTGCAACTCTATATTTATAGCTATATTAAGATTATCAATAACTCACTGTTTTTCAGTGATAATTTACTGATTTCATTTATAAGAGAGTACATTATTCAGCTAGAAATATTCCGCGAAATAATCGGACGGCATCGTGCGTAGCGCAAAAATCATGATGTATTATGTTTATACTACCTTGATATGAATTTGACGCGGCTGTGAGCTCGCGCGTGAAGAAAAGACGAGCCGACGTTTATTCTCGAAATATTCGCCCGAATATATTTTGCGCTGCACCGCCGACGGGAATGGCGAGCGCGACGCGGCGCGGTGTCGGAGAACAAATGATTTAATGAGAGAAGGGCTGGAAACACCCGACAGTAGCAGCCAACCGGGAAATGAGAGAGGGAAAAAGGGACACGCGTGACGGCAGAAAGTGCGAGAGGGACGGAGAAAATACGGCCTGTGCGAAGACCGGGTATATGAACCCTCTGATGCAGCGAAATACCAATGAAACTTCGAGTGAGGGGAAACTGCGGAACTCTTTTTCGGGACACGATCCTCTCTCTCTTTCTCTCTTTCTCTCTTTCTCTTTCTCTCTTCATAATCGGCTATTACGACCGGCTATTACCGATAACATGCGTGACGATTAACGCAGAGCTTTATTCGCGATAGCGCTTATTCTTAGTTACATAATCACGTTGCAGATATTTGATTTTCGTTTCACGGATCGTCTGTTTCGTTATCCGCTACATCGGATAAGCGATCGAGTTGGAGATATTCCAAAATGCGGCAATGTCTTTCACGCAGCGAAATGTTCGGATTGCGGCAATGACGCTTCTGCTCTTTGCGGGGATGATAATTTGACCAAGCTGCGAGAGCCGCGATTACATTTAGCGAGGGTGTACAGATCTCGCGGCTCCACAAACCAACTTTGCCGTGCTTTAAATGAACGCGCTCGGTACGTGACGAAAATTTGAGATTCCTTATTGCGACGAACGCCGCAAGGAAGTTTCGACGTGTCAAGATTAGACGCGCAACTCTTAGCTTTTCCTCCCTAGCGGCTGAATTCCGCGCGTGGATAAAAGTTTTTCTCGCTGTATTTGTGTAAGAAGAAAACGTAGAAACGATAAACAAACGTAACTCCATCCCTTTTATACTTACACATTTTATGCCCACACATCTCGCGAAACTACGTGGCTCGTCACACGTATCCGCCAAAAATCTCCCCGACAACGATAGCACATACTTTTTACGGTGTCGAACAAATTTCCGTCGAGAGCGAGATCTCGCCGGAGAGACGAATATTCGATGCTCCTCTCTCGGTACAAAAATCTACGAACGCTCGAACGAATCGACGCAACTCCGCAAGATTCGCCTCTCGGGAATCGTGACGGGTGGCACTGTAAAACTTTTACGGCATGCATTATGACGCGGAGCGTAGTCGGTTGCAGAAATGTAAAAAAAGAGAGGCGCGCAAGTGTTACAACGCGAGATCTCGTCGCGCATAAAGCAAGCGTTATGATTTTCGCGCCTCTCCCTCATCGTCCGACGTTTATTGAAAGAATTTACAACGACAAAAACTTAATAAAGGCCGCGTGGCGCTCTTCGCCGCCAGTACTCGAATGAATCACGTAGCACTGCAAAAATCCCCGGCGCTAGATTACAACAGGTGCACGTTGTAAAAATTACAACGCTGTTCATTACAGTAGGCGAGAGAGAAAGAGAGAATTCGCTGCTAAAGAGAACACCGACGGATCGTATTCACGAGTAAATAGAAATGGTACGAGTACACACGAGCAAAAACGTATATGTAACACATGGGTATTTTCACACACACACACATACATACACACAAATCTATCTCCATATACAGAGAATGTTTTCGACTATTGTACATACCTACATTCACATAGATATTTCGTACTTGGGTTTGTAGCTCGATTTAGTGACAGTTTATGCATCGGTGTGAACACAATGTCTACACGTTACATGTTTCTACAGAGCGATTCATTAAACATCCTCGTTTTAATTTTAAACGCGTATAATTTACGCGTAACATGTATAGATAATTGTTAGCCATAAAATGAGCCATACACTCTAAATTATTAAAATATGATTTATTTATGATGATACACACACAGATCAGTCATATTTAGTAAAAAATATTATAAAGTACATATAATTTTTTTATTTTAAATATAAATAATAATATTAAAAAATATTACAAATTTTGAACATATTACATAATTTATATTTAGATATATATAATATTATATACACTTTGAATATAATAATTTTCAACAATATATGATAAAATTGAAAATATATTCCTCTGTCGTGATTAGGAAAAGAAGCAAACCAATTGTGTCTAGAGTTACTCTTCGAATCCAAAGTATTACAATTCGGCGATAGTGTGAATGAATATGCAAAATTGCTAATATATGTATACTTTTTCGGTTTTACGGAAGTGGGGGTGATTTCAATTGCCGATAGTTTGTGCCGCACGCTGTACGCGCGCGATGAAGGGACTCGTAATAGGAGCGTTGCTACCGATGAAATTAAAATGTAATTCCGCGCTCCGCATTGCGCCCTCGTAATCTCCGCGAGCATCCCCGGGTGTCACGACGGCGAATACGTACATCACGCGGGGGTCTCCATGCCGGGAGGGGGGATGCCCGTGTATGGGTGAGACGGGAAGTGCGGTTGCGGGGACGGCTTGCGGATTCGTGAGTGGTTGCGAGGGTTGGCGCCGCACATTCGCTCGAAGGGAGAGGAGGTGAGGAGGGACTACCGGGTTACGAGCTTAGCGCGTCGGGTTATTTGCATATTTTAATCTAACGGTAAAAAGTCGTGGGCGACGCTAGTTTTCCCATTAGTCTAGAGAAGGGAGGGAGGGAGCGACTTTAAACATAAACGCGCGATATTGTGCGCAACGCGATGAATGTAAAGAAGTGAATGTAACATGCGTTTTTTTTTTTTTTTAATGACATAATAGAGAGCACCGATGTTTCTGCGGATCATATTACGAATATTAAATTTATCTATTTATATCAAAAAGTGCGGCCAAGTCTTCATAGAAAAAACACTCCTTTTTTTATCACCTCCAATTTAGTTAAATGATGGTTTAAATGAAAGTTTATGACTAGTAGATTAATCCTTAGAAATATTAGGTTGAGGCGAGCAAACATTCCAAAGAAATAAGCGATCCAAAAGATTTGTTAATAGCAATAGATGGCAACACTTAAAATTATTACAAATCGAACAAAAATAACATTCGAACTTTTGTTAGAACTAATAGAGCTAATGTAGTTCTATTTCTTTTTTTTTTTTTGTTCAATTTGTTGTAATTTTAAGTGTTGCCATCTGTTGCTAACGGCTTTTTTGGATCGCTTGCTCGCCTCAACATAATATTTTTTAGAGTTAATCTCTCTATTAATCATAGACTTTCATTTAAGCCATCATTTAGCTCAATTGGAAATGGTGAAAAAAGGGAAGGAATTTGGTCGCACTTTTTATCAAAAATATACTCTAATAAGATTATAAAGTAAGTAGATTATAAAAGGTAATACTAATAGGATTATAATACTAATTGGAAATATGTGCGCTCTCTCTCTCTCTCTCTCTCTCTCTCTCTCTCTCTCTCTCTCTCTCTCTCTCTCTCACTCACTCACTCACACACACACACACACACTCTCTCTCTCTCTCTCTCTCTCTCTCTCTCTCTCTCTCTCTCTCTCTCGTGTGTGTGTAAGATGTATATATGTATAAATAAAAAATATATATATATTTAATGTATTTTTTAATATATTTAATACAAACAAAAGATAAAAAAGTGTAAAAAAAATTAATTTAAAAAAGTAAGAACGGCATTATTAATTATAAGTTTACAAGGAAAAAAAAAGAAATAGTTGTTAATTTTTTTATACGTGTATATATATATATATATATACGCGACAAAATGTCATGTAACATAATATTATTGTTATATACATACATACATACAAGCATTTAAAACAAATTTTTGTTTTTCGCAATAAAACACAAAAATTTATTTAAGCTAATACATTAGATTTTCCGCTTGTGCACTCGTGTTTCATTCACGGTTAACGAAGTGAAATGTTGTTATGAGTGAACGGCATGAAATTCGCGAAGTGATCGTACGAAATGTAAGCTGTTTTCATCTGCCTGCGTATTTGGGAAATTGCTTTACACGTTTCGTTGAAATTCGATATCTGTAACTTTCAACAATACAATCAAACGTGTCACCGATTTTATTTGAAGCTGAACAACAGCTGACGGTCTCTTTGCGCGAAAGCTTGCGCACAATTTTTATTATAACTCGATTCGTACGAAATGACGAATCGCGCACCTCGGTATTGGATTTTTTTCGGGAAATTTATCCAAATCGTTTTTCAATTTTCATCCAAATCGACCGATTACACCCCATAGCCACGCATACGAAAGTAATTACATTTTTGGGACGCCATCTGGAAAGGCTGATCGCGAAGGGCGCGGAAACTGGCGTTACGGTCGGATTTTGAGAGAAATGAAATTGCAATTGGGAACACCGCATTCCCAGAATAGCTCATATTTTTTCAAGATTGGCCGATTAAACGCTAATAAATCCTTATTCGTTATGCTTGAAAACTGTATAGAACAGTTGCATTATGTTTTCATATAGAATATCTATTAATTGATGCGAATAGCGTAATATTTCTTACGAAGATTCTTTTTCAATTCAAGAGATATATTTTGATGTTTTTAAGGAAACGTTATCTGAATTTTGCATGCTTCATATACATTATATAATAATCCATGTCGTACAAATCGACTGTAACGATTCTCATGTGAATGGTGAAGTGGAAGAATGTTTGAATGAATCAGTTTATATTGTTACAGGGATGAAAATATGATCCGATGAAAGATCACATCGCCAACACGTGCGAAGTAGCGCATGGTATGGTAAGTCTTACCATAATCTTAAAAAACATAAAAAGTGGCCACGATTCCATAAAAATAAGCTTAATTTTTATCAACAAATAAACGATTGTATAATTGTGTACAATCTTATACGAGAGAGAACACGATTTCTTATTTATATAAGAAAATTTTGCAGAGATTATTTGTTATATTGCTCGAATTCTAATCATTTTACAGCATTCTAATATTTCTTCAATACCTTCATGTCGATTATATATCGATTTCTAGACAAATATTTATTAATTATCTATATTAGAAAGAAGGGATATTTATTTTAATTATTTAATATGTGTATGATTGCAAACTAAATCGCTTAAAACAAAACACGAATTATGATGCATGACATGAAAGCAAATCTATGCATTTATAACGAGTATTTACGTGCTTATATTATGTATGTGCTTTATTGCTATAGATAAATTTAACTGCCATCAATATTTATGTGCTCATTTAATACTGTGTTAAATTAATAACATGCGTGACTGATAATCGAATCATGAAAGTTTATGTAAAATATTATATATGAGGAGAGATATTATATATATAATATATGTATATGATATACATATTCCAATTATATGTATATATATATTTTTTTTTAAGATTTAATTATTATATTATCTGCTTTGAAAAAGTTACCTACTTAAAAATATTTCTTTTTAATATTCTTATATTATTTTTCTAATTATTTTATCAAGAAATAAACAGCCTAGAATAAACAGATAAAAATGTGATAATAAACTTTTTAATCAATTTTGAATTTTATTAAAAAATGATTAATAATCTTGACGAAAATTTATTATTTTATGGAATCGTGTAATCTTATGACAATAGATATACCAAGAGAGCGACGTAAATTTTTAATAATTTTTCCTAAATCGAAAACCTGTAATCATGCATAAGAGTACAGTAAAAATGGTTTGGTTTTATCTTGGGCGTCTTGGCAGGAAGCCATCGAATCTAAATCCATTTTTCTGCATGGTCGACAAATTTCCTACTATCGAGTACTATTAATTGATGGAATATATCACTAGATCGAAACTCTGCCACACTATAGCACCGGCGAGATATAATTTACGGAAATAACGTGGGCTATCCATGGATACATGGATGCCACCCTCGCGACAACTGCTCTTTCGGACCTCATATAGGGTCTGAATATCTCCAGATTTATACCGTTTTCCCAAAATCTTTTTGAAATTTTTATGGCTGTCCCATGTAGTACATTTTTGTGAGGATTATTATGCCTTTAAAGTGTATGACGTATCGCAGCACGAGAAGGTGCGGTTAATCCTATGTGCGATTAAAATTATAATTTAATCTGAAAGAATCACATGTGCGCAACCTATTTACGAGCGCGCGCAGCGTGAATGCGGTGAGATCGTAACCGTAAAATTTCGACCGCTGACAGAAATTACAAAACGATGCAATGCCTTCGGTATAGTTTCTGTGCTTCTCCGCCTCCTCATCGCGCGCTTAAATAATTCATATACTCTCTCGTATTCCTAGGATAATATTTCCCGTCCTTTCCGCGTCGCAATGTGCACGTTTGTACAGAACCGGCGCCGACGGTAGGACGGAATGTGCCCGGGACGTACATAAAAATGAACGGGAAAAATTTTGTCACTAGCATTCAAAGAGAGTGTCACACACACAAACATACACACACATTCTTTAATATCGTATATTTAATATTTTCGCTTATATAATCTGGACCGTTTATATAGCATTCACGCGATTGTCCGTAAAATCAAACCTGTAGCCAATTCAATATTATAAATTATAAATGTGTTAAGACATTATTCAACACAGTATATAGAGTTAAATATTTATCAACGCGTGTTTGATAAATAATTTGTGGGGGTTCGTAATTTATTAATTCGTGAACGTAAATGCGATTTGTTCGTCCCTCGAGAGTTCGTACATAGAAATTTTCTGCTTATTATGTCAGTAATAAGGAAAGCATCTTACACTGCGAGTGTTCCGAGCTTATCGCACGCGACTACCTAAATGCAAATTCTTTATGAAAATCTGACATGCCGCGAACGCCAGTAAAAAGCAACGATATTGCGGAATCGCTGACATACATACATAGACCATCTCTCGGCTTAGTCGCCGAAAAGTGTAGGCAGGAGAGAAGGAACGTTTCATTCTTCCTCGCCGTGTAGGTGAGATTCCCAGGATGGTTACGCCCGGCATACAAGCGCGTATTAATTAAGTTGGCTTCTAATTAATGCAGAACCCACTTCGACCGCGAAGGATCGCTTAGGATGGAACTTCCCTTTAAGCTGTAATTACATTTACGGTACACGTGTCGGTGTATATCCGTCGGCACCTCGTGCCGCACAATATGAGGCCTCTGCTTACGGTTCTCTCTCTCTCTTCTTGCCCGCTTTCTCTCTCCTTCGTCGCCCGCACTTATCGCTCGCACCCTCGTCGTCACGCGCCCTCCTCGACATTTGTATAGGTGGGATATTTGTTCCGTAGCCAAGCTCAGTTTCGGGTTGGAAGGGTGCGCGCTCTCGTATAAGAATATTCATCGTCTGTCCTGAAAATGGCATCCGGGCATTTTCCGCGGCGCCGCGCGGCACGAGTTGACGGCAACGTGCGGCGGCCGTCGTCGTCGCCGAGAAGATTCCCCGACGAGAGCGCGTGTTCACTGGCGCGTTAAATAGATCATGCGAAAGACACGTTCCGAATCACTGACGTGATAACGTCAGCCTCGTCGTGTATGTACCAACGACCACGTCACTCACCATTTCTCCCTTTTAACGTCACCGTTGGCGAAAGCGTGCGTAACGCTGGCGCCAGTACTCTCCACTTTGTGTGCGTGACGATTTGCATTTCTAATTTATTTATAATTCTTAATTGGAGCAACCTAATCAATGGGTAACAAAAATAAAAAATAAAAATATTTTCGGATAAGCTATTCCTTCTATCGAATTATAAATAATTAAAATCTATTTCTTTAATTTATATCTATTTAATTATTTAAATGATCATATATTTTCAAATTACATTTAAAATGTGTTCACTACTGATCTTAATTTTTTGCGATTATTCAAGAATCGTTATCAGGAATCAAGCTATTTTCTTATTTTTATCATTAATTACTAATGAGGTTAATAATAGTAACTGTAACCCGTAATCGTTAAACCAGGTAATTTCATCCGAGATCAAGTAATGTTTGCGGAATGAAGGTTGCGACGCATGCAAAGGAAATTAGCAAAACTAGATTATGAACGGCGTAAATGTGCGGGTTTTAACTAGAGAAATGCAATTATACATTATGCTCCACTGATATTTATTTAAATACAATAAGCTAGAAATTACAGGGCGATGCAATAAAGTACATTGACAAAACGTAAAGCTCTCATCTTGTGTACCAAATTCTCACCGCAACTGATAGAGGAAATATTTTGTTACACTTGATTTCTCTGCAGTGTATTTAATATTCTCGTAATATATATAATCACTTTACTGAAAATTTATTTAGCCCCAAGGTATTACTGGATCAAACATGTATATCCAAGCAAAAGTTTTAATAGTAATAGGAATATATTTTTTAAAAACTTTAATCTTTAAGCAATTTTTTTTTTAAATTTCACAAAATTTTTACTTGAATATATAGTGTTCTAAGATTTAGTAAAGCATTATTGAAAAAGAGATTATAAAAATATAGAAATTTTTGTCATTAAAAAAGAGTGACAATATATAGGGTCGAGTTTGCAATCTAATAACATTTAAATAAAAATTACTGCGTCTCTCGAGTGAATATCGATTGTTCTTTCTCCGAGTCTTCTCTAGACAAAAACGCGTGTTTGTCAAAAGCACAGTGACCACAGACACGCGGTGTTCGTATCGCGCGTAAAGGGACCTCGCAAAGGGCGTCATAATTGCCGGGGATAAAAGTTCTTCTCTCTTTTTGCTCTTTTTCCAATGATCCCACCCACGCGATGAAACACAATCTCTCGCGATGCGCGTACACGCCAGGCAAGGAAAAAGGGATACAGCTGAGAGAGAAAGAGAAAGAAACCATCGTTATTTACAGCTTCGTTCGCATACCCACCGCGGGTAAATACCACTTCCTCCCATCCCTCGTATTCGCGACGCCATACTCGTTTCGACATAAAAACTCTATCTCCCTTTGCAGCATCACCATCGGCTCTCGTCGCCAATTTCAAACTAGATTTTCGCGCCTCTGTCGCCTCTCCTTCCTCTCCCCTTCCTCACCCTTCCTCTCCCCTTCCTCTCCCCTTCCTCTCCCCCTCTCCCCCTCCCCCCCGGATTCTTCTTTCGTTCTCGAGCACTGTCGACTTTTCCCTATAAAGCGCTTTGGAAGCTCATTTCCGTTGATCCTGTTCCGTCGGGTTGCCATGCGAAATTGCTATACGTGATTCTGCATACGTACGTGACTACCATAGTGAGAATGATGATCCCAGATAAACGCGGTTATCATGGTCTAGTTAACGTTTTACGACATGTTGCGTCGGGACTGCTATTTGCTGGGCAAATCATGGAAACATGTCATTTATCTCGCAATCCAGCTCGCAAGTTTGCAAAAAAAAATTGTATGTTGAATTTTAATAAGGTAAACATATTAACGATTTTTCTCTGACTATTCTCTTAGATTCGATTGTTTTTTCGAGTCTGGCACGATTCCTCGAAACCTCATTTCGTTCAAGCGTCATGCGCTTCTCTTGTAAAGCTCTTGCCAAGCTCGTTTCGGCTGATCTTGTTGCGAATACGTGACCGTGCATACGTAGTCCAACGATAATCCGTCGAAGAAAAAGCTGTATGCATAATCGCGAAGGATCCTATGATGTCGGAGAAGTGCAGGAAAAAATTTTGCAAGAACTTGAGAAATCTCCTTTATGAGAGGAGCGACATTTTATCTCTGCGAGAATCGAGGGAGGCCCTGGCGCTATTCAAAAGTAATGCTTGAGAAAAACCCGTTTGACATTGATTTCACGTTTTACACACGTTTCTTTCGTGACCCAGTTTTGCGGACTAGCGCGCGTAGGTATTTTATTACGACAGTGATATTACAACGATAATTGTTAAATCTCGCACGTATGGTTTTCTACGATGGTGTAAAGAAAGGGAGAGAGCGTCGAGAAAATTCTTTACCACGGTTACGTAATTACAGCGTTACAGCGAACCAGAATCTGAATTGTGGCTCGCGAAATTAGCTACGTACGAAAGGCGAAAGCTTTTTTTTTTTTTGCGTTGTGAATACGAGAATGCACGAAAGTGGCTGACCGTATTGCACTATACATAATATGGAAAATGCTATTCACATACGTGACTATCGCGGCGCGCGATATTCTAGAGAAAGAAAAAAACTCGTAACCATAATCGTAGATGGGTAGACGTTTACGAGACATCGTATCACAAAGCGAGGATTTAAAGAAACATGCGAAATACAAGAATCTCATTGGTCAGGGATTCAAATCGTGGCGAATGTCGTGACAATTTCATGTGCTCGTTTAAAGGGGGGATAAAACCGTGCAGAATTATTTTAAAGAGAAGGTATATACAATCGAGTGTGGTTATACAATATGGAAAAAAAGAATACAGATATTAGTTCTTTGACTACATAATTTCTTTAGAAAAACACTCGAAATAAAATTCTTCTCTCTGATATTATATCAAAGTATAATTAAATTATATATTTTCAAAACAATTCCATCAAATTTTATTTAAGTTGAAATAAATTTTGCAATATCAAGTACAAGTTTTTAGAAATAATCGATAGCTTCATATTGTATAGTAATGTTCAATTTTTTATAAATACGCATTCGAATGTATTATATTTTTATAGAAACATTTTGATTTTAACGAAATTTGTTTGACTCAAAATGTGTCATAACTAATACGCATTTATTATCATTTGCACGGCACAATTGTGAAGAAAAATTATATTTTCGTTCCGCCTTTTGCGATGTAATCTGATTAACGGTACCTACTCGGAGTAATTGTGCCGGTAATTAGCGCCCTAAAGTGGGCACTTCCATTTGCCAAATCTCACTGTCAGCGATGGATCGTCGATAATAGAAAATGCAATAAATCACGCATAAAAATTACGTGAGCCAGATTAATTTTATCGTATGTCTGCAGTAGCCAATTTCCTGAGATATATGTGTTATATATAGCTTTTCTGGCAACGCGCGCGCGATTGCGCAACTTTTTCTCAGGTTTTTTTAATAGATTGAAATGATTCTTTTTTACTGTAAATTTGTTGAAGATTTGTTGAAGTACAACTATTCAAATATTATTTTTTTCGGGGGGAAAAAAAAAGCCTTATTACTATAATTTCAATTTTTAAACGTGTAAATACCTTTCAAAATTTTATATTTTAATTAATCTTAAATCTACTTTATTTTAATATCTTAACAATTAAATTTATTTCAATTTAGTACGTTATATGGACATTATAAAAATTCAATCAAATTTTAAAGAAACTTTATTTCCCAAATTGTGTTATACATAAATTTATTTCAGTGCACAATCTTATTGACTGCTGTTAAGAAATTATAAAAAAGAAGCGTCTACATTAATGAGAATAAAATTGCGTTCCAAATGCTTGGACGCATTAAGTGTTCTTTATATCCACGGTGATTTATCGTCGAAAAATGTCGATACCAAAGACGAGTTTCTTTCCATCTCGAAGGACGGGAAGGAAAAGTTTCGTATTCGTACGAGACGCTTATGTACGTCTCCGTCTTCTCTGTGTGACGGAATTTAATTCTCCAAAGTGCCGAGGCCTGTCGTGATCGATTGCGCGAGCTTGCGCCACTTCTAAACTGTTCTTTACTTTTTCGACAGTCCTCCCGAAAAGAAGAAAACGAGAAACAACCGTTTGGCGCGGCCTGATGCATATGCGCGATACTCACACATGTAGAAACGAATCAGGAATCGATTGACAGAACCGCCTCGACAAACAGACCGAATTGGCCTTAACCTTATACATATGTACCCTCCATTATGTATGGAGGATCTCGTTATTTAACCCCTCTCGAGAGAAGCTAATATTATTTTATGACGCATGTGTAGTCACGTATATAAAGGTTTCTGATTGCATTAAAACGCTAATTAATGCGTAACAATGTAGGTGTGATCTCTCATTATACCTGATGCATTAATGGAATTTCGATAATTTTACAACATATGAAGATCAGAGATATCTCTGATTATACCTGATCGATATCGAATATCAAATTATGGCACTATAGATGATTACAATTGCAAGGAATTAATTATGCCAATGAGCTGGCAAAGAGCAAGTGGCTTTATTTTGATCGCATGCGCGAGGATTCTTTAATAAACTCTTTCTACTATACACATGTTTTTTATTATATTGAATTTTATTTGATATGAATTTTTCGTCAAAAGATACATCTACAAAGTGTCTGTGTATATATGTGGCAATTTATTTAAAAAAATTGTTACATATATATAGAGAGAGATAAAATTATATCTCAATATACATTTGATAAAACACGTGAAATTTATACTCATGACGGTCGTATATTAAAATATAACATGGATTGGCAATCATATCGACCACATAGAACGATATACATCCGAAGATACGTGTGGTAGTAAACCGAATTATTGGAATCGGCGAGGGACCACTGTCGATTGGATTTCGCCAGCCGCATCGCCATATTTGCTTTTTATTTACGCCTTCGCCTCGTAATTGTTGCGGTATAATATTTTCCGATATCTTTGTGCGTATATGTATGTACGTGTACGTGTACGTGCGTTTTTTAAATGGAACATTCTGCTAAATACTTTGCGCGAGGATGAACGCCGAAGAACCGCTGCGTCGTTCTGTATATAATTTATATCACGACTTTACTAATCATCATTATTTTTGTTTAAGAGAACCTCTCTCGATTCAAGTTGACTACAATAAGCGTAATCGAACATAAAATCGTGCTTCATTAACGCGGTAAATTCTGAAGGATATTATACCTTAATAGCGTACGATCCTTTCTATTCCCGTTCACATCATTCTGTCTTAATTGGCCTATTTTTCAACGGTAGAGTCGAGCACCCTCGAGAACCTCGATAGGAATTTCTGCGGAAAAGTGAAAATGAACGGCGGGAGAGGAAACTCTCTAAGAGTACGGCGATGAATTTTGCATATAGTTGTGGTTTCGGAGTGGTTAACGATTCCCGAGAGTCGGCGATGCGAGCCATCGCGGTTCGAGTGACGAGATGAATCTACGTAATTGCTGGATCAGAATCGTGTGGTCGATCACGACGTAATTAATATGCTTCGTATGAACACGGCCGACGATTTAGTGACGCGTACGAACACGAAAGGGTCAACATATGAGTGTTCAATAGTTCACATAATTAAACTCCTAGAGGAAATTTGTGTTTAATTTTAGGCATTAACTATGCTTAACACATATGTCACGTATAGTGTATGCCACAATGCTTGTCAGTTTGAAAATTACAGTTTAAAGTGAGCCGCGCGGATCGGCAAGATACGTTATAATATTGATACATAATGAATACATTTTAGATTAATCCGGAATAATAACTATAAGATTTGTCGTTTACAGATAGAATTATGAATTTTTATGCACTAAAGTAATTAACAAATTTCTACATTATTTTATGATACTTTCTTTGTTAATAGCGTTGCACATGTGGCATGTATATTTTTTTATTTTCCAATATCGCATAGTTTTTGTATATCAAATTAAATCGTTTGTTGTTATAGGAGAGATCAGAAAGACAAAAAAAGATAAACAGCCAGGTTTAACTTATTAGCTCTTAGTTTGAAGGATTTATAGAGACCACAGTGTGTTTCAATAAATATATTTGTTCTCGTATATATAAGTATAAGGTGATAGATAGGATTTATACATCGAGAGATTTATCTTCCTCAATTTCCTTTCCTTTCGAGCGCATATTCGCTAACTCGGCAGCTCACGCTTTTAGTGCGGATGACCTGTACACAAATCGCGAAAATCAAATTTCGTGGGTTCTTCCGTGTCGGGATATCTCCGTCTGGCAACTACTACGGAGCGAATTTGTGAAAATCAGATTTCGCGCGGGTCGAATGCGATTCGACAGCATAGCTCGTTCGTCCATCCCGAAAGTTAGGTACAATGAATTCACCGTGATTATCTCAATTGCTGACTTTGATAAATCGATCTTTTTCTACATTTCATTGAGATTGTTAAGTCAAAGTTAGCGTAGAATTAAAAATGCTGAAAGTAAACGATAAGTAAGATGGGATAAGTTCTGTGTCTATATATTCTTTGTTTATATATTTTGATTCAAACATTAATCTTTTTTTTTATTCCAAGAAAATCCCGGAACTTTTGACATTACTCTTGAAAGAAACATATAAATATTGTTTTAAAAGAATTTAAATACGTTTGAATATTAATTATAAACAATAAGGATGTAGGGTGTAAAAAAAGAATCAAAAGTTTACGGATGTATATTTTCTATAATAAATATATTTAAGAAAGAGTAATCGCGCAAATTTTGCAGTAAAATTACACTTTTGAACAAAGATTTTAAAAACTTTTATTTTTTTGGTGCGAAAAGAGAAATATACTGAAGATATACATTTTTCGCTTGCGAAGCTTGCGGAAGAGCAACACGGAAATAAGGATATTCGGTTATAATAGTTGTACGAACCCTTTTTTGGTAAACGCGGATGCAATTTAACGACTCGCATGAGTCTGTCGCCTGACGGGATTGTGTAATGAGCACTGCGTATAAAACATCCGTGGACAAAAAGTATTCGCGTCAGCCGGTCGTATATAAGCACTTACACAATGACCTCCAAGAGTGCAGTCGTTATTTAGCGTGTCACGCGTATTTTATGAGACCACGTCGCACAGCTTGCGTAACAAATAATATCCGTAGAAATATGATAACACGGGAGAGAACTGCATCTTTTTAACCCTTCACGCTACACATTGTGTGCGAAATGTTAGAAAGGATGCTGTTCTTTCATCTCTTTTTCAAGAGATGCGCGCGATTTCTCTTGAAATTATGATTATAAAGAATATATCTCTATACGACGTAGCACTGAAAGAATTCTAATTTACATTGTGAATTTTGAATATGAATTACTTACCGTAATTATTCTTCCTTGAATTATATATTGAATAAATAATACTATCAAAATATTTTCTCTCGCAGAACATCTCTCTGAATTCTGACGAAATCAATTTGTATATTCGAAATGTGAAATTCTTGCGAGCACTGCATCGACGTGGAATAAAATACGTATTCGACTTGCAACACAGTAAGACCGATTACATCTAAAATTAACAACTTTTAATTTGAGCGCGTATTCGATTACGAGTTCAATGTGTGATATGCGAAGAAGAAATTTACGGAATCCTTCATTTTCTCTTACAATTAACTTACTACGATCCATACGTCTATCGTCTTATTATCGGATTTTATCGGATCAGCCCTTCGTGTTTCGCGGTAACTTTCCAAATCAAAAAATTACCAACATACGAATATATAAATTACACAAACAAGAGAGAAGTCACGAAACTTTGCTCTTATCGCAATCTCTGTGCCCTGCCACGCGCACGAAATCTTGAAGCAACGTAAAAAGTGGGCCAACAATCTACATTAAATACTGTCAGGAGATCGTCGTACAGTCTGTCGGTTGTGGATTTTGAGGAATAAATTTCCGTGATGCTTCAAGAAGTATTGTGCGGATGAAGTTTGTACTTGGCGGAGTTCTTATTCGAGAATAATGGCTTTGTGAAGTCACTCGCGCATTGCGTCCAATTTTCAAGGAATAATTTTAAGCCCTTGATCCGTATTTCCGTTATGCATCTTTAAAGTAGATGGAGCGCAATACTTTGCGCGTGAATATTTTCGTTAATGTTTATATCATAAATATTTTCACACGTAACGAGGCAAAGTTAACGATATCGTGCTTGTTTCTAAAGGGATGTAAAATTTAAAATTGTTTAAAAAAAGTTACACTTTGATATACAAAATATCAAAAACTTCAAATAATTCTTGTCTCATCGATATTTCTCCCGTGTCATACATCAAACTTGTCTTTTTATTGGAGAGACAAAGTCCTCATGAAGTTTGTGTCTTTACATCATGCCGTACGTTGAGTGAAACTTACGCGGATAACTTTTGAAGAGGAACAACGATAAAAGCGAAGTTACCACACGGGTTAAAATATCGCGTAATTAACCGAAATATTATAACAAGGAAAACACAGACATTCGCGGATGTTTATGGTGCACAGGTTGAATTAAATGTTTCAAACAATTTGTACTTCCTTCAACCACGTTAAATTACTTATTTATATTTGACTGAATATATCTTCCAACGAACGATAACATTCTAATTAGAGATACGCATAACTTCAAGAACTTCAAAATCTTTCTCTCGGTGTTCTATTTTATCGTTGTAGAGCTATATATATATATAGCTTATAGGGAAACGTTTTAACGCGAGAACGCATTTCTTATTAGATACATCAAAATATTTCTTATTAGATAAATATTAAAATATTTCTAAAAGTCACATCTTCACAAAATAACTCACATCTTTAAAACACAATCACATCTTTATAATATAATATTATACTATAATAATGTGTTCAATTTAACTTCTGGATTATATACAGATCGCAGTTTCTTATATTAATAGCACTTTATATATTGAGCGAAACTTTTCATCGTGACTGTACGTTCCACCAGCGTTAAAAGTCACTATATATAATACATATTAAGATGTGGTTGCTTCCACTGAAATTACGTCGGGGATTCGTGCCCTTTAGAGGAAGTTCGATGAAGCGCGAAGTTACATCCGCAGCTAGTTTTGCAGGGTAGATCGAGAGGGTACGATAACAACCCTTTGCCCAACAAGCCAGGCAGCAAGGAAATGTGCACGAGAGACTTTTAAACGAGGAATTTAACCATTTTGTGGTGAACTAACCAAATTTGCGCGACTGAAGCAAAGTGGGTAGCAACTGCTCGCAGACAATTGTATTTAATGTTCTAACTTCAGCTTTATGACATTAGGAACTTTTCGTAGTACCGTATATCGAATTTGATAAACGCCAAAGTGCCATATTATAAATTAGTTGACATAAATATTTTATTTATTATTAAAAATTTATATTACACGATTCATGTGGAAATTCAGCTCTATATCATTAGAAATTTCATACGATGAAAGGGATATGTAACATTAATAACACTTCATAGTGAAAGAAATATAGCTGTTTTTAACGAACAATAACGTTCCATTTATTTATATTAATGTTAAAAGCGGAAAAATTACGTTATTTGCGGTTTGCATTACGATATATGTATATATGAAATTAAACGAGCCCATAACCATTGACGTTATAGAGTTACTGAAATTATATTGAAATTATAGTGACATTTTTATACATAATCTATATTTCATTTCATAATAATTTATAATTTTTGCAAAGTATAGACTGCTGACAAAAAAACTCAAGAATTTCCAATTAAAAATTCAAATTTGCACATAGCAATATGTGTATTTAAAAATTTTTTTTTAAATTTTCACCCTGCTATAAAAAAATTGAGGTTATTACAAAGGATATTTTCAATGAAGCATCCCTGCAATATTACGGAACAAAATCTCTTGTAATGGCTTGCTCGCGTTAAAAATTACCTCCTGTCGTGCATTTAGCGGTGACTTTCATCAAGTGAAATTGTGCCTGACGATTTTCGTCGAGGGTGGAAGAGCCCGTTGAGGCGTGAAGTCGCATCCCCAGCTACTTTGTCAGGCAGATCGAAAGGGTGTGATAGCGAGCCCTTAGCGAAGAACGCTTTCCACAGAATCAACCATAAAACGTTAACGCGTTGCAATTAATCGTAGGTTTGCGCGTCGTCTCATAACTAACGAAAAATTGCAAAAATTAGAATAGGAAAAAGAATGATTAGAGAAATTTAAATCAGATTAAAGATGTAAAAAGTTCAAAATCTGCAGATTACACGGAGAACATGAAAATATATAGGACGTTTCATTTTTATCGAGTTTAATGGATAGATCCTTTTTAGATAGGAAAAAATTTCGAGTGAATTATCGACTGAAAATAAGAGGAGGAATTTAAAACCAATCGAATGAAGAAAGACGCTGGATACCTTGTGCATAAAAGTGCGACTATAAAACGCGTTCATGCGGATGGACGGCTGACAACGATTCTACAAATTTCGAGATGAGACTGTTCGTCTGCAATATTACGTCAAGGTGCGAGTTATTACGCGGTACGGAGCGATCGAAATTACGTCGTAAATCGTGGTCCTCGAGATTCGATGGCGCGAGAAAGTGCTTCCGCGAGCGTTTCGCCGCACGGAGATGGACGGGATGACGACAAAGATGCCAACGAAGACGTTCTCCCCGCGAAACGATCGATGAGAGGGCGGATGAGGGTGGATGAGGGTGGCCGTATCTCGCGGAGAACGGATTCTTCGAGCTGCGAGAATCGAATTAAGGCTTTCGGCCGAGTGGCTTGTGCCTTGTAACGGTCTCAAATTTCGCCAAACTACGAATTCTCCTGTTACGAAGTCTATCGCAAATTATCGGACGTTGGATTGAGTTAGAAGTTATTATGTAAGATATCTTGGGTGTTCGGTGAAAAAAGACTAGACCCTGCTTTGCTGTTATAATCATGTACAATGTGAACGTGTTATATAGAAAGATTTTTTTTTTAATTTGATATACTAAATGAGTCATTAACTCTCGCAAGGTATAATCTTACTAAATATATTTGTTTCCGTTTCTCCCATGAAAAATAGAATATTTTTATGAATCATGTTATTTATACTAAATGCACCACAGTTATTTTCAAAAACAGATTTTTGTGAGAAAATAGAAAATTCACAAACTATAAAAAAAAATTATATTCTTTTATATTCTCCGCGCGAACAATAAATTCTTGTTTGAGTTTACATTGCTCTGTGCAAAAATACACGTTAAAATTACGATGTGTTTAGTGTTATACGGACTATTTCGGATTTGCGTCGCCTATCTCGTATTGTTATTGTTTTCAACAGTTAGTAAAATAATCGTTATTTCGCCGTAAATTTTACGCGTAAATTTACCTCTATTTAAATATAAAAGAAAAAATTGGACACGCGAATCAAAGAAGTCGAACAAACGCGAATTAACGCCTCGTGATAATTATGTGATCATTAATTAATCCGAAGTTTCCATAAATCCTCGGAATCTAGTTGCGCAAGTTGCGAGTTACGGCGCATTAAAAGTCGTTACGTAATACGGATACGCGTTGATATAGTGCGCTGTGCGTCGTAAGACTGCTGGAATTACGTTTGGATCTCGGCGCGCTGTGAAAGCTCGGTGAGACGTAAAGTTACACCCGCCCGAGCACTTGCAATCGTCGGATAGAAAGCTTTGATCCCGAATAAAGTGCCGGCGGGTGGGATAGAGGAAGTCGCGGAGATAGAGAAAGGACGCGGCTTCTTTCTCTAGAGTAGGAAGTCGATACGAGCCGTCTCGACGCCGACGGCGGGCGTCGTAGAGTCGACCAGATTCCTCTCTGTGTGTTTGACTGTCGCCGCCGTTATTTGCCGAGGTATTCGACGAACGACGAATGATGGAGCGATTTGAGTCGCGATCCTCGAAAACTGTGCGAAGCTGCGCGTTTGAATCGATAGCGTAGGATGGAAACACAATGCGTCTTTGATACTTTCGAATGCGAAATTTCGAATTGGAATTCAGCGGAATTTCGATTACGCGCAATTCCTGCAGGTACACTGCATTCCTGATGCAATATCGCGCGTTTAAAAATGCATTAGGGAATGATCTGCTCTCGGAAAGTTAATTTACAATTGCGACGACGATCGATTCATTCGTTTTCCAATATCGGCAGTAGAAAAAAAAAAAAGAGGAACGAAGAAAAATAACTACATCTGTCGTTCTAGTTGATATGTCATTCAATCCGAGTTTTTTCTCTCGCTCTTAGAATTAACGGTATTAATTATCACATTAAGAGATATCGAAACACGTTTACAGTGAGTTTACACGGTTGTGTCACGTTTCGGGATTTTTACTGCAACGTAAAAAAATAAAACTGCGTCAAAACAAGCGTTTAATTCTACCGTGTAATGGAATCTTTGATTCAAGGTTGGTTGACGAGAGTGTCGGGAATGTTTAACCGCAGCAACCGAGACCGTGGCTAATGAAAGCGACGTTTGATCATCGACCACGAAGTAATCGACTTACCGTGACTGACTCTGTCTCTCCTTACGGCTCCTCCTTCCGCGACGTTCCTGTGTAGTATTGAGGCTCCTGCGCCTCCCCTATTTCTCCGATCTCGTGTTAATTAACGAAACACTCGCCGCACGATGACTACTCTCCGAGATCAACGTACTCCAATTTATATTTCGACATCCTCGACGTGCGATCGACAGGAACCTTTCCGCTCCGATGCGCTTCCCCGTAATCGAATTTCGTACACCTCGTAACCGAACGGAAGAAAACACGACCACGGCTTTTCGACTTTTGTTTTTCTACTTAAGTCTTTCAACGAATCCGTTAACGTGCAAAAGTATCGTAAAATAAGGAAAATAAACTGAGTCTCTTAGCTGAAATCAATTCATAGACTTCTCTCTTCCCGCGTAAGAGAAGTCGCATTACACGTGATCCTCTTAACTTACTGCGGATGTAAGATCGTCCCTTGTATTTTTCTTTCGTAAAGTTTCCGTCGAGAACGTATCTTCTTTGTCGACTTTGGTCTAACAATTCGTACGAAAACGCGAAAAGCGATTAAGATTTTTCGCGTTTGTCACGAATCTCTTCCCGAATCTCCATTTCGCGCATGACTTCCGAGCGAATTCACGGCTCTCTCTCTCTCTCTCTTTCTCCGAGTCGCGAGTCCAAGAATCGTGACTGGTTACTTCATTCCCCGGCGAAGCACGGGGGTCGAAGTCCCGCGTCAGACTGCAGGGTGTCACCCTTGTTCGTATCCTCGAACCTCCGCGATTTCCACCCTACCGTCGTCATTTCGCGAGCTGTACGCATGCTCGCAGGAAATCCACCCTCGCCGTATCTCTCGGCGTTGCCTTCGTATATATATATTATAGTATGTATGTATGTATGTATGTATGTGTGTATGTATGCCTATATATACGTGCCTTCACTCGAAAATTGTGGAAGCGTGCACGGATGGGCGATGGGCGGGTGGCTGGATGGGTGGACGGGTGTCTGCGTGTATGCGTGTGTGTCCACACGTGAACGCGATTGGCGACGAGAGTTTATATGTGCATAGGTATGCGCGTGTGTGCGCCGGTGAGGGTACGGATGCGCTCCGGAGGTAAACACGCGTGCGATAAATCGCCGCTCGAGGATGCGTGCGCGCCGCCGCCGTCGTCGTCGACGCCGACGACTACGACGACTACGACGACGACGACGACGACGACGACGACGCCGACGACGACGACGGAAATAAAAATCGAGTGGACCAAGGAGGGTTTATGGGTTTATCGCGAATACTTTCGAATGCTGTGGAAGGGGGCGAATGTAACTTTGATGATGCTGCGCCGCCGCGGCAGACACGGATTTGCAATTTCGGTTTGCGTTAAACGAAGTGCCGTTGCGCGCTTTCATTATTTATACGAAGCGATTCTCGCCCAATCATAAATCTGCCTACCGTCTTTGATGGAGGTGATCGCTCTTTCTCGCGTGGAAACTTCACGCCTCGTGTATATGGAACTCTGGACTTTAATTTATTAAGCAAAGTTGGCGCCCAGTTCACGTAAGCTAAACGCTAAGCTTATTTACTTAATGATTAAGTTGAGTTGACTTGACACGTTACTCTTGACGGCAGACGCGACGGCAAGCTTCACCTTTATAACCTTTAAAGTCATCTGCCTCATAATTATTTACGCTGCCTAGATCCATAACTTAAATTAGATTCTTCTTAAGTAAACCGTGATATCTATTTTCCTTGAATTGACGTTTTCATGCAGGCATGGTATAATAAATTTATTATTGTAGATATTAGCGAGAGATTAATTACAATGCTTTTATATAATCAGAATTAATATTGTTTAAATATTTCTTTTTTTATTCTTTTAATATACATTTATTATATATATATATATATATATATATATATATATATATATATATATGATACATAACAAATAACATAATTGAAATCTCATATAGTGTATTATTTTTTTCTCTAGTTTCTTCTTCTGTACGTTGCCGAGATGGAACAATTTTGCTTTAAAAATCAGACGCGCGTTATGTTATTACATGGATGATTATTACAACTGCTCATATAATTATTACATATAATTATTAGAATAACGACCGATGATTTGCTAGAAAAATCTGTTTAGGTTGTACCGCTCTAGCTCTGTCTGTCGTATATCTGATTTCAGCTTTCCGCTTGTTTGATTTCCATTTCCATCGCGATTTTAATAGAAATAGCCAGCGATTCACAAAGCTTAAAAAAAATGAGCAAGGAGGCGTAATTCCGCCCTCGCAAGCCAGCACGCTTCAGCGTCGAAAACGAAATTAATAAAGCGCAGCCGGTGCAACAAATTTCGATAAATCCGCGAGCGGTGATGCGATAATTTCGAAGCTATGCAGTTTGCTCGATCGGCTAGCGTATAATACGATCCACAAGTAATTTGACTGAGAGACGTATTACATTTACTTATACATACATATAACATTCGCCTAGTAATACGATATTGATTTAAGGGCGCATCGCGGCGACACACAAATATCAGCGTCGTGGATAAGAACCCGGTATATCCGGCTCCCTCACTTAAGCACGAATCCGAAAGTAATTTTCCTCCCGGAGCGTCGTAAGCAAGACGAACTCGTTTTAGTAAATTTACGAAGAGAGAGAGAGGGAGAGAGAGTGCAGTCCCTTTTCTCTCTCTTCCGCGCAAAATTGCGCAACCGTGAACGAGAGCTTAATATAATTGTTCGCGATTCGAGTCGTCGCGGGGTGTGATAAAAGTCCTTGTCCTAAATAAAGGAATCAACGACGACGGTGCTTTACTCTTTCTTCCCTCTCTTTTCACCCCCGCTCGTTCTCCCATTGCGAGCGGCTCTCCTTGGAGGATCTCGTTTTCTAGCTTGTAATAGTTAGCTTGATGGTGAAACTTTCGCGGCACCTCGGCGGAACGGGCGAGGTTTAAACTGCATTAACTACGGTCTTGATAATAAAACTTTTCGAAACGTTTGACGGATGAAGCCGAGCAAACGATCTGGCTTTCTGCATTTTCGATTCCCCGTTCGGTAATTAATTGAGGGGCGCGGCAGAGGGATCCTGCTGAACTTTGAGTAGAGTGTTTTACGTTCAACCTTCTCGCAGCTCGCTCAGCGTTTCGCAACTCGTGCACGTTTCCGCATCGTGCACAGTGACATATCATTAAAAACTTGAAAATGAAAAAAAATAGAGATACGAGATACTTTTTAACTTAACGAGCTTCAAGATAGTCATAAAATTAAGTGTATATGAATAGAGGATTATATTTGTAATAAACACAGCTTATAATAAGTAACGAAATAACACAAATTATACATTAAAGAAACTACTAACGTCGCGATGCATCATTGTTACTATGGAGAGAAAACTGACTCGAAATTTAATAATAGTGAAAAATAAGAGTGTAAAAGAGAGAGAGAACGCAGTAGCGTGAAGAAAGTTTTAGGAAAGTTTCAATGACTTTAGACGTGAAATTCTTTTCTTTCAAATAGATTTAAAGATTTTTTTATTGAAATATGATGCAATTTTGCTTTATTTTTTCAACGGCAATCTTTGTAAAATAGGAAATGAAATATTTGCCATATAAATATTATTTTATATGTATTTTATATATATTAGTATCTTTAAAATTTTTTAAGATACATATTTGCAGATACATATTTGAATTAGCCATGATCATTTCAAATAGATATTTCAAACAGTATTTCAAATATAGTTTCAATTGAGATATCCAATCGTAACACGTGCAGTCGATATATATGAATATATCTCCATGTGAATAGAACTTAAATTGAAATTGCTTCTTGAAATCAATTTTAAACTTTATAAAATTTTTTATATAATTTTTATATAATTGTATAAACAAATATATCTATATGTATGTGTAATATTTTTTTGTAATGTGACTGTTAAAATATAAAAGTTGCGCGGTTAAGTTTAGAAAATAGGTTGTTCGGATAAGGGTTAAGGATGGTTGTGCAACGATAAATATGTGCCACGATATATATATATATATACATACGATGAGCATACTTCGTAAAACATCATACACCGGCGAACGGGAGAGATGGCAGAGAAGGAAGATGAATTATATCCGATATGTCTCGTCGCAATTTCAAACGGAATTAACGATTGTGTTTTTAGCATCTTTGGCCGTAATTAAGTTGCCTCGAATTTTCACTTTCGGCATCGCGACGCACGACAACGCATTCGCGCGGCGGAACTTCTCTATTTTTTTTTCTTTTCTCTCTCTCTCTCTCTCTCTCTCTCTCTCTCAAAATATCCCCCCGCAATTCTAATACGGATAAAAGGTTTTTTCGGACATATCCGATGCGTTGTTATATGCCGGCGTTTAATTGAAGAGCACACAGAGAGTGCGTTACCTCAAATCCCGCTTTTCACGATGAAAATGAAAACTAATATCGCCGTGCTTTTCTCCACTTTTTTTTACCTTCGATATTGCGCAGATCTAGCGCGTGCGTATGTAAATTACGGCCGAGTTGGACGATACTTTGGCGCGAATAGTAAATTTTGCATTCAATTGCAGTGGCGGACATTAATCTCGTCTGGTTTAAACGTAATGTATCGTTTCTCCCACGTGTATAATATGTCGCCATACAGCGAATGCGCGCGCGCATTCTATTTCTTTTTGATACGTGATATCGGCATGCAAATGTCAATATGGTAATTGGAATTATAAAAAAATGACGGCGTATAATCGCGCCGAATTTTTTTATTCAATCTCTTATGCTAAATTACGTCAATGTCCCTTTTTTTCGTCGGAGTTGAGCCGTTTTAAAATTTAAAGGGCTCGCGTTTACAATGGCGAGCCGAAAGAAAGAACATAGTTGCATAAATTGCAACATAGTCTGTATATAGTCCGTATAACGCGACAGGTACTGGTTGCGTAACCATTTAATACGTAGTCGTCAACCGCAGCATGCCAGCGGATTACAAAATTTTAATTTTGCATCGCGTTTGCGATGCGACTTCCTCGAGCGTGACTCGAGATGGGGTGATTAATTGTGCTGTTGTACATTTTAGAATGTGCGTGAAATGTTGCGACATGCACATTGCGCAAATATTCCGGCACAAGTCCAGATATGTTTTTGCGAGCCAGACTTTAAATCGATCATCCGCAAATATCCGCTATTTGCCTAATAAATGTCAAATGCTACGTTACTTTTATCTCGGGAAGAGAAAATATGACGTTCGCGCCAGTGTCTATAAAATATCTCGGTATACTCTTCTATTAATTTGTATACGAATTCTAAAAATTATACGAATACACAAATAGATAAATCGTATTTTCTTCTCTCTTCCTGTCTCTTTTCCAACAATGAAAAAATGATGAGTTGGTGTAGACTTTTGATATAGACTATAAAAGATAATATCCACGCTGTGCTGACTTAATCAATGACTTTTCAAGAATATAGAACGCACGTGCAGGCAACGTTTGCACGTGCACGAATATCTAGCGAAACGAGCCTGTTATCCGTGCGATATGTTAACGGTAACGATCCTTCGGACACAGTAAATGGCGAAACGGTCAGAATAAATTGATTGTCTACATTTCATTTCGCCATCGTTTATTATAGCACAATTAACGAGGCCGATGTCAAATTAATGGAAGAGCTCTCCCCGCCCTCCCGCCGACCTTTCTAACGATCATAATGTAACCGATGCCACCGGCCCGTGTACGTAGCAAATAGGTTTAGGAATATATCGACGGCAGGCGACGAAACGACCGAGTTACGCTTTAATGATCGCCCCGCGCCCGCCATTATAATCGTCGACCGATCATCGCGTTGAGTTTGCGCGATCTGTCATTATCCCCGCATGATATCGGATTATTTTTAATCGTACACTTTAATCGCTTCAAACCGGATTTCGCATCGCCTGTCTTTCTCTCTCTCTCTCTTCGCGCGAAGACAGCAATGAGGATGAAACGATAATACGGTATTAAATAGTATATATTCGGCGTCGGAGAATATAAATTCCCATTATAAGAGATTTCCAGTTCTTTTTTTCCGATCCATTTTTTTTCGATCCATTGGAACGACTACTCGGTCACTTCGTTTTCACGAACCGTTGGGAAAAGTGCCCGCAGATTTTTCACGCGTCGATTGTTTCAAAGGATTTTCCACGGGATATAGGAGTGTAGCGCGCGGGATGGGAACGAAATGTGCCGCGGTGATCAAGGGTATTCATCTATTCACGCGATCGGTTGCCCGAGATTTTAATACGTTTCCATCAAAAATCTATTTCGAAAACCGGCGACATCTCGTTTTCGGTGCTTCAATATTACGCATTCGGTAATTATTGGCCGGCACGCGCAATGTTTTTTTTTTTCCTCGCAAATCAAGAGCAATTTTTGTTGAAAACAAAATTGTGAAAATATGTAAATGCATTCTTGACAACAAACTCGATCAACTTTGCTGTTTCATTCAGGTTTATTTTGATCTACTTTCTATTTGTTTGACAGCGTCAAAATGCAATACTATTGTTCCTCTGTGTTCTCAAATTTCTAGACTTTATTGTTTTAAATTATTAACGACTTAAATAAGAGCAAAGGCATTTGTTTTATTTTATAACTTATCGTCAGAAGAGTACAGTTTTATTCAGTAGGACAAAAGAAGTTGCATTGTTTCCAAGGACATCGGTATGATAGCGTTTGCATCGAATAATATAGTGGCCTACGTGCGCTCAGCGGAATCTCTCTAGCTGTGCAGATAGATTTAGTGTCTGACTGCAAACTGTAAACGAATAGCGCAGCCAGGGAACGGATAGTATAGGAAGGAACCTAAGTTTGAGTATAAATTCTCCGGCACATAGAAAGTGTACCTTCGGTTTCGTGGCACGAGAGTAGCGCTTTCGTTCCGCAAACAGTTTGATTGTGCGGTTACGTAGCCTGGCTATCGTATTACTTTATCCTTGGCTTTAATGCCCGCCTCATCTTCGCAGCGTGTCTCTTCTTCAAGGGAAAATAAATTTATCGCGCTTCACATAACACACCCTTCTATTATGTATATTTGTATGTGATAGGAATTTTATTTTCTGATTAATCATAAAAGAGTCATGTATTTCATGAAAAATTATTTTTATAAATATTATACCTCTTTCATCAATATTGGATTAATGCTTCTTACAGTTATTGATCTATTATTTCAAAAATATAATATTAATAATGATAATAATAATAATATAATAAAAAGAGAACACTTTTAAAAACATTTATGCTGTCCGAGTTTTGAAAAACATTTAAAATGCTTCTTTATATTCAAATTCTATTTTGCGCAAAAATATCAAGTGATTTAATCTGTTAATTCCCTAAATAATTTTTAATCTAATCTGTCTCATAAAAATATCTTTTATTTATTTTTGTTTAATTAATATATACATTTAATCTTTTTTTTCTAAACCAAGGAGCTATTCGTCAGCGACAGCTCATCAAAGTATTGAAATAAACGCGTATCTCCTTCCGCAGGGAATGTCATCTTCCGAACAAGATACATCATTCAATTTATATCAAAGCAAGTTTATCAGGACAACCACGCCAAGCCAGTCGTGTTTTTTTTCGCGAGCCAAACGTTAGTTTCTGAGAACAAGAGATGATTTTGTAGAGACGTTGCTAGCGAGTTTCAGAATGATATATATCAATTCCCGGAGATCAGCCCGACGATATCCTTCCGCTTGCATTTCTTTCCTCTCCCCGCAGGGTTCAGAAAGACGGTCAGCCTTCGGGGTCGATCTTCCGGGCACGGTTTCTGCAAAATATGGCTCCTTTAAACGCGCTGTCGCGGTAACGTAACGCTGGCAGAACGACGCTTTTCAGAATCTTGGACCGAGAAATAAATCACGCTTCAGCTCCGGACACGGACGTGCCCTAATTCCGAACAGATGTTCCGGAAGCTGGATAAAGTAATCTCATATCTCCTTCACGGGTTATCCAGATTCAAGTCTTACGAGATGAATAGCCTTTTTTTTTGCGTCGCCGAGTTTTCAAGATTAATATACGAAGTTTACAAACAAACGCGCTTAGATTATCTAATCTGGTCAAATTGCCTGCAATCTTTGCTCGTGTTTTTAGTCGCACGCGGAGTAATACTCAGAGTGAGTGTTAATGAGACCAATTTCACGAGATTGTCAGATTAACACGTGCACGCGTGGAATCCTCCGTACCTTAATACCTCTGCCGTAGAATGCGGGACTACGCGTAATATCAATAAACCATCAGCAAGAACAATGCATGAATAGCTTACCATCTACCTCTCTACCTCTAAACCAGCTTAAGATACGTGCGCGCGGGGGAGCGCGAATATATTCGGCTATCACGAGCTGCAGGAGTTATACTACGGTGGCCACGGTATTACGGGGGGCAAATGAAGTTACGAGAGGTTGCGGTTTGCTTGGGAGGGGCCCGTGTACCGTTCGCTATAACGACGAATACCTCCGCGTCGTTTACCCGCTCATATTCGCATTAAGCCCATCCCGAATGTGACGAAAACCGCTTTGCCGAAAGTGGAATCTGGCTACTTGGCCGATAATATTCGAGTTGACATCATTCACTATTAACTAATGTCAATTATCCGAATATCATTAATATCTCCGTCGAAAACAATCGATGCTTGAAAAGAGATTGATTTTTCGAATAATCCGCGAGTGTGAGTAATTTGTGTTAGGGGTTGTTGAAAAATTGAGATCCTTTCGCGATCTTGTAAACTTCAAGAATGAAAACGCGGAGAGCCAAACTTTATTTCTCATTTAAACTCAAGTAGACTCTTTGTTTTAACAGAATTTTATCTCCAGGAGGTTTTACTGATTAAGTCATTGAAAATGAAAAAGTTGCAATAAAGTGATTTCCTTTGATACTCTCTTTTATAAAGATCTTTATTTCAAAGTTAAAGTAAAGAATCTGTTCTCGATTTTTAATATGTATAGAAAGATATAAATACAAGCGTTCTTTTATCACAAGCATTCTTCAATCACACTCTCGCTTTCTTTCGCGCCCTTTAACGATTAGATGCTCCATATTTGACAATTTTGCACTTGTGTTTATCTCTCGAAAGTTTCACCGGGCTGTGCTGGAAATAAGCGGAAATCTTCTCAACTTCAGCGAACAAGCGTCTCGCGCCTCGGCGCGTCCGACAATTTCCCGCGCTATTAGACACACCTAAAGAGCCGGTACTTACTGGCGGTTTACAAGCACAAGTGTCTTTTTCGGGGGAAAGACACTTTCCGCGCCGGTACAAGTCGTGATATGCAAAGGAGGACAACGGGAATTACCGTTGTCTGCGTTTTCCAAAACGCGGAGGGTCCTCGCCTCCCGCGATATGCAGATCTCGAGAGGAGCTTCGCGGTCGTGCTTCATCCCCTCGTGTTAACCCTCATCTAACTACGACCCGCCGCTATCATGGCTCGTCTAGCCATTAGGCCCGCACGTAGCCATCGCGTCAAAGTGGTGCGCGCGCGCGACGTGTTTGGCGTCCCTGCCAAACGATAACTGCGATTCCTCCCCTTGCGAGTCATCCCCGAGCCGACGCTAAAGCAGTCGACGAGGGACGAGGGACGGGGAGACGCGTAATAAGGTCGGAAGAATGTACGACAAAGAGGAAAGTGTCATTTGTAGAGATTCGTTTGAAACTACGCTCGCTTTCATCACTTGAAAATCCTGTTTAATTTGCGCGGAAGCGAAATTAGCACGTTGTATAACGAGCAGATCTGCCAGATTTTCGACGAAATCGCTATTGTCGATCGTTTAACAGAAGAGAAATATGACGGAGCTTGGCAAAAAAATCGCGAAAGCGGATTATTTTATACTTTTCGATTGTTTCAATTAAAAAATATTTTTAAAAAACATTTTTATGATAGCATCGTTATCAGAATAACAAGTGGAATCATGGAATTAATATCTGATCGGGATAGAGAGAGCTGACAATATTTCCAGTAGAAAAAGATAAAAACAGAGAAACAAAGAGAGATATAATACGAAAATAAAACCCAACAAAAATGAACGCTTTGACTAAATCAGAGTAAAATCAAAGTTATTATTATTCCGTCGAAATAAGTCAGATTAAATGTAAGAAATCTGCAGAGTGTAGATCATTAACACGGTACAGCCTCGATGTAACCCACCGCAGAATTATTACACGTACAACGTCTCATAATTAGCCCGGTAAGGCCTACTTAGGCGGAGACCCCGATAAAATTTCCAACCTCTATCACCCTTCTCGTCCGCGAAAACGACCCCCGTATTCGTACGACAAACAGGGGCCGTAAGTATCGCCGGGGAAGTTCGGTCGCGGTTCGCGCATCCCGCGGGAATGGAGCTAGAAATATTATTGCAGGACGCGTATGGCCGCCGGTGCAACATTCACCGTAGGACAAACCGTCTCGTAACGCATCCTGTGCAACATGGCGAGACGACCGCGGTAAACGAGACACACGGAGCGGCGACGGCATCTTCGAGCCTTTTAGTCGCAGCTTCTCTACAGTCCGCTGCACGAGAACCGGCGTTCTCGCAGTTTCGCGAGATGATTATTATAACTGCACTTTGCAGATTAGCAGAAACTACAATCGGGCGAAGTTAGACTAACCGCCCTCTCGTTCAGGCGAGAATGGTGGAGGAAACGCGAAAAGAGACGACGATGATATTTTTTAACAAAGTATTTCGTATCATTAGATAAAAGCCGAATGTCGTAGAATCTTCGTATTAGGCCACGAACATATCGTGAATCTAATATATATTTATATATATTCATGTCAATAAAAAACAATTTTTTTTTTGTAAAATTAACATTTTTCTAACAGATTAATTTGTTATGTGCTTTGCATTTATTCTTGATAATTCATATTATGAACTAATAAACGGTGATTACTTGGCCATTTATCGTTACTGAGTGAAATGATTTTTAAACGAAATTTTTTGTTCTGAATTTAAAAAAAAAAAAGATTGACGAGAAGCAAAAAGGAGACAAGGGAAAAGAGGATGATGCAGTTGCGTCGCGAAGGGGACGCGGGAAATGCGAGTGAGTGTAGCTGCACAAGCTTATCCTAATTGCCGGTAATAAAAGCTTTTTATCGGGCACAGTTATGCTTTCGTTCGCTTCGGTGGCCACTATTATCTCTTGCCTTGCCGCCGGCGAAAAAATAATATCTAACCAGTATGCGGGGACAGACGGACTTTGCGGATGGCGTCTATTGCCGCGCGAGGGGCGAATTTGCTCGCGAAAAATTATGTCTCGGCCGCCGGTTCTTGCGGAGGTTATCCGAAAAAAGACCGCCGGAGAGTAGAATTTTATGCATGAATAAAATTGCTAACTGTACTTCTCTGCGTCGATCTGTTCTGATTTATCAACAAGCTGGCCCGAAGCCAGAGCGCGCGAAATACTGTATAAAAAGATGATATTTATTACTTTCTGTCGCCGAATTAACGGAATAATAATGTTGAGTGATTGAACGCGAACCAGTCATTCTGTCGTATTCAGTAATATATTTTACTTTCTCAGTCACGCTACGTCTAATGCAACGACGATGTGTTACTGCTAATAAAAAATTATTATATGTGAAATTAATAAATTTTAGAACAGAATTCAAGATAACAAATGCTACAGTGTTATCGAGATTTATTCGTTAATTCGCATTGCTCCCAAAGTGCTGCCAAAGGAGGTACTGCGCAAAGGGGAAGGGAGAGAAATGGGTCACGTGACGAGATGTAATTGTTGGCGCTATCGAGTGCTTTTCGCGCTCGTTTCAGGGTAAACAGATGGAGAGGACCGGTCGAAGCTAGTTTCAACCGATGTTGTATGTCGCACAATGGATCTTTTGGCCGGCTTGTTTATTAAGGCCGTTTCGCTTTTAATAAGCTGGAACCGGCCGCCTTCGGTGGACGCGCAGGAAGATCCCTGACGCTCGTTAAAGTCGCGGTTTCACGCTGACCAACTTTTATTAGATTCAACGGCGTGTCCGCCGGCTGTGTGTTGTTAAAGCCCGCTAAGTTATGCCAGCCTGTTAACCTCGGTGTCGGCCGTAACAACCGGCTATTTTCCCGGACACTTTTCCGCCCTCTAATGGAAAGTTCAGTCATCATCTACCGTAAGACAAAGGGTGCCACATCGTAGGGAATAAAACCCAACAGGATATTCTGCACTGTTGCATAATTCGTATCTCACTTGTGTGAAATTCTAAACATGTAATATTAATTTCTTACACAAGATTTTTAATTACGTCATATTCAATTTTTTAAAAATTATCTTATAGACATTGTAATTTATTTTCATAATGCGTTTTAATTAATTTGTAGAGATCTTCTTTAATAATTTCATGTTGTAATTCGAAGAACGCGTTTAAAAAATTTATTATTCAAAAGTTCTTTATAAGTCCATAAATCTCAATAAATCTGTATAGAGCGCATGAGATGATTAATGAGCAATTATTGTTAAATTTTATTTTAATGGGTACTTTAGACACACTTTGTTGTAAGCACGTATCGCACGCGATAATATAAAACTACCGAATATCCGTGAATTGAGCATTTTAGCAGAGAGCAAAAAATACTCGAACCATAATTCGCGCGATATACCCGTAGTGAACATTCAGATAAGTTAATTACCTTTACAAACATAAATAACGACAATTGCATCCGATAAACGAATCGCAGGCGACCCTCCGCGCGTTCCCTTCGTCTCCCGGCTTCTTGCGACACTTTTATATGACTGCGATCACGATATTTTTACGCAATGTTTTATCTCGCATTTCCTCCATGAACAAGTATTAGAATATATACGAGCGTTTCAGTCAGCTTTAATCATTGCGATAAAAGCGCACTGCGCTCGCGAGCGTCCAATTACGATAGAAAAATTCGATTAAATCGGAATATCTGTAAAATTATTTATTTTAAAGCCATTTTTAGCTTTTTATAAACGTGGAATATAATGAGAGGTAATAGCGCATTCAAAAACACATGAGTATACGGGAAATAATTTTCAACCGTCTCACGAAATTTTCTACCTGTTGTCTGTCACTTATCCTCTATCCGGACGACGCACGTGATCTCTTTCTAAGTATTCTCAACGCGCTTTCCCGTTCGTCCTCGGCAGCGTCGCATGACCTTCTTCGCTCGAGTGGCAATTTTTCTTTTTTTCTTTTTTTTTTGTCTCGACCCTGGGGGCAAAAGTCGCAGGTTCTCGCAAGCTGTGCGGGATGGCCGATCTCGCGGAGCGGTAAGCCGTCTTTTATTAGTTTGACCAACAGCGGTTCGCTTTCCTTCCTTCTCTGAGACCCGATCGACCTTCGTTCCGCAGGAAAAGCGCCAGCGGGTGGAAAAAATGACCGACTTTATCTTCTCTGGATATGTACGACAGGTTTATACTCTCGCCGTACTCGTCGTGTATCTAAGAAATGCCATGAATACTGGGGATGTATCGTCGAGATTGCGAGATAACCGATAAAAATAACGTGCTTTCGCGCGATCGTTTTATTGACGCTGAACGGAAGGGAAAAATAAATTATACGAGCCGAATTTTTCTTCTACGTGCAAAAAAAAAAACCGGGAATTGTGAACCGGTCTTCTTTACAACGTCGCATACCATATATACATATATTAGACTTTCTGTATGAACCAGGGAGTAATTTCCATTGCGAAAGCACTCTGGCACCTCGCAGCTCGATATGTGCGCATCGAGTTCGGCGTGCGTCTCTAATAGAGCGGTTAGATACCTTTAATGGAAGTCACGGCGGAGTTAATTGAAGTGTGCTGGCAATTAACTCACCTCTAGACCGATTATTCATGCCTCGATTCCGATTTCGTATGATAATTCGTTTGCTGCATTGACTACGTTAATTACTAAACGGAGTTGTGTGTAACCGCTTTCGAAACTTCCGTGCGGGATGGAGGGAACAGCGTACAGAGCAATGGTCGGGGCTCGTTAACGGCAGCTTCATCGAACCAAATAACGTCGCAACGTAAACGGCTCTTCGGTTTCCCGTAAGAATGCCGCGAGTGTCGTATCGTAGACGGGATATTTGCGGCTGGCAATAATTGAGGCCGATAAAACGAGAAAAGCGATCGGTAACGATCGCGCTATTGTAACGCTCGTGGCGTGTCGTCGCGTTTCACAATGAATGTTCTTATCAACTTCCACTCTGTACGATTCAGACTACTCATATATTCAAACGGCCACTTTTTAATTTATCTCTGTTAGAAGAACCGAGCGCGGTGTAAATTGAAATTACACGATCACGCTTGTCCGAGCGTCGCAGTCCCCATTTCGAGGTTCATTCACGCGCGAATCTCCACTACCGATCATTTAGCAAGCGCGAAAATTACATCGAGGACATAGAATGGGAAAGAGTGAAGGAGAGAGAGAGAGAGAGAGAGCGATCATTCGCGTTCACGAATTATAGCGCGAATGTCGATTCGATGACAGTCAAGCGCAGAAGAACGGTCCTGAGACCGCCGATCCGCAATATTTTTCACTGATAACCGATCGACCGTCGTGTTTTCGTCTGATATACGGCCGGACCCTACTTTTCTCATCGTGTGCACACGTCTTCTCGTAAAGGGTATACCATGAGTATAGGAGAAGAAAAAGAGAGAGAGAGGAAAAGAAGGGGATATATATATATACACACACACACACATATATAAAGAATATTACGGAAGGGAGAGGCGAGAGAACGCAGAGTGAAAGATAGTATAAAACGAAAGAGTCTCATAGCCGGCAATCTCGACGTCTCCCTCCCATTTCGAAATATCGTCTCTATACACTTAGCTAGGTATCTGAGAATCTATAGCCTCGTAATTGATCGTAAAGAGCGCCAAACTGCTCGTGCAACGAGCGTCACACGATAGACGGAAGTGACGAAGGAGAGAGAAAACGCGAGCTTGAATCAGGGAAAAAGAAGTAAAGAATGATTATGGGAGGGGCGAGGTGGGAACGAGAGAAAGATAGAAGGACGCAACACCAACCGCTCGTTTCGCAATTTTCGCGGAGTGACTCTCCGCGGAACCGGAGTGCGTTTTGCGCGCAAAGAAAAAAGCGCGTTTCCGCGTCCCTCGGTGTACATTGCGCTTCTCTTTCCAGTTCTTTTTCGCTCCTCGTTTCGCGGCGAAACTCGGATAACGCGAAATTGTCGACTTCGTCCGTTATTCAGAAGATATTAGAAAAAACGCCGCACGCGCGCGATAAGAAATTCTCTCTCTCAAGCTTAAAGTTTACTATGCTTCAGATTTGCAATGTTATATATATGTATATGCATATGTACACTATTAAATCTTAATATGCGAATAATTATAAAAAGTAAGAATTTTTTAGGTAAAAGCAAGCTACGTCAATTTTTATCATTGCTATAAATTGTGCAATATAACTGATTGATAATGTATGTAATTATTATATATGTATGTTATTATTGAGTAACAACAGCAATAGTAACATAAAGAATATATAAAGATGTTTTTTTTTATCGTTAGAGTCATTAATATTATATTTTTTCTTGTTTCCTGTTTCAAAGAATCAAGTAATTTTTTATCGATTGTACTGTAGATACATTCGTTACTATATGACACCTTCAGTTAATTGACTCGTCTACCGACATTTAATTTCTTCGCAAATGCTTTGAAAAAATTGGGTCGTACGAAGCGGATCCCTTCGTATCGAACGTTACCTCAACGTTGATGTTTCAGTAATAGTTTTACATCCGCGCAATTAACCGATTACCATCGTTAGTACTCGCATCGAGTGAGCTGGATCATTAGGCAAACCAAACATTTTTCTTTCGTCTCGAAACCCGGGCACCTTGCAGACACGATTTAAAGAACAGGAGCACTGCGCGATCGATCGTAAAAAGAATCAATTCGTGGGAGATGAGGATAATACGAAGAGTCATTCCCATTTCTCATTCACATCATCATATTTTTATTTCTCTTCGCATGAAATATATATCGAGATAATTTTCACTCATAATAAAATTAATTTTTTTCTCTACGGTTTTTATAATTTTTTAAAAATTATAAAGTCTTTTCTTTAGCGATTTTCCTTTTCTTTATAGCTTGACACTATGTATACAGACGTCGTTATATAACTAATACGTGTGTGCAGAGACGGTATTACGGAGAAGAAATTCGCGAATATATACATTCAGCGAGCTACTATAATAATTACGTAAAGAGTGCGAACTCGTATATACGCTCGATTCTGCGAGAAACAGACGGAACTGCCGGTAGAAACATGCCAGACCAATATCCGCGCTCTGCCTCCTAAGTCATGCGTTTAAATTACCTTATTATGAGGCAGGGCTGTCATAATTATGAGCGCGCGCGGCACATGAAGCCGAGAGAGAGAGAGAGGGCGAGAGTAGGGGTTGCTGCCACCAATCAAGGAGGGAGGGAAGGGGGTCGCGAGGGGGACGGTTGGCGGGCCAGACCGGCGGATCGTGGGTGGAGTGATAGAGTAATTAACATCCAGTCAACTCCAGACCGTGCCAATAATTTCCTACCTTCCTCCACCTGACTGACTCGGCGCGCTTCGCTCCGGCAGCGCGAACGGCGGGGAAATATTCCGCATTCCTGGCGTAAAACTGCTTTCCCCGGGGAAAGTATTCTCCCGCCGACGTTTTCTCGCGAGGGGGCTCGACAAAAAGGCGACAAAGGAAAAGGAAAAAAAAAAAGGACGCTTATTGCGTACAGTCGGAGACACCTTCTTTGAGAGCGCCGAGCAAACGCGCGGTTGTAATAATTGCGTATTAACTTCTGGATAGTGCAGCAATTTTTACCGAAACGCTACGTGTGGTAGGGTATCTTAATGGTAGGGCTGAGAGGCTTCTGGTTGCATCGTGAAATCGAAATCCAATCTAGCAAAATCATTTTTATTTGTGTACTTGCGAGAGTTATTCCTAACATTTTATTCTGTTACAAAAGATGTCTCGAAATCCGCACACTTCTTTTTATCCATACATTTTTTAATTCAGAATTTATTTATTTATTTATTTTTTTAACAAAAATGTATTGTAGTATTCATAACTAAATATAGTAAAATATAGATGGTTATAAAGCATGGTTTATACGAATATATGACACAATATGTAAAATAATTTAATTTTTTTAAATTATTACAAATGATATTTACATGTATATATGTGCATCGCACACAAATTCTTATTTGCACTATCCAGATAATATGTAGATGGCATTTGCCAATATTATTTTTAATATTGTAATATTTGATATCTTTTTTCCAAGTTTTAAAAATTTGAAAAAAAAAAGATATTAAATATTATTTAACTTTTATTTCTAAAAAGATTCTCGTCAAAAAGATTTCATAACACATCGAGAATTTTGCAAAAATATAATAAGATTAGAATTAAAATAAATACGCAAATTTTATATATATATTGCAGCTATATGATATTTCTTTATGCGTTGACAATATTATTCCTTAAATGTTGCGGAGCATCGCGTTCGTGCGGAAAAATACATTTACTTCCGCCATAAAGAAGATATCCACCCTTCTTTCTCGTGCTAAAGTGACAAGAAATGTACAGGATTTACAGCCATATGGTAAAGTAACGCCTATATTCCCACGATGAAAATTCTCACCGGAAATAGGTCTTTATGTCTCACAAATCTCTCGCATTCGCGTAAACGGATGCACTTACGTGGTTATATGGATAAAGCACGCTACTTTGTAAGCGAGCCAAATTTATACCGTTAATACGGTGCGCGCATTTGTACAATTATATCTTAAATGTATGCAGAAAATGCACTTTCTCTACATTTGCTAACTTTACATTAACATTAACGTCGCACACATAGTACACAATCCCATTATGCTTTATATAAAATACAGTGATATCTACACACGAAATAAATTTATTTTCCATTTCGTTGGAATCTGTTAAGGCGCATTACATCTAATATGTAAAGAATATCATAAAAAATAAAATTAATATTAATATAATGCTAAGTGAAGAGAAAAGAGTTTCTACATATCATTAGCATATCTATTTAGCAAGTCTTTCGTTACTACAAAATATTAAACATTATAGAAAAAAAGGAAGGTCATAAAAAAATGCTGATTGTAATTTAACATTTATAATTAAGGATAGAAGGTTCACGAAATAAAGTTTTGTTGTTATTAAAGAATTTAATCGATATATTCAGTATATCAATATCCATCTTACAAAACAAAATTTTTTTATTTATCTCGAGTATAGTTTTTATATATATGCATCTCTTTATCATGGCATATTTATGACGCATGACAAACAGAATCTATCCGTCAATCGAATTCCCATGCAGGAGTAGCGCTTTCCTCAATGTATAAATAGCATATATTTTTTCTGATCCCGCCGTTATATAAAGTTCCGCGATACATGTACCTACGCTTCTGTAGGCTAATCCCACATAGCGTGTTCCTCGGTTTCGCATGGACGGCAACAGATACTACTTGGCGAGGCGCACGAGAACGGTTGGAGACGCATAGGTATGTCCGTACGCGAGTTTATGAGGGCATAACTTAGGACCAAGTATGCGATGGAGGACACGGAAATTCCGAAGTTCTCGAGATCTCTAGCGGCCTCCGCCTCCGCCGCGTACGCTCTTCCTGTTCGCCTCGGTGAGCGCGACTGGCGAACGTGTTGCTCTCGCAGCCACGTGTCTACGGATGACAACAAAAGCCAATTATTCAGCCGCAATGTCGTGAATGCACAGATAATTTACTCTACAGTTAAAGTTAAATAACGCGTAATTGACCGCAAGTTGGAAAATGTTAATCACGACGTGGTAGACAAGCAAATTTGAACGATGTTAATGATGTTGTGATTAAAAAATTATTGTATTTAATTGTTGCTTCTGTCCCGCGAGATTTTGATAATTATATTTTTAAAGTTAAATCTAAAATTAAAATTCCTTTATGTTAAAATTTATTCTAGGTATATATATAATAAATCCTTATACATAAACTGAAAAATATTAATGACAATGTTTTAAAACGAATAGAAAGCTTGTTGAGATATCTAAGGGATTGATATCAATGATACGCAATATCGTTACAGCGAAGCTAAAAAGAACGGGATCCAGGCGAGGGAGGCTATATAGATAAGTCTCCGGTCGCTTTCGAGAATCAACATCGTGGCGTTGCGGGGAGTGAAGGATAAAATGGATAAGAGTAGATGGCAAAAGGGAGCAAGGACCGATCTCATTCACGACACATGAGATCCAGTCTAGTTTCTAGTCCTCGCGGTCCGCCCTTTCGGACGACAAACAAAAGCTAATGCACTTCTGCCGGATAACTACTAACACTCCTTGGTGTCGTTCCTCTTTCTTCTTGATGTCCTTCTGCCTCTCTGCTCACCCATTATGTCGCCTTTCTCTCTACTTCTTTTGCCCGCCTATATAGCTATCCTTCCTCTTTCCTCTTCATCCTGCTCGACAGTTAACTGGAGCAGCAACAGAACCAGATGCCTTTTCTGTTCGCGTCTTCAAAAATGTCGCCGGTCTACTCCGAACAAATTCTTTGCCGTCCTCTTTATCTGATTTTATTTCGTAATAGATTACGACTGCATAATTGACGTTGCAGAGTTGAACGTAAGCTCAATGAATCACAAAAAGATTATTTTTGCAAACGACGCGTAACATTTATATTTTACATCACCGAATCAATTCTCGATGTAATTTTTCGCGTAAAAGATAGAAAAATAGAAATTTGAGATATCAAATATCTTGGATTGAGATATCGAATATCCGAAGATCGAGAAACGTTCTTGTGAACGACAATAATTAATTTATCAAGGATACGAAGGAAATTCAAAGAAATGAAAAACGGATGAAAGAATTGATTATTCATCTCTAATTGGGACTTAGCGGCGCAATAATTTAGACAGCTCGCGAGATCGGCCGCAGAAACGGCAGCACCGTGAAACAAGCAGCGAGCGTTGAATAATGCATTATGGATAGCGAATAATGGAACAAAAAGGTGGACCGTTAAAGAGAGAGGATAAGGGGTTGAGGACGTGCCGCGGAATTCTAGAGATTTCACGAGAAAGGAGATGAACCCACTTAATGTTTTGCATTTCCAAGACTGCGGAACCAATATTCCGTCATTTTCTTGCGGAAATCACACGTTCTGTAAATAAAATACAATGTAAAATATGAATGTTCATTTGTTAGAAAAAACGTGCATTATTTGGTTGTCTTGTTATAATATTTAATAATATACAAAGAGCATCACAAGGATCGTGTTAGCCGAGTTGAATTTTTGTGACCACTACGTCGTAAAAGAGCAGAGACACTCAACGCGTCGACCGAACCGTTCGGTTACAAGCGTGATTTTCTTTCGATTATAATCTTGTGTTGTAGAAAGCTATAAAAATCCACTAAAAAGGGGGTGTGACGCAGAATAAAGTGCGCGTCGGCTAACTGCGTGTTTACAAAACAACGCGAACATACGTTTTATAATGTCACTGCCAGACGACCGCGCGCGAACTTTATTCGCGCACGATGTTATTTTTATCGTTTTGTTTCGGTAACAGCAGAAAATTTTCTGCAATTACGGCCGGAAGCACGCGTGTGTGCCGCATACTTTCTCGCGGAGATAAAATCCGCGCCGCGTGTTCATAAAACATATTTAAACAGCGTTCTCCGAATTTGTGCGCCGCGCTGAGGAAATAAATTTATGAGCCGCTTGAATAGAAATATATGCCGTATTTAAATTGATCGCGCGATATTTCATTGCGATATTTTACGGTCGAGTGGGATGTACACGTGTAAACAGATCGCGGAATTAGTCTCGCTGCGGCTCACGAGTACATCATTTCGGCAGCAACTATTTATCGATTGGCAGAGCAGTCGTAATATTACCGCATAATACATAATATCGGCAAATATTGTTTCATCGTGAAATGACATAATAGATTCATACGGTGAAGAAGTGGAAACTCACGTATTAAGCAAAACGTTGGAGTATCTGGAATATATTCGAGAGATTAATTAATTTTTAAATCATCCTTATCTTAATAACTTTATTACGAAATAGTTGTTCACATAACGGAGCGAAGAGAACATTCTTTATATGCATGCACACGCTCGCCAAGTAAAAGCGATTCTCTAATTAAATTCACCGCGATGATTCGATAAACATGGAAGGGTGAGAGTGAGCTAACGTGAAGTACGAAATCGTGACGGCTTCTCTGCCAGCTCTCCGTGTCACGGACCGATTTAATAGTAGCTATAGTGTTTGTGCCGATTGACAGAAGCTCCCGACAGCGCGCGGGGGATGGGTTCTTGTCCCACTTTTCATTCGTTTCGATCGATCGCGCCGGTATTAAGTGCGTATTACGAGGTGATTAATTTGACACTTCTGCCGCGTCCACCCCCTCACCTCCCACTTGGCACGTAGCCTGGGAGATAAATGTGCCCCTGGACTAATAATTTTCTACATTTAAATCAATAACCTAAAATATTCGCAAAATGACATGTAGATATATGTATATATCATTTTATTCGTTTATTATGATGATTAGAGAACTGTGGAAATTGCAGTTGACTTGCAAATGAAAAATAGAGAGAGAGGAAGAGAGAGAGAGAGAGAGAGGGAGAGGGAGAGGTAGAGAGAGAAAGAGAGAACTATATCGGAGTAATATGATGTAGAGAATTGCAATTCAACGTGTGTTAATTTAAACGAGACATGAAATGCGATATATCACTGAATACATTGAGTCGCTCAATATATTGAAAGAAGCCGCAAAATTCGATTGATCAAATGTTTTATCAGAACACAAAATACGCGGTATTTAATTTTGCTTTCAAACACATGGGATCGCGCATCGAAATTTAATAGAACAAAAACAGATCGCACCAGTAATGCTAATGAAATATTGTACAGAAATACAGGTTGTGATAGGTGCATTTACTGAACAGGACAATATTCTTTGTTGAAAGCTGAAATGGCTTTTCTTTACCGAGATTTAATTGGACATCATTTATATATTCTACATTATTCATCTTGGTACTGCGTTATGTTCAATAAGTAAAAATTTTATTAACAAGATTTATCTAAAATTAGCTAAAAAATATTTTTTATTTACTTATTTCTGCATTTATTAAAACTATTCATTTAAACTATCAAAACTAGTTTTTGATCGATTGTAGTTACTCAACATTATTATTAAAGAAGTTAGGTAAAAAAGATATTTTCGATTTTTGGTAAAACATTTATATATACATATATATCAAGTTTTTTATCAAATCTGCAAAAAAAAAGAGATTTAATTGCAGACATATGTAATTAGGTATCCGCATTATATAGAAATATACAGAATACATTATTATTCGCGCAAGTATTTCTTTGTGCAACCGTGTCTCTCGCGTTGCGAAAACACACGTTGCCCATCCGTCGTCCACAAAATTAAGGTAATGTTCTAATTAACGCGGAACGCTCGTTATTTCTTCGAGTACCGCGAGCAAACCACACATTCTCGCGGGATAGATATTGTCCAATTAAAGCGTCGCTCGTAATCGGGGACCAGAAAGAAAGAGAGAGAGAGAGAGAGAGAGAGAGAGAGAGAGAGAGAGAGAGAGAGAGAGAGAGAGAGAGAAGTCGGTAAAACGCAAGAGAGACGATATCGCTAAGCATATATCGAGAAGTCAGTCACTATGAGCTACCATAAAAGTTTGAGTGCGTCCCTTAATGTGGTATTCGCATAGGAGGAAACCCCAGGGAGAGCGACCGCTGCTGCGCGCCCCGAGAGAGGGTCGTCTGAAGAAAAAAGTCATAACTGCCTTGGGTTCATGGCAGCGCGTTCCGCTGGGCTGCCTCCTCTCTTCCAGTTTCTTTCATGATTTTCTCTCTCTCTCTCTCTCTCTTTTTCTGCTCGCACCCCGCCGTTTTCCCGCGAGTTGAGTTAGATTTTTCCAAAAGCCCTCTGTCATCGTTGAGCTTTTCAGACTTTTCTGCAGCGCTCCGTTAAGTAGGGTATGCATGTTGTTCTCTTCTTTCTCTCTCTTTTCCCGTTTTCCTTCTCACCATTTTAAATTTATTGCGTATTTATGTAAATGGCGCTTACTTATAAGATTCGTCTGCCAATTTACTCTCAAAATGTTATCTCGATATGTAATGATCGATAAGATAATTAATCGCCTTTTTTTTAACTTTAAGATTGTTCTTAAATCTTGCGCTTATTAAATACCACGCATTTTAAAATTTCTGTTGCAATGTGATTTTATTTAAATATACAATCAATCTCATTTTTGACAGATTTCCATTAATGAAATAATATATATTTGTATTTAATTAATGTAATATAAAAATTAAAGTTAAAATAATAATATAATTATTTCTAATTATATATATTTTTGTGAATTATCCGCAGGAAAACCTTTTATAAAATTTCGAGTAAAATTTCGAATTATATTTTATCTTTCGCCGAGTCTTTTATACATTCTCGTAAATGAGATTCTCTTGACAAAAAATAATCTATTATTTTACGAAATTATTTGGAGAAAACTTTACGAGAATTCTTTTCCTGAGCGACACAGGCCTCGATCGATTTCGAGACCTAAAGTTTCATTGCGAAAGTCTGATCGCATAAAAGCTCTTTTACGAGCAGTTTAATACTTGGAAGCTGCTAAAGATACACTCGCGTTTTTCTTTTCTTTGCTTACCGGTACGTAGACGATTACAAACTTATATCAAATCTTTATGGTTTATACAAGATGATGTATATTATATCACATCAAATGCGCTTATTAAAATAGTTTGGTTACTCTAGAATTCTAGGTATTTGCTCGAAATTTGCTTAAATTGGTGGAACACATATAACAAGCTATCGTGATCTAGCGTATTTAATCTATTGCAAATTTCAATAACCGAGCAGTTATTAATAGCAATTTGTGTGTTGTATATGCATACAATCATGATAATTACAGTTATATAATTAGAGTCAAAAATTATTCACTGCATTTCGTTCTGCATAATCTTCATTTAATTGGCGATTAATTGAATACCTATTTTATCTTTGAACTGCATTTATATGAAGATATATGTATACGTCATAGAATAGAATAGGTAAAAGGAGTATCGTTTTATTTAACTGAGATCGATAAAGTAATCTGAAAATATTCTTATCAGAAGATCCAACATACAGCCTAAAGATTTAAGCCACTTCGGTAGTTTCTTGGCCGGCGACATCCTCAAATTATACGGCGAACGATAAAACGAATCCTTCCCGAACTTCCCTCGAGTCGAGACTTACGACAGAAGCCTTCGGGGGTGCCGGGAATGCTCCTCCTCGTTTAAATATCGCTCTAATCTCGTTGGCTTGAACACCACACTCTCTCTCTTTCTCTTTCTCTATCTCTCTCTTTCACTTCCCGTCTGCCATGCCTTAATTCTCCGCGAGCGTAAACTTGAGGGGGTCCCGGGTGACAAATAGCCGCGGCCGCGGATTATCCGCGGACGAAAAACTAATTAAGCCGAAATACCGCGCCGGCCGAAACTCGGATCGAGCTCGGATTCCGTCGCCCTCTGCGTGCCGAATATTTTCCGAGGCTCGCGAAGATATCTCTGTCTATCTCGGCTCGTTCGGCGTACCGGATGTACGCCAAGTGAGAGTTCACCGATGCCTACCACCGGGACAAAAACCGATGATCGCCGAGACTCTATCGCGCCTATCTAAATAGTTGTCGGAGTCCATAAATCCGGCCGCTTAAAGCTAACTCGTTACTACTCGCTTTAACCCCTTTTATGCGCGAGGTATACTTCGGCAAGGATTCAAAGTGCGCTCCGTGATAACCGGAAGAAAGCAAGAACGTCCGCTCGCGCAGTATTCCGAAGGTCTTTAATCGCCAAGTTTTAATACCTTAAATCCATGCTTCATTACATAGAAACTGGCTTCAGTTCAAAAGTACTATTGATTCTAATAAGTGATTTTTGATACGATCGGTATGTTTTGGCAATTGTTCAATTATAACGAAATTATCAAATTCTGTTAGTGCTTCTTTTCAAGTAATATTTTCTTAAATATCTCTGTGTGTAAACTTGATTTTATATCTCTTTATAACTCTTATGTGTATATATACATATATACACATAAACTTTAATTCAAAATTTGATTGAACATGTATCTCTCTTGCATGGTTTATCTTCCTAGATTTTTTCCCATTCGAACTGTTTTGCATTTATTCTAAAAGCTAGTCCGAATTAAGAAGAAACTGTTTTGCCGCATTCTTGTACAGATTTTTTGGCTGGTAGCACAATTTTGGCGCGCCCAGAACGTAGAGAGGCCATATCAGATATTACGAAAGAGATATCCGCACGGAGAATCTCCACTTTGAATCGCACCTTACTCTAAGTACATTCTAAGACGGACTTACCTCGTTGAAGATTAAGCTTAAGTCCTCTCGGCAAAGTGTCACATTGTTCCGTCCTTATCGTGGCAATTGACTTTGGCGCGTATCGTGTTAGTTGTGCATTCGCCGTAAGCCGCTACAAAAAATATTTTACGATGGTCCCCAAATTGTATCTTCTCTGAGAGCAACTCTCGCTAACTGTTTGTAGAAACTCCGATTAGACGTTTATTATACTTCCGATTTTAGGTATCGTTGATGCCAAAAATAACGCTTCAATTTATTTAAATTCGATTTTCGACATTTAAACACCTTTCGTTTTTTTTATCGCTGTGATTTTTCGTATATTTTTTATTTATTTCTAATGCAAAAATATACCGTAAAATTGAATTGTAACATTATCCCGGGAAACGCGAGAGAAGCGCAACAAAAATGAGTTCTTGCAAGATGCATCGTGTCAGGAAGAAACAGGTCGCACGCGTACCGATTTTATGATGAAAGAAAAAGAGAAATGAAAGAGAGCGAACGCGAGAGAGAAAAAGGAAGAGATGAATTTTTCTTCGTCTTCTTCCCACGCCACTAATAGAAGTGTCACGAACAGACGGATCTTATAATCCGTTCGTGCTAATTTCAAACCGCATCGGGAACAACCGCAGACACGAAGAGCGATCGAACCACAGTTTTCCCAGATTTCTCGTCTCTTGAAAGCTTTAAACTTTTCCAACCGCTCATAGAACTCGTGACACGGAATTCCTAAGAGTCCAGATTAAGACATCTCGACTTCTGTTTCGTCATTATATCAATGATCCGCGATCAAATATCTTTAATTTCATTTATTCCTCTCATCTTCTATCATAATACATAATATCCTCATAATAATTTTTAATGTACGCTATCGTCCATTTACAGAAAATCGCATTTTCGATAAAAAAGTATATGTACAAGTCGATTTTTTATATGTTAAGTAGATTTTTTTTGATATATTAAAATATATAACTGGAAAACTATTTTTGAATATGTGTGTGTATATGTATACATTATTCTTTTTATTAAAATGTTGTCAATGTTTACTAACTTATGATAGAAAAGATATATGTATCGCAAGTTCTTTTTAAAAAGCGCTAGTCTCTTTTTTAGAACATATAACATGACTGAATTTACAAATAATTTTTTATTGAATTTTTTGTTTTATTTAATTAAGTTTTTTATTATTTAAATTTACAAAGCATTTTTAACTTGTAAAATATTTATGATGCATATATGCACACGTATGCCTCTACTATTTGAAGGTTCATTCTTCTCGTCCGTAATATTACGGATCTTTAAAACGATTAAGGTTAGCCCGTTAAACGTACTAAAAGACCTTCGTCAGCCAAAGATAATTAAAAAGGTAATGAGTAAGCGGATACCTGTTCGTAGCGAAAAGGAGAACGGTACGCCTTAAACATGGTTCGACAGCCGACCGATAAAATAATGACACAGACGAAAAATCAATCTTCTCCAAAAGATAGAGGTTCTTCAATATTGAAAGAAGCTGGAACTATCGACGCTAACTATCGTATCAAGAGTTTAATAACGCAAATAATGATAGAAATGCAACAAATTGCACAAAGGATTTAAATGTAAAGCTAAAAATGTTTAGTCTGATATAAAAAAATACTTATTATATATTTTATTTTATATTTATTATACTTAAATCTTAATCTTAAATTTATTATACTAAAATCACATTAAAATTATTATTACATAGTTTTAGTTAGAATGTGAACTCTTTTAATTAATTATTTATAATTATAGAGTTTTCACGAAATGATATTCCTACTTTACACAGATCCAATATATAATTCTTTATATCGTTCACTCATCCATAACTTCAGCCTTTATGCAGCGCCTATAGACAACTTATTAGACAACTTGTCGCAAAGTTGATACTCGCTATGTACATACAATATGTATTGTACAGTATGTTACAAGAACTTAGTACTTTTCTGAAACATGAAGGAGATTAAGGTGTGAGTGGAGTCTTTGTACAAAGCTTTTCCATAATGAGAAACTTCGTTCTCTAGTTTTTCCACGCGATCCGCATTTTCTTATTTCTTTTTTAGCAACTTTTTCTTGCGGATCATGTCCTGCATGTTGACCGCGAAGATTAAAAACTAGCAGACAACTTATATCAATGTGATGGTATCGCGGCAACCGTTTTTCTAGAACTTACTAGCAAGTTTGTTAATAAAATATATTTAACACTACTTATTTAATCGTAAGAAATAATTTAATCATAGTTTTGAAAACGGATAAAGAAAAGGATAAAAAAAACGATACAAAATTAAAATTTATTTACTATAAGAAGCAGAAAAATGTTAATGTAATATTAATTTGTAATAAAAGAAATGAAGAAAATTGAAGATAGAAATAAGAAAATGAAGAATTAATCTAAACGAAATAATAAGAATGTAAAGATAAAAAATTTTTGAGTAAACATTCATGATATTCTGTATAATCGATCCTGTGTAATTTCAATAACACATTAATTTTTTGAGAAACTCAAAGAAGTAAATAGATAAAGAGAACATTTTTGTGACTTTTTCGGATTATTCGAACGCATTTAACTATCGTATGTAGGAAAATGGTCGAGGAAAACATTCAACATCAACATAGCACGTATATATTTTGCAAGAATTTGCAGAGATCTGGTTATCTGTTCCCCCTGTTACGTTCGCATAGGAAAATATTTGCTTGTCCATGTGATCTAACGGAACAACTTGATTCCTTTTGCACTACATGGAAAATATTTTTTAAATCCCAGTTCTTCTACGTAGCATCGGAGAAAAAAATAAAAGCGTTGCTTATCATGAATGAGGAAAACCTTGCATATTTCGCGTACTTGATTTTTATACCATATCGCATAGAGAGAGTATGTTGCTTATTTTCAGGGCCTGGTTTATCATTATCATCATTATATACACAGATTTATTACATTAAAAGAGAATGTGAAACTTTACATACATAGAGATATTGCAACATTATAATTACAAAAAAAATTTTACTTATAATCTTAGATTACTCCCAAATCTCTCTAGCTAGAGAACTTTGGAAATAATTTTTTATATTACCTTAAAATCTCTTTAATATATAATATTTTGAGAATATTAAATAGTATATAAAGAAAATTTGTGTAAGTAAAATTTCTTAGAAATTAAATAAAGAATAAGGACTAGTTATTCACTCGCATTTATTAAAGTTAATTCGCGAATTTATAGCAATTACTTAAAAATTTATCTTCAATTAAAAAAAAAACAAAGCCATATTTATCTTCAACACAAGAAGTTTGTATCTATAATTTTATTTATCTAACATATTTTGTGTATAATATACAAGTGTGATGGTGCAAACGTGGCAACATTTTTTTATTTTTTAAAGATATTCGAATTTAAACAACAATGTATACGTTATAGTTTTGTTTTTATTTTTTTGTTTATTAATTACATATTAATGATTATTAGTTATAGCAATCACAAACTAATATATTAAATGTATTAACGATTTATGTGGCACAAAAAAAATTTTAAATTATGTTATCGCATATGATCACATAACAGCAGAAAGATTACGAGGTCACGCAATATATAAAATTATTAAATAAGTCTATCGTTTGGACGGGGATCAGGATCTTCGGGGTAATTTTCTATAATTCTGACTGATTCCTGTGTAGAACTTAAACTTTTATTCTTCCTTCGTGGCGGCGTAGGAATTTGTGTCGAATGCACGGCTACATCTTCCAAACTTTGAAACAATCTGCTAGGCTTCTCGGGCGCTTCTCCAATAGACTTTGCGCTATTAATCTCAATATCTCCAAATAATTCAGAGGTTGATCCTAGCTCTGGCACAACAACAGACGACTTGATATCAAGACCTGTCGCTTCGTTTACATTTTTCGCTTCAAATCCTTCGTTATTTATCAAATCGACGTCCGTTATGACCTTCTCTTCCCAGGTGCAGAAGGATACTTTTCTTTTCTTCGGTGTCGACGTCGAGTCTACGAGGATTTGCTCCAAGGACACGGACGACTGATCCGACGTCTTATGCTCAAGTGTTTTATCGACTAGAATGTCATCGCTAACTGAACTATGTTGATCTGACATATTTCTATTGACTGCATTGTGCTTGTCTACGGGTACTATTTTTGGCTCGAGAAGCTTCTCCATGAGCTCTATCTGTTTAGAGTCTCCGTTTGTGTTTTCTCGTTTCGCAGTTTCGTCGGGCTGGTCTTCCTTCTCTAACATGTCCGAAAGCGCTGCCTCCAGCTCAGTGAGGCTCGGCGTCATCGAGCTGAGGTTGCTTCCGTCAGCCGCATCGTCATTCAGAACCTTTAACAAGGTCGAATGATCGTTGTCCAGAATCTGAGCTTTAATCTTCGGTTCCGGACTCGGCGGCGGCGTCTTCATTCGCTGCTCCTGACAATCCTTCTTCAATTCATTCGTCGTATCCTTGGCTAACTTCTCATCGAAGAAGTCGATGATTTCCTCGTCGACTCGCTCCAGCATCTCCTGCGGCAGCGATTCCTCCGATATCGTTCTGATTAGCTTGTTCGTTACGTCGGAATGTGCACGCAGCTCCTTCGACTCGTACGGATCGTCGTAGGGCTCGCTCTCGTTCGACAGATTACGGCCAAAGATCAGCCTCGATTGGTCGGATCGATCGGATTCCCGGATGACGACGCCGTTCCTGCAGGACCCTCCGATCGTATCTGCCAAATGGAACGTCCGCGGTTTAACTAGTCACGTACGCGAATAGTTGGGTACCTTCTACCACTCCGGACGATTATCCGAGACCGACCGGGATAGAATTCAAGAGCGGATAAGTACGTGGGTAAGGGAAGGTGCGCGCGCGATTGCGGTCGGACGTATATTCGGTTTACATGGCCGACGATTTCTTGTAAATAGGGGGAAGAATTTCACTCATCGTCACTTTTCACAGATCAAGATTCCTATCGAGTCGTTTCTTTTTTTTGAACTTTATGGAACTTTTGAACGAAGAGATTGCGATAGGTTTTTGTAAAGTTAAGATGATCGAAAATATATATCTATGAATTAAAGAAAAAAAAGATAAATAAAATTTAATTTAATTATTTTATAATTAGGATTTAAGAAAAATATCAAATTATAAATTAATTTTTTTAGCGTCGATCTTTCTATCAATTAAATCTCTTAGAAATTATGGAGAATAGACTTTTATAATATTAATTTACATCTTTTAATGTGCATATTACAGCTTCATTTTCGAATTGCTATATTATAATTATTATTATTATTGTCGATATTTACCTAAAGCCGAGCGATGAAGTTCTTCGTTCAAATAGAATGGCTCCCTGCGAACCGGCGACGTCGCTAACTCGCAAGTCGGTGATACGTGACAGATTTCCGACATTTTGGGAGGATCGAAATACCTTAATAATTAAAAATAAATATATCACATTAAAGTTATGTCCAGCCAATCTCGCATAGAATTTTATGTATATTGATCTCAGTACCTATCTCGATCTGTGAGCCAATCATCAGGATATTTTGATTCTCTATCGGAATCAAATATCGGTGACGGTGCCTTGCCGAAAGATTCCGGTTTCTGCAACGGCGAAGTCATATCTCGACGGACGCACGAGATTTCGACCTCAGTCGTTTCGGCCTCTCCGGTCTCGGAATGTTGCGAATAGTCGACGACATCTATGCCCTTAGAAAATCTTCTCTCTGCTCTTTCGTCGTTATGGATTCGTGGCGAATACTGGAATTTAAATTCAAGATACTAATGCACGTGTTTTCGTCTTTGGGTAGTAATATTTGAATCAGTTATTGCAGAAAGAGAGCGTGAGTCAACTTTTACGAAGTATTTTCTAATCAAAACGACGATGTTTTATGACAAAAATAAATTCGCCAGATGTCATAGAGATAGTTCAAATCAATTCGGAATTGTGAAGAGAATGAAGATACATTTCTTGTACGATTTGATGTTTTAGTCGCTTAAAAAACAGTGCTAACAGGCGTCGGCTTAATATCGATTTCGACGCAGCTCACTTTATAAACGTACCTCGGCGGAGAGACGCCGGTTCGGGTCGCAATTACTGATGTCACTGAGGTCCCAATCCTCCAATTTATTCGGATCGTACTTCATGAATCCGCCGTCGGTGACCTCGTTTTCGCTGGAGCCCAGCTTCCCCAGCACCTGATACGTCGACAGGTGCTCGATGCTGCCGCGTCGCGGGAGATAATCTTCGAGTAGTACGCTGGTTTTCTGCAATCGAGAATAATGATGTAATCATTACCTTAATTCCCTTTAAACGCTAACGTAGCATGCGCATATAATTAAAAAGTGTAAGGAAAAAAAAATTAGAAAATATTTAGACAATGTGTTTTATCAGGATATTTTTCTGACGAATTAATGAAATACCATAAGAAATATTACATATTTTAAGTTCAATACTTTATATAAATTGACTCACACTATTTCTGTAATAACTGATTCTCACAGAAACTCTAAAAGAATCGTCTGTACATTTCTTCACGAATATCTTGACATTTCAGAACTCCTGCGTTTGATCAATGAAATAAAATGACGGAGAATTATTATACTGAATTACCTCGGAGAAAGGCGACAGGAAAGATTCGGCCGGAAGCGAGCCGGTGCTGCTTCTGACGGGTCTCCTCGACTTCATTTTCTCCCCCGTGCCTCTCTCGTCCTTTGCCGTACTTTTCGCAGGATGCCTAGACACGTCCAACTCATCGTAATTCGGCAAGCTAACGGTGCTGTAGTTCTTCGTCCTTGTATTTGCTTCCGGTCTGTCGTCGTCCCTCGAGGGATCCCTGATCCGCTGCTCGAGCTCCTTCGACTTCCGTCTGTCCTGGCGATTAGGGGTCGAAGAGTCCTTGATCGACTGACTCCCGGCGAATCTCTCGTATTCCTCGTTCTCGAGAACTTTCCGGTGATGGTGGCCCGACTCCGAAGTCCTCGAAGTTTTCTTGTCGGCGGACGTCCTCCTGCCGGAAACCACCTCGCTGGATATTATCCTTCCGGTGCCGTTAACCTATCGAGAGAAGTCATTATTTTCATTATCCAAGTCTCGAATAAAACGAGGAATTCGAAATTAAGTAGTTTCCAACAGCACGCTACATATATTTATATCGCTCTTTATTTTTACATATGGCTTGAATGCAAACCACATGAATTATCCGTCAATAATTTTCAGTAAATTAAGTTTATAGAAAAGTTTTATCTGTTGCAGTATGTATAACGTATTTCTTTTAATTTTTGATTGAAAAGTAAGATAAAATATAGTCTAGATAAAATGATGTGAATAATGTTTATTTATTTTAATCTCTGAAGCTATATGTATATATAACGTGCTTTATTTTTAATGTGATGTATATCTAGAAAATTATATTATATTAAGGTCATCTTTTTAAATTACAAAAGTTACACCTATTAACAAAAGTAATCAAAATTTTACAAGTTTTATAGGATATCTTTTATCATCTTTTTATGGATATTGCTCGATTTTTTCCTCATCAAATAACTTGATAATTTAAGCGTGATGGTAATGATATACGTATTACGCAATCGCGTTTATTCTACGAATCCTATGTCGATGAAAACGAACGGGCATGTTTCAACTAAAGGAATATAGATTGTTTCACACAATTAGCGTCACGCAACGTGGCTCTGCAAAATCCCCATACATTATACATTATTTGTTAAAATAAATAAGAGCGAAGATAATAGACTTACGAGCAGCAAGCAGTTTTTAAAGACTTAAAAATTGTCAATTGCGATGAGCTATTAACTCACCTTATGCTCGTAGATCTCCTTCGTCCTTCGTCCTTCGTGCTTTGGATCTTCCGGACAGATCTTTCCCGTTCCCCGCGTCTCGAAGTCACCATCGTCGCGGTCATCGCCATTCGTCTTTGACGATCTGACCGACAAATATAACGGTTCCTCGCACGTATCGCCGTGTCTTAAATTGTTGGTTACGCTCACAGGAATCTCGTCCGGTTTCGGCGGCAAGGGTCTGCCCCTGTTTCTCTTTTTTCGCCTCGGAGGTGGCACAGGAATGACGTCCTTCAGATTGGAACCTATAGTAGCGACGGCAAACATATTTATCCGGGATAAACGGGCAAGCGTATACCTTCACAGTTACCAATACAACGATGCTTGTAAGCATGCAGATTGAACGACTTTAACGACTTTAATAATGTCTAACAAAATCGGTGCGCCATTACTTGCGCCATCGTCGCAGCATTAACGCGACTCGTTAAAGATCTATGTAGAGTACAGCGATAAATTATACGGGCTTATAATATGCTTGGACAAGAGATGGAGGGAAAAGAGGGCAGACGGTTAAATTTGCGAGAACCAGGCTTGCTTGCTCGCTCGTGGCATACGCCCCGTTTACGGCTTCATAAGCTGCGGTAGTTGAAATTGCGTTCCACGCGAGACGATAGAAAGGTAGCCGCGAATATATTCGGAATAGACGACTAGCGGATTTACGCGCAACAACGCGAAATAATTTCTACATTCAATTTTTCATCGGGCGTGTGTGTCTTTAATTTTCTTAGAAACAGAAGAAATGTACTGAAAATTTTTTTTTGACGAATTAAACAATTTAAATAGCGGTATTTAAAAAAAAAACGGAGATCTTCTTGGTAATATTATGTTATTTCACACGTTTATAGGTTTCTAAAACTATTTCAATTTTCTTGATTTTTTTCTTATGATTATTTCTCTAAGCACATCGGTTTTGGAAAGCAATTTCTCAGATCTCAATTTTTGTTTACTTTAAAAAAAAAATTAATTTATCAAAAAAGAAAAGTTCGAAACAATATTATCAAAATTTCAACATAATCCGAAACAGTTTCTCATTAATACATTAGATCTAAAATTTTATTGCAATCGATTTTGATATCTTTTACCTATTATCTCTCTCTCTCTACGAGATAAAATCATTTATTAAATATATAGAAAATTTAATCGGACACTTTTCATTTTTCTTAATAGACTTTACATTCCACCGTAATTCCATTTCGTTTCGCATCACGCGCCTTCGGTTTGTACCTTAACGATCCACACCGGCTGTACAATCTGACAATAAATTATGAGCTTACAGCTGGACGTAGGTGTGGTAGCGGGATACAGACTAGTGTCGGCGGTTGAATTCGTGAGAGGCGAGCTCGCTCTCGGCGGGCTAGGCACTTCTAGATTAACGTCCACCCAGTCGCTGGGATGAAAGGGCCTGTCCACGGAGTCTATGCTACGTCCCCTTGCGAGCACCTCCCTCGGTGGCGAGCCGGCGTATCCTATTTCGGAACTAAGCAGAAAAGATTAAGTGAGAAACGCTACTTCCCCTTCTGAGATACACTATCGGTGATGCGCTATCGTACGAATGTAAATATATAACACCGCTGCGAAACGATATCGAATTTAATACGTGTAATCGATCATCGTGCGAGCGCACCATTAGGTTCATGGAAATCCATTACGATACGCATGTGATGATATCTCTGGTCGACTTTACTTCCTCTTAGCGATACGTATTAATACACAAACACGAGTAATTAAGAAGAAGTGCGTATCAGAGAATTACGTTTATAAATATATGTTTAAAAAACGAGCGCAACTGCAATTTTCCTTCTTCTGAAAGCCGAAAAGGATTTTCCTGAACAAAAATATTAAAATATGTAGTTTTCGAGCTGTGATTGATTTAATTAAGGAGAGTTTTTGAAAAACTGCATTTCAAAGATGCAAATGCATAGGTAATCATACATAGATGACATAAATATAACATCTGACAGTAGATAATTTTGCCATTGGGAAAACTTAAATCTGCAACATTTTTTCAAGTAAGATTTTTCTTAATCATTAAATAAATTTTCTTAATCATTAAATAATGTGTTTGTATGTGTGTGCGTATGTATGTGTATTATATTAAAACGAAATCCAAGCAGAATCAATCTCTGTTGGTTAGATAGTTAATCTAAGCAGAAAATTTTGGCGAGAAAAAACGACACGAGATGAATCTGCTTGAAGAATGTTACTGATGAGCAAACCTGGAAGCATTCGGCTGTTAATTCTGTGCCAATTTCGAAATAATTCACGTCCATCAAAAATTACAGTTCGATGCACCGAAATAATCTGGAATCGCTGCGATGCAGCATAACTTATATATCGGTTTATCGCAAATGCATTCCGTGTTTCTTCGCGTCCCCTGAGCTATAACTCTTTCGAGACGCGAAACATTACTGGAATTTCTCTCATACAGCCTCCTCCTCGCACACGAGAGTGCCTTTCAACTTTGTACAAAATAACTCCGGTGCACGCGAACGATTTGAAAATATCCACAAAGAAGGAAATTCCATTGGTCTCGCCAGAGTATCTTTTATCAGTGATTTATTTACATTGAATTAACATCAAATTAACATCAAATATGGAATAACATCACAAACTATCTAGTTCTAGTTTTAGTATAATCAAGAATGAGTTGTCACAAACTATATCTTTTCTAAATTAAATAATAATAAATGACCATATAAAGATAATAAAAAATCTAGAAAGAAATATTATACAGGATAATTCTAATCAATCTCTAAACTTTTCTGTATCTTCATCTATTTTGCCGGAATTATTATTAGACTGGAAATAATAATAAATCAATGCACACTTTCTCCTGATATAATTACTGGAAACTTGATAAAACAAACTTAAAACAAACGTTAGACTTAAGAAAAGAAAAAACTCAAGTTACTTTCGTAATGTTAGCAAAATGCTATGAATAATCAATTAAAATTGATATTCTGTATTCTATTCTATTTTATGGATATCGATATGTGAGTATGATTGCTCGAGCTACAGCAACGACGCTGTAACAGCCTATGACACGTTTATTTGCTATGTTAACCCGCGCACGTACATATGAGCCGATGTACCGTAATTTATGCCACGGCGTGCGCGAATAATTTACACGAAATCCTCATTTTCGCTGTTCTTGCGAGCTCAAGTGAATTAAAATTCACGTTGTCGAAACAATTCGTGCCACGAGCATATTATTACAAACATATCTCTGTTGTGTGCGAGCTCTGTCAGAATAGATTTATAAAATCTGCATATTTTCAATGCTATGAACGTGATTATTAATACGCGTTTCAATCAGCCATTTTTCACATTTAATTTGCATAACGTCAAAAGATTCATTTACTGATGCGATTTACTGACAACATTGTAGATACAACATTCCACAATTTCTTGCCAATAATTATCGAAGTGATCAACGGTGAAAAGCTTATTACGATAAACTTTCGTCCCTTAATTTCACCTCTCTTCAGCTCTAATGCGAAAATAAACAGTACTATCTGGATCGTTAATTACGATCTGATGATAAACACTGGTTCAACGCCAAGCAGCCTAATAGTGCCCTATGAAGAATATCTTGTCAGTTACGAAATTGTTACAAAATTTCCGTGTCGTAATTTTACAACACGTGTTTGTTTCACTCATTATACGGAATGTGTTAATTGGTAAATTTTATCGGCAAAATAAGCTTTCGCTGACGCAGATAGACATTGACAATTAACATTATTTTACACTACGCCATGTAAATCTGAAAAATTTTTTTCGACTAAATCCTGTGATATCCCTAAGTTTTTGATGCAATTAAAAAATGTTTTCTATTATCTCGTAAATAAAAATATTTATCTCAATAGAGATAAAAATATTGAGATATCTATGCTAAAACACTGTAGTATATAATATTAATGGAGATAAACTTTTTTATTATTAAAATTTCTCAAATTTTTATTTCTCAATCACATCACAAAATAGAACAAGTAATCCAGCTTAAAATATTTTAATATAGCTTAAAATACTTTGATATATCGGAAATTGATCTTGGGGAAAAACACGCGTTATCGTAAAATCTGTAAAGAATCTACAAGGTATTTACAAACTCGGTGTACACACTTACACGAGTGCAAATACTCACGTACGAGTACTGTAGATCGTAATATGATACGATAGGAATGCTTGTCTATCTGTACAATATGTTTGACGATAATAAATTAGAGATATTAATTCGCCGTGTGTGCGGCAGCGAGCCAATCACCTGATCATTACTACTGTAGTGAAGTTATCGATCAGTTTACTCGTTCTCCTAACGAGACAAAAAATGTAATTGAAGTGGCCGCGTATAACCGCGTGCAGTTGTGGGAAAAAAGAGAAAGAAGATCTAAGAGAAAGTAGAGAGAGAGAGATTTCTTTGAACAAGTATAATTAAGCAATGGAATTCTATAGTTTACGCGAGATATGCATAACGTGTTACAAATCGCTTACCTCGCACGTTTTCATCTAGATTCCTAAAAAAGATTACTGAGATTAATGTATGCTATTTATTATCGGCGGATCCGAAGTGTGTTATCGTGCACTTCTCTCTACGAAGATTACTGAGAAGATATGTCTGAGAAGCAGAACATCGTAAATCCAAAAACTCATTATTTTTTTAGAAAAAGCGCATATAAATCTAGATTTTCTATTTTTCACATAAATTAAATATACGTGCTTTCCACATAAAGTAATTAAATAAATACATAAGATAACCACATACTCAAACAAATTGAAAAATAAAGTTCTTGATGTGTTTATTTGACTAGATTTTATTATATGAAATTCTAGTGATTTCTTTTATATTTTCACTCTGCATTTTTATCGCAATTACAACTTCAGTTTGCTTACTTTATTCCGTAGCTTATAAAGTTTGTTTCTCTAATTACATATATCAAAATAAATAATTTCAGATTCACTCTCTCTTTGCTTTTTTATTAGACTTTCTTAGATATACACGATAGTTTTTATACTTTTACACCTGAGAGCCAGATCCAGACGTTCTACTGACCTTAAAAAGGAATCGGTGGAACGAAGCGTAGGATGAGAGCAAGCTAAAGCCACCGACCCACGCTCGATCATCGTTCTGTAGATTCACTGTCACGCGGCCTAAAAGCTGTCTGAATATGGGATAAACCTGTCATGTGGCGTAGATCCTTTTCCACGATAACGAGAGAACCAGGGGACCAACATTCTACCCGCAATGCGTCGCGCATTTTACATATAACATCGCATATAATGTCCCAATTCCAAAAATATTCGCTATCGAAATTCATAGTTTCTCTTCTCTCGTAATCGGCACATTACGATAATGCCAAATTTAATCAAAGCGAGTATTGTGTCATCAATAATTTCCTTAAAATACACTATTTACAAAATAATACAAATAATGATAATAAATATATTAGATGATATATTAGTTAATAATAAATTATATCACACAGGCTTTTCCTATTTTAATTATTTTTATTATATTAATTATTTCCAAAACATAATTTTAAAAAGTACCTACTAAATAAAGAGAAATAAAAATGATAAAAACAACAGTTTTCATTTCTCAATAAAAACAATTTTGTGGAAGAAATAAAGTCTTTTTTGTAATCAATATATGCATATATCAATATATTAGCCACTTAATTATCTCTTAAGATTGACAAATTGATTATAAAACTTGTAAGTACCGTATCAATAATTTAATTTCGAAAAGTGGCAAAGCAGAAATAAAATTATTGCATGCGACCTGTTCGCCACTCGCTGACACCAGAATGTGACCATTTAAGGTCGAGTCCGCCACCTCGCTACCTCTCGATTCATTGTTAAGTTAGGTTCACCTTCGATGATGACGCTTACGCGTTCGGTCATTTAGATTTCACTTAAAAGATGTTGCCATCGCACCAGGAAATTGCGTTCTTTCCTCTTTATGTGCGATATATCATGCTTTATTGTGCAATCGACAGGAGATCATAATACCGCGTATCTTTAATATGTGCCTAAGATAGTGCCATTTATTTTAATTACATGATATATCTATATATTGTCTACTTGACAAGTTTTAATATTTCGTCATTTATATTACCGCAGAAGGAATTATCTGCTTTATAGTATGCACGGTGATGTTTAATTATATCAATAGCAAGAAGAAAAAAAAAGAAATGGCAGCGACAGATACAAAAAATAATATTTCAAATAAATAAAAATAGTTGCAAAAGCTATATTTTCCCTACTGGATTATAAATGATTAATGTAAAATAATAATTTATACTTGTACGTTAATTAAAATCTTATTTGAAATAGTAATAGACTTTAAACATGAATTAGAAATAAATATTTCAAATGTGTTACTCATTTAAGATTTTAAGTAATCAATGAAGATAATTATTTTTCTTATGTGGGTCATAAAATATTTGTAAATTATTTTCACGAATTTTTATTTATTCTATTTATTTCTTTATTATGTTTCTTGGTTTCGTTTTTATTGTTTTTATAAATTGGCTGTAAAAAATAACAATTATTTTTGAAATAATAGAGTATTTGTTTTTTGTCACTTTACTCTCTTCAAGTATTATCTCAAGTACAAATTTTCAATATTTTGCTTAAACTATTATTTTAATTAATAATTTTTATTATTGCGTATTAAGTAAATAATTCCAATATACTTTATATTTGTACTTATTATTTTCAAGCAAAATAAATTTTCGAATAATATTTTTAAATGCATAACTATTGTATATAAATTTAAATAGTTTTATTTTTATACACACACACATACAATAAAACCATTCTGAATTTATGCAAATGTTTACCGCTGATCAATAATATAGCTTTTATACTGAACGTTTCAAGATAGACGAAAAGTAGACGTGTAACATGATTACTTGTCCATTAAACTAATAAGCCATTAAATCCATTGTTGAGTTCAAATTAGCAGATCTTCTTTCATAAATTCTTTTGTAATATATTTCCTGCGTGTAAGTATAACTATGACGGCACATGTATGATGACATTAATCACATTAACGGTACAACATAATTTTTCACATGGGTCACGAAGGGGCAGCTGCCGTCACTTTCTATCAACTCAGGTATATCTCTAGAATTAATAAGGTCGCATGAATTATATTCCCCTAACCGACCTCTAAATGATTATCTCCGACCCACGTTCTCGCGCAATTAACAGCAACGATGATGCGCGCTCTTGGCAATAACCGTGAGCGAAATTACAGCGACGTGACTCTTAAAAGTGACGGTGAAATCCTGTTATTTGTAGCCGATGTAACTTGCGTACGACTTTTCACAACTCGTAATCGCGAAATGTGCGCGAGTAAGATTTGAAGAGGAAAAAAGAAACATGCATACCTCGTAACTCTTTGCGTAGCACCTCCTAAAACCGAGCCTTCCTCCTTTAAACTTGGATAAATCTGTAACAGAAGTAAACATGAATGTTATATTCGCTGTTCTACATCTCCATGAAAGTTTAGATGGAGAATAAAGAATGCTATTTTTACCGGTAACCGAGTAGATATACATATTCGCATGATAAGAAACATATAAAATATCGTGAAAAAAGTAGAAATATAAAAAATATATATTTTTTAAAAATATAGTTTATATACAAAAAAAAAAAGAAAAAGCAAAATAATTTGAGAAATTCTTAAAGTCTGAATGAATTGACATCAGAAAAGAAATTAAGCGCATTATGTACAATCTGCATTTCTGTGAAAAATTAGAGACACTTTCCTTACATTATCTAAATTACTTGAACGAGTATCTTGACGATGATTTAGATAGAATGTACATTCTATCTAAAATACAACATAGAAACACATTGTTTTTTATTCAAATATTGAATATTGTTATAAATACTTATTTTAAAACAATAAATTATATTTTAATAACAATAAATTATATTTTAATAACAACATAATGGTAACATGAAATGTTAAATAATTAAGTTACACAAAATTAAGATCACACAAGATTACTCGTTGCGTCGATAGCTTAAAGGTAGCATCGTCGAGGATTAATAAGTTATTAACAACATAATTACTTCGACGGGCCCTTATGTCGGGAGAATGCGAGGGCAATTCTCTAGGCAGGCGTTGAGACGCGAGGTGGATGGATGAAGGATCGATCGCATAGAGAGCCGATTAAACTAATTCGCATTACTTGGCTCATCGGCTCGTTTACTCGGCCGAAAACCATAGATGCAAGAGTTTGCGCCCCATTGATTTGCGATTGCACAAATTCATTTTTTTTCACTCGTGGGTTATTGATCATCCGTAAATGGCCAATGAATAAAATAGCTACGTTGATTTTTCCTTTTAGTTTATTATTATATAATTAACCTTATAATTCTTTAGGAACAAATGCAATTTATTTCTTGCAAATATTGGATTGTCATGCTTAAAAAAAATATAAATTAAAAAATTTTGCTGATCTTTGTTTTTCGTGCAGAAGAGAATTAACTAAAAGACGGTATTTTCGTTAAAATACTACGAAAAATTTACTTAGAATAAAATGACTACCTCTTCAAGAAATTTTAAAGGTATTTCAACGATGTACGCATTATAACTTTAAAATTTCAATCTAAATTGAACGTAGTTAGTATTCAATTAGTGTGTTCTCTCTATATACAATTAGTGCCAGTTCGCTATAGAATCCTATTAGTTTCTTATTCTTATTAGTTTCTCGTTAGGATTAAAAGTTGTTAATAAAATTAGTAGTATATCCGTTAATATATGAAGTAGAATAAATTTAGATTCTAAAGCATGTATGCAAGGTCCAAGTAATTTGTAAAAAAAGTGTCAATCATTATTTTCAAATCAACGTTATATTAATTACGTTATCTTTTAATTTATTGAAATAGTCAGAGAAGAAACGATCAATAAACTTAACGGAAACACTGCTTAGTCCCTGACACTCTTGTTGAAGAATTGCACAATCGACGGGCATCCTGTGCGAATCGCGTTGCATAATACCCTTTGTATCCTCGCGGGACGCGAAAACACGATGGCGTGCAAAAGGTGCGAGTAAGCACCAGCGAACTCGATTCCGCTTGGTCGTCTTTACGATCGGCCTTCGGCTACGAGATATCCCAGGTGACTTGTCCATGACGTGTCGGACGTTCTCAGCACATTGAACAATTATTTCTATACGAATCAATAATATGCTGCATACCTAAATATATACATGAGATCTGCTTAAAGCTATATGTGTATGAAAGTATAATAAACTGTTCCAAATAAAATTTTATGAATATAATAGGATATTTCAGAATTAAAATATGAATTTAGGACATCAATAAGTAAGAAAATTCTACAAATATGCTCGCAATGCCAGATAGAGAAATATATATTAGTCTATCTAGAAATAAAACACCGGAATAATTTACCTCACTTTTTGTAGTAAAGTGATTGCTTTTTTTAGCAATCATTGGACTACAAAAGAGTAGGATAAATTATTCCAACGCATAGATAGAATAATGATATTTCAAGCGCTCCATTTATTCGATTTGTGGCTACATCAAGGAAAGAAAAAAAAAGAAACGAACAAAGTATTGAAATCGGTGCGCCATCGAAGGTCGACCGCTTCACGCCACAATGATTTCGGTAATTTAAACGCCAGACGACCAAACGCTATTTATCACCAATTTTATCCACATTCGAGAATACAAGTAGATATCATTTCTTTTTTTTATTTTTTTCATTTATACAGCTATATGGACCATAAATTGTAATTAAAACGATTTGCGATGAGTACTCCGCAGGAACTTTATAATTTCCTTCCTAGTTTCGAATATCCAATACAATCGCTATAATTTAAATTTTGTTGTACACACTCTCTACAAGTTATTGAGCCCTTAAAACTCGGCAAATTCGAACAAGTTAAAACTCGGTCCGTAATAGGCAAGGGCCGATATGCGATACAACTTCAGCGTAATACAGATACGTTGTAGCTGACGCGGCAAATAATAGGGCGTTAACGAGATTAGCGGGATGAGAGGAGCGTCCCCTCGCATCGATCTCACGCGCACGACGAGACGGTGTGATGTTACCTTCCGTATACGTATACATATGTATGTATATCCGGCTGTGCTGTGCGGTATGAACAGCAGCCCTTTGGAAATCGTACACGTGTCGCGCACGCGGAACGTTCCTCCGGGCGCGGTTTACATTGCAAATTCGTTGGGAAACTTCTCGCGCGCGACACGTTGCCGGCGTGAGTCTCTCGGTGTACAAAAGTTATTTTACCGATTAAATTACGTCCCGAAACTCGCTGTCACTGTCCGGTAGCATTGTTTCAGCGGTGTTGCTCGCGAAACACATTCGGCGAGTCTCCCGGGGCTATCGTACGACTACTACTTGCAAAAGTATGCATCGATGATACATCGCTGATATCGTTGGTTTGCAAGGAAACACGGTTGGAGAACTCGAAAGTTAGCTTTATCGAGAAATTAAAGAATCGCTATTCTCTGTTCTTCTAGACTTTATCGCGTTATTGCTAAATAAATATCCTTCGCGAACTAAATCTCTGACTAAATCAGTATTCGTTAAATTGTGTAGAATTTGAACTTTTGCGTAATTTCGATAAGAAGAACTGAATTTCGCACGAATATGCGAAAAGGCGCAAATTTCCCCAGTGAAATAAAACAAGTTCCGTATGTCATCGTTGAGATTTACAGTTTGCCAAAGCATTTTACATATAGCAGCTGCGAATGTTAATGTGATAAGAAGTTGAGACCTGGCGTGAAATCCGCGTAAATTGCGACACCTGTTATTATCAAAGTTTTACATACCTCCGTGACAGTGGGCAATTTTCTGGGTTCCTGCACAAATATCTAATGTAACTTTCACTATCTATTAATAATACAGTAGTGTAGGTCGATCGGCCAACGTCTACCTCCGTGAAGCTGCGATTGCATCGGTGAAGCGATTGTCTCTCTCGCAAGACTTTACTTAACCAAATGCGATAGTTACGAAATTTTTTAAATTGAATTATGTAATCAACAAATTGGTTGGATAATAATACAATGAATACTTTTATATATAATCGCAGTGGCAGGATTTTGTTTATATTTTTCTCTCTGAAAAGGATATAGATCAAAAACTGGTTTTTTAAAACTGATTGTATGTTATATAATTACTTATTTCGCTGGGCGTGTAATGTAAAACAACTATCTGTTATCGATCACTATAAAATTGCAAACTTTTAGACACCTAATTAAAAGTAGCAGTCTTATTTGCACCGACTAATCAACTTATAATGTTCTGTAATTTTTATAATTTTTTCATGTACAATTTTTTTAGAATCAATACTGCAAATATTTATACACTTTTTTTTATCGAAATTTATATAAAAACAGATTTATAAAGGTTTCATTGCTAACTTTTAATTACACAACATTCCGCAGAAGGTAATAAAAATCTCATTAAATTTTATGTACGATTTTGTGCTGTCGTATTTTAATCAACTGCAGATATCGCTGAAAAGTATAACGTTCCATTTCCGGAAGAGGCTTTATTTGGGTTCTGATCTAACGGTTATTTCCGTCAACATTAATCTACTGATACGCAAATATCGCTTGCCTTACTAGCATGAAAAGGATCTGTGTCACCGGTGGTACCGCCATAAAGCCAGCGGTTCTATGTTGTATTATGCGTTTGTTGTGCTTTACGTAATCTTTATTCCCCTGTTAGATCGGTACTAGGTACCCCGATGCTTCAATCACGAGTAACAGCGAACGTATCACGTGAACGTAATTGTGTTCATACAGTTGTACGAGCTCTCGCACATATGGTATATGTATACATGTTCTGTACAAGCATGCGTCACACTAAGGACATTATATTTTCCATTTCGACGAGCTCATGCATAACAGTGAGATTAATAACGTTTCATTAACAATTCAAACCAGGTTGCAGAGATTTCTTCGATACGATGTATTCGTCAAATCTAACGCAAATATAATTGCAAAAAATCAAGAGAAATTGATATGAGAAATTAAAATTGTGAAATTAGTCTTACTTATGCAAAGCGAATTTTGTGAATCAATAATTTAAAAATATTAGATTGTCCGAAAATACAGACTAATATAAATCCTATGGATATACTAAAAGAACTGTCTTTCAAAAATATAGAATAATTTGCTCAAATCTTAAAGAATTTTCGGAGAAAATAATCTCTTCAAAAGTATTAGATATGAAAAATATTAAATAAAGAATATTATATATATATATATAATATTAAATAATCAGAGTAGGACTGCAATTTCACTGCTTCAGCTTTTAGAATAGCTTTTTTCGTTGAATATCAAGCTCTAGAATATAGCGTAGAATTTTTTTCCCTTGTTTTAGCATTCAAGATTTTCCACCAGTCTCTGAATATATATGTACACGTATATGAATCAGCAAAATATATTTTTTTTAAGCCGTCATGCCCGTAAGGTAGAAATGTTGAGCGCGATAAGGTGACAAGAACGAGAATTAAGATTAGACTGATTTCTCCATTCTGGAATAGTCAACAATCGTATTTCCATAGTAATCTTACCTCGCCCTCGACAAAGATAATAAAGATTTAAAAGCATTCGAAACAACGCCTTATTACGGTATTATACTTTTTGGATGAATTGATGCTATCGAAGTTTTTACATTTATAATTACATACCTAGATAGTTGCAAAGAACGTAAAATTCATTTTCGCGTTATATCGGTTTCCCGATTTGTAAGTCCCGGTTAAGATTCGTGTTTACGCTGTAGGAACAACACGATTGTGCAAACACAGATATTATATCAGTTCGGATTTTAACGTGAGGTACGGCGTAGGTACACACGACGCGAGTTCAGAATGCCGCGAAATGCAGCACGCGACGAGGAGTACAGGATGAATAATACGTGCGACCCACGTCACTACGAGAGAACAATTTAATCGAGTCTAAAAATACTTCGATGATCCACGATTTGACTTCGGTGGTGCAAACAAAGCAATTGTTTGTTAATCGACAGTGGCGTGCGTGATGGTACCGTATGGGCGTTAGGAAGAAAAATATATTAGTGAAAGTGTTAGCATAATCTCGCGTGCAATTATTAAACGCACTGATACAACATAATATACACATGACAACTATTTATTTAAATTTCAATGAGCTAGAAAGAGCCAGACGCGGATGGCAGTGCATTAGTTTCGAAGGAAAAATTAGTTTTCATTGAAACTGATTAATTATGCACAGGGCACAAATTTTCCTTGGTACGATATCGAGTATTTAAATAAATTTCAATTCGAGATTTTATTTTTAATAAATCCCTCTGGCCCCTCTAAAGAAACATAGTCGAGAAAATTATCGGGGCAAAGTCGCTTATTTATTAACAATTATTTCTTATGCAAAAATAAAAAATTCATACTGCAAAAGTATTTGCGCAGAAAGAGGACGAGAGCGTTCGCAGTAGTATAATACTTGCATTTACATTATGAGCATTTTTCCCGTTCCCATTTTGCCGCGAAGGCCGTGGTAATTTTCTAGTGAATCATTTTTCCGATATTAGAATAAAGTGAAAACTGGAATAAGAAGTGTAGGATCTAGCGATGACCTCGTGACTCTCGGTTTTTCTTCCTGTGCCATTTCTTACACAAGAAATCCTTGACACACGATACGTTTTCTCGTTTGACGCCAAACTTATCGCACTGTATCTAATTGGCTGTACGCTATTCGCTATTTATTATCGCTGCTTATTTGCATCTCTCTCTCTCTCTCTTTCTCAAATACGATTAATCGATGGTCATCTGTACCATACTAAACCAATCGCTTTTTAACGCATGTAATATTGCTGTTTGCCCTTGAACGGGAACGAAAACATTGTCGAAGTGAATACTGAAGTGAATATACTAGAACTTAGAAGCAATAGAAATTGCACATTGAAACGCGCGAAGTTTATATGAATTTTTAATAACATATATAAATTATTATTCAAAACAGAATATTAATTGCGTTTTGTTCTACGTTAATTATTAAGCTTTCGTGTCATCTTTCGGAAGTTGTGTCAAAGATAAACGTCGAATCAACATTTCCCTAAGGAAGCTATCTACGTGTTAGTATTAAATTTCTTTGTGTAATTTAGCATATCCATGCCTCGTCAGGTAAAAGCAGGGAATTATAGCGTCATTACAGCAGTCGTGTGTAATAGTCGCATCCGCATATCTGAGATTCCAAATTAATCTGACACGCACGGCCGGTACGCATTCGTAGATTCATGCAATCCGTGCATACGTTGGGAGCGCGTGCATGCGTTATATAATAACGAGGACACACATCTCCGCGTATCCGTTTCAAGTGCACGTGAAAACCAGCGTTCTTCACCTTCTTTTTACGTTTCCATACTCGGCCTCTCATCGCTTGTACAGAGAGACGACTGACGAGCGTAATGATCGTGCAAAATTATATGGCAAACAGATGTTTCTCGTAACGCACCATAAATGCAACAGTCATCACATAATTATACAAGTCCCCGCGAAATATTTCCTACAAAATCTCATATTAAAAGCTCCAAGATTTTGGAGCTTTATTTCACTGATAATATCAAAGCTTTTTGATTTCGAAAGAGTAAATGTGAAATTTTTAAGGATTATTTATGCGTGTAAAATATGTTACGTAAATATTATAGGAAGCGTATATATATTTTAGAAAATCCAATTCCGTAAAATAAAAAGATAGAGCGGATGATTCAAACTGAAAAAATATCCATCAAGTTTTATCGCCGATATTTACGTAGATAACGTTTACACGCCTAGGAAAAACTGTTAGAGAATCACTCGCGCGTTGTGAGCCATAAACACGCGGTCAATCGCCGGCAGACACATGCTTGAAACAAGAAGTAAAATGACGTTTCCGTCGTACATACCCGATGCGCGCATCGTAAGAAAACCCGATCCAACGGGGACTTGGAGTCCTGGGCCTTGGAGGACCTCTCTTTGCACCATGCTTGTCCCATTTTTCTTTTTTTTTTCCTCTAGCTTTTCCGCCGATTCTTTTCTAGTCAAGTCGCTCGCACGGCGACCAGTAGTTCCTCCTTTACCGATAAGGCCGAATAATGTAGGCCATCTTCAAACCCGTTCTTCGTGACCTGCCGCAACCGGCAGGTGTCCTCTACGATCGCTTCTCGTTCGGATCCTCGAATGTAAAAGAGAGATCGGAGAAGCGGGACCCACGAAGCCCGGCACTGAGAGGCAAAAAGAAAATGCTGAGACGTACGCGTCGTCTTTCCGATGAGTGATCTCTTCTCGTTGCTCTGAAAGGCAAGGAAATATATTCCGTTGACATTTTGATCTTCATTCGTTTCATAACATAGCGCTATTAATGCCCATTGTGCGCGCATTTAAACTTCCCACTATTAGTACTCGTTTGGGAATTTAAATTTAAAGACAATAGTGAGAACACTCTGTGTTTGCATAGTTTTAAGAAAACATAACATGATATATAATTTTTTTTGTTTCTTGAAGATACATATAATAATAATTATATAAATTTAGAGTCACATTTGTGCTAATTTGATCTAATATGTCCATATAAAATTAGATAATATTGAATTCAGAAAGTTTATTCGCTATTTTGATAGAGATATATTTGAATTATTTAATCTAGAAGAAATTTATTTTACACAAAGATATAAAAAATGAGAATGTCTTTATAAATATATTTTTTAAAAGATAAATTCTTAAATTCATAAAATTGATTATCTGTTATACGACGATAAATGAACATTTAATTTCGTTGCATTAAATATTTAAAAGTATCTAAAATTACATCCATAATTTAACCCATCTTTTTATGAACTTGGGGGAATTAAAGTTGACAAAATTAAATTTGAAGCTATTTTCTTTTATGATTAAAAAATGTATTATTGTTGAATCGTGTGAGCTCTTGATTTTTAAAATAAAAAATATGAATCTGCAATATACGGGACAATCGCGTCGTCTTGCTCTTTCCATGAATGGACGTACGAGTCGCGTATATCGTGTTGGCATTGAAGCATTGTACACGGTCACAGGAACCGCCTTCTTACGATGCGTCATGTGCACTTAAAACTCGCTTACGCGCGCGTTCGCCTTCGAACATTTCGCGCGTGAGTAGGCGCGTTAAGAATCCACACGAAAATCACGAAAAAAAAAAGGAAACGGTTCATTACACTTTCTAAACTGCAGTCAATGGCGCGTGAAGCGCCTGCATCTGTTCAAACAATCCTGACCGCGTATAATCGTTGCCGAAAGTACAAAAAATGCGAGAGCATTGACAGACTCGATGATATCCGTGTCATACAGGCGCGTGACTTGCCAAATAGTCTAAAGGACGTCTATACATAATATCCCAAAAAATTAATACATTTTTTAGTAGCATCTTTACGACGCCTTTTAAAAACATTCGTGTCTCTTGTACAAGTTTTATGCGCGTCAACGTACCTCCTCTTTTCGAAAGCAAGCTTCCGTGATTATTCAAGCACACGTCTCTCGGAGAAACTAATCTCGCGCCGTCGATGACTATGACGGATCACCTAACACGAACACGACCGATGTTAATACTGATGGAGCACTCGCGGCGAAACGGCGAACGGGCGCGGCGGCCGCGGCTGCGGACACGCGGCTCGAGAACAACTGGCTGGTATCGCGTTGGTACCGATCGGTCGGACTCGCGACACTGTTAGCACACCGGTGGAACACACTCTGGAGCACACACGTCGTGCCACGAAGCAGCACCGAACAACGAGCAGCGAGGCGCCACGGCCTCGGCTTTCAAACCGCAGCCTCCGCTCTCGAGATGGGCCTCTCTCGCCGCGAAGAGATCGGGCGGCTCTTCTTCCACCTCTTCCACACCTTTCTTTCATCCTTGGCGTTCTTCGTTTCGTGCTGAGAATGCGGTCTCTTCCTCCTTCTCTCTCTTTCTCTTTCTCTTTATCTTTCTCTCTCTGCGAGTAGTTGCCTACCTCTACCAGAAGAATTTCCGACCTCCTCTCGCGAGTACTGTTTCCTCGCGCCCAGGTGCACTCGGGATTCCACGGTTTTCTTTTTCTTCGTCTGTCTCGTGATACTTTCGACAATCGATGCTTCTTTCTCCACCGTCTTGTTCTTCGTCTCACTCCGGGATATTGTTTCCCTTTCTGTTTCGTTCGTGTTTTGCCTCTCAGGAGCATTGCATTCGCGAGATGCATTCGCAAGAAACTTTACACTTAACTTGATGTATTCAGAATTTTCCGCTTTTACTGCATGTGATTTTATATACATGTACGTGTTAATCAGTCGTATAAATTACTCGGAAATACGAGAATCTACTGCATATTATTTGATAGACTTCTGTAATCAGTAGAAATCATGAAAGCGAGAAAGTTAGGGTCAGATCTTGCATGAGACTTAAAAGGTAAATAAACTTTATCGAATTTATTGATGAAAAATTATTCAGAAATTAATAAATACGCTTCTTGAGCATTTTATAGCGCGGGAAACACGTATATACGTACATGCGTGGCTGTCTGTGTATTTGCTTGCATAAGTGTTGCATTTATGGTTGCATTCGTACAGGTGCTTCTTTGATTTTACATATACATATATATATATATATATATATATATATATATATATATATATATATATAAATTTACATTACTAAATTTCCATAGAGTATGTGTTATTTAATAGCAAGAAAATTTAAAACAAAACTTTTTTGCGAAATAAAATATATAAAGATTATATATTTTCTATCAACGACATACACTTTCACAGCATTTGAAATTATATATATATATTGTGTAATAACATTAATTTATTATATTATATTTTTAAAATACTTTTATTAGTAAATTACTTGTACAGTAGAAATCTACTAATACAAGCATTTTTTACTGTATTATATATAAGAGTTAAGAAGATAATACACATTTTATATCTATATGTCATATCTAAATTTCTCAGCCCGATATCATTACAATGTAAAAATGAAAAGTCTTAAATTTTTAAATATTCGTCATACATTTCATAGCTAATAAATTTGAGAAAGTCAAAGATACCATATCCAAGTAAAAGCGGTCCCCTCCTCCTAGGTGATTAACGCGACATTAACCGACAACCATTAGTGCATAATAAATCTATCAACCAGATATGTAAAGCCATTTAATCATTCGTGGAATCGTTCATTTTCCCAGAGACCGTACCATTAAGAAGGCAGACTGCTGTCCCATTCTCGAAAATTGAGAACCTCATTTACTCTTTCGTAATTTTCTCCAAGCTATAAAAGTGTCCGTGCGCCCTAAAAGGAGCTCAGTTTATCTTTGAGGTTCGTACATTGTGCGTTTCGTGATCGAGAGATTGGAGAGACAGTGTTTCGATCAAGCTTGTACGATCGTGACAAATTGACAATAACGAATTGTCTATTGACAATGTTACTTCTGGTAATAGTTCTCTTCCCGTGTATAGTCGGCGTAGATTTGACTCGTTTCCGGACGAGAAGCGAAGCTGCCCGGGAAGAAACGCGGGTGATCACGAGATGGCATCAACCGGTCTGTATAATGCCCGAAAAGGATGTACCGCCGTGTTCCAAACTGAGAAAATTTCAAACTGAATACGAACATCGGAACACGAAGGAGTTTGTTGATGGGGACGAGTCGGGTCAAACGAAACCAATTAAATTGAAGATAAGCGAAACCTCGAAGGGGGACGAGCAGCAGCAGCAGGGGATCGTTAGCGGTGTCGAGACATGGTCTTCCGACCTTGTCGGCACGTTGCCGCTCGAATCCATGGACTTGGTAATCGACGACGAATTGACGGACCCGGGCAGAATGTCGAAATTGCGCTCGAAAACACCGGAGTTGGACGATGAACGGCAAAACGGACGATCCGCCAGACGAGACAGGCACTTGACCGGGTCGACTCTTGAACATACAAACGCAGGACCGATACACGTTACGAGGGTTTTGGATTCGCCGGTAACCGCCACTCTGGTAGCGCGAGGATGTTTACCCGACATCGGACTGCCCCTGTGCGCGAGCTATCAACCGAGTCTTACGTCAGAGATCGTCAAGCCTGCGACAGAAGAAGACGAGTTAATACGTAGCGAGTCGCACGGGACACGAGAACCGACGATCGCAGTATACGAATCCACGGATTCCCGGCAAGATTCTACCTTCTTGCAAAAACCGCATCCGCCTGTTGCTAAACATAATTCGTCTCAAGCAAACGACAAGCCTGTTCTTTATAAGATTCGTGAACTCGAGATTAAACCAGTTTCCGTAATTATCGAATCGGCTGCCCTCTTCGATACGTTGTGCAAATTCAGTACTTTGGAAACAATTTCGGAAAAGTGGCAATTTGTCAGGACATTATCAAACAATCGGAACGATATTTTTCGAAAGCTCTTCTCTTATTGTCAGGGAGATCTAATCTGTGTGAGAAACCTAATCTGTCGGAGAAACAAAACGCCCACCGATCTGAGAGGATAGAGGACGGAGGGTTCACATAATCCTGGGATATCTAAAGTATTCTATAAATTCTGAACCGGAAAACCCGTGCAATCAAACAAACAAGTATAATGTCATCGATTTTCTGTACGATTCGCTAGACAAAAATGCGGAAATGATTGCTAAAGTAAAAGCTTGCTTCCGATATCTTCTCGATCTTCATACGAAACTAAAAGAAACGATAAAAATTAAACCAGAACAATTGATCAAATTCAATGTCGATCGAGAAATTAAAACGACCACGCCCGCGTTGGAAAATGATTCCAAAATTGATCTTCTAAATCTTAGAATGACGTGACGCCACTTTAAACGAAAGTGTCTGAAAGGAGGATATTAGCGAAATTCGTAAGAGACGACCGCATTTACAATAAATAAAAATTATATATAATAGATATCATTAAAAGGAAGAAGAAAGAGAACCGAAATTTGTAACCGAACACACAAATGCGAATATGTCGGACAATATCTTTGTTATTCCACTTGGTGAATATCAACATGAGTTTGCGCTCCTTATTATCCGTATAATTAATATTCTTTATAGTATATGTAAAATTAAATTAATAATTGAATAATTATATTAATAATTTTCGTGTAATGGAAGTAATTATCTTATTAGCGTATAATTTTTTTTTATTAGTTAACATATTATATTTTATTACTCTACATTTCTATTACTTCGCGAATTTAGTTGCAGCTAAACGGGCGATAAACGAGCATTAGATAGCAAAAGGTCGAGTTCAGTTTTAATTGGAACCGCTTTTGCAATTTGCTAGTTAAGTTTATTTATATTTATGTATCTTTCTCAGATGAGAAGTTAACTTTAACGGCATGAAAATGTATTAATCGTAAACGTAGCAACACATAACGCTGAAATTCTTCTGAAGTCAGAAGTTCAGAAGTTCGAATAATTCTTAACCAGCTATCAACATCTTTCGTACAGCCATTTATTACCAATGAAAACGTCTGGCGTATATTTAAAGAAATCTGACTTTTATTGTTAGAGTTATATGTAAAATGTAAACGATAAAACACAGTATGCAAAATTATCTTAATATATATATATAATTATATGTAAGCATTTTAAAGCAATATACACTGATTGCGAAGTATCTTTTTCTTTAATTACTGATTACAATGTATCAGTTTTCGCAATAATGACATCTAAGTGTAAATGAGAGAGAATATAAATTTAAAATAGAATCTTTTATTTTTTACAAAATCTTATTCGTATTCTTATAGTATCTCTCTCTCAGCCTCTTAATATTATAGTTGCTATGTATGATTCTAAATCCGATTAATCTATCTTAGTTTAAAATAAAATTAATTCTGAAAAAGAATACCTAATAATAATAATTTTTCACCTAGTTACATATTTTGTTCAAAATTTCTGTCGCGATCGGTACTTTATGTAAGAGCGGTTTTCTTAGCACGCGTACGTCATTTATAATGACGACACTCGCGCTCGTAAAACTCGAAGGTGCACCGTAAGGTACCCCACGTTTCATTTATTGCACATCGTTGGTCATTCTCGCCTTCATCGACTTGTGAACGTAGATGGCCTTATATTTTTCAGGACTATTCGATGTATGTTCCCGCCGGATCTTCGTGACGTTCTCCACAGATCATACTTTGATACTCGATTTTCCTTTCCCAATCTTTCTCGTCACACACAGGCTTTTTGATCCTTCATCATGTTCTGATATTACTTTGAAATATGTGGTGTGCACACTCATTTTTTGTAGCCATTATTTTCGGAAATGTTATATTTAATGAAATTGGAAAAGAAACATTATTCTTAGAACACAAGAATGGTTTCACGTTCAGACATATATTTATTTATGCTTTTATATTTTTCTTTTATATTTTATTAATTCAATATACAAAGAACCAATAATGACATTGAAATATATTTTCACATTTTTCATATTTTCTTAATTTTTTAATATATTGACGGTCTAGAACCGTAATTTTATTTTACGCTAGGAATAATTATAATCTCTAATAATATTGTTTTTTTTATTTTTAATAATATTATTGGTATTGAAGTTACATATGACGATTAAAAAGCGACGCCAACATTTCATCAACAATCATATTATTGATATCGTTCATGATAATATTGTTTATTTACTTCTTATAATCTATTGCCAAAAATAACTGATTGTTGCTTATTGCTAAAGCAGTTTTTATTTCCTCTCGTTACGCAGTCTTGCATTAGATTGAACATCAATCATTCTTTCAATTAACTTTAACAACAGTCAATCTCCATAAAACATACGTGGTTTTTTAATTCTTATGTATTAGCGAGTTATATTTCATGCATTTTTTTCTTATTCATTCACATTGATAGATCGTCTCTTCTGTTTAAAGATAAGAATTTTACGGAACATAATAAGTCTTCTTTTTACTTAATATCATCAGCATTAGATATGGCTAATGACTAATGGCTGCAAGTCGATCGACTCGCTCAAGTCTGTACGTAACAAATCATACAGATTTCGATCCTAATCGAGTTTGTGTAGAAAAATTATACATTGGAAATTCATGCGTTGCTTTTGAAACGAATGGATAAAGCCGTTGAATTTCGCTCTCCTTGTTGGAAAGATCTTCGTCCGTGCACCAAGGCAAAATAAACGGCAGTCTGCGAAATAGACAAGCAAAAATCTATTTAATATAATATAATTTATTTCCTATATTCTCTTATTAATGTCTTAATGTTATACTATGATTTATTGTGTTAGTACTGCTTCTCGTGTTATCATGAAAAGATGCATGAAACATAGTCATTTACAAAGACCGCCATTACTTATTCGCTACATTCTTAGTCTTACCTTGGCGGTACGCATCTTTGTATTTCATATATTATAGTATATACGCGTTTTTCCTTTCCTGAAATACGCATCGGTGAATGTGTGTAGAATATTTTATTACTCTTCGATAGTTCGCGTCTTTTCTTTTCCGACAATGTATGTTCCAGATTCCGAAGATTTTCTTTGGTTTTATGATGACTGAAATCAAAATTTCACATAGGATATAAATATGTTATTTATTTATAAAAGAAACGTGCGAGAGAATTTCTCTCGACCATAAATTCTGCCACAAATCTGTGATAAAATTTTCTTTAAGGCAAACGGAATAGGAGACTTTTCTTTGTCAAAAATTATTAATTTTGAATATTAATAACTAATCTCCGATATTAATATTAAAATCTTGAAATTTTCGCTTATTAGCGAAAAATAAAGCTATATTTGTAATTTATGATACAGAAAATTTTATCATGCATTTAGTTTTTGAAATTTAATTTAGAGGGATGTATTAAGGAATTTCTCTGAAGATGTTGATATTTTTTCGTGAAGATATTGATGATATTTCTCTAAAGATTTCTCTCTCTGATATTTCTCTTACCTAATAAATTTACATGACTCCAGATTCGGCGGTACATACACACATATATAAGGTGTAATCGATGCGACTGTATCGTTTATCGGAATATTTGCGCTTTTTTTCATTATGCTTTTTTCATTATCTTTTACACTCTTTTCGTTGTCTAAATCGGTGACTGGATACGCATATCCGACAAATAACTTCAAAGTAAAGAGAAATAAAACCGATTCCAACGAAATGCTCCTCATGGTTAGGTCAAAAGTCCTCAGCTGCGTAAATACACGTTGCAATACTGAAAAATTGTATAAAATATTTTACCATGATTTATTACAAATGTTTTATGGAATTTTGCGATATATAAATTGCATGTAGCAACGGATTTAATATCAATGGATAAAATCCTATCGTATCACTCTCCAGTTGACCCTAATAAATAATCTGCAATGTGCACATATTTCCAGTTAATGCGTAGCTGTTGTTATCTATATAATTTGTAATCGCTGTTCATTACAAAAGAGATGTTGAAGAGCATCCATGTAAAATCCATCTCGAATATTCGTCCAGGGTGAGATTGTGTGTTACGTAACTCATCGAGTATAATAAATACCTATTGTATTTTACGATAAATTATTAATTCCGGCAATTAAACTGCATGTCGGCGCATCGCGTCCCGGTTCAAATGAAAGTATGCTGGACGACGCTCCTTCATTCGAATAATGTACAATAATAACAGCGAAGTGTTGGAATAGAAATAGAAATATATTAACAATGAACTGTCCATTATCTCGTGTAAAGTAGTACGTAGCGAGAGTCGATTTCGAAGAAATATACGGAAAACAAAGTAATCCGTTATCTAGAAAGTTGTACACGGAAAGAGACATCCTTTATGCTATTTTTGTTTATATCCTTTGCTTTATAATATGCTCTCTTTTATTACATCCTATCATTTTTATATTGCACAGTTGAAAATTATTATTGCAAACTGTACACTAGAAGACAAGATAAAGACTCGATAAAAATCGTTCAATAAAAATTGCAATAATGCAGGTCAGATAAATGCTAAGGACTTTTTCAAGCACATTTAAGAAGGTGCTCATTTTGATACTTTTTATAACGTTATTAAATTTATTTTTAAATGCAAATGATGCAATTTACTCATATAAATTGTAAGACGAATTTAATAAAAAATTCACATTTTATGCAATTATTTATATTCTTATGAAGCTTAACATTAGAATCTAAAATATTAAGAATAAGTAAAAAATGCAAGAAAAAAATAATGTCACCTTACAATACGCGTATTATATTATAGAAATATATCCCAATAATCTCAAATTTTCCAATGTTTTATGAAATATTTCTTACACCTACTCTTCAATATTAGTAATATTATAAATGTCTTATTTTTGAAGAATTGTTTTACACATAAAATCACTTTTTAGACGCGCAATAAAAAATAATAATTATTCGCAACCGCCGATTATCAATTACAATCTATGCCGAAACTGTACTATTATAGATTTCTGGAAAGTTTTCGTTCGGCTTGTCAACGCTATGCACGTAATGTCGATAGATATAATGGCTCGTGCCGGAAGTGACACTGGAATAAGAATTGCGAAAATAAATCGCATATAGAGGGAGGAAAGGGTGATGATCGCGAAATGAATCAATAACGGCATTGTTACATCGCGTTAGACAGTTACAGATATAGCATAATCATAGAGGGAGAAAAGGGTGATGATCGCGAAATGAAATCAATAACGGCATTGTTACATCGCGCTGGACAGATATAGCATAATCATTCTATTAACTAGCTACTAGCTTATCCGGCGCGCGGTTCTTACGGTTCTTGCTTCCTGCATTTGTGTGCCACCGTCATGGATCCTTCGACCGCAATATTCCTGTCAAAACTTTTTATCTACGAAAGTCTATCACGTCAATGTCGCAAACTCTATAAATCCTCCCTCCTTTCTCACTCCCTCGGGAATATTTATAGTCAACAATGTAGCGATCGCATGGTACACGGTTGACGCAAAAAGCGCGATTGGACGTCCCTCGGCTCGATTGTTCCCTAATTATGAGAGGTATTTTTTTCGAGGGCGACGACGACGACGTAAAGTCGGCGACAGAGGCGTCGCGGAAAGTCAGCAAAATTCAACGGCGACGGACGTCTCGTACAGACGAGACGTGAGCAATGTCCGTTTCTATTTCACGATATCCTTCGAGGATATTATCCGAACAACAACCTCGTGTTTACACGCGATTCATCAACGAAGGAGGAAGGAAAACTTCATCGCTATGACTCGCCGGCGTTAGAACGTTAAAAGAATTCCTGCGAAATAGCGCAACAACATCACGTCCGTCATTACGCTATTCCGCCGACGCGACGCGACGCAACGCAAATGTGCGTCCGCAAAATCAACAGCCCTGCGTCAACCCCGCGTTAAGTAAACCGCTGGATAAAACCCAAGCGGAATGAATGAAGTAGACGTATTTGAGCGACGGCGAATACATCCGTCGCTCTCGATGTCTCTCGCTCCGACTCTTCCTTTAATTTGAGTAATGATCTCATCATCGTCGTGATTTAGTTGAAACACCGCTTCTGCGTGTACGCCACGCCGAGGAATTGTCAGCATTTAATCGTACTAACATCTGACGGCAATTCGTTACTCTATATGTATACAGATACGCACACGAACACGCATTTAGCTACGTGTTCGCTTAGAGACTTCGCCGTGGAAACGCCTGCCATATACATATAGAGCTTTCGCGCTTTCCTGACGGATCACGCTACGTCGACTTATATATGTACTTGTCACCGTATCACGCCAACAGTAACGTAACACTGGGGCTGCGGGTAATTAACGATGTTGCAATTATAATGAATATCCGAAATATCTTAATAAAAATCGTAAGCAGCAAAATATCACGGGGTAAATAAATAATTTATCGAGCTGTGTGGATTATGACATAATATTACGTCTGAATTTCATGTTTGTTCCATTTAATTTTTTATCGAGCAATATAAGTGATAACCTTTGCAGAAATTTTTGCTTGACAAAAATCAATTATAAATTTATCACGGGAATACATAGATAAAGAACCTCAAAAAATTAGTTATATATATATATAATATGTAGATAAAAGAGCAATATTTAAAAAATCGGTTTTTATGACTATTATGCTGTATGCGAAATACAATCAAAGGCTCACTTATTTAACTGTCAATTAGTTATATGATATTTTAAAAATTTCTTTTTGTGTCTCTAAGTTTAATCTTTAATAAATAATTTTACGTGAGTATTTTAGCTTTTTGTAATTAGCTTTGACATCCAAAAAAATGATCCCGTAATTAGACACTATCTATATAAGGAACTTACGCGCGCGCGCACAATATGATAAAAATATATAAATAACTACCGATAGGAAAATTTAGGAGAACTAGTGATACTAACAGTGATATATAGATTATAGATTATATTGCAGCACTAACGATAACTGAACGGGCTCTACAAGTTTTTTAAGAGGAATGTGGCGGGTTATCACTGTGTGATATACTATTTTTTAAGTGTGCCCACCCATCATTAAAATATACCGGCGATCGTGTAAATTACATCCAAATATTACATTCTACTAATTAATCAGTGTCCCCAAAAATTGAACACCGAACAAGCATTTCAGGTACTATCTAAAAACTTGAATCTCTTATGAAACCTCGGTCTCTCGTATCTAGGGGTAGACAAATATTGCCTCTTTCGGATAGACAAATATTGCCCGTTTTGGCGAAAACACTACAATTTTTCGGTCAAACACAGATGGTAAAAAATGGTTGAGTCCATTCGTTTGTCGTTGCGTAAATTTATTTATTTTCTTATTTATTAGTATCATTCTTGTAAAAATATTTCTTATCGATTCAAAAACGTGCGTAATTAGAAATAAAAAGAAATTACAACAAATTTTCTGGAAAATATGAAAAACTATAGTTCTTTTGCCCAGCATTTCGAAAAGTAATGACAAATCTGGCAAGGACCAAGGACTTACCTTGAATCTTACCGTGAATCTTCGAATTATTCTTCGAGGAAGAGATGCTTCTCATCTAACTTTGCGATTAACTCCTAGCGTGCAGAGCGTTTCTCTTTCTCTCTTTAAACGTCTTCTGTAAATTTTCGCAAAGTAATGACGTTTCTCGCGAAGTAGAGTTATGCCTCGAACAATATCGGATGTTTTCTCAAATTCGGCTGTTGTCTCGCGGATCACGGCACGATAGCGACTTTGGATCTCTCGCTTTGAGAAAGAACGAGCAGGATTTTTTTAGATACGATCGATTTTCGATGACGGAATATCGTAATAATCGTGGGTGACGATGTAACGGATATGCGTGTATCGAGGGAAGGCAGAAGGATGTCTCGACGATGGATGTCAGGGGACGCGAATGTAAAATGCGGACAGCGAATGGAGACGAGAGTCGAAGGAGACGACGAGGAGCACGTAGAGCGTCCGGATTGACGTCGGACGTGTTACTATGGCAGGAGAACTCGCGATATGTGTCTGTCGAAAGAGATCAAAACAACTAGTTTCAGGTCCCTACCACAAAGTTCTCGCCGCTCCTCTTGCCACGACTACGTCACGATCACGAAGTCTCTCGTCGAGGAATCGATGTCGTCGCCGGGGGTGTCAAGAAGACACAGAAAACGAGACTCGCGCCTCAAGTCGGGTGAAGTTACGCGAAATGCAACGCTTCTGTGCGCCGGTTATGTATACGATTAAGTATAATTGCGCGATTTTTATATAGACAACGCGTTAGTGGGGGGAGAAGGAACCGTAAGCAGATTGTGATCACGTATATTTCTGCGGCTGGTCGATTAATAGCATTATTTTCACATTATCGTGCACCAAAAGAGGTACGAATAACAATGGGCGCGGTAAATTTCCTTCGCGGTGTTTATAACGTATATAAAAAAATGAGTGATTAAAAAAAGATAAAAGAATAAGATAAAAAAATGATGATTTCAGCTAACCAGATTACATATAATTCAACTATGATACGATAGCTATTGTATGAATGTAGCAATATCTTTTTAGGATTTAATCGGGTTAAGGACTATTTATCGCTATTTAAAGATAATAAGCGTAATTTTTGATAATCACGCTTAAAATAACAAAGGTCAGGTCGATGCGCCGCGCCGTAAAAATTTTTTTTTTCCGATATTGTGTCATATTACATAAATGAAAAATAGTAAAAATAAGTTACACGTGTTCTTTCATATCGCATCAATAACCCGGAGGTCAGTCAGAAGTCGATTTAATCTAGAGCGTTGATTTAATCTAGAGGTCAAAGTATTCTCGCGCTATATGCAATATTAATGATTGATCCATCCTTTAGCATCCATAAACAATGTGAATATTGCGATCAAGATCCAGCGTGCAGGTGAACTGTGTCGTATTTTTTGTAGCTGACGAGAGATAGACTACTACTGATTTTGTCAAAAGATTTTCACTACAAGAAAAACTTTGAAAAAAATACATTTGTTAGCATCTAAACATTTATCATTCTCATCTATTTTCAAATATTTTTAACTATTTAATATTGCAAATTATTTAATTTTAATATTGAAAACTTCAACAAATATACCAATTTTATATTTCAACAAAGTGTATTGCCACATAAATCTCTCGCATATAAATAATAATGTGTTTTTTTAGTTTACAATAAAATAAAACAACGTTGTTCGCTTAGTGAGTTTTTTTACTTTAGCTTCTTCTAAAATAATGTATCGAAAAAAAAATTTTAATTAAATTATAATTAAAAAATATTATTTTATTAACTCAATAATTGTGTATGTGTTGTATGAATATTATTTTTTGAATATTATAAAAAGTAAAATAACTATATTATATAATAGTACAATTTTTTTCTATTCTACGAGTAATGATGAGCATAAGCACGAATATTAATGGAGCAACAGCGCAAGTGTAATTTTTTAAAAATAATCACGAAAAAATTTGTCGCATATATAAAAAGTCAGAATATAAGGCAGAATATAAAAAGTCAGAGCACGCGCACGTCGTCCGCATCTAAAGTTTAAAGGAATCACATGGGAGACCGATATTTAATAGCGTCGATATCGAATCGGTTTCGCCGCGAGATGCTAGTCAAGCTCACCGGCAATCAATGGCACGTCGTATAATTATCGTTTGTCCAAAGTATAATAACTGATTAGACCCCAAGGCCTCTCTCCGGTTTATTGCGCGCGCACGGATCTCGAGGATGCCACTGAAGGCACCAGGCGCGCGCAATTCCGCTCGCGATCACATCGGTAGTTTAAACAGAGTAAGTAACGGACAATTGAGCCCCAGCTTTTACTTTGCACGTGATCGCGCATCGGTGCACGTGCACCCAGCACGTGTGCGGCCATGGATGTAAGAGGCTTGGCGCGCGACACACGTGAGAGGCTCGGCGCACGGCGCACGTGTCCTGCCGAATGTACACCACGATGCGATTCGAACGGATCTATAGGAAGCTATGTAGGCGCGCATAACGCACAACTTGGTCCGATAATCTTGATAATGGAAAATTAACTATCCGCATGACACGCGATTGGCATTATGAGACGGTCTCTCTTGCATCCTTGCGGTGTTGTTAACAAGAGACGGCATAAGAATCGCCGTCGATTCCGATTGTGCACTTTGGCGATACGATTTAACGATTGTCTTTAACTTTTTCCTTTCTAATAAACAAGACAAATATCCCCCGAACGCGATAGCTCTTCGATAGTTTCCGATTCATATGAGCATTATTAAATATATAGAGAGCAAAAGAAATTTCTCCATTTAAAAATATTTCTGTTACTTAAATTATGAAATAAAGAGATTAAATTGTAAATTGTGGAGAACTAAACCAAAATAAGTATTTTACAAAAATTTTATAAATTTATTTATAGCAAAGCTATTTAAATAAATAACTTGTTTAAATCTTCCCCTTATCAAATTAATGTAAATATATCAAAAATAATAAGTATCGGTAGGGAAGAAGGGGAAGGGGCATTAGCAAAATTCTTACTCAATATAATACACAATTTGTTAACACATTTTCTCTGTAATTTTTCTTTTTATAATAGCTTTGTTTTTATTACTAGTGTCATTTAAGAATTACTGCTATTTGAACGCAAAGTGACATTCTGCAAAGGCATTGATAAATAATATCAATAATTTGTGAGAGTTTATATCATTTTTATAAACATTAAATATAATTCTATTAATTTTTTATATAATATACATATAAATATACTGAATTTAATAATTTTATTTCTTTTTTATTATTACTAACTACAGTGACTGTTCATTCTTATCATTATCAGCGTTTGAAATACCTTCGAATCATATCATGTCAAAGTGATCGATATCTCCCTAAGATTTGTTATCAAATTATACTCAAGTTGTAATAACATGAATTCAATAATATTTGTCTTGACTGGTGTTTTGGGAGGAAATACACGAAACTCGGATAGTAGAGCTCAGTGCAACAGAGATTTTATCTATTTTTTTTTTAAATTTAGAAAAACAATTTAACGAAGAGATTATCAATTCTAAGATTATATTAGATGTAAATTAAAACTTTTTAAGCTTTTAACTTACTATAAAATGGTATTGCATTAATTCTTTAATCGTATTCAAAGTCACGAATCTCATTAACATGTTAACTGAAATTTTGAATTACTAAATTTTTTTGTCTAATTTGATTAATCCTACTAAAATAATTTTTATTTTACATATAGATAATATATATATATATATATGTACTTGCAGTTAGATATGTATTATTTTGATTCGTTGAAATTTTGGTTCTTTCCCGTTGCTGATAATAACAAGAACTTTAGCTTCACATCTTCAGCATTTCTTTATCAAAAAATAATCATTAATTTTCGACAAGAAAGGTCGTCTTGTGTGTCAGACATGCTTACCAAACACTAATCACCAAATTGGGTAAGTTAAGTAAATATATAATAATCTCTTGTTACAAACCACTCATGTGATTAAATAGCATCTCGAGATATAATGTTTAAACAAATTGCTCCAAACAAAAAATACGGATAAAATGTGCCATTCGAGTTGCGAATGAATCATTATAATGAGATAAGATTACCTAATGAAAAGAGCTGCGATATGGAAAAAAAATCGGTGATTGGCGATATAAGGGAAGTGACAAAAAGCGAGAAACAGGAAGAATCCAGAACAAGTAGATTGGTTAACCCACAGAGCATGTCGACTCTCATCGACCAATTATTTAGATCCATAATCGCATGCTCTTCCTATTTGAATTATTTTAATTTCTTTCGTTTAACTTCAACGGTTCTTTAGTGGTTTTAGTTAATATTTTCCATTTTTATTTTATGCAACACCATTTTTTTCTTTTCCAACTTTACTAAATCTTATGCAGATCTTACAGTTTCATGTTCACATGTTATTGAAAAATATTATATATATATATATATATATATATATATATATATATATATATATATATATATATATACATATTTTTTTTTTTCTGAATAGTATAAGAAATAATCAATCACATGTTACAAGTCTTTATAAATTGAATTAAAGTTGTGTGTGTGTGTGTGTGTAAAATTCATTTTGTTATAATTTATTTTTTGTATTTTTTTGTAATTGTTTAACAATATTCAAAGATAGAAAATTTATCTTTATTCAAGCTAATAATCATATAATGATTATCATATCAAGATAATAATTATAATCATATAACAGAAATCTTAAATTTTTAATATAGCAAATATAAAAATAATAGAACAAAACTATTCTCTCTAAAGAATAGAATCTTTTCACGTGTTGAGAAAATTGTCGCATTCAACACAAACTTTTTGCGCCTAACTAATCATCGCATACGTATGGCAATTTAATGCATAAATGCATGTATGGCGACCTCACCATAGGGGCACGCAAAAGCGCGAAAATAGAATTACTTTATCATTAAATTAATACTTTATCAAAAAAAAAAAAATTAAAATACGTCTATTCAACAATCTAACGTAATATTAGTTTGGTTATATTAGATATCTCTGCGTAAATAACAGAAATCTTCAAATAGAACATCTAAACATCAAAATAGAACTCTTGTATCTCTCGCTCTAAGCGGATAAATGATTAAAATAAATATCTATTGCTGTTTATTATTTACTTAAGCAGATAACATATCGAATGATTTAGATGTTCCATGACCCATATGCAGTCTACGATACATATTACTAAATTTGATCATCTATAATTTTATTATTTAATATATATTTAATTATTATATAATTTTATATATTTCTATATACATATACGAAGATCATGTCATGTTATGTACGAGTTAAATAATATATAATATTTGAATTTTTTATCTCAATTATCTCATCGTGTCTTAATACATTGTGTATTTAAAAATGCGTTCGCTTTCCTCTTTTATGTATTGTAATTCGAATCGCGTTACGAATATATATGAAGACGCGAGTAATTAATACCTTACTCTGCGTTGCTCGGCGGCAAATGTTTACGACGGGAAGCCGCGTACAGCGGCTACAATTAATTCGAGTCGAGTTAAGGCACAAAGAGTACATACCTGGCAGCGAACCAAGATGTTATACTGCAAACACGCGTACACACGAAGTTATCCGAATTTTCATCCAACGAACGAACCGGTGGACAACGGCCTCATTTGCCGTAGTTACCTCTTCCTCTCCCAGTTAAACTGCCTCAACAATGTCCAACACCCGACAGTAATAGCGCAATAATGTCGTAGCTAAACTGTACGATATAAAAAGAAACTAAGTCAACAACTGATTTGGCTTACAGTCAAATAGCACCTGCAATGTATTCACGAATATCCATCGAACTTTATTCTGTCGACATTTATTAATCTCAGACGAAGTACGTTGATTTTTTTTTCGATGAGAGAGAGAAAGTAGCGAGAAAGTACAAATAAGTTGATCTACAGGCATCACTTTATTGCTGTCGATGATATCGAGCTGTTAAAAAATCAAGAAACAATTATTAATTTTTCAAAAATTCTTTGTACATCAGAAAGTGACAGTTCATTCTTTTTTCTTTCTTTCTTAAACAAAAAAAATATAATTAATTAATAATGATTGATAATCAATATTAATAATATATATAGATACTGCAAAATTTCTGTATTTATGGGTTTTCTTTGAAGTAAGATCAAGATAGCACGAATGAAATTAGAGAGCCGTTTTTAGATAAGACCAATAGATTTGGACGTAACATGTATATTATTTATTAAGGCTAGACACGCGCGCGTAAGAAAGAACAGAAAAGTAAATTTAAGAGCGCTTTCTACTGGAAAGAAAATTTTCTTCGGTATTTAGAGAAATTCGACTTTAATAAATTTGCGTCGTCTGCTCGCGTAAATTATACGAGCCCACGCAAGCGAAGCGCGCGGAATTATTCGCCGTTAGTTCGGCGCCGGCTTCTACAGGGTCGTCCAAACGAAAGCGTGTGTGTGCATTATATGTAAGTTATCCACTTCGGTGAAATACCGGCCATTAACGCGACATAAATCATAAATATGTAGAGCATGAAATAAATCATAAACATGTGGAGCATAATAAAAAAGACTGCTCCAAAAAAATGACAGTGCTCTCTTATCGTTCCGATTGGACATTAGTTTTTTAATTATTATATCATAATTATAAAAATTAATTTAGAAATTAATTTAGAGTATTTTTGAATTTTATGAAAATGTTGCAGAAAAAGATAATATCTTTAAATTTCTCTCTCTCTCTCTTTCTTATTTAATTCGTAATTTATAGTAAATCTATAGAAAGAAAAGAGGTAACACATTAGAAAAATATTACACATTCTTTCCAGGTATAACTAATTTTACAAAATATTATGCATTTTTTATATTTATATAATAAATTAATTTCTTATTTAAATACAATATTCTTTTAAGATATATAAACGATTGAATGTGTAACTGAACGAAACAATTAATTAATTAAGTTAAAAATTAAATTTTAACCAAAATCAAAAGGTAGAGAATTAGAGAACAAATAACAAGTTTATTTATTTCATGACATTAATCTATTCCGTTTCTAAAGAATTTCTAAAGAAATCTGTGTATCTTTAATGATCCGCTAATTTTGAGGCAACCTATAAAAATTGACTTGAAACTTTACTTCCCGAACATTTACGAATAGCCGAGTGTCTGACTAATCGTATCGAATGCCAAGTGAAGAGGATATCATGCTGAAACAATTGGCTTTTATATGTAAAATCTATAGAATAAGTAAAGAACCATAGAACGTGAATCTCTTTTTTTACACGTTTATTACTCAAATTATATATATACACATATATAATACTATATATAGAAATTGTTTACTTAGATATTATGTTATTTTGTTTTAATAACTAATTAATAACTTTAATTAATAATTGCAATTTATATCATAACAATTTCTATAATTATCACAAGATTGAATAAAATGTGTGTAGGATGATGTGAAACATTTTTGTAATAATTATTTTATTTCATAAAATAATTATTACATATAGCGTATTTTATACATGAGAGATAAATTTAAAAACATATCTTCTTTTCTTCTACAATATCTTTATAAAATTTGAAAGTACTCTAAAATTAATTTGTATTATTTAATTTATCAGTATCAGCAAAAATGGTATGACAAATAATTAATTTTACTTCATAATACAAATGTTATGTTACATAGAAGTTTGTAAAAAGATAGATATTTAATGATCGACTGAATACAGATAAATGCTGAGATATTTTGATTCATTAGGTCAAAATTCATAATTAAATCGGATAAATTTGCGAATATTTGGTAAACCAAGTTCGTGACTGTTTTTCTTTCTCGAGGGCCCGGCGAGAGACCGAGACGCCAGCGATTCTCGTCTCGCCTCGCACAGCCAAGTCGTCGGATCGACTTCGTATATCCGCGAGGCTCACCTAGTCATTTGGTGCGAGCACTCGGTCGCGGACGTGTTCGAGCTCACTCTGCCTTGTGTTCAGCAAACAGGTTCAGGAGCGATCGAATTGTGAGACCGGCGTTTCGATATACGTAACATGATGAAGGACATCCGAGCGCAGGTGAGTCTCATGAGACTCTGTCTCTTCCTATATCGCGTCCTGTACATACAATGGAAAAGATTCGCATCGTCACATGTCATCGAAGCCGATATGTGGATGGTGATGTAATCGATGACGTTTTACAAACAAATTTTTAGAATGAATCATTTTTCAAAAAGTTTGATTTGGAAGATAACAATGAATCCTTTAGTTTAGGCAGTATATAGTGGAATATAATTTGATTGTTTTAAACATATTGTTTATTATTTTAATACTTATATTTATGAAGAAACGTATGTAAGACTTCGTATAATTGGAGCGTTTTTAAAGCTATGTTAATATATATTTCTTTATCCTTTTATATGATAATAATAATAAAAATAATAAAAATATAATGATAATAAAAAGATAATGATAATAATAAAATACATATATGCGAAATATATAAACTTTCTGTGCTATTTGCTACGATGCGATAACAATTGATAAATATTTTTATTATTACATATTAAAATTAGAGATATATTCCATTTATTTATATTATAATATATTGCATTTTTAGTTTCAATAGAAATTAATATTTGTAAAGAACTTTAATATCTACGTATTTTCTATTATCTAAATATGTTACCCATATTTTTAAAATATTTATTTAAAATATATAAAAATATCTACCTATATAACATACAAATGCATTTCTTTGATATAAAGATTTTGATATATTTGCTTACATTTCATCAAATTTATTGATTAAGAATTTACATAAAAATTATTAATATTAATTATCAATATTAATAAATTCTGGAAAAACTAATATTATGTCGAAAGAAATATTCACGTGTATTCTTTAGCTTGCGACAAACAAGAAGTAGGCTCCAATTGTTCTGTAATATTCGAGGAGAATCGTACAATTGAAATGCTTGACGATACGAAAAGTCTTTATATACGATTGCATCAACAAACCGAGAAACGAGAGTACACATGGATATACAGACGTTTAACTAGCGTCATTCGAGTTCAAGCAACAACTGACATAATCGGCTGGACCTCTCAGTTCGGAGGTCAGCATCCTCCTACTCGAATAATATGTTTCATCGAAACGTAGTAGCATTGACTCATGTCAGTGATGTAAAATTACTAATGGATACTTTAAGTTTTTTTTGCATACGTACAATTGTGTTTTGATGCATCTCGCGCGCGTGTTAAAATATCAATATATATAATTTAAATTAATAGCGTTTTAACTACAGCTCTTTCCCAGCAATAAAATATAATATTTCAACACTTTCTATCAATTGAAAAATATTATATTTTATTAAATAGCAGATGCTCTTGAATAATTAAAATATTTTAAAATCAATTTTTTAATTTGTCTTTTGAATTTTCAATTTATAGTAACAATTATTTATTTTAACGCTGTAATATATGTGTAATTTTTTTCTTTTGAATAACAATATCTATATATGTGTGCGTCCAAAAAATAAAACACAATATTAAGATAAAAAATATAAACAGATATAAAATTATTTTTCGTAAAAAATATTTGTCAGTATTAGAAACTACGATACGATAAATTGCAGTATAATTTTAGTATTTTCTAAAAGAGAAAAATATAGTTTTTTTTTTAATGTTATATGTGTAAAATACTATGCTGATAGATTTGAGAAAATATACGAACATGTAAAAAGAAATAAAATGCTTAATAATTATAGATGTATGAATTACTAACAATTTATATCAATTCTTTCATAGAAATTATTAAACAATAATTTACAAATTATTGTTTGCATAATATTGTACGGAAAAACTTCGTCATTAACTTTACATTCTAGAGAGGAGTTTGATTGTATTTTAAAAACGAGATTCATAAACTAAATCGAGAATTTGAGGAACGAAAATTTCGAAAAGAAACATGCGTCATCGATTAAGTCATCAGATTATATTGTTTGACCATTATGACGAAAAGTATCTTTCTGTCGACCTTTGCGGAATTTCAGAAACTATCTTTAGATTTCGGCAAAAATGACGATCAAATAACATATATTGTTGTATGTTTCTCAAGGCCGATAAAAAGCTGTTTGCTCAAAAAGAAATTTTTCTTTTCTTTTATTTTTCATATGAATTATATGGGTAATAATTTATTGTGTAATGAATGATGAAATATTTTTTATCGCGCAAAATGATAACTCTAAATGGCCTTCTAACAGATTAATTTTTTATACCAGCTGAAAGATTTTAACACCGTAAATATTCCATATTTCTAGAAAAAGACTATCATAAGTTAAAATTTATAAACTTTTTAAAAAAATTTTAAAGACTTGAAGCTTTAGTATTATCTAAAAATTGTGAAATTAATATAACATGATTCGCACGCGCATAAATAGAGATAGAATTAAACATCTTCGGTTGCGTATTAAGATACCATAAAATCGTTGCCTGATTTGAATTCCAGCCCTTTTTTGAACAAATGAAAAGCATTGATAGGTACAAAAATTCAGAGACAATTATTTTCTAATCATAGAATTTTCCTCTCTCTGAAAATACCATAGATTAACGATTTAAATAAGTATGAGAAGGAAATGCTTTAGTTTTAATCGAAAAAAGAAATGTGTTTACAATAGAAACTCATCGCCAATGATAATTTATTGCGTGTGAAACATTCTATTCTCACTGATCTATGATCTATATTAATCTATGTCAACTCGTCCTTTATTCCAGATGCTATTCCAGTTATAGTGTTTAATTGGATATTGTTTTTAATATCATTAACGAAGTATCTATATCCTCCGATAATTATTTCAAAGAATCAAGAATTGCAAGCTAATTAAAAGAACTTTCTCACACATTTCTGGATTAAATAATATACTTTAATAATATTATTGACAAAGTGTGTAGCTGTCGTCTTATATCAGTGCAACAGAAACTCATTAAAGAGAGAAACAATAGGACGGGATTGAAGGGCCTTAAAATTCAGACGTTTCTTCTCATTCCCCAGACTCAACATATACAACATAAATTAATACACGCGCGAAATAGCAAAGGCGACCTTGTTCATTGATTCTGCGCGATCGCGGCTCGAAACGAGGATGAACAACGTAAAATGAGAGCCCATGAGTTCGCTCGCGTTTCTATTCTCATCCACGCGATTCACGCGTTTTCGCACGCGATTTGAGTCATTCGTATATATGGACGAAATTCCAGAAAAAGCAACGCCAACGCGGGAACGAGATGACGTAGCCGACCACCCACCTGTCGACGGCTACGCTATTTTCGAGATGCGTTTCACGCCCGTATAACTTTGCGTTGATTCACATGTTACCGCGAGTTTGGCTACTGGATTCGCTTGCAACATGCTTGCACATATGCGAGAAAAGAGAGGATTTTAACATTCCTCAGCTTGCATTCTATCCGTAGAAAAAAAAGATTAGGTTATCATAAATACGTTATGGAAGAACTGACTTATTATATATACCTACATTAAAAATTAATTAATAATTTTTTAATGCACATATCCGTTAATTATATTCCAAACATTTTATTAAAAATGCCCGATTAATAGTTTCATAAATAAACGATTTTTAGAAGACTATGATAAATAGAAAAAAAATCTTGAGAAATTATTAATTTTAGTTTGCTGATTTACTGCAAAATAATTATAATCAAATTCGCATATGATATATGAAATATTACATATTAATTGTGGCTTTATTAGATGGTATCACCAAATTTTACAAATTTCCTCAGAATTAATCTTTTTCATTGCAACTCAATGTTTTGATCAATAATTTAAATTTTAAATATTAGAATATTAGAAATTTTTCACCTTATACTGCTTAGTTACAAGGAGGAATCACAAATATTTTGAGTACTAGAAACGATTATACCGCAAAGTCGAAAATCAGAAATATTCTCTACAAAAATTATTTCATGTTGCATTTTCACTATAACATTATTGTTTTTCAGAAAAAGATAATATAAAGAAATATATCTTATATCACGAAAAAACATGATTTATATACAATTTTAATTAAAAATTAAAATAAAAAATATCTGTAATCTCTTTAAGTAATTACTATTTTAGTAGATTATGATAATTCGAAGATCGAGAAAGGCCAGAGCTCAGACGAGGGCAACACAAAGCAGAGAAAGATTACAGATATCATTGTTTCTCATTAACATTGTGCCATTGCGTCGTACAATATCCCTCTTTTATCGCAGAAACGTGCGATGCTGTGAAGAATGCAATAATGTATTTCGTATCAGCAACATAAATTGCACAAAGTAACTTTTCGTAGATACCCGGAGCGGCGATGCGCAATCGACAAATGTTCTCCGCGTGGCATCTTTACTATCGAGGTTCAAAGGGTTCGCCAATCATTGAGCGAGAAAGATGCCATAGCTTTCGATCAAATGACAAGACCTTCTCTGATCGTGAAGCATAGCTTTCAGGATGTTTACGAACCCGTCGATAGCCTGTCAAGTTATGCTCATGTTTCGACTCTAAAAATATCACGCGTTCAGCACATTTTTCCCAATTATGTATAAATAATATACCGGAAATTCCTCGAGACGCGAAGGTAGATTTTCGCAGATGCTGTTTGGCAACGGCTTTGCTGACCGCTAAAAAACAATCGTCTGTTTATAAATTGATTCGCAACTCTGTTCTACGCCAAGAAGACGAGACAGATGTTCATACCAGAGAACCTGATAGATTGCACATAAAACTGTTCCGTAAATTAAGCGTCACGCAACTGACATTTCGCTTTCGTTTAACGACGTTTTACAATCTTGAAATGTTCGTTTTGAAATATATGTGAGATAGTCATATGTGAGATTAACGCGATAAAATTTACCAACGTCTAGTATAAATATAATAAATATTGACAGAAAAAGAATCCAAACTATTTCATGTATATATTCTCCGTTGCACAAAACACAACATTTTATTTTTACATATCTATTTAAATTAAAGATACTTTAATAAAAACACAATATCACACGTAATCTCCCTCACATACGACAGTTGATTATAATTATTAAGAAAAATAAATTTTCAAAAGCTGCGTACAAAATCAACGTCGAATGAGAAAAGAAAAAATAGTTGATTATTAATAAAAATAAATTTTCGAAAGCTGGGTCTAATCGGTTGCTAAATGAGAAAATAAAGCAATTAAGATATGAATAATTAAGAGAAATACAGAGGATTTATCTATAATTATATTTAGTCACTTGATACACACACACATACACACATATTTTCCACAAATAAATCGAATGCCAGCGGCGTCAAGAAAATTTTCCCTAATTAGGCTTGATTTTCCACGTCGCGGCCTAATCTGGAGAGTTCATCTAATAACACATGTTAACGCGACTGCGTCAGATTATCTTAATGATCGGTAATAAAGCAATTTATCGCTTTCTTGACATAGATGATATATGTATGTACGACGTAATCTGATAGCGCATGGTCAGCATATTAATATGATACACAGAATAAATGTAAACGGAAAAAAATGCAGAAACATATTCGAGAAGCTTGTTTGCCCTTTGAAGCAGGCAATGGCCCGTGATTATTTTTAGGTGTCCTAATCTCAGTCACGATCTATTTATATAGATTTGTATAGCATATCACTCAAAACATCGGTGAAGTACTACGACGAATCAGACAGTCAGACGATCAGTTGATCGACGCACCGGAAATGAAATTTCTTTGAACTTTGAACTTTAAAAGTGGTGTCTTCGGCTACTCTTTATCTTATCCCGGTGATAGATCAAATAAATAATTCGTTTCATTCCCAGATTCCAAATTGTATTACACAACGATCGAATATATCGAATCTCTTGGTACAACTATTGCCGGCCAATTATTCCAAGGATGAATGCGTTGAGAAATGTTTTCTCGGATATTTTCTCCTCCGTATATACATCCATACCTCATATCTTTTTTTTATATAAATCTATTGTTTTATTTGTAAATATAATACAATCAAAGAAGAAAACTCTTTTATAATATCGCCTTTTCTTATCTTTCTTCTGCACTTATTTGTGAAAAATTGAAAAAATGTGATCTCTAATTTTGTTGTAAACTATTTATTAACTAAATATCATGAATTTGAAACAAAATGACACAAATAACACGAAAATTAATTGCTACGAATCACTAATAAAAAAATTATACTGGATAAAAACATCAACAAGTAATCTTAAGTTGCAGCACGAACTTGTACACTTGTTAAATTATGCATAATCTGAAAATTCCAAAATAACTCATTTATACTAAATATACAATTAACAGTTTCAGAAAAATGGTTACGTCATCTTGGAGGATTTCTTTCGCCCGGAGGAAATCGAAGAATTGAAATCCTGCGGAGAAGAATTTACGAACAAGCTGCCACCTGAATCGGAACGAAAGATATTCAATACAATAGAGTTACAACAGGTATTTAATAAAATTATATAATTATGAAAGTGTAATAATTAATAAATGTAATATTAGTCGCGCAATGTACGGATGATTATAATCGGCGGAAAAAGAACAAATAATGTCATTCTTTGCGAGTGATTTTTGTTAGAAAAAAAATAACATATAGCGAATATAAATCTCATAAAACACAATGTGTGTCCACTTTTCGCTAATTTTGTAAAACTCTTTATAAATGAAACTCTCGAACTCTGTATAATACCAACAAAAATAATTATCTTGTTTCAGAATAAGGATAAATACTTTTTGGATAGCGCTAATAAAATAAGTGTTTTCTTCGAGACTGAAGCTCTGGAGGAAGATGGAAAATTGAAGGTTCATCCAAGAGTGTCGTTAAATAAAGTAAATTATCTTGAAAGAAAATCTCTAACTGAATCAATTTTCGCAATTTTGAAGCGATATCTTGTGATCACATTATACTTTTCAGGTGGGTCATGCACTTCATTGGTTACATCCTACCTTCAAAAAGTATTCTTTCGATGAAAGAATTAAAGAAGTTGCTTTTCAATTAGAATATCAGGAACCGGCAGTGTGTCAATCGATGTACATTTACAAGAATCCCGGAACGGGCTCGGAAGGTAGCTAAACTAATTACTTGCATTTTCTGTTTCTATCGCGTACGAAAAATGCAAGATAATCCATATATTATTTAGTACACGTGAATATCTATGTAATGTACGAAAAATACTATATGAAATATTCATAGCATTTAATGCTCATAACGATTGTTATCCTCTTGCAGTTACGATGCATCAAGATGCATCGTATTTATATACCGAGCCAGTGAAACTCGTGGGTTTCTGGATCGCATTGGAGAACGCTACGCAAGAAAACGGATGTCTATGGATCGCCCCGGGTTCACATCAGAGCGGAGTACACAGGCGTTACATAAAAAACAAAGATGCAAATTCACAAGAATTACTAATATACGACAGAGCTGCGCCGTGCTATCCGTTAAGTAATTTCAGGCCTGTTCCGGTACGCAAAGGAACTTGTATTCTTATTCACGGTCAAGTAGTACACTTTTCTTATCCCAACAAGAGCGAAACATCGAGACACGCTTATACGTTTCACGTAATCGAGACGAAACACGTGTCTTATTCGAAGGAGAATTGGCTTCAACCACCTGCTGAAGGTTTTGCGAATCTCTATAGAAATTAGGTGTATTGCCTTTATTTAAAAATTATTGTCCGTCGTATTGTATATACTTTTATTATCCATAATGTTTATTTTATGTTTTCTCACTGAACAGAAAAAAAATGACATTTTATATACAGTTTAGAAACGATAACAAAAAAATAATTTTTTTTTTATATATATTATTTTGTACATTGTATCACGAAATAATCAGTATCAATGCCAAATCAATGAAAGATATCGTATGCACAAAATGGTAACTCTTCAGGACTCGCTTGTATAGTAGGTTTCTTTCTGAAAGTAGAATATGAATTTTATATATATTCGAATTCAGAATTATATTCGAATATATGAATTTTTTCTCGTAATTTTATCTCTTTCTGGAGCGATACACACTTTTCATGTGCGCAGTTCAGTCATGGCCGATTTCGACTAAAGATTGTAGCACTCTTGCTCAAAAATGCAATACAATATTTACAATATCTTTCATTGGTGTTATTGGATATCCTTTACTCTTCTAAAAATACTACCATCTACTTTTCATGACATAATTGTCATTATATCATTTAATAAAACAAATGTATTATTTATTAAAATAGATGTATATATACAGTTTCGTAAATACTTATATGCTCCTACACATTTAAAAAATAAATTAATGAGAGAATTAATGTATGTAAAATATACATACATTTATGTGCGAACAGCTAATGCACAAAAATGTGTAGTTAAATCTTGTAGCTGCTTTAATCCAGTTTTCAATGGCTCTTCTTTTAATGTTATACAGTAATATACATCCAAAGGTGTCACATCAAATGTTATTCTCTCTGCGTCAGTCAAAAATGTGTTTAAGTTTTGTTGCAAACTAAGTAATGTTTGATATTTTATGTTGGAATTTTCGGCTTGCACAAGTAACCTAATTACAAAAAAAAATTACAAATATATGAGTAATATATAATACACAGAAAGTGTCTAATGTTAAAATAAAATATGCCATCAGAGTATCCATAATCAATAGAGATCGACTGTTAAAAGATAACTTACTTATTGAGACTGTGTGTCAAATTGACCACCTTTCTCGAGATCTCTGGTCGCAAATATTCTATAGTTGCAGGTAACAATGATGAATTTACAGGCTTGAAGTTAAAAGAATGCGCCATTCCTGCATTGCTACATGCCGTACCACTGCCATGAAGAAACAAAAAACAATATAGAATATTTGTATATTACATATGATACTAAAAATGCACTTTTCACAAAAACACGTGATAATATGTACAGTAAAACAAAGTCTCACCATATGTCACGAGCGTAATTGTAGATATGCTGGAAGCATTGGAATACTTTTCCCGCTCTGATTTCTTGCTCTTGGACATCTTTTGTAATGCCTATCTTGTCGTGTAATTTTTTCTGTTGTATATTAATGATATAGCTACGACATTTCTTCTTGAGTTCCTAGACATCAAAATTTTTTCAAAATTTGTTAATTCTTTGTCTTAATTATAAAATATATCTATACAAATATACGAAGTATTACCGTAATCGCATTAAATGTTTCTGTCATGAGTTCACAGTGTTTATCTGGATTGACCGCTTGTACTAAATCGCTGCACTTTTCTAAGATGTGTTCCACATCTTCCAGTTTTCTGCCACCAGCTGAAAATAATATCAAGATTAAGCTCATATTGTGGAATATATATATATATATATATATATATAAATAATATATTTTTCGTTACTATAAGTTACATACTTGGTAAATGCTCAAAAGTTTGAAGTAATTCCTTCAAAATGTATTCAGCACGTCTTTGAAACGAGTCATTTATTGCAGCGATCCAGTGCTTTATAGCACACTTTAATGCAGTTACTATAGTCCAAGGTGGTTTTATAATGACATATAACTTCCACTCTGTTTCTCCATAAATTTCTGACATTTGTTTGATGATAATCTGTAAAAACGAAATACGTTTGATAATCGGCTCATGAAAGTTTGTCGATTCAAAAAAATCCAACATATAATACATACTGTTGACAGAAAGTCTTTCATAGTCGCTTTTGTATCTTCAAAAACATCATCCGTCAAATGTAATTCATCGTTAAAGGAAGAATATTCGATGGGACCATCAGTTAAATGATTAATTACTCTGTCGTTCATATTATAATAATCTATTTTCTCAAGAGGATCATTACGTCCCAATGCCAATATATTATATATCATCGCTTTATTACAGAGATTTTTGTCGTATGATAATAAAACCTATGTGCAAAAAGTAGGAATGAATACAGTATACTTATTAATAGATTATATCGTACGTCGTGAAAAAATGATACTTACCACGGATTTTTGTAAATAATAAATTTGTAAGCAACATTGCAGGATCTCATCATCTGGACAAGTAAGAGCAAAGTCTTCTTTATTTTTTGCTGACTGTTCTCGTGTTTGGCCTATGATACGTGGATGTTTAGAGGAAAAATGTTCATGAATGAAGGATATAGCTTTCCTAGCTTTTACCCATAACTCATGTGTAGACTTATTATTCTTTATATAATCTAGTTCCTGTTATAAAATTTGAAAATGTAACACATTAAAATTTGCATAGATGAGGGAGGGAGAGAAAAATAGAATGTATTCATTATATCAATATCTTATACTTACATGTATCACAGTCCATGGAATTACAATAAAAGGGCGTGGATAATTCTTAAATGTTGCATCTCTTGCTTCTTCAATAATTTTAAGATTTGAGAGAAATACATTTGTATCTACAACAATATACAATGGACTCTTCTCCTGTGGCTCTGATCCATTATGCTCTATTAATTCTACAGTATTTCCCGATATACAATTTGTCTTCGCTACATGATTTTTTTTGCCTAATTCTGTTCTAACAACTTCGACCTATATAAAAAATATATACATTAAATGTAAACAATTACATTCTCCTCGACTCCTAATATTTTTATATATAAAATACATACATAAAACACAACAGATTTCTAATTTATATAAATTTAAAAAGATGGATAGAGAAATATAAAAATATCTGAGATAGGTACACAATTATAATAACTAGATACATCTACGTAAATTTTGCTTGTAATATACAAATCAATTATTAATATTTCAATTATACTGATAATACCTCCAGTGCAATGTCTTCATCTTTCATTGGTTCCCAATCCATTTCTTCATACAGAACTTCTTGTTTAGCCTGTTCTATTAATTTTTCTTTTGTCATATTATCAGCAACTGGTTCTTTATTTTGTTGAATCGGAAATTTATCGTTATTTGATGCGACACTATTTTTATATATTGCATCCTTTAGAATTTTGTTATGTAATCTCGTAAGTCGAACCTCAACATTTTTATACACGCATGACGATCCTAAGCTGCTATTGTCTGTGAAAACAAAGTAATTTAAAAATATTATTAAAAAGCATAGGAAAAAATTTTAAAGATATAAATAAAACTGTAAATTTATCTGCTTACTGTAAGAGTTAGATGAACTTTTGTTAAGCTTTTGTGGAGCTTTTTCATTGATTATGGCACGTCCAATTTCTTTGAATTTCTCTTTATCAAAGCTTAAACTTTTTCTTAATATATGCATCCTTTCTTTTGCGATATTCTTTTTTTGTGAGGGTTTTAGTTGTTTTTTCCCTAAACATAAAATTGATTTTAAGATTTTATAATAATAAAATGTAATATTTAAAACTATTAAGTATAATTGCATTAGTTACTTGAAATATTTTGGCTGTGTGATTTTTGAGTATTCTGTGTTTTATTATTTTGATATCGCTCAACATTATATTTTTGATTCATAATTTCTTGTCTGGTATTTTTTCTTTGATTCTCTTGTGTTTTCATTAATACCTGGCTCGTGATATTCAAGTTTTGCTGTTTATTCTTAGCATTCATCTTTAATTTTTTATCTGGACTAGATTTATTTAAATTCCGCTGTTGAATTTTTTCATAAAGAACAGACATTTGTGGTGTAAATGTTGTAAAAACAGATATTTTTGGTGTTATTTCATTATCATTTTTATCCAGAGATATTGATTCATCGTTCTTAGCCATTTTTGATGTTCTTTTTAAAGAAAAAACTGTTCTATTTTCTGTCGACTTTACAGAAGTTTTTGATGATGAAACAGAAGACTTATCTCTGGCACTTAACTTTTGCAGCATTTTTTCTCGAATTGCTTTCATTTGTGGTGTCTCTACAATTTTATCACTTGATTGTTGTTTGCAAGCTACCTTGTCATCCATAGGATTGTGTTCAGGTGTTACTGATGTCTGATATTCTCTCTCTTCGACACAATTTTTATCATTTTTATTATTTACCTGAAATGTCTATATATATACAATAAATAAATAAGAATTAGTTAGAATAAGAATTTATAAAATGTTTAAATCAGAAATTTAATATAATTTTATATCAGAGATGAGTTGTGTAGATAATAATACAAACTAAAGTACCTTATTGGTTTTATCCAATGTTGGCTCAGTCCATGTAGATTTGTTTGTTTTCACATTGAAATAATATACTCTGTCTGGATGGCTTTTAGAAGTAACGGTAATCCAATCGGTTGGTAATTTTTGTTTCTTCATTTTTAATATATCAGGTATTAATAAATTTGTGAAGATAAAGCAAAGCACGCACGGGATCACACCGTATTATTTTGGCTTTTCTGGTATTATTCGTCTAGTCTGGCTGTAGTCTTTTGGCGATCGGGAAGTAAGCGTCCGTCGTCGGTTAACGTTTATACGCAACGATGTAATAATCGGACATACGTATGTAAATATACGAGGTCAGACTAATAACATATATATGTTATTGGATTCGACTTTCAACTTTATAAATACGTAGTTTATTCCTTGTAGCCTTTATAGCTGAACCAGAGAGAAACCTGAGAGCGGCCACCAGCCTCGACGAGCACATTTCTCGACGCTTGACGCGCCGTCTGACAAAGTGGACGTGAACTATGTCCATTACGCTCGGTAACGAAACATGGTTTGTGTCTATGATATGGTTCATGTCCGAACTATTCAGATAACCAAAATGAGAATTAGACGAGGTGAAGAGATGAGTCCTATACATCGGTCAATATGATTGGCTGTGGTCAAAAGCAACGTGGTCAAACGGGACGCTCCCGAGTTCCAGATGTGACGTCCCGCCATTTTTTCGAACCCATATTTGCAATAACAATCAAGAAATGCTTTTACTTATAAAATACAGAACAATTATATAACCTATTCGTTCTATTTCTTATTATTAGCGATTTTTATTATTATTGTTAATTACTTAGCGTGCTTATTTTATACGCCTTATTTAGCTTAGAAATCTAATATACTTTTAGTCTATAACTACGAACTATAAGAAATTCAAGATTTCCCTATATAACAGTGCCGCGACCAATCAGCGAGCTCCATTTTGGAACTAGCGACACGAACCAATCAGGCGCCATCCCTAGAACCGAACCGCGCACATGTAGCGCTCTGGAACTAACCAACGATTTTTAGAATTAATTAATATTAAAACACCTTAACATAGATTTGGGGATAGTAATACGTTTTAACAGTCATTATTAATCAAGCTTCTATTACGACAAATGTAAGAGATTATAAAGTCATAATTACTTATTGAATTAACTTTTTATAAACTATTAAAGATTTGAAAGCAATTATTGAAATTATGTTAAAGTCTCTTAATAACTCAAATAAATAACTTCAATAAATAATAATTATGGCTTTGTAAATGATTAATCTAATTATGTAAACGCTTCACTTTTAGCTTAAGCATTATGCGACGACATAACTACTTTTATTAAGACTCCACTGTTATACTTTGTGGAATCATATTTTGCATATAATAATTTGCAAACAGCTTTCTTTATAAATAATTAGAACCAATAGTTAAAACTATATGAAAATTGATCAGCTCTAAAATATTATTGAAATACTAAGCTAACAATAAATTATTATAAATTGATTCCATAAACAAGAGAATTAGATACAAATTTTAATATTTTACACTAGCCTAGCATTACGAAATATTCAAGGAATAAAATATAAGATTATTCAGATCGATCGATGCATGTAACTCGGTCAAGGGGAGGTAGAGACCAGCAGACTCCTTATCTATATCACTCCGGCGTGTATCAAAACATAAGAAATTCGTAAGCAAGCTCCTGTAGCTACCCGGTGATTCGATTAAGCAGAATTCTGTGACGGCCCTTTCTGGAAGGAGTAATTCCCACCCCCAAAGCCCTTCAAATGACCTATGACCAATGCATCAAAGTCCGATTCGATTGCCTTTGTCTCAAAGGTATATAAACCGCTAATTTCGCGCTCCGATTCATTATTCTATAGTCGTCCTTTAAGCAAGTATTCATTATATATTCTGCATTCATCCTTTAAACAAGTATTTTCATTATATCTTCTATATTCGTCCATTTAAGCAAGTATTCATTATATTCTTCGAGCTGTATCAATCATTATAACATACATTATTCGGCGTTAAGACTTCTAATTGTCAATCGTGCGCTAGATATTCAATTGTGCAAAACTGAATAAAGAACTCTGTGCATAATTTCGAGTGAATTAAATTCCACCTTACCCGCTGCGACCGAGGTCCTCCAGGAAGCGTGAAGGTAGAGAAAAGTGCAGCAGAGCTATAGATTGCAGTTACAATACGGTAAGTAATTACAATTCCCTTAATCCTGATCACATAGTCTTAGCGAAGATTAGGAATTTGTTAATGACTGACAGCCACTTCAATCCATTACCTCTTCAATTATTCCATCGTCACTCAACAATTCATACGCTCACAGTGACATTCTTATATCCCTTATTTAATAAAGAAAAACCCCTGTCAAGCGCTGGCACGTAGCTGACAGTTTTCGGTCAGTCAATCCTTAACTAATATAACTATTATCAAATAATCATCAAACACCCTGAATCTTCCAAACAGTATTAATACTAAAAGAAAGTTAGATTTTTAGTTAAGTAATACTACTGTTGACACTCGGACGTCGTCCAACCCTCTGTTAACCTGACGCTGAGCATCCTCTGTTATGCCCTAAGCGTCATTCTATACCTAATCCTAGATATTCCTTTCGTTATCGAGCACCCTATGTTGTGCCCTGATCGACAATTTCCAATCACCACCCAGTACATCTCCATAGCTAACCGGGCACCCTATGTTGTGCCAGGTCAGTAACTTTCCTTGACCGCATATCTCTCCATTTAAGATTGTCAACAGAAGATTTATAAACGGAGATATATCTCATATTTTATTCGCTCTCTTCTCATCCGCCCTTAAATTTCCATCGCCGCCGAGCACCCAATGTTGTGCCCTTGGTAGCACTCCGTACAAATAATTTTGCTTTGTTAACTGAGCATCCATTGTTATGCCCTGGTTAACGCTCTCCGCATTCTCCATACCTTCCTTTTGAATTGAAAGATTATATTATACAAAGATATAAATTTAGTAATGATACTGTATTCTTTATAACCAATTACCCTCAAACCTTATCCCTTTTTACAACAATTATCCTTATAGGAAATTTTAACTTAAATAAAATTTCTAATCTTCAATTTAGTTTTAAGGCACGATTCCTGAGTAAAATATATATATATATATATATATATTACATTCTATATAAATACACATATATTAAATAATTTTCAAGTGACATAAAATATAAAATAACTTTCTTAAACTTTTATTTAATTAATTATATCATAATATCTTTTCTCTTTTCTTACGAATTCACATTAAAGAAATCTTGTATGAACTGATCATTTTATTCAATTTAACCTTATTAATAATAATTGGACTCATTGATGATTACTTTAACGGATATATAGATGAAGATCTATTAATAGTTCTCTTAAGACATCTTCGAACTTCTCAAATCATATATTTGTATTTACATACGTAAAACAACCCTAGTAAATCCCTAGAAAATAATAAATTGTTATTCTGTGCCTCCACACCTCATTTTCCCTAGATCTACAAGTCAGGTCCTAGCTCTCGGCGTCCCTAGGGTATAACCGGTGCATGCAGGTTGCCCAATAAAATAGAGAGCATCCTTTTTCTTTTGCTAACCTAGGTATAGTGAAAGGAAGAATTGTCACTCCAGACGTGACAGTTCAAAATTTTGGTGGCAGCGGTGGGATAAGCCAAAAAGGACTGACAAAGATCTTTATTTGCAAAAAGGAAGTTCTCAGAAATTAATCTTTCTTTTTTCCTAAAAAGAAAGAATTTCAACTTCAAAAAATAAATATTACTGAAACATACTTGTATACATATAACTATATATTCATATTTTTCTTTTATTCATATCTCCCTAAAGTACACTAATTAATCCAACATGCCGAATACACGATCGCAAAGTTCTAAAGTTCCCTCCGAAACAAGCGAGAACCCAACACGTAACGAGCTTGAAGTCCTTAATCAGAAATTAATAGAAAAGGAGGAAATGCTCAATGATTACACAAGAATATTACAAGAAAAACGAGATGAATTATTAGCTTTACGTCAAAATATCGAACACAACAGATCCACTCACACTGGCGACGATCAACTTGATTCTATACTACGCATTTTACACGAACAAGTCTCTAACTTAAGCACCTTGCCTGATCAAATGGAAAAACTGAATCAACGTATTAACAATATCCAACTTTTCAATCCAACTTCTAATCAACAAACTGCCCATTGTCACCCCGCTCAAGATCTTCCCCGCAGATCTAGCCCTTTAGACTCTCCCATTCGGCTTAAAGATGTGGTTGATTCTATTCCGAAATACGACGGACACAAAATATCCGTTTTTCATTTCACTAAAATGTGCGAACGAGCCCTTGAAATGATTCCACAATATCAAGAATATCACTTAGTACAGTTAATAATAAATAAACTACAGGGACACGCTTATGCTGCGATAGAAGGAACAGAATATACAACCGTTTTTGAATTAACCAGACGACTAAAAAGAATTTTTGGTTCCAACAAAACCGTAGATCAATATCGCGGCGAGCTAGCTAACATTTATATGAAACCTAACGAAAATATTTTCGATTACATTGAAAGAGTAAAAGAATTACGTGCAGCAATAATTGATGGAGAAACTAATACAACCGGGTATATCGATGAAATTACAAAAGACAATATTGAACATACTGTTACTACAAGCTTCATTAACGGTCTTCCTTCCGACCTCTTAATTCGCGTTAAATTGGAACGGTCGCACACATTTGAAGACGCTTTTATAACCGCAATACAACTTTCAAAAACTCTGGAAGCGGAAAACGCGCGCAAAAGAATCACGCCATCTTACAAATCTAATACTTCTCCTCGAGCTGACTTTTCAAATAACCTTGGATCTTCTCGATCCTTTACCAATCATACCAATTATCCGCAACAATCTACCCAACCACCAACCCCTCAAAATACCACAACTCCTTTTATAAAACCACTTATTCCGGGAAGACCTGGACCAAACTATCCTGTTGAAAAAATTTGTCGGTACTGTAAAAATCCTGGGCATCTTATAAATGAATGTCGTAAGCTTGCGTACAGACAATCTGTTGAAAATAATCCATCTACTTCACGCTCTTTTAATAATGATAATAATAATATTAGCATTCCGGGAAACTCTCAGAGCGTTCCGGTAATCAGCGGCGTCCGCCGGAGCGATGTTCAACCAGGGCGCCCATCCCTTCCCCAAAACGCACCAGTAACAATTGTCCTACCTCAAAGGTCGATTCCATCCTTACCGCCTGTGTTGGAAGAATAGAGGAAAAAACAAAGCTCAGTGCATTACCTTCTGTAACACTTTCCTCTCCAAATTTAAAAGGAAAATGTTCCTTTATGATCGACTCTGGTTCTGGTGTTAATCTTATAAAAAAATACTATGTCAATCAAAATGTAGTTTTAAATGACAAAGATTTTCTATCTCTTCAAGGTATATCCTCTGAACCAATCTCTACCTTAGGATCTGTTATCCTATATTTACTCAATTTACCTACCGTCTTTCACGTAGTTCCCGATACCGTCTGTTTTCCTCACGACGGAATTTTAGGAAATAACTTCTTGAAAGAGAGAATGGCCAATATAGACTACAAAAACAGATGTTTACGCTACGATAATACTAGTATTCCTTTTTCGGAAATAACTTATGTCCATATTGGAAAACGATCCATTTCACCTTTTTACGTTAATATTATTAACTCAGAAAAACAATATGGATATATACCACGTCATACATTAATCAAAAACGTTTACTTCGGAGAAGCAATTGTCGCGAATATTAACGGTAAAGCTTACTTACCTATTGTTAACGCGACCGAAAACGAATACAACGTAGTGATCCCTTCTATTGAATTGCAAGATTTCGACTTTGTAGATACGCTTAAAAGATCTACGATCCTTGGCGATGTCATTGAAACCCGAGGGAATGAGATGACAAACGACAACGAAGTTCTAAATTCTAATCCTTCCGAGGAAGGTAACTCTATAAATATCACTGCAACCTTAGGGCATCCAGTGATCGTTAATAATTCCCTAGAATACGAAAATAATACAAATCATGTTGATATGACCCGAGGGTCACTAGTAAACTATAATCACTCTAACTTTTCTAATGAAATCCAAAATGATAAAACTTCTATAAACTTCCCTGACGAGGAAGTTCCTTGTGACCGTACATCTGCTATCACGCAGCTCTTACGATTAGAACATTTAAACTCCGAGGAGCTAGATAATGTTAAATCTTTAATTCTTAACCATTCCGATAGATTCCACCTCCCTGATGATAATCTCGGAGCTACTAACGCTACACAACATTCCATACCTACTACCGACGAAATTCCTATCCATACAAAACAATATCGATATCCTCCTGTCCACAAAGACGAAATTAACAAACAAGTCAATGAATTATTATCCAACGATCTAATAGAATACTCTACATCTCCTTATAATTCTCCTGTATGGATAGTACCAAAAAAACCTGATTCTAAAGGTAACAAAAGATGGCGAATGGTCATCGATTACCGTAGTCTCAACGAAAAAACCGTAGGAGACGCGTATCCCCTCCCGAACATAACTGATATCCTCGATCAACTAGGATCTGCCAAATATTTTTCCGTTCTTGATTTAGCTTCCGGTTTCCATCAAATTTCTATGACATCAAAAGACGCGCCGAAGACCGCATTCTCAACCCCATACGGTCATTATCAATTTAAAAGAATGCCATTCGGTTTAAAAAATGCTCCCGCAACATTTCAGAGATTGATGGATAACGTTCTTTCCGGATTACAAGGTAACGAACTATTTGTGTATATGGATGACATAGTAATATACGCCAGATCATTAAAGGAACATGAAGTTAAATTTAATAAATTGATGCAAAGACTAAGAACCGCGAATTTAAAACTACAACCAGACAAATGCGAATTTTTACGCCACGAGGTAGCGTATCTCGGTCATATAATCGGTGCCGACGGAGTCAAGCCCGATCCAAACAAAATAAAATCAATAGCTGAATTTCCTACACCTAAAACCGAAAAAAATATTAAACAATTTTTAGGATTAGCCGGATATTACAGACGGTTTATTCCACAATTTTCTAAAACCGCTAAACCGTTAACTGATCTATTGAAGAAAAATAATACATTTAATTGGCAACAACGCCAATCCGAAGCATTCAATATTTTGAAAACCGCATTATGCTCTGAACCGGTACTTCAATATCCAGATTTCACTAAATCTTTTATTTTAACAACCGATGCATCCGGATATGCTATCGGAGGAGTACTCAGCCAGGGACAAATCGGAAAAGATTTACCTATCGCTTACACATCACGCGTATTAAATGCCGCCGAACAAAATTATTCTACAATTGAAAAAGAATGTCTAGCAATAGTTTATTGCACTAATCACTTTCGACCATATTTATACGGAAAAAAATTCACAATCATAACCGATCATAAACCTTTAATTTGGCTTCACTCAATTAAAGATCCTTCCTCTAGATTATGGAAATGGAGAACTAAATTAGCCGAGTACGAGTATGAAATACAGTATAAAAAAGGCAGTTTAAATAGTAACGCAGACGCATTATCCAGGAACCCTCCCGCGGATTACGCATTACCTCTGTTTTCAAAGAACGCAATACCTTACTATGAAAATGAACCCAGTACATCCGCTCAGAATAATGACACAATAGATCCATCAACTGAATCTCTAAATAATGAGCCGTCCGCACTCGAACGAACCATAGAAGAAGATCCTAGTGATGACGATGAAATTGATGAGGATGAAAGGATAAACGAATTTAATAATCAATACGAAGAAATACTCGACCTTGATGGAGAACCCCGAGATACAGATCGAATTATAATAACGGAAAGTCGCGACAGTCTACTGAAACAGTCTGATAATCATGTAATTTTTATTCACGTAAACGGGACTCCTTTTGATAATGGCGCTAAAGAATATCAAAAAGCTAATTTATTACCAAACTATGAAAATCTCACTTTCGAAAGAGTGAATGTAAAAACTGTCAAGTCAAAAACTTTAATATCCATTCCTATAAGATTAAATAACCACTCACGTTTAGAGCCACAAACTTTGAAAAATTGCATACGCTCTCTCTTAGATGCAATAATAGAACTACAAATAGCTTCTTTCAGTATTAGTCAAACTGATAATTTCGACGACTTACCATGGCATTACGTAATAGGTCAACTTCAAGAAAATCTAAGAGAACTACCTGTTTGTATAACTATTTGTAAAAATTTGGTTCAAACTCCTCCTGCTGAACAACGCGAATCTCTCATTATTGAAAACCATTCTTCCGCTCATGGTGGCCATAAAGGTGTCACTAAAACATACAATCGATTAAGACCTCACTATTACTGGAATACCATGAAAAAAGACATACAAAACTTTATTCAAAAATGCCGTTCATGCCAAATGAAAAAATTAACGCGAATTAAAACAAAACAACCAATGGTAATCACAGATACGCCTGGCGCCGCGTTCGATAAAGTTTCTCTCGATATCGTAGGCCCTATTCCAATTACAAATAGTGGAAATCAATATATATTAACTATGCAAGACTTATTAACTAAATATTCCATAGCTGTTCCTTTAAGGGATGCCACTGCTTTATCCATAGCCGATGCTCTTACAAAAAATTTTATTTGCATATACGGTGCTCCTAAAGCCATCCTTACCGATCAAGGCACTAATTTTCTCTCCGCCTTAATACGAAATTTAACGAAAAAATTCAATATTCAACACTTTAAAACCACTGCTTATCGTCCTCAATCCAATGGTTCTATTGAAAGATCACATCATGTATTAATTGAATACCTAAAGACTCAGGTTCAAAAAGAAAGAAACTGGGATAACTATATTAATATGGCAATGTTCTCGTACAATACTAGTGTTCACGAAGGTACAAAATTTTCACCTTACGAATTAGTTTTTGGCCGAATAGCACGATTACCTTCTGCTCACACACCAATAGATGGACACTTAGAAATCACTTATCTAGATTATTTACTCGATTTATTTAATAGAATTAATAATTTACAGGAAGAAGCGCGTAAAAATCTTATAAGTTCGAAGGAAAAAAGTAAACGTTATTACGACCGACGAACCAATCCGCAAAATTTCCAAGTAGGATCACGCGTATTCTTATTGAAAGAACCCGCGAAAGGAAAATTTTCCGATCAGTACACCGGTCCTCACGAAGTCATAGAACTTTTATCCCAATGCAATGTCAAAATTTTAGTCAAAAACAAACCCCGAATTGTACATGTTAACAAGTTGAAACTCGCTCACGTTGAGCCCGGTTGAAATAATACATACATTACCTTTGGTTACAGATGTGTTGGCATCGCCAACGAATTACTATTCCAGAAAACGCAGTATCATCGCCATCCTTGACAGCACAACATCATCTGCGCTTTGCTTACTGTGTTAAATTCCTGGGCTATATTAGGAAGGACAACGACGTCATCATTTGCCGACATTGTTATAATAACCGACATCATTATAACAAAACACTAATTCTTTTTCGCGTAATGCGTAAATTAATTTATGTCCCAGCACACTCTCACTTCGTTCTAGACGGACTACGACAACCAAAAGTTTCATGTCAACGCTGTTCAGACCCTATTTTTACCTTAAGACCTTTGCATGAATGCAATGACTGCACTCGAGAACATCTGCGATTTTTAACTGCAGAAGAAGAGAGAGGAATAGATATAAATAACTACAGTGATCCTTTAACGCTGCATATCAGTGGCGACTACGTGGATATCTCTTGGCTCAGTTAATATGTAAATGACATTACTCTAATTGTCATTAATTACGAGTACTATATTATTAATATTCTAAAATCCTATTAATAGCTATACCATACTATCTTATCAAGTATTCTAGTATAACACTATATCTATATAACTAAAATAATTACTATAAATAACGGATGAGTTATCTATCATTCAAATAAGGGGAGAGAACAAGATTCGTACGAATAATAATAATAATAATTTAGCGTATTAACAAACTAAAAATGTGCATACCAACGGACTATAATTACAAACCGCACCCCCCGTTAATAGTATTACCGAATTTACACGATATACGCTGTGTAATGATGTTAAATTATGAATTAGAAGAAACTAACGATAAAATCTGTATTGAATGTTATGAGCGCGAACAACCAGAAAATTATGAGTACGTAATAAGACACGGATTACTATACGGCAGGCTAAATCCGCTTACTTGTCGATGCGGAAACGAAGTAATAAGCTTCCGCTCAATTTCGCAATGCAACCAATGCTCCAACGCTTATACACTGTTTATTAATTACTATAGAGGATACTATTCCTACGAAATTTCCTATCTAGCAATAGATGTTTTATCTTTAACGATTACAAGCCTTTCTGTATATAATGAAAATGGATTAGAAGTCGAAGTCTATCTCGGATGAAAAAAATAAATAAATAAATAAATAAATAAATAAAAAAAAAAAAAAAAAAAAAAAAAATCCTAACTCTTGTAAAATATCATTATTCTAACTAAAACATTAATATTTTACTCAATCTGTTAATAATATATATATTCCCTTGTATTAGCTAATTATGGATAAATTAAATGACCGGCGACCATTGTGGCGCCCGCCCATGATTTTACTCTTGAATACGCCTTGAGAGGCGGAGTCTTACACGTATAGCTGACCGCCCAGTGACGCCATAATTGAGGGCCAAGCATAAGAAGAGATAACTCACACAGGAATCACGTACTTGTATGCAGAAGCCTAATTCAGATAGAAAAGGATGGACAGTTTGTTCCGTCTTTCTCCTACTTATAGCTCACAATAAGCAACGGTTAAAGTCATCCATTCTTCAAGACGCATAACCGATATCAATTAATTAAATATTTTAACCTAGTTAAGATTTGTTAAATTATACTTTAGAAAATATATATATAACTTAACATGAATAGGGAAGAAAGAAAAAAAAGACCCTCTTTTATATATATATATATGTTAAAACTCTTTTTATTTTTTTTGTTGTGTAGATGTAATTACAAAGGTATGTGTATATGTGTGTGTATGTGTATCTTAAAATAGGAACGATTATAAATATATATAAATTGAAAAATTATAAATTATAAAATTACAAGTATATAAATTTATGACAAAAAGGAGAAAAATAAAAAAAAAACTTACTTATAACCTTATAAAATATCTATTCTAAGGAGAGGTTATCTTCTATCTGTAACAACAAAATAATAAATAAGAGATATAAGAAAAATAATAATAAAAAGCTTACCACTCAGCATCCAAGAGCCATTTCTCTCTAAATACTCTTTCCTCTCTCTCACGCCAAGTCTCCTCCCGCTTGGTCGATCTATCGAATTAATTAGTTATTAATTTAATCCTTAAAATATATAATATAAATAAAAGTAAAGATAAAAGAAAAAAAAAAAGGGAAAAATAAATAAATAAAATTTACGAAAAAATAAATATATGAGAGAAATTACCTTCCCGTGTACATTTTAAGCCGTAGCCTTTCCAGCCTTGCCAACCACTTGTCCCATAAATTTTGATGGTCGTCGATCCAACGATCGACGAACGACCAATTAGTCGCTGCCCTGGCATCATCCTCACCATCTACCCGGAAAAGATTCCTTAAGCAAAAGTAATCTTCTTCCCCAAGGTCATATATATAATTTGAAACTTGACCATTTGTGGGAGTCCCATGCCACAAATAATCTAAATCAAATCTTCTTTGTACCCTAGACTGCCTAACGGCTTCCATATATTCAACATTTATAAATCTTTTTATTTTTACGTCTTTGAAACTCTGAAAATACATATAAGAATTTACTGTCAAAATTAAGGATAATTTAATAGCAACACTTACTCTCGATTTGAATTGCACTTCAACGGTTAAATCTCTGTAACTAATTTTTAATGGAACAACCGACATTTTGACACTTTACACGGCCGCGACTTAACAAGAACTGAAGCGCCTACGTTACCTTGTTGCACTAGATAAGGATTCTCTAAACAATCTCGCGTTACATATCGGTCCATAGCTAGCTATACTCAGGTCTTATTAGAGAACAAACTGTAACTATAATGCATGCTTCTTATTTAAGGACATAAAATCCTTGTTCCAATTCTAAGATTCAGACTAATTTTTATATTGAAAATCAATCTTTTAAAATAGCAAATAAATTATTTTACGTATAAAAATCTATAAATATAACAATAATAAAGATAAGCTGAATCATAGAAAACAAATTATTATATTACAACGTATATAATAGAGTATACTTAAATATATATATATATATATATTGTATAATTACAGAAATGCTAATATACTTCGCGATACTCGTATTAGTAAGCCCAATCAGCGCTCTTATCGGATTCGATTGTGGCGGACGACACCTGAACATTACCTCCGTATCGTTGCTCGATGTTGGTGAATGCAATCTTAATTTCGGGAAACCTAACTCCAGCGAAGTTTACGTCCAACTTCTGCAACTCTCAGACTATGATCATGCGGAAGTCATCCAGTGCAAAGTGGAAATATCGCGGTCAATTTATTACTGCGGAATGCATTCACACGTCTCCGTAGTTCACAACGGGAAGGCGGATTACATCCATGAAACCGGATATACACGATGTTTGCGGATGTTTCAAGACGGCAGCTTCTCACTAGGAGCTGGCAATGTCATCCACGGCCTCAAAACTAATCAGACTTCGTTTCATAGCCTTACCTTGGCTGGCCGTATTAGCAATGACGGAAGTTGCAAAGGAACCCAATATTCTGATCCTTACGGCACCTGGGACGATGTCGTAGTCCAAGCTGTTGTTAAGATATCATTGAGACAATACCACGCTTCTGTACAATTAAACTCCGGAAAGATAATACTAAAATCCGGAACAGCTTGCGTGCTTAGCGACAGTTTCTGCCTCGATTCCAACGATGGATATACATACTGGAAACCAATACCAGCATCTTCCTGCAATTTTCACCAATATGACATTCTCTACGAAGGCTCAGCAACCAAAATTACAGACGATGTAACTAATCCATCGGCTCCAACCGTCTACAGTCTAACAACACAAGATATTACCTTCGCTCTCACTAAAACGAAGGAACAACCTTTGTGCGGATACACCTTGCTTCGTACGGAACATCCCAAGCTCTTCATTCTTGAGACCAAGAAGGGAGACACCTTTGCTCACCGAGACGTCATCCCCGTGGACAACTTGGATATTTTCGCGTATATGAATTCTAAATTCGTATACGTTGAAAAACATATCAGACAGCAGATGACGTCACTATATCATAACGTCGTACAACAAAAATGCGACTTAGAAAGACAAGTAATTACTAATGCCTTGTCTTTCGCCACTCTCCAACCAGACGAATTCGCCTACCGACTTATGAAAGGACCAGGTTACATGGCAGTCACAACTGGTGAAGTCACTCACATTATTAAATGCATACCTGTGGACGTTACTATAAGAAAAACGAAGGATTGTTACTCAGAATTACCAGTGACAGTCCGCAATGCTTCCTTGTTTCTTACTCCCAAATCTCGAATAATCACCAAATTCGGGAATGAAAGGGAATGCAGCTATGAACTACCCACAATGTATCGCGTTGAAGACACTTGGATTCAGTTTGCACCTGATCCACAAGTAAGGCAACTACCTCCTCAACTACTACAACCAATGACAACATTATCCTGGGAATACTTGACGCCAGGACCTCTTGCCATCAGCGGAATATACTCTGAGCAAGACATACAGAAGCTGAGGGACCACATCATGTTTCCTGCGGAAAAACCAGCTCTCCTCAATACAATTGCTAGAGGACTCTCTGGTCATCCCGTCGACTCAGACGCAGTCTCAGTGTACAACCTGCTGGACGAAGCTTCTCTCAATAAAATAGCTGAGAATGCTGCTTCTCGAGTATGGAATGGATTTGTCAAATTCGGCTCCGCAACTGCTGGAGTATTTGGCATCCTGGTAATCGTCCGAATCATAAAACTTCTTGTCGACACGGCAATTCATGGATACGCCCTACATACCGCCTATGGATGGAGTGTGCATTTGTTCGGAGCTATCTGGAGCTCTCTTACTCATCTGTTACTGCATCTTGCACGTGGACCTGTCAACAGGAACAACGATGACGAAGGCTACAATTCATCACTTCTAAATGCGAAAGAAGAATCGTCTGCACCACCCACAGAATCACCAGCAACCAAAGATATCCCGAAAACAAACGAAAATGCCAGATCCAACATCGAACCAGCAACCATAGAAATAATTCCCGATATAAATAGATATCAAATTTTAAGAGACCGATTAAGAGATATCGAACAAATTACTCCGAAAACATCGTAATTTATTCTTAAATAAGGGGGGAGGTGTGACGTCCCGCCATTTTTTCGAACCCATATTTGCAATAACAATCAAGAAATGCTTTTACTTATAAAATACAGAACAATTATATAACCTATTCGTTCTATTTCTTATTATTAGCGATTTTTATTATTATTGTTAATTACTTAGCGTGCTTATTTTATACGCCTTATTTAGCTTAGAAATCTAATATACTTTTAGTCTATAACTACGAACTATAAGAAATTCAAGATTTCCCTATATAACAGTGCCGCGACCAATCAGCGAGCTCCATTTTGGAACTAGCGACACGAACCAATCAGGCGCCATCCCTAGAACCGAACCGCGCACATGTAGCGCTCTGGAACTAACCAACGATTTTTAGAATTAATTAATATTAAAACACCTTAACATAGATTTGGGGATAGTAATACGTTTTAACAGTCATTATTAATCAAGCTTCTATTACGACAAATGTAAGAGATTATAAAGTCATAATTACTTATTGAATTAACTTTTTATAAACTATTAAAGATTTGAAAGCAATTATTGAAATTATGTTAAAGTCTCTTAATAACTCAAATAAATAACTTCAATAAATAATAATTATGGCTTTGTAAATGATTAATCTAATTATGTAAACGCTTCACTTTTAGCTTAAGCATTATGCGACGACATAACTACTTTTATTAAGACTCCACTGTTATACTTTGTGGAATCATATTTTGCATATAATAATTTGCAAACAGCTTTCTTTATAAATAATTAGAACCAATAGTTAAAACTATATGAAAATTGATCAGCTCTAAAATATTATTGAAATACTAAGCTAACAATAAATTATTATAAATTGATTCCATAAACAAGAGAATTAGATACAAATTTTAATATTTTACACTAGCCTAGCATTACGAAATATTCAAGGAATAAAATATAAGATTATTCAGATCGATCGATGCATGTAACTCGGTCAAGGGGAGGTAGAGACCAGCAGACTCCTTATCTATATCACTCCGGCGTGTATCAAAACATAAGAAATTCGTAAGCAAGCTCCTGTAGCTACCCGGTGATTCGATTAAGCAGAATTCTGTGACGGCCCTTTCTGGAAGGAGTAATTCCCACCCCCAAAGCCCTTCAAATGACCTATGACCAATGCATCAAAGTCCGATTCGATTGCCTTTGTCTCAAAGGTATATAAACCGCTAATTTCGCGCTCCGATTCATTATTCTATAGTCGTCCTTTAAGCAAGTATTCATTATATATTCTGCATTCATCCTTTAAACAAGTATTTTCATTATATCTTCTATATTCGTCCATTTAAGCAAGTATTCATTATATTCTTCGAGCTGTATCAATCATTATAACATACATTATTCGGCGTTAAGACTTCTAATTGTCAATCGTGCGCTAGATATTCAATTGTGCAAAACTGAATAAAGAACTCTGTGCATAATTTCGAGTGAATTAAATTCCACCTTACCCGCTGCGACCGAGGTCCTCCAGGAAGCGTGAAGGTAGAGAAAAGTGCAGCAGAGCTATAGATTGCAGTTACAATACGGTAAGTAATTACAATTCCCTTAATCCTGATCACATAGTCTTAGCGAAGATTAGGAATTTGTTAATGACTGACAGCCACTTCAATCCATTACCTCTTCAATTATTCCATCGTCACTCAACAATTCATACGCTCACAGTGACATTCTTATATCCCTTATTTAATAAAGAAAAACCCCTGTCAAGCGCTGGCACGTAGCTGACAGTTTTCGGTCAGTCAATCCTTAACTAATATAACTATTATCAAATAATCATCAAACACCCTGAATCTTCCAAACAGTATTAATACTAAAAGAAAGTTAGATTTTTAGTTAAGTAATACTACTGTTGACACTCGGACGTCGTCCAACCCTCTGTTAACCTGACGCTGAGCATCCTCTGTTATGCCCTAAGCGTCATTCTATACCTAATCCTAGATATTCCTTTCGTTATCGAGCACCCTATGTTGTGCCCTGATCGACAATTTCCAATCACCACCCAGTACATCTCCATAGCTAACCGGGCACCCTATGTTGTGCCAGGTCAGTAACTTTCCTTGACCGCATATCTCTCCATTTAAGATTGTCAACAGAAGATTTATAAACGGAGATATATCTCATATTTTATTCGCTCTCTTCTCATCCGCCCTTAAATTTCCATCGCCGCCGAGCACCCAATGTTGTGCCCTTGGTAGCACTCCGTACAAATAATTTTGCTTTGTTAACTGAGCATCCATTGTTATGCCCTGGTTAACGCTCTCCGCATTCTCCATACCTTCCTTTTGAATTGAAAGATTATATTATACAAAGATATAAATTTAGTAATGATACTGTATTCTTTATAACCAATTACCCTCAAACCTTATCCCTTTTTACAACAATTATCCTTATAGGAAATTTTAACTTAAATAAAATTTCTAATCTTCAATTTAGTTTTAAGGCACGATTCCTGAGTAAAATATATATATATATATATATATATTACATTCTATATAAATACACATATATTAAATAATTTTCAAGTGACATAAAATATAAAATAACTTTCTTAAACTTTTATTTAATTAATTATATCATAATATCTTTTCTCTTTTCTTACGAATTCACATTAAAGAAATCTTGTATGAACTGATCATTTTATTCAATTTAACCTTATTAATAATAATTGGACTCATTGATGATTACTTTAACGGATATATAGATGAAGATCTATTAATAGTTCTCTTAAGACATCTTCGAACTTCTCAAATCATATATTTGTATTTACATACGTAAAACAACCCTAGTAAATCCCTAGAAAATAATAAATTGTTATTCTGTGCCTCCACACCTCATTTTCCCTAGATCTACAAGTCAGGTCCTAGCTCTCGGCGTCCCTAGGGTATAACCGGTGCATGCAGGTTGCCCAATAAAATAGAGAGCATCCTTTTTCTTTTGCTAACCTAGGTATAGTGAAAGGAAGAATTGTCACTCCAGACGTGACACAGACAAGAGGGTTTCTCTCTGGTCCATAATTGTAGATCAAAGATATCAAAACATCAAAAATTTATTAATGTTTATTAACTGCGCGTACGTCTTAGCATTCTAGTATATATTACGATATAAATACAGCGATATAAATTGTTACTGAAATATTTTTACGTATATCCGCATGTGCAATAAAATAAATTTTCTTAAATCAATTTTTCTTAATAAGTCTTAATTGAATATAATGTAGAAAATATATGCAATAAATTACTTTCACTTTTTTCTTATCTTTGAATCAAAAGTATCAAATGATTATAAGCAATCATGCATTGTAATCAAATTATGGTTTTAATTTATAGCTTTTTATTAATTTATTTTTTTTCTTACTAGAACAACACAAGCGCGCGCTACACGCGCGCTCTTATTTCTAAACGTTGTCCAATTTTCAATAAATTATTCTCTAAAAAAAGGCATGTTATGTCAATACTCGAAAGTCTCAAAGTGTATTGTTGTCGCTTTTCCACGGCTCTGAATGGTTTTTATTTGGTCAATTTATTAATTCTACTGTTATTAAAATTGTATTTTAATTATAATCATATACTTTATGTCCCATTTTTGTTATTTATTCCGTTACGATCTAATTAAATAATTTATTTTACTTTGATTACCCGACTACATATATTTACGATCTGTTATTCATCGGCTCAACTTATCTCGCTCCTTTATGATTTATTTTGATTTCACAATTCGTCAGTATTCTTTTGTACACCGTTCTGTAAACATCATGTCGAAGATGGTCTTAAGAAAGGACCACGACTTTCAAATTTAAATAAAGAAGATTACCAGCTATGTCTTAGCGCTTTAGACCTTGCGCCCGGCTCTCACTTGCCTATTCCACATCTCCTGATATGTAAGTATAACAGAGTCTTTATTTTAATTTACTATATATTATATATATTTTATTTATAAATGTAGTAAAATTATAATTTATATAAAATTGCATTTTAATTGTATTTAAAATTTATAAATTATAAGAAATATTCTTCTGTTATTCATTACATTTTCTTCACGTTATATTTTAATTTGAAAATTAAAAATTATATATGTGTATTATAAGTTACATATTAAGTCGAAGTTTTAATGCTGTCACACACATTATTAAATTATCCGCATTATTGGATATTTGAATAAATCGTATATATTTATTTGATACTGATAAAATCGTCAATTTATAAATTTTACTGTTATTAAAATTGTATTTTAATTATAATCATGTACTTTATGTCCAATTTTCGTTATTTATTCCGTTACGGTCGAATTAAATAATTCATTTCACTTTGATTACCCGACTACATATATTTACGATCTGTTATTCATTGGCACATCTCATATGGCTCTTTATCCCGATTGTTTCAAGAATTACGCGTATATATCGAGTGTATACGGTGATTGTCGATTTATTTGTTCGCGTTTCTCGCGAATTTTAAATCGCGATTTATCTTGATTCGTGATTTAATTGTTGATTAACATCGAAACTTCGTTTATCTGTTCTCGTATATTTTCTTTGTAATCCTACGCAAAAGTCTACGCCAGTCCAAAAAGTTTTTCCTACAATTGAAACTTCAACGTCAAACATTTAATAAAAGAATTATATAAATGCGTAAATATAGAATATTATATATATATATATATATCATCAATCATTTAATAAATAATTAATCTAAACTATGAAATGCTTGTAAAATTTAATATTTCATATGTATACATATGAATCATAGTATATATATATATATATATATATATATACTATATATATGTATATATACTATATATATGTATATATACTATATATATATACTATATATATGTATATATACTATATATATGTATATATACTATATATATACTATATATATGTATATATACTATATATATGTATATATACTATATATATATATACTATATATATGTATATATACTATATATATACACACTATATATATATATATATATATATATATATATATAATCGTAGTATATATGTATCATAGTGCGTATATAGTATATATAAATATATATATATATATATACATAGTATATATGTATCATAGTGCGTAAAATATTTCGGCATCGAATTATAAATAATATATGGTATGTGGCCTTGACGTAGTCTAGCGCTATTGTTGATATGCTTCGATTTGTTATCAGTAGCGCGTTGACACCCGAACAGTAAAGTAGTGGTGCGAAACGCTCCGACATATTTCTGTTCTAAACGAAATCGCGATCAATGTCGGCAAATTGTTTTGCTTTTATAATGTGATTACAGAATAATTAACTGTTCTAAATAATAAAGAAAAGTCATTTCGGGAAATTACGGTAATACACGGGAGTGCCGTTTAAAGAGAGTGTCGTTTAATTAATAATTAGTAAACCTTAGATTTTATTTGCGACGGTATATCGAATTTAATTTGAAATATAATATATAGAATATTCACAGTAAATTTCTATTATAAAATGTGTGTGTGTGTTAAATATTTCCAAGCGACAACAATTTGTTGTCATACGAAGGTATATGGCCTTCAAGGTATATAGCTTATTAATGTTGACATTCTTCGATATGATGTTATTCGCGCGGTGACACTCGAACAGAAAAGTAGTGATGCGAAACGCTCCGACATAATTCTTCTTTAAACGCAATCGCGATCAATGTCGGCAAATTATTTGCTATTATGATGTGATTAATGAATAATTAACTTTTATACATAATATATAACTATAAATATCGCGACAATAGTTCTCGAAACGCATACACGTATTTCGCGTAATATATTTGTTTAATCAAGTAACAATCGAAGTGACGATAAATCTTTTCACGGGTACATCTTTAGTGCGGGAGTGCGGGAGTGCCGTTAAAAGTATCGCGCGTACAAGTGCGGGATTGCTATTTAAAACGAGTGTCGCGTGTGTTAATCAACGGACTTTAACAACCCTGTCAATCTGAGAGGAGGAGGAGGTCTAGGAGAGGCATCGGGCACCGGCGGAGCAGCTCTAGGGTGAGTATCGTTATTTGTATATTAATTATTATAAGTCGCGTATATACACGCATTAATTAGGTTCATTTTTTTGAACGATTAAAACAAAAGAGACTCAGAGAGAAAGAGAAACTTATATATAAATCTTATAAAAATTTCCTTTTTATTTAAAAATTGTTCTTTTAGAATTTATAAAATTAAGTATTCTATATATTAAAGAGAATTTATAAAATTATTCCATATTTAGATATTTTTTTATTATTGTATGCATCGAATATAAAATTCGGCGAGTACAATAAAATCAATTTCTTGAAATATTAATTATTTTTAGCACTGCTATAATTTGGATTTTATATTTGTATGTTACAGACAACGTAGCTTATTCAATATCAAAAACTCCGCTGTTGCGCATCAGTGTCGGTGAGTGACAAACTTTTAATTTTGAGGCAACGGATTTGTAGTAGATTGTAGATGTAGATAGTAAAATGTAGATGTAGATAGTACATTGTAGATAGGTCCGTTGCCTTTTATAATGGATGAGCTAGAATAAATTATGTAAAATAACTTTTGATAAATACTTTTAATATGCATCTTTTCCAAGATTAAGTTAAAACAAATTAAATAAGAAAAAATATAGAAAGCAATTTTGTCAATTAATAAATTTTATCTAATTTACTTTGTGATACATATGCTAATTTTTAAAAATATACATGTAATGGTAAAAACTGATTCTTAAATCGCTCGTCGATGATATTCTGATTTATTATAGCTCATCCGTTTTTGTTTTAGAATTTATTTAGTAGAAACTGTTTTTGAAATTTGCTTTAGCTGATGTTAAGCCAAGTGATCAATTGATTAAATTTAAAATGTGTAGTAATAAGTAAACATAATATGTAATATTAAATAATAATAATTAATAATGTGTAATAATAATATATACATGTTTAATTCATTTCAATTTGTTATACAAAATACATTTTATTATAAATTATATAATATTCTAGAAATTTTAATGAATCAATTATAATTGGAAACTTGGCTTTATCTTACTTAAAGTAAAGTTATATTAAAATAGAATACGTCCAACAAACAATCGTAAAATCGTACGACTGTCAACGAGCGTAAGATGTTTACGCTCATACGCCGGCGATAATTAATCGGCAATAGAAATTTATCCTAAAGAAAAAGAAGCCATCAAGAAGAAGCCATCAAGAAGAAGCCTCTAAACACAGCATTGCCACGAGTCTTATTGTCTCATATGTGGCACGCCCATCTAATGTGTTGGACGCACGTACCCAGGTACGGGCACTGCCATTGCCTGGTACGGGCAACGCCATTGCCAGGTACGGGCACCGCCATTGCCTGGTACGTGCACCGCCGTTGCTTGGTACGGGCAACGCCATTGCCAGGTACGGGAACCCTCTCTCGTGGGATGCGGCCTTGTCGTGGCGAGAGGGCTCACCCATTGCAAGAGGATAGTCTTGCAAGGGGTGCCAACAGCATCCCGTACCCAGGTACACTGGGTACACGCGGCACCGCCGTTGCCAGGCACTGTGTGCTGTAGCCACTGTCAGGCACTGCGTGCTGCGGCCGCTGTCAGGCACTGTGTGCTGCGGCCACTGTCAGGCACTGCGTGCTGCGGCCGCTGTCAGGCACTGTGTGCTGCGGCCACTGTCAGGCACTGCGTGCTGCGGCCGCTGTCAGGCACTGTGTGCTGCGGCCACTGTCAGGCACTGCGTGCTGCGGCCGCTGTCAGGCACTGTGTGCTGCGGCCACTGTCAGGCACTGCGTGCTGCGGCCGCTGTCAGGCACTGTGTGCTGCGGCCACTGTCAGGCACTGCGTGCTGCGGCCGCTGTCAGGCACTGTGTGCTGCGGCCACTGTCAGGCACTGCGTGCTGCGGCCGCTGTCAGGCACTGTGTGCTGCGGCCACTGTCAGGCACTGCGTGCTGCGGCCGCTGTCAGGCACTGTGTGCTGCGGCCACTGTCAGGCACTGCGTGCTGCGGCCGCTGTCAGGCACTGTGTGCTGCGGCCACTGTCAGGCACTGCGTGCTGCGGCCGCTGTCAGGCACTGTGTGCTGCGGCCACTGTCAGGCACTGCGTGCTGCGGCCGCTGTCAGGCACTGTGTGCTGCGGCCACTGTCAGGCACTGCGTGCTGCGGCCGCTGTCAGGCACTGTGTGCTGCGGCCACTGTCAGGCACTGCGTGCTGCGGCCGCTGTCAGGCACTGTGTGCTGCGGCCACTGTCAGGCACTGCGTGCTGCGGCCGCTGTCAGGCACTGTGTGCTGCGGCCACTGTCAGGCACTGCGTGCTGCGGCCGCTGTCAGGCACTGTGTGCTGCGGCCACTGTCAGGCACTGCGTGCTGCGGCCGCTGTCAGGCACTGTGTGCTGCGGCCACTGTCAGGCACTGCGTGCTGCGGCCGCTGTCAGGCACTGTGTGCTGCGGCCACTGTCAGGCACTGCGTGCTGCGGCCGCTGTCAGGCACTGTGTGCTGCGGCCACTGTCAGGCACTGCGTGCTGCGGCCGCTGTCAGGCACTGTGTGCTGCGGCCACTGTCAGGCACTGCGTGCTGCGGCCGCTGTCAGGCACTGTGTGCTGCGGCCACTGTCAGGCACTGCGTGCTGCGGCCGCTGTCAGGCACTGTGTGCTGCGGCCACTGTCAGGCACTGCGTGCTGCGGCCGCTGTCAGGCACTGTGTGCTGCGGCCACTGTCAGGCACGCGGCACGGGGGGGAGGTTTTAGTGCGGTGAAAGTCCCACACTACCTGGCGGTACGGGCCGTCGGGTGTGCATTAGCATTTCCTCCTCCCTCGTAAAAAAAAAAAAAAAAAAAAAAATTGTACGGGCACTGCCATTGTACATGTTCGGGCACCGCCGTTGCCAGTTATGGGCATAGGTTAAGTAGGAGCCCACCGTGGGCTCACCGTGGGAGCACCCTGAGGAACACTCTGAGGAGCACCTTATCCCATTTGTCCTAATTATTTATAGCTTTTCTATCCATATTGATTAATAACTTGACTTTACATCAGTTAAAGCATAGTTATAATAAAATGATGTGAGATCATGCAAAAGATATTTCGCGTATGTTTCATCGCGGATAATTTTTTATATAGATTGTCTTAAAGCTGATTAGTTTTACATTAATTGTATTTATATTATTTGCAAATATTTTATTTTAAAATATATATTATATATAAAATATAATTTTGATACGAACAATGTGCACGAGATGTATACATAATTTATAATGTAATAACAAGATTAATATCGATATTAAATTTTTTATAAAGATGTATACACAATATGAGAAAATGAAGCATTTATAATTTACAGCATTCTTATATTGATTAGACTTATTAAGGAAAATTTATTTTAGAAAATTTATTTAATTGCACATGTGTATATACGTAAAAATACTTCAGTAACAATTTATATCGCTGTTATTATATCGTAATATATACTAGAATGCTAAAATGTAACGCGCAGTTAATAAACATATTAATAAATTTATGATGTTTCAATATCTTTGATCTACAATTACGGACCAGAAAGAAACACTCTGGTCTGACTCATCTCTTCATCTCGTCTGATTCTCATCTTGGTTATCTGATTAGTTCGGATATGAACCATATCACGGACATGAACCATGTACTACGTCTGTTACCGAGCACGACGGACGTAGTTTATGTCCACTTTCTCAGGGAGCGCATCAGGACATGCGTCCGCTGAAGGGATGGCCGCTCTCAGGCTGAACCTTTCTGCACTAGTGTACATAATCTAAAGGCCCGTTCAGACGGATTTGCACAACCGCATAATCCATATGCGCAACTGTTTTCGTCCGACCTATGAAAATCGTCTCTAACAGATAGATCTCGCCAGATTGTCAGATTTCGCAATAACTGACTGTGTGTCATTATTTCGTTCTTCGTTCCTTTGCAAATGGCAGTTGATAGCAGTTAGACGTGACATTAGGTTATCGAGGCTTGTCAAATATTAATTGTCTCGCCATCGATAAATCATGACATCCATCAGCGAAGTCGACGCGGTGCCTAAGTTGAAAAAACCGTCGGGTAAGTATTTCAGCGATCGTCAAAGATAAATAATTGTCAAGGATTAGGAAATCTTGATTTAACGATTATCGATTAAGCTTTTGCACGAATTTCTTTCCCTTTTTCTTTTTTTACTATATTATACATGTACGCTAATATTTTATTTAATAATTGATTTTAATATTGATAAATTTCAGTATAATTTTGTATATTCATAGAATTGCTTAAGCAATGTGTATTATAAATTATACCATTTTAAGTTTTAGTGATTTTATATAAAATATGCATATATATTATATGCACACATATACAACATACATATATGTACATATGATTCAATTTGATACAGATAGCGCATTCAAACAGCAACGATTACCAGCCTGGCAACCAATACTTACGGCTGGCACAGTTCTACCGACGTTTTTTGTAATAGGAGTTGCATTTATTCCAGTCGGTATAGGACTACTTTATTTTTCTGACGAAGTCAAGGAACAGACTATAGATTACACTAATTGTAACGCTACCAATATCACTGGAAGCGATGGACTGCCTATGAAATGTGCAGATGTAATTGCAGCAGATCCCCATAGTAACTGTGTGTGCAAAATAAATTTCACACTACCTGTAGACTTTGTTGGCAAAGTTTACATGTATTACGGCCTGACAAACTTCTACCAGAATCATCGTAGATATGTAAAATCTCGAGACGACAATCAATTGTTAGGAAAATTGAGCGAAATAGTCTCGAGTGACTGCGAACCATTTGCCTATGAAGAAGTAAATGACACTAAAATTCCTATTGCCCCGTGTGGGGCCATCGCAAATTCACTTTTTAGTGATGATCTCACACTATATTCTACAAAACACAATAAATCTGTGCCATTATTAAAAACTGGTATAGCTTGGCCATCTGATAAAAATATCAAATTTAGAAATCCTGATGAAGATTTGAAAACAGCATTTAAGAACTTTGCAAAGCCTAAGAACTGGACTAAACATATTTACGAGTTGGATGTTGAAAATGAAGAGAATAATGGATTCCAAAATGAGGATTTAATTGTATGGATGAGAACTGCTGCTTTACCCACTTTCAGAAAACTTTACCGTAGAGTTGATCATACTAAAGATGGCTTCATCGGTGGTCTACTTGCAGGAAATTACACTCTTAAAATCAAATACTGTAAGTATAATTTAAGCAAATTTAAATATGATCAATAATTATAAGTTGAAGAATTGAAACTTGATATGTCTTTTTATATGATATTCTTCTCTTTTTTTTTCTTGATATTAGTTTCAAGAAATTAGATAATATATTTAAATAATCTTTCCAGCATTCTCAGTATCCGCTTTCCATGGGAAGAAAAAGATGATTTTAAGTACAACTTCACTTTTGGGAGGAAAGAATCCTTTCCTTGGTATTGCTTACATTGTTGTGGGAAGTTTGTGCTTAGTGCTCGGCATAGCATTGCTCATTATACATATTAAATGTTCTAAGAGGTAACAATCATATTTATATACTATATAATGTCTTTCACTCTTATCTGTCTATATAAACAATAAATATATAAAAATATTCTCTCTTTAATAACATCCTCGACGCAAAGGTGAAAGAACAATTGATTATTCGCACATAAAGTGATATAAAAGCAAAATATATGTTAGCATCTTAATGTTCACAAATGTACTTTGTGTAACTGTGAAAATTGCATAAATGTGTATCAATCTTAAGCGATATATCATCTTGTGATTTAATATTTATTCTTATGATTTTAATGTTAATAAGCAATCTTTTAAATTTAATTGAAAGAGATATTTCGATATTTTTAAGAGACATTCGATATTTTTTTTTTATAACATGAGTTGATAATAAAACCTGATATATGTTATACAGCAAACTAATGTAAAGACGACTACAAGAAAGTATACTTAGGGCACCATGTATGTTCTTGTAAGTGTTTGTGATATTGTGTTACGTCTACTCTCTGTAACTGATATGTAAAATGTTGCCTTGTATGATGAAATATGACCAATCGAGTGATATTTTATCATTATAATTTATTATTTCAATGCTCACAGAGTATGTACTAAGAGATATGTATTTTAATAATAATACAAATAAGAATCAGTAATAATTAGCTCGGCTAGTCATATTTATGTGTATTGTCAGGATGCTTTGCCAGGATGTATATGTATTCTTCTGCATACATCAGAAGAATGAGATATTTACATTTACAATGCTGCTATGTGTAATTTTTTCTTTAGTACAATTTTAATACAACAATCCTGATTTTATCGCTTTATTAATTATATAATTACGCGATTAATTACTAAGGGGACAAAAGAAATTCATAATTATAATATAATTGTCTGAAAGTAAAGATATATATCTATAGAACTATCTTTTTTTTAGAAGATATATGTGAAGTTAATAGACACAAAGTAAAATTAAACTATTTCGAAACGCGCGATTTTGATATGCTTGTTTGTTTTTGCTTCTTATATGTATATATATATGTATGAATGTTTATATGTGTTGTGTGTATGTGTGCGTGTGTGTATAATTATGTATGTATGTATATTTAAAAAAATCAGATTAGGGAATAAACAATGCTTGTCTGTGGCACAAAATTATAATATAATTTATATCCATCATGAAATATGAATAAATATGGTAAAAAGCATGTAGCATGTCCTAAAGAAAAATGCTTACTTAAATTATTCAACATATATATATATATATATATATTTCTCTCCCTAATTTACATATATTGTTACATTTGAAAACATTTTAATTTCTCCTATGCTTTAATTACAGGTTTTATTTTATTATCAAGAACAAAATAACGTGAAAGTTTTTGTTTGCATTTATATCATATACATATATTTCTGTTTTTTTAGTACCACTGACATGATCAATGTGACTCCAACTACGGAATATCATTAGGCATGATTCCTCTACTTACGAAATGAGCATAACTTTATCAATATGGATAAATTATTGGCTATAGTATGTTGCTTTAAGACGTGCGAATTTTTCCGTTCAACAATATTTATTTTCGTTTAATTGTCATAAACGAAAATACAGATGAATACGGTAAAGCAACCAACAACTAAAAATTTCTTATTTATTTAAAAGATAGTTATCTTTTAAAACTTTTTAATTGAGTTTCAGTATTGTTATATAATATAGCACATAATAGGATATTTGTAACTGCATTTTATATTCTTGGGATTATATATATATATAAAAGTCATAAATTTCAAATACAACAAGCTCAGTTAAAGAAATTTGAAGTTTAATTGATAATCAATTGTCCATAATTACTGTGTTAATATTTAATTATAAATTGAGTTATAAATCCTATTATGAGACATTACAAAGTTAACAGAAGTATTATACAAATGCTGATACTAAATATTTATATTAAAATATTATTCTACTTGTGAAATAGTAAACTTTTTGTAAGATACTCTTTTGAATTAAAAAAATGCACTTTGATGCATTTGTTGATGCACGTTTATTCTGCATTTGTGTTGAGACGTATAAAGTTAATTATAAAATCTTTAATTTAAATCTTGAATATATAAAGATATAAAAATTAAATGTATATTAAACATTTCTTTATGTGAATAGTTTCATACAATACAACAGCTATAAAATTGTTTTTTTTCGTCAAAATTTTATTTACTTAACTTTGATGCATAAGGATAACTTTTTAATATGTAATCTGCTCAGAAAAATTAATATCTTCAAAACGCACGAACACAAAAGTTTCTTCAAACTGTTGTATTGCATGAACAAGATCATTGATGCTGTTACTTGAAAATTAATATTTATTATGCATTTTTGTAGTCTCTAAATGTTTTAAAAATATTAGATATATATATATAGAAAAATATAGAATATATTGCATTTCCAGAAATTACTTCTAGTATTATAAAAAGTGCATTATGTACATATTTCAGTAATAAGTATGTCTAAAAACTTCTTATTACTATTTGTTATTAATAAAAATAGCTTTATTTAAATTTATGATTAATCAGACGATAATAATAAATTAACTATAATATTTTGATATCATACATATGTGTGGTTTATAAACTATTCAAATATTGTATTCAAATATTGACGCATTTTTAAATTGAGTAAAAATACTTTGAATACTTTCATATCCTACTATGCATCTCCATATAAAATATTCAATAAGTTGAACTTCTCAACAGAATGTACTGCTCTCAGGATTGTATATTGAATGCAATTTTGGTTTATTGTGCCTTAACTAAAAACTGCTATGAGCACATATACTATATATGTACATTATGCGGCGTCTAATTAAAGAGATTTAGAAGATATATATCATAACTCTGTGATTACTTTGTAATAGCATAAAAAATTGTTAAAGTTAAATTGCAGTATAAATAGAATATTTGTAAAATCAATCTAGTCGACTATGGATGTATAAACAATAAATGAAAAGAAATGATTAAAATGTACAATTCTGTCATTTTTAGATAGGAAAATGATTTGTGTACTTTGTAAAAATATTTATGATGATTGATTGTAATTAGCAAGTTTTAATTATAAAATTAAAAATTAATGATACAAATTATGAAATCTCCAAATAAGCGCGTTTTTTATTAAATTTTGCTAAGAAAAGTTTTATTTAAGATGCTAATTGTTTCACGAAAAGGTCGTGCCTATGACAAAAAGAAATTATTACAATTGAAGGACGAGAATCTTTTATATCATATGTATCTCGTCTCGTAATCGCATTTACAACGATTAGAAGAAACATAGAATATCGCTTATATGAACGCGACGCAACGCTCGTGCGCGACGCTCGGCGCGGCGAGCGGAGCGGAGCGGAAATATTTTCGAGCGCCATCTTGCCTCGCAACCATAGTAATTCGTCAGTGCCTGTGAATGGACTTGTCATAAGTGTCTTATATTATTTCGTCTCTTCCCCCGATCGGTCCGAAAGTTCCGCATCTCAAAATTTCCGAGTGATCTCCCGCACGCGCGCAAGGTGAGTACAAAAATATATAATTGTCGTCGTCGTCGTCGTCGTGTTCATTGTCATCGTCGTCGCGCGAGCGACTCGTGAACGCGAGACCGAGACACAAGCGGACGCAACGGGATCGCCAACACACGCGCGTGGGATCTCGCACGGTATAGCGTGACGTTTTCCACGCGTCGCTTCCACCGTTATTTATTTCTCTCGAAGGAGACCCGCGGAACGCGAACAGAGAGACAGAACAGTTCGCCGAATGTGTTTTCCGCGTCGACGTTTTAGTGTTGAACGCCCCGACCGCGCCCGTCTCGTTGCTCCGAAATCGGAGCAACACGAGAGGATACATACATACGTGCGATACTCGGCGAAATTAACGTAGTGTCACGTATCACGTATATCTACTTCCGTGTCTAACTCGCGGCGAAGATCCCTCCGAGGATCGATGATTAGGTGTGTATATACGTGCGTCACGCTCGACTCGTCCTCTACCTCTCTCTTTCTCTCTCCCTCTCTCGGGTAAGTCACGGCTGGCCGAGTGAATAAGCGCGCGCCGCGAGGTTGCTCTTTAAACAACGGGGAATGCGTTCGTCCATGCGTTTCTCGCCAGCGTGTTACTCTCCTCCCCGCTGACGTTCTCCTCGTTCCTCGACTGTGTATGCGAGTCAAAATCCACGACGAATCGACGCGTAGAGAACGTTCAACCGCGATTTCGTTTTGCCTCGGCGAGAGTCCTACGGTGAAAAGAATTCACGCCCCGCGACTCGCTAGAATCGACCTTTAAATATATTTAATAGTAATTGTACAATAGCAATAATTTCCTGCTCTCGTGTGTGTGTGTGCGTGTGTGTGTTATATATATATGTATATTTCCTGCCGTTCTATCGTCGTCTCTGCTCTGCGTGCCACGGTTTCATATGATGCTTGTACACCGTTTATTTACAATTGTTTTTTTAATTAAATACGAGTTGAATTAAAGTTTTCTGAGTGTGGATTTTAAAGACGAACAAGTACTATGATTCTGTTTCATTTTTTTCAAAATATACTTGGAAATATAAACCCTTTATTTGTAACATTTTTGAAGCATTAATCGTACTCTAATGCTCGAAGAGATTGCTTACCTCGCTTATTACTCTACCGTTTTCTATTGTAATATAATATTTCTATCGAATACAATATTAATACGCTGATATATGTTAAATAAAAAATTAGTCAGATGATACAATAGGGCAGAGAGGACAATGATCAATACTTTCAATGTCAATGTATAATGCTATTAACATGATGGAAGGAAACCTTATAAAGGATTCCACAGCTTATTGTATAGTTTAATGTAAACTATAATACTTCTACTTTTTTGTGTTGTGGCAATTTATGCTCTTCACTTTCCGTAAACATTCTGAGTGATGATATTTGCATAGTCATGCTCAGCAGGAGAAAAACATTATTGCAATGTTTCGAAGCATACATCCTGCCATTATAGATTTAAAAAGTACATTTAAATAACAACATTATCATTTATTGATGTATAAACGTGATAATTATTATTGATAATCTTTTATTGTCATTTTAAAGAAGCACAGATAATCATCAAACTCATTCTCAAATATTCTAAAAATTACAGTAAAATCTCAAGCTGCTGCTAATTTGATCCTTAGACATCATGAAATTTCCTTATCAGTTTCTTATATATTAATAATTACATGTATACACACACACTGATAATCACATTGCTCGGATGAAGAATAAAATACTACCTATGCCAGGACTGCTACGATAAGATAAGCAACAAACACAATAACGCAACCATGTACTACAGATAATAATAATCTTTTTTTTTTGCAGAAGAGCAGTACAATTTGTTAAAAGAAGGTGTACATCTTTATCTCCATCAATGTAAGTAACTTTTTTCGCAAAATTTTTCGCATGTATTATATCATCTGCAAATAGGGTAGCTGGACAGCATAGGTTTTATTTTTCCCTGGGTAGGTTGACAATTTTTTAAAAGGCTAAATTCGATTTTTTTTTACTTCCCAATTTGATGCTTTGCTTGCCAAGAACATTATTTTTAAAGAACAGCAACATAACAAGCATAAAATTTAATGATGTCAAATTTTCAAATTGAATACAATGTCATATTTTTTCTATATTCATATAATGTATTGCTTATTACCTAGCATATTGATTACACATTAATTTAACTTTGAAGGTATATTACAAAAAAGTAATAGATATAAATAAAAAGAACATAACTTCACTCGTCTTTGAAAAGATTAAAGGCACAGAATTGTTATTGCTTTCTAAAAACACTATGTCATTAAATTATTATAAAAATACTTTTTTTATAGAATATTCTTGGACTTGTAAAATGATACATTTCATAGATGGTGACATTTTGTAAAGGCCATAGCAGCCAATGTATATGTTGTAAATCAATATTTAGCTATGTATGTGTATGTATATGTATGTATGAGGGTGAAATTATATTTATTTTTTCTTAGTAAAAAATGTATAAACTATATATTGTTAAAACAAGGTTTATACATATATTATATATTAAGATATTTTACATATATATCAATTAATCTTATGACATATAAGAAAAAAATCTTTTAAAAACGAAATCTTTTAAAATGAGTTGTGCCTATTTTAGAAACAGAATACAAATTTCTTTCTTTTTTTTCCTTTAACAGCTGCTGTAATTGCTATAATTATAATCCCTTCTCTCATGTGCTATCGATTTGCAAATATATTAAATATATATATGTGCATCACTATTATTTTTGTTGCGCACATTTATAATTTTAGAATCTGTTTAAAAATTCATTGGTTTTCCCTTATAAAATTTCATGTAATATTCATTTGCATAATACTAGTATTTAACAAATTAATGTGTCATTATCATCCATATACAAAATGATGTGTCATGCGTTAAGATATGGTAAATGTATATCAAATTTCCGATACTTATTTACTGGTGTCATCTGATAGTCTAGGCTTTTGTTGTGATTCAGAGTATTTGGAAGTTTTCTATATTTCTGGGCAAGTCTTCGAGCAACATCAGCGATATTTCATTAGTCAAGAATGGCAATGCAGAAGGTAAATTTAGTGTTCACAATATTCGCAATTGATGAATTAATTGCACTCACTCAACAACGTGAAATTCGATGTTAAAACATTATTAGAGAAGATCTGTGTTTCAGTAAATAATATCTGTCAATCTCTCTGTGAAAATAATTTATTATTTTTTATTAGAAAAAGTTTTGTTATATATGTGTTATGTGATCTATATTCAAGTTATTTTAATTTATCAATCTTTTTGTTATATGTACATATATGGCACACCTAATACTTCGGTTTACAACATTTACTAGCAGAATAATGTCATAATGATGATAGGTAGTGAAACTGATAATGACAAATGTACATTATGCAAGTCAGTATTGCATTAAGTATTGTTATATAACTATTTAGGCTCGATTTTTATTTTACATCTTGCTACTCCATATAGCTCTGTAAATGACATTTATATAAAAGACAAGAGCTAGATATTTATTAAATTATATATAGGCACATCTCAGAAAACTTATCTACGAAATAATATAGATTCAAAGAAATAATATAGATAGATTTTCTTTGATCTCAAAACACTCTCGACAACTTTTTATATTTTTATACCAAGTACGTAAGCATACATTTTTAAATACATATTATTGGAAAATTTATGAAGCGAATTGTATATTGAAAAGTGTGCGGATTTTAAAGTAAAAATATGATTTATAATTGAAAATGCTTTGTGTGTATATTTTGTTTTTTTTTCTTCCTTTACTTAATAAATATGGAATTATTTTGTTCAAATATCCCCCTTTCTGTAATTATATATCTAATTCGATATATAATTATTTTGTATTAATAAATTGTAGAGTACTGGTTACACAAACATAGCGTAAATGCATACACTGTTGTATTTTTTAATTAATCTTTTATAGTTAATCTTTTTTTAAAAATATTATATATGATAATAATCTTTCTGCAAGTTATGTATTCTTTTCAATTTTTTTGTTTTGTTTAACAAGTAATTTAATTTGCATGCTTGGTTTTAAGCTCTGAACACTTCCTGCTGTTAATTAATTTATATCCAAATGTATTTTACTAAAAAATTTGGTTTTAATATACATATATTACTAGGCTTTGTAGTGTACGAAATAATGCATACTTACAATTAGTTGCATGGCTTTCATATAAGCAAAATACCCATATTTATTATCAAATGTTATTTGCATTATACATAATTGATTCTCGTGTATCTTCTCCTGCTACTGTTATATAAAAATTATATTTACATTAGAAATGTGTTAGGATAGATATTTGATAGATCTAGAGAAACTATAAGAACATCTCTATATATATTATATGTATAAATTCCATAAAAAACTTTACTTATGCATTAAATGTCTGATATAACATATGGCATTGTATTTTTTGCATTTGAGTGTGATAATAAATATGGGTTTCTGGAAGTAAGATACATAATACTACAATTGAGTAACATGTAGCGATAATATTTTAGATGAGAAGACAAGGTCAAGACGTAATGCAGGTGAATCTAGCAGGAATTAGGCGAGATATTATGAATCTTGCCCATAATTACAGTAATGCTCAGGTGATTGATAAAGTCTTTTTTATATTATTCAATATTTTTCATTATTAATATGTAAAAATGATAACGGAACTTTTAAAAATAACTATTATTTAAAATAAAAAAAAATGAGTTAAATCTGAATATATGAAAATTTTGGGTATCACACAAAAATGATTGATAATCATTATTCTCTTCTGTAGAAAGCTGTACGAAAAGCTACTAGCAATGATCCTTGGGGTCCAAGTAGTACACTTATGGCAGAAATTGCCGACTTAACATACAATGTTGTAGCATTTACGGAAATTATGCAAATGCTATGGAAAAGATTAAATGATCATGGGAAAAACTGGCGACACGTATACAAAGCCCTAGTTCTCTTAGAATATCTTATTAAGACGGGAAGTGAAAAGGTAGCGCAGCAGTGCAAAGAGAATATTTTTGCCATCCAAACCTTAAAAGGTAACAAATATTGGAATCTTATTTTATATAATATATGAAATTAAGTGTTGTTTTTTTCACATATTTTATTGCATATTATTGAAGCATTAAAAAATTGCATTAAAAATTTGTAGATTAATAGATTAAAACACAAACAAAACAATTAGAAATAATAATATTGCTCTAAAGGTACATTTTTCTAACATAATCCAATTACTCTTACACAGATTTTCAATACATGGATGGGCATAAAGATCAAGGAATTAACGTGAGGGAAAAAGCAAAACAATTAGTGGCCTTATTAAAAGATGACGAGAGATTGAGAAATGAGCGAGCTAGAGCATTGAAAGCAAAGGAGAGATTTGCACAATCAGTTAGTGGCTTTGGAAGTGATGGCTTGGACACTATGTCACCTGTTAGCAGTGATGTAAGCAATATATTCTCTATGAGAGTGTTATTGATTAACCATCTAAAATTTTAATTTATAATTTATGCGTTATTATTTTGTTCCAGTTTCAAGATTGGGAGCCTTGTCATTTATCCGAATTATCGACTAGACGTGCAAGTAAATTTCTTTTTACTATACGAATATTAATATTTGTATTATATCTTCAAAATTAAGATTACTACGAGAGAGAGAGAGATTAAGATTATTATGATGAGATTTCTTACGTATCTGACCTAATTTTTCTTATCATATCTCACATACTTTGGTATGTATGTCCACATACCTTTTTATACGTCACAAACGAAAATATTATTTACTTTATATAAGAATTAATACAATAAATTCATCTTGTAGCGGAACTGGAAGCCGCAAGACCACAAACGGTAGGCGAAGAAGAGTTACAACTACAGCTGGCCTTGGCTATGTCTAGAGAAGAAGCGGAGCAAGAAGAGCAAAGAAGACGCAGTGACGATGTTAGATTGCAGTTAGCTCTCAGTCAGAGTCAGCAAGATTTTAAGTGAGTAATCACATATAAATCACAATCTCCAGTGCAATCTAATAATTCGATGCTAAGAAATGGCCGATTTTGCATTTATGTATCAATGCCATGTATATGAATTTCAGAACTCCGCAATCTGAAAAGCAAAGTCATATGCTTGACTTACTCGATGTAAATCTAGGAGAAGCGAGCGGCTCTTCAGTACAAACTGATCCTTGGGGTGTTCCGATAACAGCACCACCGCCAAGACCACAGGTACCTATTAATTATTCCAGTCAATTTTAAAATTAAACAATCGCATTTTGCATGATAACACGAGATCGTTTTTGCATGATGCACCACAGTCTTTGGATTTATCTGAGTTTTATGAGCATAAGGTATGTCCTTGATGAATGTTAGAGGACAGTAGCACATTTAAAGCAGCGTACAGATGACGGAATGATATCTTGGAATAATTTGCAGAATAATTGAAGAATAATAATATTCTTGTTTTATACAGCCACAGAACGATCCGTGGAGTGTTCCAACAACGAGTACCACGTCACCTGCGGTAGATCCGTGGACGCCCGTTCCTCCACAACGACCAAGTGAGTTTCATTATCCCGGCGAGATATATTCTTTATATGATTAAATTTAATTAAACTTAATTTAACTGTGTTATTTAATTTCCGTATTTATATATTCTTTTTGCATGTTCTTACACATCTTTAATGATTTCGGATAATGATCTCAGGATCTTCAGGTATAAATAAAGTTACAATTTTTTTGCCATTTTTCACGATTTAGTTGTATTTAAATCTTTATTGAAAATATATTTACTCTTTGTTTTCGATACCGATATCTGATGAATTACTTTATGAATAATCGATTATAGTCAAATTATCACCTTTAATTTCAGCGGCCACTATCGATCCATGGCGCGCACCTGCTCCGTCTCCTGCTACGGTCGTGTCTCCTCCTCGTGCAAACGACCCTTGGTCACCAGTACCGACTGCTACTACTACCGAATCGGAGACAAATAAAGTGCAGGTGATATAGATTTGTTCTCTGACGAGTTCCACGAGTTTTGCGAACAGCATAAAGACTTATCGATGTGAAAAATTTTCTCATCACAGGCAGCTCAAGATGACGTAACATCCTCATCGCCATCTTTCAACAATTCAACCTTGACACAAAATATTGGCTTTGCCGCGCAGTCGCCTCAGAATATAGGATTCAATTTGCCGCCGGTGTCCTCGGTTACCACTTTTAGCACTACTACCAACGGTTTTAACGGCACAGGATTAGGCTTTAACAATTTTTCCACTCAAAACAATGGTAATGCCGCCGCGACGAGTCCGCTTAGCGATTTAGACGAATTCGATGTAATCACCAACAGGGGAAAACTTGGAGCCAGTCCACAAACGGTTAACAATGGTACTTGAACTATCGAATCGTGCAAACTTTTCCAATGATGCGTTAATTCTCCATTTAAATTATATAATTTTAAAATAGGTGGTACAGCATCGGGTGACCCTTTTGATCTGGGAGGCATGGCTGAGAATCTTTCTGCTAGTACCGGTGCTATAAAGAAGACACCACAATCCTTTTTAGGGGAGAACTCGGCGCTTGTTAATTTGGATAACCTTGTCAGCGCATCGGCAATTAAGCCTACGGCTCCCACGCCTGCAGGTAAATTTTTATTCACATTTCGTATAAATAGAACCTTATAAATATCGAGAAAGAGAAGTCCAGTATTCAGAATCAAGATTCAGGATTCGTATCTGTTGGTCTCAAAAAGACATGTATTTTTTAATATTACACATTCCATTAAAATCTAATTAAAATAATATTCATCATAAATGCGATATAATATAATAGTAATATAATATATCTCTCTCATGGAAAATATATTTTATTCTGTAACATACCCTATGTCTGCAAATAGCATTTCATTGGAAATAAGTTTGTGAGTATCAAGAACATGATTAAGAATATGGCATGATTGCATGATATTATATACAATGTAATTGCCATGCTTATTATATATAATGATATATTTTATATGTTGTTCCAATCTATTATATTTTTTTTAACTAAGAGAGTACTGTGATTTGAATCTTTCTTTGAATATAATATCTTATAATATTCTAATAAAATAAAATAATTTTTCTTTGCAGATTGATTTAATTCTTTTTAGATACATATTCTTAATTTCCGCAATTATATTTTTCTTTCATATAAGATGTGTTTGTGAACACAGAACGAAAGAATAAATATTTAACTATAATAATGATAGATATAAATCTAGAGATTGAAAGATCTAGATCAATATCCAGAATCAGCAATAACCAATGGAATAACCAATATCATTACAATGGAAAGCAAGAGACAAGAAATTTTATATTTTATATACAAATATAAAATATTTGTTTCTTTTTACATTATGTACTTTTACGTTAGAAAATGACACATTTTTTATTCAAGATATTGATACAAAAATCTTGAATATATAAAAGATAATATTTAAATGCCTGAAACGAATTTTTATAATGAGCATCATAAATTAACTGTACACTAATAAATGAACATGAATGTATTTGCAGCAACTATGTCATATGCAGCAAATCCGTTTGCAACTGTGACTCCACCACCCCGTCCTTCAATCAATCAGATTCGACAGGATCCATGGACAGCGAATACAACTTCTATGGCTAATCCGTTCCTCTCGTAGCCTGATCGATGAATCGAAAGCTTCATAGTTAATGCGATTTACGAGACGTGGTTTGCAGTTCTACATGTAACTCTGTACGGTATAGATTTCGGTTACAACGGTAAAACACGATTTTAATTATAGCAATTATGCATGAGAAGACGCGAATAAGATCGATGTGAGACGGAGAAGACATCCTCATCAATGAATATTTTATCGATAGTTTATTAAAGCATTACTTTTCGATGGATTATATTGCAATACACTTATACTCGTTGTACAAGTTTTTCTTTTTTTTTTTTTCTTTTTGCATGTACTACTCGCTTTTTAAAGTTTATCGTGAAATAATCATCTAAACAACATTAATTAGTAGAGTGTGGCATACGCGTAATTAAGACAATTGGGTGATTAAAAGAGATACAACACATAAATCATGTTTTAACTCAAAACGCTTAAGCGATTCCAAGGTACGACTGGATTTTATATATATACTCCTTTCTCTATATAATCTATATTTTCTATGTATGAATTGATTCAGAGAAAGATTGCTCAGCAATATCGCTTTTGCTGCTGGGGAAAGAATGTAACATAACGCTGGCGTTGAGATCAGTTTATGCGTTTTATATTTGTACACACGTTTTCTATAGTAAAAAAAAAAAAAACAAAACGAGATCGTGAGACTGTAATCGTGATTTGCAAAAGCACTATTATATATCGAACATAATTCTGTTCGCCGTTATACGCTTAAAATGTGTCGATTATGATCTATAAAAAATTCAATGTCGTGGCTTGCTTTCTAAAAAAAAAAAAAAAATCCGTAATTCAAAAGGCAGCTAGTATGTTGCAAAGTGTATGCGAATTTCTTACATAACTGATCATATACTGTATAGTCAATCATTTCTACGAATGACTTACTGCGACCTATGACACACCAAGGCACTTTTAAATGAAAATGCAACCATGAAAGTAGCATTCACGCTAACGACACGAGTACTAAGGGAATAATTTGTATTGTTTTTATTATCTCTTGATTCTGGGTTTTTAATCGATAGTAAAGCATATTTTGTGCAGATTTGGCATAACTGAAGAATCAAATTCAAAAAAATGATCATAAGTGTATCTATTCGAGAATCATTGATATCTAAATTGTGAAATAATTGCGTTATTTCTAAAGTTATTTGCAATTTAACTGTTTGCACATCAACATCTAAAGTTATTTAAAAATGAAATTATTTGTAAGATAAATTTATAACAAGTTTACAAGATATTCTTGCCTATTTGCTATCATGTTTTTTTAAATACGAATGACTCGAAAATACGAATCTTTCTTTATGTATAAGACAAGTTATAGATGTATCTTGATTTATATAGGAAATGTACATAATATTACACACAGCATATTGTTCCCTATTTGTCAAATGTTTGTAGTGCTCTTAACAGATATATAGAAAATTTTTAATATTAAAAAGTTGCGTTCTCAATATTGTTCTCGCGTTTTACTTTTTGCAGAAAAGTTGGCTGAGCTATTCCTTTTTTTAAATTTGCTATTCATAGTTATATCACTGATACTCTTTGATCATAGAGTATTTGTTTCCCAATATATATCCATTTATGGGTAAATAAATATAACTAGCAAAATTTTTTTCAAATAAAATCATTGAATTCTTGTCTATGATCTCAGCATCTTTTTCTTAAAAAAAATAATAACAGCATTTTACAGTTTTATACAAAAACTTTTTCTCACTATACAACATTGGCAAAAGGGGACGGTATTCGCTTATCTCTATCCAAGTAAATCAAGTTGCACGATTCAAACTGTTCTAAGTAAATGTCCAGGAAATAATTCCAATGTATTATTTATCGTTAAATCTATAATTTCTGTTGGCTTTATGCAATTTTAATATACTTGCTTATATGAGTGAAACTGTATATTTAATATATATTTATCCAAATGTTCGCCAGAATATGAAGTTAAAATGTATGATATATACAATAACCAGTGAAAATTTAATTATACGATCATTGTTTTTAGCGATTTGAAAATATGAATGATTTTATTAGCCATTGTGCCTGTTGAACATAAAGGAAGATGTTCACAGCATCCTGCATTTTTCGATTATATAATTTCGTTTATATAATTATATATCTTTTTTACTTATTTGCATAATAAATATATAAATCATGATGTATACACAACTTCATCTCTGTGCGAACAGTGGAATATATTTGGTTAGCTTTTAGAGCTAAAATGTAATAGCAGAAAAATTCAAAGAACATTTATATAAATAAATATTATATATTTTAGTAGATTATATGATATACTTATTAATATTATACAAATAAATATAAAAATTTTTAAGTTTTCTCTTCTCTAAATTAAATATTTAAATTTCCTTGGAATTTTCTTTTTCATGAAAGGAAATATGTATATACGAATTTATACTTATATTAGTTGGAATCTATATATTTAAACAAAAGTATTTAAAAGTATTGTGTAATGAAATGGAGAAAGAATATTACAATATTCTTATTAATCCTTTAATTAAAAAAACGTTATTTGTCTTTACTCAAATACCCTTACTAGAATACTATAATACATAAGCTTAACATTAAGTAATGATCAGAGAGAATTTTATATATATATATATATATAAATAATTAATATGTCAAAATATTAAAAAATATATATAACAAATGAAATGAAATATAATATAAAAAAACCTATTATTTGTTTTCATAGGATACATAGAATAATTTTCTCAACTTGTATAAGTTATTCTTATTTATGCTATTAAAGTAATTTTGAAATAAAAATAACATGCACAAAGTTTTCCTATCATAATAATTTATGTATACATATAACTCAATTATTTTTTTAGAGAGATGCTTCAGTCGAAGAATTTATTGTAACCGGTGGAAGAAAATACGAACGGACTTGACTATGTAATTGTGCTACTTCGGCATCTTCTCTCTCCAAAGCTCTAATGAGCTGTGCAAATTGTACAGTTCCTGTTTTGTATACACACAGCAATTAATTCTTATTCAATTTTATCGGTATATTCTCATGTAATATGTACACACCTTCTCTTCCCTCTGGAAAACCATAATTTTTTATGACATCCATTTGAATCTGCGTCACTAATGGAAACACAAACTGCATCATTTTCAACATTTCATTGCCGGAATTTTCCTTTGCCTCTGTAAACTTTTGCAAGTTCTCTGGTGTGTTCAGTGCTGTCAAAATATCTGTCAATATAGCTGTAAAAGAAAACAAGGAAAGTTTGTTTATATATTAATTTGATATAATTTTCAGTTATAATAATGTGATTTTTAAATGAACTGTTTAAATTGTAGCTACCTTTCGCAGTTTCTAATGTAAAACCAGGAACACTTGCCATAGCGTACACTATTTAATGTAACAGAGAGAAGGTTATGTTTCAGCGACTTTTTATATTATCGTTATATATAATATTAATTTACTAATTAATAAATTTACTGATGCAGTAAATTATTACACAGATCGTTGCTTAATATTTGTCGTAATTAAATTGACCAAAATATTATATAGACGTCAGAGCTATTTTCATATAATTTCCAACAGTGATGTAAATATTGTCCCTTTCCAGACTATCACTCGCAATCTAATGCAATTTTATTCGATAATAGCTGATAGCTATTTCTTTCCAAACAATATTAATGGAATTACGATATTTTAACTTCTTACACTTGTTTATAAATGACAGCCACTCGCATTTGACGTTTACTATGTTCCAAGACTGCCAATCTGAAAAAAAAATCATTCATATACGTATACTCTCATTCATATATGACGGTCTGGCAGTTAATGAAACGAGAACGTCAGCGTCAGCTGACAGCATTGAAGCGCGTATCTCGAAGTTAGTTGTATGTAGTACGCACACGTATTATTATTATTATACCTGTATCATCTGACGTTCTTTAGGTTACTTAAATTTTTAAAACTAAACGCGAACGACATTTTAGATTCTCCGACACAAATTACACATATTGTATACATCAACTACTTTATTATCGGCAAACAATTCATTTCTTATAGATTGTTCTATAGGTTATTTTAAGCATTTTTAATAAAACTTGAAGCAGTATATATATAAACACAAGTTGATTCTCAAGACAATTTCATTTTTTTTTTTTTACACTTTCTATATATTTGACAAGCCGCTTCTTATATATTAGCAAAATATATTAAGTATTTATAGGACTTTGTAGATTTTCCTCAGTTCAATCATGGACCACGATCAAACATTTTTACACATACTTCATGAAGAAAAGAACATTAATAATTTCTTGGATGCCTTTTTTGGATTTTTATACAGATGGTAAGCATGCTATTAAAAGCATCAATATTTTTTTTATCCTATCTTATCCTATATTTTTAAATGCCCCAAATCGTCCTCAATAATCAAATCTCTTTTTGTACAATAACATTTTACAAAAATATATTACAATCTCTTCTTTTACAATAATCTTTTACAATAGCACAGACTTTTATGTCGAATCAAACTCGGAACAAAAATTAGGCTTCCCACCTGGAGTAGCGGAGAAACTTATATCAAATAGCATGTACAAGTGGAAAAATACTGCATCGACTTTACAGAAGACAATATCATCTGTAAAGGACAGCACAATCAATAACAGCAGTAGCATATCACAATCAAATCAATTAACTTTGACAGATAATAAAAATTGCAAATTTATTCCATCGGTTGTGCAAGAAATTGAGATTGACTCATGCAGTGAATCTACTAACATTAATCTACCTCCTGCACAATCATTCAAGACAGATCATATGTCAGATAGTTATAACGGAGCTGTAAGAGACAATTATGTTTGGACGCAGACACTCAACGACTTGGATATACTTGTAAAGATACCAGAACATATCAAGACATCTAAAAATATGATCAAGGTCAATATAAGTTCGGACGAAGTCAAAATCGATGTCAAACCTTTGAATTCTTCAACAGATTCTGAATGGGATAACATTTTCAATGGCAAGCTTAGTTTTAAGATTCGAAAAGATGAATCTATATGGAGTATTGAAGCTGGAAAACACATAAATGTACATTCATTATGCATAAGACATCTCAAATTTAACTTTCTCAAACATTGAATTCGTATTTAACTTGTGATTTATTCATCTGTGTTTATAGATTCATCTTGAGAAAGTTACCGAAAGATGGTGGGAAGCCTTAATAGTCGACGAACCGAAAATCGATTTAAGCAAGATTGACTGTTCAAAACATTTCGATGATATGATACCAGAGGAACAGATGAAAGTGCAGAAATTGATGTGGAATCAGCAACAAAAGCTTTTAGGCAAACCGACGTCCGAGCAAATTGTAACTGTCTATATCTTGTCTAACTAGTATATAAAAAAAAACAATGAATATTTCAACAATTTGTAATTGCATTTATAGAAGATGGAGGCTACCTTGAAGCAGGCGTGGAATGCGAAAGGATCACCTTTTCAGGGTACATCTTATGATCCTTCAATTTTGAAATATAATTAATGTATCTAAACGTAATTATGTTTTTTCTCAATTATGATTTTCATAAACATCAGATATTAACAAAGTCAAATTGTAATATATTTATAAATAATTTATATGTGTAGGAATGTTTATATATGTGTAGTGTTTATATATGTGTAGGAATTTTATTGTCTTATAGAAATTTCTGTACTTTGATATTTTACTTAAGAAAGAAAGAAAGAGATATATTTTATATTTTATATTATAAAAATTATGAAACAAACGTAAAATATTTTTAAGTAAAATTAATCTAAAATTAAGTAAAATTAACAATTGTTTATATACATTTTGAGAGAAGATTTCATACTTTAAAACAATATTGAAATAATTAAAAATAAGTCATACAATAGGATCTTCAAAAATTAAATTACAGATTTCTATCTAATTAATATTATCTATTGGCTAAACTATATGCTACAATACAGAATGAAGCTTTGTCTATTGATTGTGATTTTAAAGACTTTAAATTAAATTACGTGTGTGTCGGGATTTTCCCAAAATATGATATCTCAAATATTTTCAAAACCACGCAAAAACTGCAAAATTAATTTGATCTGAAATTTGAAATTTATCTTTTATATTTGTATTTGATAAATAGAATATATGCTCATTTCCTTCGCATTATAACATTTCGTGATAGTATTTTTCTACGTCGAGATAGCCGTCGGATATCGCTATTTATTTCCTAAAAGGAAATAAATAGCGTCTGCGAAAGCAAAGAGCAATGCTTCTGGCGGCGACACCACCCTGCGAAATCATGAGCGATCCAAGAGTTCACAGAATGCGAGGAATCCTACGCTTTTCCCCGACGTTTACGCTGACTTTATCTCACGGTGGTGGTGGGATCGCGCTCACTATATGGACGAGGCAGGAGCGGTTCGACGCGGGTAGACGGCAGGTACACAGCCTCGAAGAAACTGTTCTCATTTCGTAGAACGACTTTCCTAAGCTTTTACCTCAACCGCGTCCAAACGGGTTTTCATAGATATACGGGCGACGACAAATGTCGCGCGCATATATAAACATATATTGATATGAAATTCATATATCGTTTCTACATTAGTGTTATCGAAACATCTGCCCCGTATCATTATTAAAAAAAAAAAAAAAAAAAAATCTAACGAAATCTCTATAAACCAAGTTAACGTTGTGCAACTCAATCGAATCTTTGACGCAGAATATGGTATAACACGATAACGAGATTTGAAAGAGAAATTATTTTGAAGAATTAAATTCTCGATTTGCTTTATATAACTGCGAGTAAATGTAACCATCATTTTCAAGCATTGTGGCAACGAAATTGAATCATATCATAGTCATGTATGCCCGTTTCACAGTCGCTGAATAATATTTTATAATAATAATATTTTTGCAACAACTGTCAAATGATCGTCGGTATCGCGGAGTCTCGTTGAATCCGTCAGGAAATTCCTGGGAAAAGATAGCGGATCTTTTTTTTTCCGAATTAAGGGATCGCCGCCGCTTCCTCTCGAGCTCGATGCCAGGTGCAGCAGGTCGCGCGCGTTGAGCACCGCTGCGAGTAAAACACAGGTAATATACCTGCCCGAGGCTACGGAGTCCGTCCCCACCTGGGGTCCGGTTCTCTCTCCTTGCTCTCTCGGCCGGCTCTCGGCTGGCTTTCCTTCGAGGCGAGTCGAGCCGTTAGTGTCGTTGCCGTTGCGAGAGGAATGGTGGTGTGATGTGCATCGCGGCGGAGCACGCATCCTGAAGGACGTATTTCGTCGCATAATACCGAGATCCCGGAGTTCGTCCGACCGATCGACTCCCTCATAATCCCCTCCTTCGAGTCGCGGTGAATTCCCGCGGGATCGGCGCGTCGCGTTCTCCAAAATCTTTACACGCGCTCGCGGGGTCCAGCTCTCCATCTAAAGCCGTTCGGTAACGCTTCGCGTGGCAGCGACTCTTCCTTCCTTGCGTGCGCGGATGCCCGCGTAAACGGTAGTAACCACGTAAGTCGCGCGGTGAATGTGAGGTGAAGCTAACGGAAGACGCCGAGGAAGAGACCCGAGAGGAAGAAGGCTCAAAGAGGAGAGTCATCAGAGATAAAATACCGAGATGCCGTGCTCCGCGGTGACGCTGTCCCTCGCCACCATAACCGGTATCATCGCCACTGCCCTTCTGGCGATCGCCTTTTCCACGGACAACTGGCTCTACACCGAGGTCAAGCGCGCCCAGATCCAGGTTTGTAGCGATGTCTGATATCTGAGAGAAGTTACAGCGCGCCGAGGGTGCGATACGAAAGTCGAAGGTCTCGAAGGATACGATGATCGTTCCGTGCGTTACGAATGATGTAAAATTGTGTGTGATTACGCTCTTATTTATGTAGAAGAAGATATACTTCCGAGAGAAGCATTGATAAAAATGTGTTCTCCGAGTTTATTTATGTACGAAATGTTCTCTCATAAACATTAGTTAAGTCGAAGGCTGATTCGTTATATTCTTCTCATTGTCATTAGAAAAAGATATAAGATCGAATATATAAAAATATCAATTAATTTTAGCTAATGTTTGTAGAAATAATCTTAAAAAAGAGATTTTTAAGAACTTTTTACTTTGAAAATATCTAAATAACAAAGATATTCATTACTTGCCATAACAAATGGTTTGCTAAAAATTAGTCATTTTAATAGTTTGTAACTTTGTTGAACTTTAAATACAAAAAGAAATATGTATGACACAAGTTTATATGTGTACTACGAAATTATATATAAAAATATAATGTCTGCTTTTGTTCTCCATATTTTTACTTTAAAAAGCAAATTATTTTGTTTCTATATATCTTTTACTAAAGTACTTTTATTCATATGATCGTATATATATATATATATACAATATATATACATATATATTTCTCCGCTTCAAATTTGAGACACATTAAGATAATCTTTGCATTGTATTCGAAACAATTCAAAATGAAATCCGTTGTTATTTTTTTTCCATTATCTGGATTCGAAACAGATGTAAAAAGAGATAAGTTTAGATAATTATTTAAAAATACCTGCGTTAGGAATGTGCGAGTGTATCTGACATTTTCGAGATTTCATAAAAATTAAAATCTACGAAAACATGACATCTAATGTGAAATTCTTGCGTCATTCGAAGATAGAATGCGTGACTTTTTGGGACGTCCTGTGTGTATATCTCGCAGGATCTTTTCTGGGAAGAAATTACAATGCAAATTGTAATCTCCTACATGCTCGTGTATAGCAGGGTTTCGTGTTGCATTAATGCACGTAGTTTGAGATGCATCGCAAAAATCTAAATCTGCGAAAACGATGACGAAATTTTATGATGATATTCCACGTGCCTCGTCATAGAACGTCATCAGTGTCGTTGTTAAAGCTAATTCGATTCAGCCGCGAACGTGCCCCTATTCTGTACTCTCAGCGCAGTGCTTATTCAAATTTTGATTAAACCTGCTGCTGTACGCGGATAGTCCGCGGCTTGGATGAAGGCTTCGATCATTTATGAAAATGGACACCTTCCTGTCCGAAGTTGGATCACATCCGGATCTCATTATTCCCGAAGGCCGAAGCTGTCATCAACTGGCGTGCTCGTGAATCTAATTTTTTTCTACTTCCTCTGCAAAACATCGATCCTTAAGGATGCGAACATAGAATGCTATAACGAAACTCGACTGTAATATAGCTGTCATTTTTGAAAGTTATACATAAAATTTACTTTTTTTTTCTAGTTCTTCTTATTTTTATTAATAACGTATTTTTAGCATGTAATTATATTGCATGGTAATATCCTTAATCATTATAATTTCATTTGTGATCACACGGATATTTACTGTTATATAACAAGTTATTGTTCTAATATTATAGTAATTGCACATTATTATTATTACTATTATCAATCTTTTGAGTAATCACAATTTATTTAAACTGCAAAGCTATTTAAAATAAAGACGTGCGTCAAAATAAGCGATTACTTAAGTGTATCTAATTTAAAGATTAAATTCATACTTAAATGCGCAATTTAAGAACTGTATAATGTAGAGTCGCGCATTTTATTTATTTTTGCAATAACTACATTTCTGGAAATCAAGAATTTTATGGAAGCTATTGTACTAAATAAATAAAGTATATATCACGAAAAAAATAATTTGCAATTACTTTTCCGAGATTCTAGTAATTCATAATATACAAAGGGGATATGAAAAAAATTATTTCATAGGATTTTCCTAGTTAAAATACATACAGGGTATCACGATCGAATAATCGGAAATGGTTTAATAAAAATTCAAAAAATCAATTTACTATTAATTATTAAGGCTAGTGTATGAAAGTAGTAGTATTAATTGACGAGGAGATTGCATAATCTATTTAGTTTTAAGAAAAATGCATTCTTCCTTAAGAAGAGGAAGGTAGGAAGTAGAATTCCTCCTTGTGACTTCCGCCGTCTTGTCGTGGGTGAACGTGCGTGTTAAAGGTCAAGTTTACCCTCTAGGGTCATTGAAAGTCGAACGGATGTTGTTCTTGCAAACGTTTCATGGAATCTGCTTGAGAGGATGTCTGTGATATTTAAAGGGGGAGGAGGCATACCAGCAAAATTAGTGAGAAACGTTCAATTTAAATTCTTATCCGATTCTTTTTAATAAAAAAATTTAGTTTACATCATTGCAGGTCCTTGAATGCTTAGATTTATGTCGTTAGAAGAGAATTACTTAAACAAGAAAACAGACAATTATCCTCTTTTTGAAGCAAATACCACAAGTTAACTGAGTACTTTAAATAATTGATGGGATAAATTATAGACAGTCGATTTAGTGACTGTGACTACTGAAAAAATTGCAATGGTAAAGTTTATTGTTGCACCAAGTAATGTATGCAACCAACTTCGTATTTGTTTAAAGGATGACTGCGCTTCTTTTGTATGCTAAGCAGTTTTTTTTTCTCGCAATAAATTCTTTCGAAATGAGAGCTTGAGATTCTTCAATGCTTATGCGTTCCGGATAATCAGAACTGCTGATTCGGAGATTTTTTTGAATTTTATCCTTCTATGTCATAATTTTTAATCTAGGATAAATCACAGAGTCTTTTTAACAGGAAGTTTTTTAAATTAATCTATTGGCATCGCTAGTTACGTCATGACCTAACAACTTAAAACGCAGGTGCAGCTTACCGCATATAAAATATTCCGACATTGATGTAACTTCCTCCCTCTCTCTCTTTCTCACTCTTTACGCGACGTAAAAATAACATATTTACAATATGTAAAACAATATAAGATATACAGATATTATCATAGGCATGTAGATATTCTACATGTATCTAAGCATGTAGATGTCATTCTCAGCATGATCGTTCAGCAGAAACTACGTCAATGATTTCGCCATTAACAATCGATCCGTGATGGAAGTAGAATATTCTGTACGATATTTTATTTACGCGAAGAAACGTATCATTTATACATCTCGTGTATTTGACGTTACTCTGAAGTCGTTATTCCAAGCAGCTGAACCTGCCGTTGATTAAATCGGATTATCTCGTCGTTAGCGGAATCTCATTTCACGGGTATCCCGTTCCTCTTTGCGCTTTTCTCTTTCTCTCGGCTGTTGAGATCCTCTCCTCTCCTCTCCTCTCCTCACGCTTCTGTCTCGATCTCTCGCCATCTCGTCCCGAACGATTCTCGTTCAGAACGATCGACATTCCGAGCCGCGCCCATTCTCAGCACGTTGGTTCAACAAGTCTTGCATTTAATGTTCAGTGCACTGACATATACACTTTTACGCGATTCAAACCTGCATAAATGGACAGCACGCGCGACAAAGATCTAATCAGAGATTTATCCTTATTCTTATAAAAAGAGTATAATTTTTAATTTTATTTTTAACGATTATATTTTAAACACAAGAACTCCACGTAATATTAACCCTTCAATTCCCATGGCCGCTTGAATAAAATTTTTTTATTTTTTTAGAAAATTTTTAATTTTTGCATTAAATTAAGAAATAATTTTTGGATTTTTGAAAAATTTATGCTCCAGGAAAAATAATGGTGTCACCTACAAGTGACATTGAATGGTGTCATCTAGAAAAAAGTATCACCTGTGGGTGACAATGGGAGTCAATTGAAGAGTCAAATAAAATTTCAATATTTTAGCAAATTTTTTTTCTTTTATTTAGCATTTTATCAAAATCCTGTGTAGACTCTACGAACTCGAGATTTGAAGTTGCTTTCAATAATAATCCGCCACTATTACAGTACAATTTTCTCTGCTAAAAAATTTTTTGCTTTCTTTTATAAATTATTTTAGCTAAGTTTTTATTCGAAATTTAATTGATTTTTTTGCACTTTTGCGTGACTCGACCATTTCACTTAGAGATTTAGAATCGGCGTGCGGAGAAGACCCACTAATCCACTTCTCGACGGATCAGCCACGCTGCATCCGAAAGGATCTCGCGCTGTGATTCCGCGAAGAGGCGCGAAGTGCACCGCCGCATAACGTGTGTGTACTACGCTCTGTTATTTTCGCGCCTTTTATCCTTGACGAACGCGCACGCATCACGATTCCTCAACAACCAGTCGGTTACCTCGCCTCTTCGCTTAGAATAGAGAGAAGTTGTAGGGGGAGAATCGCACGTACAGTTATGTCGTATCGCGCATCGCGGCGAATAGATGTTAGCGAATGCGTGTATTTGAATGCTGCGAGCAGAGATGGGTAAAAAATAATATTTAAATAAACATAGTATTTAAACTAGAAAAGAAAAATATTTAAGAAAAAATTCAATTTTTTCTATCAAATTATAAACGATTAATGTGAAATAATAATTTATTTGTATATATTAAAATCTTATTTAAAAGATTTTGTTACACTTACACGAATCAGAAAAAAAATAAAAATAGCATTAAAATAAAAAAATTAGCATAAATAAATTAAATTATATATATATATATTTATTAGTGAATTAGTATTCAATAAACGATGGTTACTTTCGAAATAAATGTGTAAATTTACTTTTCTAATTGTTTTTCTTACTACATAATATATAAAATGATTAATACAAGTTCGAATCAAAAACTTCTAATTGAATATTGATTCAAATAAGAGATTTTATTTAAACGATAAACGCTGTTTAAAATATTATTTTCAATAATCTGTATTTGAAATATGTCCACAACTGCGAGTAGGATGCAAGGCGATAATTGCACAGGCGTTGCAACGCGACCTCGATGAACATGCAAACATCGGCGATTAACGGGAAGACCGCGTGTCGAAATTCCTGATATTAACGAATCCCATCAATAAAGATGGGATCGAAGACAACCGACAATTCTTAAGTTAAGGAAATTTAAAGACAGCAATTCTCTGAAGGACAATCTTAACGTAAAGAATAAGGACTTGTAGTCTTAACGCGTTTTAACGGTTTCGATATCCCGTTTGTGTTAAATATAAAGAAAGATAAACTTCAGATATTGCCTTTTCAAAGACGTGTAATACTAAGAAAAAAACTGAATTACTTTTTAATATTCGAAAGTAGGAAGAGGAAGAACAAGTTGCCACGTGAAAGGGAGATAACTAATTAATATGCTCGGTATGCAGCAATTTTAATAGGAATATTTTTCTTGAAAAGGTTATAGATAGGAAAACTGGTTTTAGAGAGGAATTGATTCCATAGCACCTTATTACTTTTAATTGAGAAGAAAGGAAATTTGGAAGATCAAATATATTTTTTATTTTATTTCGCGCACCCCTGAAAAATATTACGTTTTTCTTCAGCTTCTTACAGTTTACAAATCCAGTACTACCACTGCGCAATAATTTTCGCCTCGCCGCTTTAATAATAAATTATTTATAATAAGCGCGCGTGCTTAATTCTCGCGATACATATAAAATCCTGGCGGCAAGATGGTTCAATTGCGTTGATTACATCGTTCGCGTATCCTTGTCTATTCGTCGGCATGAAGGAGCCTGTTTAGCAGTTATCGTGTGTGCACAGTAGCGCGTTACACGCGACGTATTATATTCATCAAGTATAGTCAACTGTACTTTCATTCGAGAGCCGATGACGTGGCGAGTTGGACGCGCGAAGAAAGGAATGCGCACAGTTAAATTCATTTTAATGTTCTCGACGTAGAAACAGATATAAATAGCTTTTATAAATAGAATTTTTTGGATATTGGCCCACTCGATAAAAAAAAAAAAAAAAAAAAAAAAAAAAAAAAAAAAAAAAAAAAGCGACCGAACATATTTCGATAATTTAAGTATTTAAATACAAAGTTACACAAACGCAAGCATTATTAAGTTAGAAAGTCGTGGAAATTATTTTTCACGAAATTATAAAGTGTTGTAAATTATCGTCAATCGTCATTTATTCAGTAAATACGAATTGTTTATTTCTTGATCGTTCACATAAACTGAGATGTGCCTATAAATTGTATTAATGAGTTAAAGGGATCGTCATATATCGAGCCGGAAAATACTTCAAGGCCGCGGTTAGCAATCCGTGATGCTTTTTAAAGATGTTGAATGGCGTAACGCGGCTTCGTACACGAAACGTTCCGGAGAAACTCGAGTATTGCACGAGTATTCTCTTCCCGTTCTGCCCAATGTATTGATAAAGATCATCGGTGAATCTCAGCATGCTTTTTTATCATCGTGCGGAAATGCAACATCTATATATTTACTACCCTAATGCAATATTGCAATATACGATGTAATTTATTTATGATAATAAGTTTGTTATTCCATATATACACATACATTTTCTCTTTTGATATCTGAAAAAACATTGACTTTTATCGTGATGTAAAGATAACGTGTAAAGGGTTTATATAAGATAAATGTAGGAAGTATAAACGTCTCAACCAATATGACAGCTGTCACATTGATCGCATTTAGCAGGGACAACAGTTATGCAACCGCTAAGTGCTAGTCGAAATTGATTAGTATGCAATCTCTAATAAAAAGGGAAAGAATATATTAGTAGAGAAAGAGGGAGGAAGAGAGGTCTAATATACTAACGAAATATCTCAGTTTTTGTTTATCTCCGAAAATCGCCAATACAACATTAAATTATATTTCTTAGCTCTAAATTCTATCAAGCTTTGCATTTGCGTCATCTCTTACATTGCGTCACTCGTATGTGTGATTAGTAAAGAATAAATGATTTAAATAAAATAACTTTAAAATGAAATAGACCGTATCATATATCACATTACTGCACGAGATATAAACACGAAAAAAAATATTTATATGTGTTTTACACATTTAGAAATGAAATTTATAAATTGCAGACTTAAGCACTCGATTAACATAAATGTTGCAAGGACGTCGACAAATATGCAAAATTGCGCAGAATTGTATTTGCCAGTTGAACAATCTAGTCGCATCACAAGACGGTTTCACCGTCCGACGTGACAAATTAATGCGGAAAACTTAAATGCAGATCTCGAAATGGGCTTAATTATGTCAATTGTCATTCAAATGAAAATGGTGCCCCCATGAACCCGCATTATTCATGATCGGTCCCCTTAAATGATTACTGCACGATGATAGATTATTCAGATGATGAAATGGTGCAATCGTAAATCGCACACAGTGTCGGAAAAACGATCGCGGCTCGTGAGCGGCCAACGAGCTAGAGGAGATTAATGAAAAATTCAAATGAAAGTTGCCGTACATAACACAAGACGGTTCGTTAGCTCTTGTTGCGAGCAAACGAGATAAAAAAAATCTCCGTAAGTCATTTTAATATGAATAAATTCGTAACCGAAACGCCGATAAATTACGCCGAGATTGATAAAATAATATATACTCCTAAAATATATTATATATCGATAATAATTTTTTCAGTATAGAGAACGACGAGATACAGGTTCGGTAAAAGCTACCTTCTCTGTTTATTTCCGCAAGCGTTCATAAATATTTTGCATAATCGTCTAGCTGTTACAATTATCAGATTGTGAATGCAAAACTGTAATACAAATATATAACATTGCATAACCGTGAATTATGCGATGAATTAGAAATCCATAATGCACGCATTGAGAAGGAACCAGTTGTAATAAAATTATAAAAAAGAAGTACACGAGGTACAACGAGAAATTTTGCGAGATCGATATTCTAAATAAAACTCCAATCTATGAAAATAACTTCCAAAGAAGGTATGAGAGAGGTACGATTTCTCATTCTGTTATCGATAATGTAATTATCTCCATTGAGCTTCACGGCGGATTTTCCTTTCTATGTCAAAGAAATCAGCCGGGCTTGACGATGTTCCCGCGCTTCAGACGAGCAATGGCGAAATAACAACGTGAAAGCAGAATGGCGTGGCCTAGACAAGACTGGGAGATTCGTCGGTATCCTCCTTTTTTCCCTTTTCTCGCGAACGACAAATGATAATAACTCTTGATATGTACTGTCGCGAGAGGATTCACGTATTGCATCCTCAGACAACACATGTTACTCGTAGAAATTTCCGCGCGGACATACTCTCTCCTCGAACAACATTGCATATTTCTTCAAAATATTAATACTTCTCGTTTCTTTAAAATAACAATTTCGCAACATTTTTTGCTGTATCTCGAATACTTTTTTTCAGATTTGTTACAATAAACTATTTAATCTCAATGCGTGTATTTTGGACAGATTTCGTTGCATCAGCCTTTTGCAATGTTTGTATATTTGTATCACGGTTTCACATTTGCAAAACGTAGTGATGATTGTAACAATTAGACGGTTGTACAAGTGCAACTAATTACAAATAAAAATAATGTATGTTACATTATAAATTTTCCTTTTTTCTCTCTTCTCTTATTTTGCATTTCATGGTATAATAACTTTTGCCAATTAAGTCGACAATATTGATAGAAGATTTTGTTACTCGCCTTATTGTATCGAAAGACACTATTTTAACTGTATCAATGAAATGAAAGCGTTCTGGTGAATATGCATTATTCACCTTGCGCATTCTTTCAAAAGAACTATTCAGAACGCATGGGTGTTCGCCAAGGTTAACCTGCTGGAGCTTGCATCAGCGGCGCACGTCATACTCGTACGATTATTAGCTGGTAATCGAGGAAGAACGTAGGCGATGGAATTTCTCAAACACCATCGATCGCCACGTTGTTATTGACAAACGCAACGAGAATGTATTTCTCGCACAAAGCAATTACATCTATCATCCGAGTTTTGAAAACGATAAAATTTAATTATGTAACGATTTATACTTTGTACGATATTTCTTCAAGTTCCAATAATTTTTAAGTAACTGTAAAAAAAAATGAGAAAGTAAGAGTCCGGTTGTAAACCAAGCTCCATAAAAGACTTAAATGAATCGCTTAAGGAGAAATTGCGAAGATATTAATATCGTCTGCGAAAACGAATCGAGTTTTGAAAGAAACGCTTTCTTTCGCATTGTACGCTTTATCAGCGATCGAGCGAAATGTTTCGTGGGAAGCTACGTATGTGTATGCAAAAAGAACGAGCACGCGTGTTTTCGCTGCGCGGAAAACGTTTCTTTCCGTCGTCGTCGACGGTCGCGATTCATGCGTTAAGATTTCCCGCGTAGCGCGGTGTATTATTATACTTTCTACCAGACGTTGAATCGGGAAATCGAAGAAGAACTTTCTAGAAAATAGATCGTAACAATCGCGTTGATTCCTGCCCCGAGCCGAGGACAATTCGAGATTGGCGAGATTATATCGTTGAGCGACCACTGCCGGAGGAGGTGATCGATACATGTCCGCTATATGATCTAAAATTGCATCGAATTTCGAGGGCGGTATGCGAAATACATCCTCGAACATAAGAAAGTACACGGAACTTGTATCGACACGCATGAATAAACGCTCTCTATGGTTCTTATATAGGCTTCATGGGCGAGCTCATCGCGAAATACCGATGCCTCGCAACGTGAAGTAAAGCGAGGACGGAATCGTTTTCTCTACTCGTAATTTCATCCATCGCACACACAAGCCGGCAATTCTTTACCGCGATTGTAAAATTATGCGAGTGTGTTACGCTGTATATACAATAATTATATAGATTTTTTTAGTAATCAGTGACCGATTCTCTGACCAGTCTTGAATCGACATGAAAAAACACCAAGGAAACGTCAAGGGATTCATTTATCATAAATTGTCAATTTTTTCACTATTATACATCTTTTTTGGCCAAGCTTCAAAATAGTTTCGCGTCAGTGAATTGGCAAAGTTGAATTTAGAATTCGATACGCACACACAAGAAAGCAGAGTTGCTTGTAATCGGTTTTTAGCCGTCTCTGAATTGAACGTAGTAAAATGTAGTTAAATGAGCATGGCGCGTCCCTTTCACTAAAAATACGAGAGAGATTCAGACAGATGTTCTATCGCAAGAGAACACGATATTCTTACTTTCTAACGATAATAACATTTTCGCGAAAGGAAGAGCGCGTACTTCATCTGCATTCGAAAATACATGTACAGTAGTAGCGCTCTCTCCATCAAGGCGAATTATTCGCCGCGATTTTGTTCTTGCCCTTTCACTTTATCATCGCTAATAACGTGACGTTTCGCAACTTTAAATCAACGTCTTTTTTGCGATCGTCGGTATCTGCCTATTCAATGAATGTTCGTCTTCCTGTTACAGCAATACGCGAGCAAGCATGCCGAGCAGAGCCACTTGGTGGAGCAGATGAACACGAAATATTATTATTACACGAGGACTCAGGGTCTATTCAGGATATGTTATCCTAAAGAGAGACCACCGACAGGTAAGATAAAAATTAGATCGTTTAATAATTATTTGCTATTAAAACCAACACCATTTTTTTTCTGCTATCTAAAATTTATAGAATTGAAAAAAATTAGATAGTCTAGTTCTAGGTCTCTCTACTTATCATGTGTAATTATCTGCATTATTATTTTTATAATACATGGTAGAATAAATATATGCATAAATATATTAAATAATGAACATTCTAAAAAATTGCTGAGGCCCAATTTTCCGTCTTCGGGCAACATTCGCGATAACATTTGCACTCCAAGATCGACAAATTCTGTGTTCGCCGTTCAGTGACACCTCTTACGCGGCCTTTAGGAAACTTTCTACGTTACGATCTCGTAATGTCGTAGGTTACCCGATCCCACGTAATAGGTTAACAGTTTATAATCGACCGCACAAATGCGCACAATCTTTGGAGAAAGGTGCATTTTCTCTCGATAGCTCCGGTGCAGTGCATCGCGGCGCTTTCTCATCCTAGGATCCGTTACCGTGCATAATTCAGCATTATGCGTTTGTGTGAACAATGTTAACATACGCGTCGCGTGTGAATAAAATATAGCAAATACTTTCTTTTTTATCTATCGAAGCAAATATTTCCAAAATTTGAGTAAAACATATACACAAAGAGATATTTATAAAATTATCTGTTTTGTAACCCAAAATCTTTAAAAAATCTAAAAAGCGAAATGTAATATTATTTCAAAGTGACGAATTTGTCGAGTAGGATATCATCGAAAAAATTAATTGATATCATTTTCGAGTAACGTATACATCCGTTTTCCGAGTATCGGATACATCCGTTAGCTGGTTATAACAAAAAAAAAACATGTACGATCAACCGCGCTATTTTCCAGACACCATTTCGAACGAAATACTTAAATAACAATATGAAAAAAAATAATGAATATGAAATTCTATCTTCAAGCAAAACCGATTTATGCGAAGTTTTTCTATCGATTTCAACCGCGAGAATCCTCGTTTTAAATTACTTAATGGACGACAAGACTTCCCTGGTTCGAGGATGGTAATTTTTTTTTCAGAGCGCACCTCGTAAGTGGACCGTTGCGATCGCGGTCGTTGCGAAATAGTCGACGTGCCGATCGATCGGCCGATCACCTGCGTGTTAATGCCTTATAAATACAAGCCGTATCTTAGTTGATTGCGAGGGAAGAGAATGGTTTTTTTCTCAGAAGTTAGTCAAATATGAATCTAAATTCATTTTATGATAATAGTTTCAAAAAATCTGTTCTTCAAAACGTAAAGGTTCTTTGTAGAAAGATAAAACTAAACATTTTAAACATACTCTGAAGCTACAAAATATACATTAATCAGAAAAATATATTTTTTTTCTAATAGTGTCACTTTTTTAAAAGAAAGTGCGATGTGTATTAATTAAAGTTATAATTAAATCTAGCATTTAGATTGACGAAAAAGACAGTACAGTTGCGCACAAGGATGTGATAAGATCCTACTTCGCATCATGCGTGATTTTGTATCGTAACGCTTTATGGCTTGGAACGCCTTTCCTATTAAAGACTTTCTACGATAATGACGCATGTCCTCTATTAATGATCAGTAACGTATCGAGAAGTTTTAGAGCAATAATATACAGAAAAAATGGGCAACGTTTGTATTTTTATGGACAATAAATCTAGTTAAAAATAACATGCAACTATATAATCGAATGCAATCATGTGATTGCATTGTATTACATGTGTAATACAATGCGATGATACATGATTAGGGAGTAAATGTAATTAAATTCGTAATCAGTGCAATTAATCCGATTATGGACTTAATTTCATATAATGGCTCTGATCTTCGTCAGGAAGCATATGCCGATTAAATGGATTCCGATACGAATCTAGGTCAAAGCCAATTAGGATATTAAAATTGCGGGCCTAAATTGGTCTCTTAAGAGTCAATCAATTCCTCCAATATCCGTTTTTAATTACAGTTTATATGTTCCTTTGTTTTTTCCCCTAAATTCCATCTCTTTAAAGAAAGAGAGATAATTGAGCTATGATTGAAGTTAAATCTTTAAAATCTTAAAATTCACACGATTATAATATAAATAACATTTCATAGATGCTATTGTTTTCTCAAATGCATGTATGTGAGAACCCTATAATTCGAAACAATGTCGACACGCGCGATGTGATGTCATTTTTTTACGTCACGCAGATCGCGAAATCGACTTTTGCATGCCTCGATGATTACGCAATGCTCATGCGACATAATAATTAGAAATCATTATGCGAGCGTCAGCGTTGCGGAGATGTGCGTTGCGTACGATCGAATTGTACAATCAATCTGGGTAAGCAAAAATATCATAAATATAGTCTAATAATTATGTGTGTGTTATGTGTGCGCGCATGTATGCGCGGTATTACGCGAAGAACGGCAGGTAGGAAATCTAGAGTGATGTAACACAAGAGCTAATTTTAAATCACGCTTTAACAAGAAATTTATAGAATACAAAGCAGCATAAATTCATCCTTTGGTTTCATAAATTACTTGAAATATCTAAAACAATTTTTTTTTAGACTCATGCATTCCAGGGTTGATTTTTAAAATCTCAATTATATTACGCGCAGCTCTCTACACAGCTAGTCGCGAAATTAAGATTTCTTATAACTTTCTAAAATCGCTACACAGAGTTGATTCGCGACAGTAATTGAAGGTTAAAAAAAAAATATATATATATATATATATATGTGCGTGTGTGTAAATTTTTTTCGTGTAAATCCGGTACAGGTGATTCCAGTTCTCCCGGAAGTTTCAGATTGCGCATTCTTTGAGCGGGAAGTGAAAACGCTTGCCCATGGCGAAGCACCGACTGTAGTAGATGCGGGTCGTGCATACATTAGAGGGCTCATATAAAATCCATTGTTATCCGCACAATAGTGAACCAGTCGTAAAGAGGAAGCGGCGAATCAAGCGGATAGCGTTCGTAAAATTCCGAAGTAAAACGCGAGGAAAGTGTGTCGATGTCGCATGTTACAAAGCAGATTCGTTTCACGATATAGAATCGATTAAAATTGACTCTATTGAGGAAATAATACGTTATTGATAAATAAAACAGGAAAACGCGCACTGAGGACTTATTGTAGCTAGATAAATATTTGACGTATACAAAGATATGTGTACTTGAAACCTATCCGCCAAAAATTGCAGACGACAGGTGAAATTGCTGTCCCAAAATCACCGGACGCGAGAAGATGTCAAGATTGCAGCATCGGTTGCTTTCTTATTCGACACGCTAGCAGGAGCAGCATCCCGATGGAATAATAAGTCGCTTCGTTCTCATTAGTTTGACAAATTGGAGTAATCGCTCTCATTACCCCACATATCGATATTTATTCTCGTGTACTAGTAGATCCTAGATTAATTAATCGCAATAGACGATCCAATTTAGGTATCATAAACGATCGGATGGCGGATGCTGAAAGTATGGAGACAATGCTTTCTCACCGAGATCGCGTAAACGAAAATACACTCGTGCCGGTACGTGTACCTGTCAGGATCGTGGGACCAGAAGAGACGGCGAGGAAAGGCGAGCGTATCGAGGCCGGATCGGTGAGAATCGATTCTATCGGTCGGTCGATTCGCGCGCGATACCGAAGCGAAGAAATTGTCCGGGTGAAGCGGAGAGAAGAATCTCTTCCACGCGTTTGTGTTTCTCCTGTCGCTTGGCCGGAAAACAATCGTAATGATCGATGCGTCGCTCGTATCGTCGCAATACCGTTCGCCGACCGACAATGCCTTATCGGTTTCGGCATGCCGTTTTCTTCCGGCGACCCGTTTCCGGTGGCTTCGATTTATTGGGCGCACGTGATCAAGCTTATCTTCGCGCTGACGAAAAATTTAAGCTAATCGCTAATTTACATGTGTGTAATACGCAAACTAACGCGAAGAATGCTATCCTAATGAAATACCGTAAACGCATTTTAGAAATAAAAAATCTAATGATACCTTAAGAAAATTTTCCGTTTCTCTCTTCTATCCATTAATCTCTATTATTTAACACAATGCTATTGATCTCCTATTGGCATTCAACGGACTGACAATAAAAATCATATCAAAAATATATTCCATATTTATTTCCCGATTACATAGAATATTCCAAAATTATCGATTGCCCTTTTCAATAACAAACTCTGATTAATATGGAGTCGATGTTTCCTTAGTGAAAACATTGATGGTGATCATCATTTATGGCTATTTTTCGCATCGTATATTTATGCTTTGCAATTAAAAGCCTCAAATTAAAATTCTATATTGAAATAACTTCATGTAAAATTAACTGAAGAAATATAATTTTGTCATCCCCATTTAGAGTCCTCCAAAATTTAATTTGCAAAAAAACTCTTCTTTCGAAATATAATGTAATCCGAAAGTCATTGATGCCTCGATATTTTCGCCACAGGAAAGTCGATTTTAAAGTGATTAAAGAATTTGTTACTAAAAAGATGTTAGATGATTCTGGAATACTCTGTATACAGATCAACTATGAAATCAACCTAACAATTCTTGAAGACATATCCGTGATATTTTATCACGTGGGATTTTTGCGAATAATTTTATTATACTTTTATACACCGCGTCATCGGCCAGCATCGAAAATCGAGGTCACGAGACATACGGTCGTGAGTGAACACGCGAAAAATTTGAAGAAACCAGTCAACGACCGGTCCGGTGGCTTTTATCTCTGCCTTCTGGTATCACTCGCGTTACGCGTCGAAAAAGGTACGAAGAGGGCCCACCACGCGGTTGCTCGGCATCGCCACCGACGCTGAAGACCCCTCTTCCGGAATGGCGAAGAGTACATAACGCGTGTACAGTTAGGCGCGAGTCAACGATCTTGGCATGACGCCTCGTTTAGGCGAAACTAGATTCGAAGAGGGTCGAGAAAACGGCCGCATAGCCGTTGTCCGTCACTTGAATCGCAAATATTTTAAACGGTACGTTTCGCCGTGAAAATATCTCGATCGGATGTGTAAAGTCGGAAAACTGTCTTTCCGTCCGTTTATTAATTCCGGCGGTTTTTTTTTCAGCGATCGAATTTTCATTCAATTACAACCGAGGGATGAAATGATAGTTGCTAGAAAAAGATAAAATAAACGAACTTGTAGCTGAAAAATACAGATTGTGTAAAAAAAAAAAAAACATTTAATCGAAAATTATTTTTAACTTTATCCTGCTTTCATTTCAAGTCTTCATTTAAGTCATCAAATTTCGAAAATTTGATTTCACTTGAAGAGATCGCGTTATGTCTGAACGTCATTAGCGGTAACGATCCTCCACGAGAAATTAAATGTCGCAAAAACTTCTCGAGATGGCAGATATTGCTTGTCCCGCGGCTCGCCAATCAGATATCCATTCACCAAGAGGAGACCGTGAAAGCACGGCTACTTTACGACAACTCTTCCCTCCGCGCGATACGTCTTTCGAAAGTGGCATTTCGCGGATTAGGATTCGCTAAAAGAGTACCGTTGCAAGACCGACGAAAGACCGACGAAAGACCGAGTGCGCGCTCGCGCATGCGAGCCTACGTAAGGGGTACAGGTAAAAGCATACCGCACACTGCGCCAGCTGCATTCTGGGTCGCATGCTTTTCGAGACGCGACGGGGCTGTGGGATCTTGGAGTACCGAGATAAATCCCAGCAATAATTCCCCATACAGTGAAATATATACGATCCTGAAAATATCTAATGAATGCATGTCTTCAAGGCTCCCTGAGATATTCTCTATATATAATATAATTGGAGGTTAAACGAAGGATTCACATTTGTGATCAATTTATTATTTATCTATCGAAGATTGCAATAGGATATCTTTAGGATATCATTAAAATATAGGCAAATATCCTTCGAATATCTCCGAAATGCATTTAGCGATGTGAAAGAAATTGTTGCAGCAAAGAGATACTGTAAATTCTCAGAGCGGCACGTAATTACGAAGATATCTCATATTGAATTTATGTTTCAAAAAATTAAAATTAAGAGAGATAATAAAAGTTTTATTTTCCATTAACAGACTGATATTATTTTATCAGAAATTTCACTTTCTGTTATCTTGCATAATAGAAAATTTTAGGACTGAAAAGTTAGGAATAATAACAAAATCTTTTATTTTTTCTAAACAAGACAGAAACCCTATCCTTTATAATTTTATTTGCAATTTTTCTTATTTCATCTAAAGAACTTATTTATAATTTCTCTCAAATTTTTCTGTAATTCTTCTATTTTTCTTATATCTTTTAGTTTTGATTTTCTCTAAAAGCTTTTCAGAAAAAAATATAGCACGAAATTGAATTGAATTGTGGTATCTAATCCATTTCCTTATTTGCTTCTTGTGTAATCTAGTGGCAAACATTTTGCTTTCAACTAAATTTCTTTAATGTGACATGAATTTTCTTGACAGTGATATAAATGACACCATCTGCAGGTGATATGTTATTTCGCACTTCACCGAGATTCCGCATTTATTTCGTTTAGAATGCACTACGCTTCAATTCTGGATGTAATCAGACGTTAGATGAACATTAACTCGCATATCTCGCGGTCGGAGGATGAGAATGTCGATTGCTATAATTAACCAATTAGACGTCGTATATGCGGCTTTTCGTGTAAAATATTTCTTATTTTTCATAATTATAAATAAAGCAATTTGCAAACTCACGATATTGAAATTAGAAAAAAAATACTATTTTAAAATAATTTAAAAATAGTTTTAAATATTAATAATTTCTAATCGTAAAAGAGAGAGACATAATATCAAGGTTATAAAGATATTAATAAATCTCTTAAACGCACTACACAATAGTAATTTTCTTGCCATTATAAGAAGAATAAAAAAAGTTAAAAATTAATTTATAGATTTTACAATATTATTTATTTATAGATACGCGGTATATTTTCTTCCTTTTAGTCACCTCATTTGTTTATAACGCGAACTTATGCTCTTACTTATATCGTAATTATATTTTGTACATTTTTTTGCAGTCGAGACTTATTTGAGCCCTGTGGAGACGCATTGCATGAATATCGACTATTTTATTCCCGATGAAGAAAATCAGACGAGGGGTTTCAATGACGACGCAATGGCACGACTACGTAAGTATAGCAAAATTAAACAAATTTCATTTTTCTCTCTCTCTCTCTCTTATCAATAAAAAATCAGCACAATTTTCAGACAAATTTAATCAATTAATATTAAATTTAATTATCATTAACTTTACCACTTTCCTTTTTCGCATTAATTTTTATCTTCTAATACATCTCAATATGTATCTTAAGAAATGATTAAATAATTCTATTGATATAAACTCTGTTTAGAATAAGAAATAAAGATATGTAAATTGCTTTTAACTTTCTCTTAATACAATACTTAATGAAATGTTTATATAAATATCTCATATTTTTATCATGCCAAACAAATAATACCCAAAAAGTTAAGTCTTACTTACAATACGTCTTACAAGTATAAATGACGTTATAGATACTTTTTAGAATTCGGTCACGTTGCTACCCGATGTAGCGCGAATGGAAAGTTCGATCGCTGATAGCCGACGTGGCAGTGAACGCGTGTATAATAATAAAAGACAAAGTATAATTTCCAGATTGTCATAAAAATATCCTTTGTAAATGCATGTGCAAAAAATACATAACGCGTTTAAATATCTTATTATTGTCATAGATATGGGAAGATCTGTGATAGCTCTCTTCATGGTCGGCTTTCTCGCGATATTTTCGGCATTCTGGACGGGAGTAGTCGGATGTTGGAGAAGATCACCAGGGAACATTACGGCCACGGCGATTCTAATGTTATTCGCCTGTCAGTATAGTTTCCGACATAAATTTTCGAAAATATTTTATACTGCATAAAGAATATATAATCGGAATACATCTTTTTAAATGTAGGTCTACTGAGTGCTGGTGGTATGGGCTTATGGCATGGCGTCGAGTATTATGAAAAGGAAAAACTCGTCGGGGAGGAATATTATCAGCAATGGAGCAATGTAAGTAGTGTTCTTAATTTTACTTACACAGTAATTTTTTCTCGATATAAAATTATCGATGTAAAATGTTCAAAATTCGTCAAAATGTTGAGATTTGTCGTTGACTGTTATGTCGCAAACAAAAGATAAGGAATAATCTGTATCTAATAATCGGTATGTATATAATATATCGATCTGTTTAAATTATTTAGATCGCCCCGGGTTAGAGAGAGAGTTCTACGCTTCGTTTTCCTAAACTATCTAAATTATTTATAATTTATATGATCGCTTAAAAGTCAACTGCATTTGATTAATTAAGATGTACATGTTATTAGTGGGCAAGATAAGCGAAAAAGATGCAAAGATTTTAATGCAAATTAAGATTTTAACGCTCAAATAATTTTCAAAATAAAATATTTGACTCTCTATATGAAGTCACCTTTTCTTATGCAGAACTAAAAATTCCAATTACATAGATAATTGTGGTCCATTCGACTCGAATAAAATAACTGTATAGAGAAGCGTTTCGCTTGTCTCGCACCACGAAAAGATTCTTTCCAGGCACATCGGATCGATCTGTCGCATCGAATATCTCCATCGAATCCGAGGAACCGTATTCCACCGGTGGCAGAGATTGTACGCAGTGTTTACAAAAAATTTTACCCGCAGGTTTTAAGAGACAACGCGGCGCAATGGTACGACTGGTCGTTTTATCTTGCCTGGCTCGGGGTGGCTACGTGTCTGGGCACGATGACGCTATTCCTGATCGCGGCATCCTGCCTGAGAAGGGAGCGTGCTCGCGAACAGGCCCAGAACGTTCAGTACATTATGCCAGGTGACACGATAACCATGAAACGGCCGAACTAACTCGTCCCGTATCTCTTTTTTTTCTTTGTTATATACGCCCGGCGCGACACGGCACGACACGGCACGACATGGCACGCGGGGAAAAAACTGTCCCTAGGTCCTGAAAGACAACTCGCTAATCTCGTACGACTGGTCGTACGTGGTCGCTTGGGTCGGCGTCGGTTGGTCGTTGGTCAGCGCGATCTTGTTTAGCGCCGCGGCGATTTGCTTGAGGGGCGAGAGAATGCGCGAGGAGGCGATGAACATGCAGTACCTCATGCCTGGTACATATTTAACACCTATTGCTTTCGCCCATTTACGTGCACGCGGCATCCGACTATCCTAATCATCCAGCAATTACTTCAAAATTTCTTATTTCTGCGCGTTATTTTTATTTCATTTTTTTTTTTATTTCAAAATATCAATAAATATCGATACTCCAATATTTCTTTCAACATCCGTTCTATGCACATTTTTGTTAAATATGTGTGTTTTTTTTATTATCGATACTATATATATATATTGATTACTTAGATTAATATGATACATTATGAAATTATCTGTAAAGATCAATACCGTAAGATGATTTAAAATTTAAAATCTATACTTGGCCTCAAATAGCAGTGACTGATACCAACGCGTTATAAACGATCAATGAAACATCGAAACCGTTTGTCAGATTTTTGTGGTTGTTTAAAATCGCAATGATAACCACTTCTCTGCGAATAAAATCCCGAGAAGTACGTCGGATTCCGCGTGCATTGAATGTTCTACTAACTTTAATTTATGATCATCAAACTTGATTACAAGGAACACGTTTCTTGATATGAGGATAACGATCATCTCGTCATCATACTAACTGAATTTACTCGAAAGAAGAGCGTCAATGCGGAAGCGACGATATCATTAAACTCGTTTTTAAACTCAGCTATTTTTATAAATATTTAATAACACATTATATTTATATAGGTATATAGTTTACTTCAAACGCTTCCGTATTAACGCATAAAAATTATTATGCACAATTTATGCATTAGATCAATTATTTATAAGGATATTTTTATTTATAGAAACAATATATCCGTAATAACTATTATTTTTAAGGATTTTAACTTATTCCAATTGCGAATAAATAATTTTGTAACATATATCCAAGGTTCGAAAACATACATAGACAACAATCGTGAACTAATTGAATGATATTACACATAGCGCAAGACAAAAACAATCTGATCGCTTATTTAACTGTAACAAACCGAAGAGTTTGTCGATCCCAATAACGCCTTGTATATAAAAAGATTGGTCCCTACTTCGAATAACGTAAAATTAACCCTGTTCGGTAATGTTTTGAAAATATTAGCTACGAACTTGTAAATATGAAAAACGAGGCTACGTGAAACTAGTTCGATGAATATTAACTCGAAATTGCATGCCGAGGTTTTAGAGTCAGTCTTTGCGCAATTTTCTAAACTAAATCGAAAAGTGAAGCCGCGCGGAAAATTACTAGCTGGTCGAGTATTTAAATGAATTTTTTTAAATTAATTAAATTTTCTCGGTACATATGTATATCTCAATATTACCATAGTTTCATATTTTAGTTGAGATTAAATATCCCCAGCGCTTTAATTAAAAGGAAATTTATATTTACAAAAAGCGATAAATATAACTGACCATCGACTAGAATCAAATGACAAAAGTATAATGCAAAACAACAAAGTTAAACTTTAGCGTTATTTAATTTAGTATTTTCCATACTTTTGTCAGATCAAAAGATATATATCGCTATTTTTATTAATAAATCTTTTTCATAAATATAGTGTCACACACCCGCATGATTATCGATAATAGGTAATATAATATAACAATAATGCAATTAAGATTTTAATCAACGAATTAGGCAAATCAATTATCGAAGTGCACTGATAATGATGTGTGGCAACGACCAATATTCATTCTCGCGAAACTTTTACTTGTCCGCCTCACGCTCTGTTTCTGCTACGGATTAAAGTACTTTTGTCACGCTCTAATCCTGAAGGAAACTTTCTAGTTCTCCTTCGGATGATTGATCGAGCTACAGGATGCATCCAGCATTGTTTTTCCAATCCATTTTGAAACTTTAAATATTCGTTATACTGAACAATATGACTTGTATTTTCATCTCGTTACGTTTTTCTCCCATTGAATAACATGTTGTAAAAAAAATCTTTAAAATATAAAGATATTTCTTTCTCTAATTTTTATTATCTACAAGCGAAAAAATCGACCTATTCTTATCGATCGCAAAAAGTTACAAAATTTTGTTTCATAAAATTATATACAATATGACACCATAATTGTAGAATAGTATGTTATACTATCTAATCATCTCAAGATTGCATATTTTTCTTTAAAAAAAGCAAATATACAAAGAAATACGCTCAATTGTGAATATAACTTTCCTTTTTTTAACTTTCATCGTTTTGATGTATAAATCTTGGAGTTTTGAGAAGGACCCACAATTATAAAGACTTTTGCGCGATAATTGTTCTCTTTTTCAAGAAAAAGAAAATGGAAAACCGGTAATATTATGTAAAATCGAAGTAATCGCTCGAAAGCGACACACTTGCCTAATTTTCCGTACATCCATCGACCTCTAGCTACAAAAGAATTTCCGTGTTTGCGCATTCAATCCCGTATGCCGACCGATCGATGTCGGAATTCGATTTACGCAGGACGAACGGCAAACGTGTCTCGTTTCGCAACATCAAATGCATAACGTCTTTCTTCAAAAATCAGTAAATATTTAAATTTATCTGAATGATAAAAACGTGTTCTTCGGTAAATTGAATTTGAATTAATTTTTTGAAGATATATTAAAAATAAAAATTTAAATAAATTAAAATAAAATAAAATATATTTAAAATAAATAAAATGTCCATCGCGTTTAAGAGTTATACATCGAAGTTAAAGTAGCTTTGTCAAATTATTTTTTGCCTCGTTTATTTGATAATCTAATTTAACTCTAACATTCTACGCTTATCGAAAAGTGTCAGATAAAATCTAATCTCTTTTCTCGTTTTTCCAGTGTACCCGCAGAAGCAGCAATACGCGTACGCCGGATATCCGGCACCGGCGGCATACCCGGGGCCGTATTATCACGGTTCTCAATATGGACCCTACAACTACTGAAGGAACTCGGTCGGTCGGCATCGAAGGAAAGAAAGTAACCCGGGCGCGTTCGTCGCCAGTATCGAAAAAAATTCACTATCGTGTCATTTAGCAGGATGAGGACGAAAAATATTCAATATGAAATCTGAGAGACTCGCGGAGAGATCGATCCGTGATCGCCGTAGAATGCAAAGGATATATATATCGATTCGAAGGGCTTCCGATCTCAGGCGTAACTTGTCCCTAATTAAAAATTCGTCGCTCTCCGAATGTTGCTCCGAAATGTGGATGTTGCCACGATATTCCCAAAAGCAAGCTCTTTTCTTCCCGCGATAGTCCGATCGTTTGGTTCCATCTGACCGGAAGCAAGAACCCAAACAAGACGAAAGACCGAAAGACGTTTGAGAGAAAGTTTCTAAAGACAACCCGAAAAATTCGGGAACGTTCTTTGGACGTTCTTACTCGCGTCTTTTAGACGTTCGCGTTGTCTGGAAAGCACAACTTGCGCGAAACGGTTGCTCAAAAAATCCGCGTACTTATATTTAGGAGTGAGAGATTATTTTGTACTTTTTTTTCCAGTTCAATAAGTAAGCACACCGATCATCCTTCACGCATTCTTTCCGCGTGTGCTAGTTGCAAGGATATGAATTCGCGTTCGCGAGAGATATGCGTTCGTCGTTTCCATCGAACTCCGATGATTGATTTCACCGAGCTTTCTCGAATTCTCATTAACGAACGTTAGATCGATGATTCATTCATTCTTGTGATAACGGTTCCATAAGAAGAGAAGGTCCAACAGAAAACTCATTCGAGCGCTCGTCACGGATTTAACGGACGTTAATCGCCTCGAGGAAACTTGATAAAAATAGTCGCGAGTCTTGTAATTGAATTGATCGATCACGTCGATCGAATTCAGATCTGCGAAACTTGACTCGCGTTGTGTGACGCCGCGTTTATCTTTATTTATTTAACGCGATCGAAGCTCAAATCTCTCTCGAAGAGAAGACGACCGTCGTCGAGTTGCGCGAGCAAAGTGGAAACGTTCGTATGAACGCTCTCACTTTTCTTGGTAGTACCAAATATTAAATAAATATGTCGACTCAACACACGCAGGAAGAAAGAGATTGAATTGCGATTTCGCGAAAATATTCGTTCGCGTCGCGAATTTAATTTAACTCTTTCGAGTCTAACGGAACGATTGATCTCGGTTGAAGATATTAAAACACACAACAGGATATACAAAGTATGATTTGGAAGAAAACTGTAATATTTCCAGTTTTCTCTAAATCATGTTATATTGATTGTATTTCAATGAGAATCTGTCGTTCTAGAGCGCTGTTGAAACGCATACTTAATAAATTAGAAATTCGACTCGAAAAGGTTAAAACCACTTTCTCGAACACATATCGTAACATAACATAAACATTTATATAATATATGGTGCTACTAGGATTGTTAACAATTCGTTAACGAATTTGAAATTTGTTTAGTACGTAGCTCTTTTGATAATGTCGATTTGTAAGATTCATTACATCGATATCACTATGTAAGATGTTTAAGAAGTAAGAAAAAATATATTCTCTCTCTCTCTCTCCCCCCCTCTCTCTCTCTTTCTTCAATTATTTTATATATAATATTTTTCAGTAAATAAATTATATCGAAATCATTTTTTCTCTCTCTCTCTCTATCTTGCGTCTTCCATACATAAATAGGTCACTTTATCTCGACTTTTTCTTCTAATTTATCTTTTGTCGCAATTTCTTTTGTTAGCTCTTTCTATGAGCGAGAGCAAAGCAATATTTCATAAAAAAATAAATTATGTATATCGCAGATTATTATTGCAAAAATATTAAGAATGTATTGAAATTACAAATGCACTGTTAATTATATCATAATCGCGCGATGGAGCTAATTGTAAGTAAGATTTAAGAATGAGTGTAAGTATAAAAAGATTAAGGAAGCAAAAAGTTGGGTAGAATAAAAGCAATGAAAATTTATAAAATCTTAGATATTAAATATATATAATAGAATAAAGAAGAAAGTATATATAAAATATATAATTAGTATTTAAATCCTCTGTTATTTCCAATCTCCAACAAGCTTTTAATTCTCTTATTATATTGAAACATTCTCATGTTATAAAATATAAAAAATATAGTTATATTATTATTCTCTCTCTCAGATATATACTTATAGAAGAAAGAGAAAAACAAATTATTGATTTGCGCATGTAATAGCAGCAATCTAGGTAATTAAAAATTGATTCCAAATGCTGGTATAAAATTAAAATAAAATTAAGTGTATACATGTAAAAAATGTAATTAAAATTAAAAACTGCAAGTATGAAAGGAAATATGAAAGTTAATTAGTAAATATTCATAAAAGTAATCATATACTATCAGCAAAAAAAAACGAATTATATGTACATATATATGTATGTATATAAAATTTAGAAATTGCTCTTTAAATATGTTGTTCAAATTAATGGTCGCATTTAGTAGGAAAAGCAGTTTTGCAAATTTCAAAAATTAGCCCATTACTGTACTCTTTATTACATTCATTATTCGTGAGACTATCTTTACATCTTGGTAGCATGTGAACGGATACTTCTTTATATTTAACGTTTCAATATTAAAGGAGATCGTTCAGCGAAATCTTTATACAGAACAAATCGTACTTCGAGCGCAATGTGATATTAGCAGCCATGCTGCTTCTCACAGCATTTGGGACCAATCTCTGATTAACTATCCACTGCGCATCCGCGAAGACACACACACATATTAGGGGCTTATTCTTCGTAGTTGTACTACATATTACACTTTCTGTACTCAGAAATGAAATAGATATATGACAAAGCTTCGAAGAGAGAGAGAAGAAGGATGAAAAGTACAAAAAGTTCAACTACAGAGAACAGACCTCTCGTACTGTTACATCATCTGATTCAGACGTTGCGCTCAGTCGACGCGTGACTATCTTGGAGCGAGGAGTATGTTCGAGGTCGCGCTATGCATTTTTCTGGCTGTCACCGCGTCATCATGCGCGGCCGAGCAGAGTAATCCGAGGAAGATACCTTTCACGAGAGAGAAAGTATGTAACGCATATATAAACGCCTCTCATTGCACACATCTATTTCGCGGAGAAGGACAGCTTCCTTATTATTTTCACCGCGCTCTCTTTCTTTTTCTTTCTCTAGTTATTGTCATGCTTTACCGCTGGTCTGATGCCACTCTTAACAAATATCTTTTTTGTTACATGATTTCCAGTATTATCATATGCCCGGCCGGCTGACGGACAAACAGATTGCCACGTTGTCTGATCTCACCAATATTACTAATATGAATGAAATCTTAGATAACATATGCGTAGTAAGGATCGTGGGGACTCCCGAACACACGACAGTGCGGGAGGTAAGGAAGAAGCAGGGAATTTCCAAGTTTTGAACTCCGTTAATCTCCTTTCGAGAATTTAGCGGGATAATAATATTAAAGATTTCAAAGTGGAAATGGTGTGAAAATTAAATAAAGTGGAAATAAACTGAAAAGTTCAGTGTTGATACTGTTGCTAATAATCTATTTGTGTACAATTTTCTAAATTAATATTTAAAAATCACACACTAAAAGTCCAGAAAAAGTTGATAAACACATTTTGTTATTATAATATTGAAAAATCAAACTTTGACATATATATAAATATAATGTTCTGATATTACGGTCATAGCATCTACTCTGCACGGAAAACAAAACTATATTTTTCAGTATATCAAGAAGTCGATGAGAGATCTAGGTTGGACAGTAGAGTCGGATGTATTCGAAGCCAATACACCTATATTTGGCAAATTGGAGTTTGAAAACATAATAGCGAAATTAAATCCTAATGCAAAAAGATATCTAGCACTAGCTTGTCATTTTGACTCAAAGTATACAAGAGAGAGAGACTTTATTGGGGCCACAGACAGTGCTGTACCATGTGCTCAACTGATTAATTTAGCCACTATTATGAGCAGATATTTGCCTAGACAGGTAAATGACACAGAAAATTATAAGATAGATTGTATAGAAAATCTTTGTAAAGTCTATATTTACGTTATATTTGTATTTCACAGCAAGATATCAGTTTGATGTTCATTTTCTTTGACGGAGAAGAAGCATTTGAGGAATGGGGTCCAAATGATTCTATTTACGGTGCCAAACATTTAGCTGAGAAATGGCACAATAAAAAGACTGCTTATGATGGAGAAAATCATTTCTCTGAATTGGATAAGATGGTATATATCTTAATTTATATGATACTGTTATTAAAAATGTGTTACGTGTGTGATTGCTATAATAGTTATTAATTATATGACATTTTTATTGCAGGATATGTTAGTCCTCCTTGATTTACTGGGCGCACCAGATCCAACTTTTTACAATTACTTTGAAAATACCGAGAAGTGGTATTCTTTTTTAGTCAATACCGAAAATAAATTAGCTGGTATGAGAAAATTGGAATCTTATTCATATGGCAAACCGAAACAGAGCTATTTTCAACCGTACTCGTTTCAACCACATATCGAAGACGATCATATTCCTTTCTTAAGAAAGAGTGAGTAGTGAATTATTTCTAACTTATGAAAATCATTTTATATGCGTTCCACCTAAACTCTGTTTTTTTTTTCTAGATGTGCCAATTCTGCATATAATACCGATTCCGTTTCCGTCTTTTTGGCACAAACCAAGCGACAATCGACACAATATCGACTTGAAGACTACAGAAAATATTAATAAGATACTGAGACTATTTGTGGCGTCTTACTTACATTTGTCAATTCTCTAACAAAATCGAAGAAGTATATCGAAGAAACAACTTGGGAGAAAACGCTACGTATTTTAGAAATTTATTTTGGTATTGTTAATATAACAATTGATATTGTTACACCAACAATAAAAAATAAGTAGTATTAAGTTTACAAAGCATGACATATCTACAAAAAAAAATAATAATTATAATTCCGAATAATGTAAATATTCGAAAACTTATATTTCATATATAGCTATCTATGTTTTCTATAAATTTTTATCATTTGGAATATCTATTTTGCTATGCATTTTTCTTGATGAGAAATTTATATCATTCCTGTTGCTATATTTGTATAATTGTATCATACGTAACGTTAATTTATTATGTGAATGCGATTGTACAGTATTATATAAATAAGATAAATTCCATATTTGTATAAATAATTAACAGCTCTGAAATTCTATGTACATAAACAGTTTCAAATATGCTTTTAAAATATATGTTTTGTATTTTCGAATTATCTAATTTCCTTATAATTTGTAAAGAATTTATTTCATTTACATCTATACGATGTGCTTGTATGTCGCTGGAATATAATAAAATTTATCGCCTGTATTTTTTTACAAGGGAAATATTAAAAGATAATTTGGGAGTCATAAACGTCGTGTAGGAAATTGCGGAAACTCGACTACGTGACATCCTGTTACGTGCTTGGAATGAATATAAACGAGCATATATCCACATCGATATACATACAGATATAGTCTAATACAGTCGAAACTGATTGGAATTTTGATTAATTTGGCCACAAGTGTTATATATTTGTCTATTAAAAATTTAATGCTGTTACTAGGACAACAGATTTTATATTTCAACCTTGAATTCTGATTATGTATTTAATACGATAAATTATATCGCGTATACAGTCAATGATATTAACATTTATACCATATTATTTATACAAATATATGTGATAAAGATTGTTTCGAGAACTTTTTGCGTCGTTATTATTATCGAAGAAAAGAATGGAATTCTGGCGGGAGAGTTGGTAACAAGTCGTGATATTCGAAAGTTTCAATAAGGCGAGTAGCACGAATTTTCGTATCAAACGAAAATGCGCAATTATGAAATTATTCAATAAGTCGCAAAAATACAACTTATCCTATCCGTAAATAGCACAATAACGTACAATTGATACACATATATATATGAATAATTATTGAGTATCAACAACGCAAGTATTCGCGTGATCGATGCGTGTACGAATGTCGAATACTCGCGTCGCATTTTTGATTGTAAAAAGACCTACTTGAATGCCACTTGTCGCGTGTAGCACGTCGCTCGAACGTGAGATTAAACGTTGTATCAAAACCTCCGGAATGTGTAAACGTAGATAGGTAAATGTGTCACGCAGATTCCAGACGAGAGACGAGACGAGACGAGAGGAACGCGCGTTCAAACATTTCTTCGGTCACGGTTGGTAATGACGGTTGGAGGTCATCGTTCGTTCGGGCGGACCCGCCGAGTCCGGCCGAAGGTTGCCGAGCGCGGCCGAACAATCACGGAATAAGTGGTAGGGAAGAGCCGACGCGACACGACGGCGAGAGACGCGTTATAGCCAGCGACGTGGAGCGATCGCGCTTCGTCCCCGCGTCCGTTTCTCCGATGGTTTTACGTTCCGTTACGGCATCCCACGTCTCGCCCGGCGCGCCACCATCATATATCCCGGATCGTATCCGACCAGGCGTCCCATCGAGCGTGGTTTATTCCGACGGAAGCGTCTTCGCGAGCGCGGTGATACGCGAAGAGCGGCTGACACATCGCGTTCTCTCGAGCGCGTCGAGTCCGCGCCGTGTGTCGTAAGTGAGTGAAGGAGAAAGAGAGAGCGCGACGACGACGACGACGACGACGGCACTGATTGTGAGGGAGAGCGAGAGAGAGAGAGAGAGTGAGAGGAAACGGCGATACGGGAGGATAACGAAAGAGACAGGGGAGACTGACGTGTGCGGGCGTGTATCGGAGTGTTGTGCGCCCATCGAGAATACAGACGCACACACGCAGCATCCTGTCGGATAAATAACGCGGCAGCGTAAACCGCGCGCGCCGCCGGCAACCGCATAACGACGTTTCATTCAAGAATGCGTTAATTACGCGCGGCCGACAGTTGAAAACGTGCGTGTCGGTTTTATACGTGTGACGTGCGACGAGCGATAATATAGCCACTCGTTTTACGGGAAAGTGAAACAACGTGCCGAGCCGGAGGTTAACGGCGAGATTCGAAGATGCTTAAGTTCATCAGGGGGAAGGGCCAGCAGCCCACGGCCGAGCGAGTGAAGCTACAGAAGGATCTCTTCGCTTTCAGAAAGGTAAAAAAAGAGAGAGAGAGAGAGAGAGAGAGAGAGAGAGAGAGAGAGAGAGAGAGAGAGAGAGGTAGTGAGAAGAGAAGGAGACATTTGCACTCGGCGAAAAGGTTTTCGCCCACACCCGGTGCGAATGGGCGCGGGATGAATACCGATGGCGATGTTGCCGGATTAGTTTGATGAAAAAGATTTCGACTTGGTCATTCAAGACAGATTTTGAATGAATCATTCTTAAGATCATTCGTAAGATTTTTAAATAATTTTTACAAAAAAGACGTTATTCAAAAAAAAAATCCTGTTTCCCGACGACCAAAAAAAGGATTGCGATAAGAACACGTGTATAAAATATCATCGTATAATATATATATATATATATATATATATATATATCCATTTTCTCGATTTTTCTCTTGAAATCTATTACTCTTTGAAATGAGGTATGAAATCTTTCTTGCTCTTTCATATTTTTAGTAACAATGAATTTAAAGTTGCGCGCGCGCGCGGCTTTGTAGGGGTATATAGTATATTATATAAGGTTATAAGTCATAGTATAAACTATTTACTTTATAAGTCATAGTATATTCATCGCATCGCGCTGAGGAAATTTTTTTTTCCTCCATCAAATAAAAAAATTAAAATCTATAAATCAGAAATAGATGATTTTTAAATGATTTTTTAAATGAAATATTGTCTTTTTCAAATGACACAGAGACTCATATGATTCCTAATTTTACAATATTTCATGTAAACAAGAAAGCAAAGTTGTAAAAAAGAAAACAAACATTAAAACGTAGGCATTTGTATCAGTGTTGTTTCCCCAATGCAAAAAAGAGAACAGAGAATAAGATCACTCTTTTTATTTCGATTATTATTAATTATAAAGTCCATGATGCGCGAAAATTTTACATTTCTGGCAACGAGAAGCTGGCAGAAGCAGCGATGAGTCTCCGCGCGCAGACAGGTTTGAGCGATTCGTTTCGCCGGGAATATCAGGTTACCGTCTGTACCAATGGTATCTTTTCATCGTTTGTCTATATTCTCTCATCTCTCTCTCTCTCTCTCTCTCTCTCTCTCTGCACGTTACCTGTTTTACACACATTTTTGCGAGATTTATTTGTTCCTACGCAACAGTTTTGACAACGTGCTAAGTCGCGAGAAAGATGCACTTACTCATACTTACTTTCCGCGATTGATTTATAACTCTAGTAAGGCTTTACTTGGAACATTTTTGTAAATCTTTTTTAACACGAATTTACGAGTCCGTTATTATTACACAGATTATCGTAACGGTTTGTTATCGATGATTACAACTTTATTATAACTGATCGAGAATCATATACATATGTATGAAATGTGCGCTACATATATGTGCCAGAAAAGTCTCTCTCTCTCTCTCTCTCTCATAGCCTTAAGAAATTTAGAGTTCTTTCTCAATAAGAATATAAACGACCAAATTTATCATGATGTCATGATCATGATTTATCAAAATCTAGATTTGTCATTATTTATCGCATATATTCGATATTTTAGTAATAAATTTCTAATAAAATTTTTTGGAAACAAAATATATTTTAAAAAACGAAATATAAATAATATATTATTATTCCTTTATGTCTTCGAAGCTTTATTTATTTTGCCGTATTTTATTTATTTTGCCGTATTTTATTTATTTTGCCGTATTTTATTTATTTTGCCGTATTTTATTTATTTTATCGTATTTTATTTATTTTACTTTATTTTACCGTATTTTCAATTGACTGATATTTCCAAACATTGATATTAACAAAAATTGATTTTAGAGTCGAGTATATATATATAACGCTATATACAAGTCGATTTTCCATTAATTCTGTAATATTCTGTATTATCGTACCGTATAATGGATTTATTTCGTGTTATTATTACATTACTGTTTAAAAAAAATCGTTGTCGCAGCAACAGATTGCGGACCTAATCGAAATCTAGTATTAATCAAATGTACACACATTTATTTCTATAACATATGATACATACATATAGTATCAACAATATTTTAGTTTATATTTTTTTTGTTGGATAAAATATACTTTCGTATGTAAAATATCTTTCGTCTCGCGAAGTAAAATATTTATTTAATAAATTATTAATATGTTACATTATTAATTTGCGCGCGCGTGTATGCTGCGCAGAATAATTCTACTTCGCAGTGCATGAATTTATCTATACATCTCATTTTGTACTTTAATAAACATGCATCCCGTTATCTGTGTGGGCTTGCCGAAAGTCGAAAGTAGAGGAAAACTGAGAATATATCTTGTGTCATTTTTTATGTCGTCGATTATCTTGTCGAGATAAATGAACGTTCGAATGACGAGCGAATTTTTGTGAAATGTCGATCGGCACGCAAGAATATTATATGGACGTATTTGCTGAAACCTTACTCGATAAAACGGTCAATCACGTGTAAAAGTATTTGCACTTAACAGACGTTGCACCGGTTCGTTAATTCGCGTTATTTATCCGCGAATGTCGCTTGATTTCGCTCGACCGTAGATATTTGTGCATCGATTATAAATGTTCAGTAATTAGGTTACTTTAAAAACTGTCTATATTATCTGATAGTATCAGAATATGTTTGCTTACTTACGAAATGCCATGAGTTTCATACAGCGAGAAAGGAATGCCATTTGAAAAGTGTATCGAAAAAAGCTGTCAAAATTAATTGAAAATTTAGACAAATTAATTCCTTAAATATTACAATTATTATTGTTACAATAAAATAATTTCGTCATACACTTTTTTCTTAGCTTAAAAATTAAGAAAGTTAAGATAACTATAGAAAAATGAAGAAAGTAATAGTCACTATTTATAGAGCTGTATGCACAAAAAGTTTTGTTGCAAAAACAAAGCATATTCGAAATTTGACTGATTTTATAACAGAATTTCAGATAATGAGTTTTACTTTAGTACTGTATACTTTTTATGTATATTTCGATGGTTAATAGTTGAGTGTTTCATAATCACTTTTCTTCTCTATAATTACAATCCTTCTGTCGAGAGATGTGGTCGCGTCTTAGACCATTAAATTTCCACTGACAAGGTCGACTTCATATTAGAAACTGTTAAAAGATCTTTCTTTGTTAGCAGAATAATGTATCTAATTGTAAGACAGCTCGTTTTATGTTTGCATATTATATAAATTAAAAGCAAATAGTATATTTTACTTCTGAAAATAAAATTGACACAATTACCTAGAAATAATATAGAAACATAACATAGAAACAATTCCATCATAGAAACAGCTCCAAGAATCAGTTTTTAAATGTAGTTTTTTTTTTGGGGGGCGGGGGAAACATTAGAAATAATCTCTTATGCCATTACAGCAAAGATAATTATTGAATGACAATTTCTAAATACTTTTTGGAATACGAGAATTTTAGTCAAATCAAGCTAAAGTTTTAAATCACAAAAGTCTTAGAAATCATATAGCTGTCATATGTTGCATCAATCTTTAAATCGAAATCTGTTACCGAGAAATCGTTAGCATCGTTATTAAAATTATTTTAATGAGAAAAAAAATTTCAGCAACACGATTAATAAAATTTGACTCGGCTCGGACGGAATTTGTTTCCACTTGCACCATATATCCCGCGGATAAGATATTTTAGAAACGACAAAAGAATGGCCATTAGTCGACGTTAGGTAACGATGAAACAGATAGCATTCGGCTGACAAATAATGGCTCAAGTGTTGTGCAATCATGGTCTCTGCTGAACGTGGCATTTTTTTGCTATACTCTATTAGACGTACAATCGAATATTTAGCAAGACAAGCGTCATTTTATTACGTATACGAAAACTCGTGATAGATAAATCGTGTGCCGATGTGCCTGTGCAATCTGCAGGAAACGTCGAATCTTCTTATCAGTCGCACAAGCGACTGAGAACGGCTTTTCGAGCGAATTACACGAAATCAACAAGTCAATATAGCACCTTCAATAGAGAGGGAGAAAAGCGTTATAACTATATAAAATTATCATTATCCAGTTAGAAGTCTCGATCACGCATAGTGCTTAAAAGTTTATTAATGTACAAAAAAATAAACATTTAACTATATCAATAAATACATTAGACGATTATATTGTTTATTAATAATAAAAACTAGAAATAATGCAATTATTTTCCAAACTATGGTCCACAATATATAATTTGTCGATATTGACGAGAGATAAATTAACTAAGCTTTTTTAGTAATGCGAATTTGATAAAAGATTAAATTATTTATAAACGAAATTTTTAGAAAATAAAATTGTTTTACCTCAGAATTAAATTATTGATGCTACTTATAAAGTACATATAGCACTTTTAACGCATTGTGAAATGAATGGAAAAAGAAAGTGCATCGATACCTTTACTATAGTAATCTCAACGTACATTACTTCAACACATCTCTGCCTGACGTGGTGACGCCGCAGTGTATTATCGCGAAACCCTATAGCGATTTAATTCCCCGTGGATTCTCGAAGAACTTCCACGAAGTACGTGAAGAGAAAATGTGCGAGTAGAAATTCAGGTCGTAGTGATGACGATAACCACAATTTGGCATTCACCAAATTGTTATTTTTATATTTTTTCGTAGTATAATCGTGAAAAATAGATATTTTACATTTTACCATGATAATATACCACTTTTTAGAAAATTTTTTCTATTGATTTCCTTATATTTCGCATTATCGTGTCTTTAAACTTTTGCGCCAAATTTTGATTTATTTGGAGTATTGATTACAATTTATTATATTTGTTTTTTTTTTGTAAATTAATGAAGATAATCAGATATTTTAGAGGGCCTTCTTTATTTCTATTAATAAAATACCATTTTTTACTTTCTTAGTTTCAATAATTATTTATCTTTATTAAATCCTTATTTATAATTGTAGAAACTTTTTAATTTAAAGATTAAACACATACAGTGATATATTATTGTTTAATTTTATCGCTGCAATGATAAATGAAACAGTTCAGAAGTATTATTAATCGATCATGTATTAATCAGTTAAACAAATTAATGTGACACAATGCTTGGAGTATTCAACATATCTTACGTGGAATTTCTCGATAGCTTGATGCTTAACAAGAATTTTCAATATATCGCACAGAAAGCAGATAAACGAGGATTACATCGGTGCATTACGTGCAAACAAAATATGATAAGACCCTTGGACCTTTTTTTTTGTGTGTTTGCTTGGGTGCGCGTTTATAACTGTATCGCGTTGAATCGAATTTTGTTTACTTCTCATATAAGTTTGCCGATGTGTGTAAAAATAGCTTATTTATTCGATTTAAAATAAATATTTTTAAAATATAACTCGAGATTTTTTCAAATAGCACGAAATATAAAAGAATTAGGATAATTTTTTTTGGTTGTTGAAGTTTGAAGTGCATTCTTGCACCTTTTCAACGATGGAAATTTGACGGTTCAATGGTCCCGCAAAACAAATACAGTTCAATAATCTTGATATTTGTTTGAACGATTTGTTCTTGGTATGCAGATGACTAGAATAGCTCGGAAAATAGCGATGCAAATAGTGTCCATTCATTGGTTTACGCTCATGCTATTTGAGGAGAGAAAAAGAGGAGAGAAACTGGCGTAGAAGGTGCAGGTAAAAAGAAGAGATCTCATACCTAGCGGACGAGAAGTATTCGCCAACAGTATTTGCGTGTTGCGAACGTAGTGATCGAGAATCGTCTCCTCGTTCTACACACTGAAATTCGTAAACAACTTGTCAATACTCGCGACCGGTACAAAGTCGTTCCTACATCTCCACTTTGAAATGCGAGAGAGACTTTTTAACTTTTATATCAAAAAATGCCGAAGAAATATTTAAAAATACATTTACAGTTACAAAAATTAAATTTGAGTTGACTTTCAGCAGTTCTTAAAAAGAGGATAGTTAAACTGTCGCAGAATTCTTTGATTATAATTACTTTTAAATATTTTATGGAATAAATTATAAAAACATTTAATATAGTTTTTTCTCAAGAAGCTTTCCTAATATATTCTTTTTCAATGATGGCGAGTTTTATTGTGGATTTAGCTTGAAAGAGACACGCGCCTCTTTGTTATACAGACGAGCAACTAGCAGCGTCTCGTCTTAACTCTCGTTAAGACGTATCTCTCGTAAGAATTGTGCCTATAGCACAACTTGCAGGTAGTGACACCTTTTCTCATGGAAATGGTTCTCGAGTCAAGGTCTCCGAGACCACCGGTTTTTCTAATCGCAGTGAAAGCAGTCTATATAGATATCGAGAACAGAATCTTCAACGAAATCGAGAACAAAATTTTCAATGAAATGTTCATTTTTGAAAACTGAATGTTTGCCGAGAATTTATCTTCGGTCAGGCAGAAAATCTATCGTTTATGTACATTTTTCATATGTTTACGGAGCGGATTATAAAGGTTGTGACGTGGTTTATTGAATAAATTTGGCTGACGACGGTGACGATTTTTTCCAGCGATCTCGCTTGAATAAAATCCTGTTATATCAAAAATCTGAATAACATTTTTTTTCTATGGACAGTTCGTACATTTAAATAAATTAGCATTATGCTTTGTTTGCGAAACTTTTTTTTCCTGATTTTGAGCATTTATAAAAAATTAAAATTATATGAAAAATTTCGAGTAAAATAGATTGCAAAGAGCAGACAATGTTCATCTTCTTTCCCTGTATGTGTGACCTTAACTTTAATAGTTTTATTTTTATTAATAAGTACTTTTTTATATAATATTTTATTTTTAATTACAGTGGATTTCTCTCTTAAAAGAGAATATTGAATAGAAAGTATTATCTGTTACAACTTTTTTAAACATTTAATATTAAGTATTCTAATGTTAAATCTAAATATATCTAAATGTGAATAAATTAATCTTTCTTAAATGGATGAAATATTAATAAATACACAAGTTTTTTTGAATTACAAGATTCTGAAAAAATAAAGTTTGTATATATTTAAGTGAATAATAAAGTTTATTAATTGCATTCTCGAAATCAATTCACGGAAAGTGCGTGATCTTATCTTGCGTGATTGAACTGTCTTCATTTATGGCTATTGATTAGGTATGCTATAATATTCCGAGCAGCAAGTTTTTCTTTTTCATTTATGGGAAATTCTCTGCGTCAGTGTAGTATAGCTTTTTTACTGTATATTGATACTAATTAATGATTCCAAATAAAATGTGTTTCAAATAGTTAAGAATTGAAAAAAAAAGTTTAAAATTTCAAAAAAAAAATTCCCGAGAAGAATCTTAAATCATTAAGTTTTAAAATAGCGAGAAGTCCTGATACACTTTGTGTATCTCTATAGATTTAGGCTTCGGCGAAAACATATTAAGAATTTACGGCTTCAAGACGTTTGTATACCCTACGAGAATCGGAAGATATAATTGGCCGTGGGAAGGGACGGAAATAAATGAATCCATGTGAGTTTGCGGGCATCGCGTAACAACAATATTTTATCGGCATCGTTCGAGCGGAGCTTTATTAACTGCTGGTTGCTTTTTGAAGGCACGTTTACCACATTATATGCTGACGTACGCACACGATAAGCCATACTGGATTAACGGGCACTGTCAAAATCTGACTCATCGCGAGAGAATCATGCTAACTAATTCCGCCACAAACTTTCGCTTAAATCAATTCCAGTACCGTTACACTAGTCGTTTCACGATCCTGAATGCCGTTTGTAATTACGTCCTGAGGGGATTAAATAGTAAAAAGTAGATAGAGATACTTAAATTATTCGTGAAATTTTGGAAGAAACGGAAAATTCCGAAGAATGCGTGATAATACAATAATGAGCGTTAATTGGAAAATTGAATCGAATATGGAGATGACTTTAAATCAATGCTCACGTGAGTAAAGTGGCTATTTATTTCTTAAATTTGGTGAAGTACATTTGGTAGAGCACACATTGTACAGAAAAAATAAGTAATTGTAACACTGGGATACTTTTCAATTGATATTCATTTTCTAATGCTTTCATAATATATATGTTCATTCAATAATTTATTGAATGTGTACTTATGATTTTTATTATTTTCATAATGATTATTACATGTGTTTAGAGTATTGAGAAATACTCTATCGCACTGTTATATTTAAGAATCAACGAGAAACTTTTTTAATTGAGCCTAAAGTATGAAAGTATCACGTTATAAAAATTGTCGAAAATGACGAAATTGTTCTGATCTCAATTGGTGTGAGAAATATAATAATCATCAATGCAAAAAACAAATTAAAACAAACCAGAAATTTACGATATTAATAAAAATTAATTGAAATCAACTATCGCTGATATGCTCTTATTTGTTGCAGACGGTGCAGCATGGTTTTCCGAACAAACCAACCGCTCTCGCTTGGGATCCGAGTCTGCGGGTGATGATCATCGGCACGGCATCCGGCGCCATCAAGGTGTATCCTTTTGCTTTTCTTGCTCCTTGCCTCCGTGTCTATCCTCGCTTTCTTTTCGTTTCATATTTATAATCTGATCTGGAAGGCAACCATACTTAGAGCTCGATGATGTCTATATTAAAATCTATAAATCCTTCATTTAAAAAAAGAATTATGAGAGGTTTCAATTATTAAATAATATGTGCATCTGCATATGTATCGTATCGATATAACAAATTATCGTGATGTCAAGAATCATTTGGCTTATTTTTTATGACTTTTTATTGCCGCAGTAGGAAAATCCGTTTCGTAATGCCGTGAGAGCGATTGCTTAACAAAGGCTCCATAAATCAGTTGTGATTTATTTTACAAACTCGCACTTCGGCTAGAAGATGGCATTGTTTAAAAAATATTTAATCATGCTTTTAGAATATATGGATACGTAGTGTTTGTATATAGCAATTATGCAAACAAAACAATGGGTTAGATTACTGTCGCATTGAACTATTCAGCTAAGAATAAATTGCATTTGCATAATGCAGGATTCAGTCGAAATATCGATTGTTTGTGAAAGTACCTATATAGTGCAACATTTGATTGAAATGTTTGACTGCGAAGAACTGCTGACGCTCTGACCAGTTTTATTACATGCTTATTTCAGGACACGATATTTCATAATTGTTTTACATTAAGAAAATCGTCACTCGTACAATTGATGAAAGATTGAAGCTTCGGTTGACAAAATCGTTAAGAAAAAGGTCAGCGCGAATTCTGTTTTGTAATACTTCGGTGCTCTCGTTTTCCGACCTTGTACGTCGCTATTTACCTAATCCATACACGTGTATATAGGGATTATCGATCCAACAAAAAGCCCATTTACAATATTAACCGGAAATTGCATTAAGCCACACCGTAGTTCAAATTTATCGCCAATGTAAATTTGCATCTTTCCAATATAATATAAATGTGAATATGAATGAGTAAATAATGGAAAGAACCAAACGTAAATATGGATATTGTCGTTTGTCTGAATTAAATCCACCGTGCTGAATAACAAATTTAATCTTTTTTTTTTTTTTGGTTATATAAAGAGGGAACTATCTGATTTTCGTAAATAATCACGCGCTAAATTTAGACAGTGCCTCATTTTTATCGATTGTGTACCGTTTTTTCTTTTTCTTTTTTTCTTTTTTTTATTAAGTTAGGAAATTCTATATTTTAACAAAATTTAAGGGAATATATGTTTATTTATATATTATGTGTGAATAATTTGCGAGCTTTTTTTCTTTTGTAATAATCTTTCTTTCGATAATATATACTGTACGGTATAAATTTATTGTTTTAGAAAAATGATTTTCTGAATATTTGTATGTATGTTGATGTGGCACTATCGAAAGTATAAACTGTAATTTAGTAGAAAGCGTAAAAAGAACTATCTGAAGAATATGCGATTTGAGAATTATTTTATCGGTTCACAGAAATTTGCACGCTTTTTCCTGCTTTTGTGGTTGCTATTAAACGGAATGTTAGATGTATCGAAATATAATCAACACGTCAGCGAGTCGGCAATTTAATGTCTGTTTAATATTGTGCGCGCACAGTTGGCAGATGCTTCCAAGGACTACGTAATCGCCAGATAATCGTTATTATTTCGCAATAGATATATGTATGCACGATTATCTCTCTGCACGGCACACCTTCGCGTCGAGAAAACCTTCGGATACGCACAACTACGATACGCGATATCGCGTTTTAATCCGACATACAAGCATACGCGCTATATTTGAACCTAATCGCGAACCTCTTAAGCTTTTTTCCGTAGCTTGAAGCAACTTGAACGACGATACTTTATCTACTTTCCGTTTTTAGACACGACGATTTTCTATCGAATCAGCAGCCTACAAACATATGGCTATATAATGGACTAAAATGGATTTAAAAAAAAAAACTGGCACGAAATTGTTATAGTTCGAAAAAAGCGTTTTAGTTGAAATAAAAGCTGGCAAGTCTTATTTGTAAGTTATACCAGTTTTCGCGGCCGCAGAAAATATTGATCGAAAGTAAAAAGTAGGTGACGTCTTGGTGCTAAATAAAATGCTGCGCAATGTTAGAATGTTAAATTCAGCAACGCAAATTTTCTTATTTGATTAACAAATATTTTAAGAAAATTAGAATTAGAAAAATAATTTGATATTAAAATTTTATTGAATCGTATAAATTTATTGTCGTAATTTAAATCGTGTATTTTTTAATTTTAATATGAATATAGGAAAAACTATATGAAATTATACGAAAAACTATACGAAATTATGGTATTATGCAAAAAATTAGTTAACTCGCTAACATGCTTGTATATTGAAGGATTTGATACAAAAAAATAGACTAATCATTCTTGTTTAAAAACGATAGAGAAAATTTTCTCTGAATTTTAAAATGTATGCTCTCTTTATTTATTTTCTTTAAAAACAAATAAAATTGTTATCGGATTGAACTCTTCAAGAAAATAGATCTTAAAGATAGAGAAACGACATTCAAGTACATTTTCTTTCAAAGTCATTTAAAATATAGTTTGCGATTACGTAAATATGCATTATCATTGTCAGCTTGATGACATAATAATTTTGTCCCATTCGTCGCGAAATATGCTGCAGAATTCGCAAAGTATGCACTTGCATATACATATATTCAGCAACTATTTCTTCGAATGTAGTTCTTACTTACTGTGTCAGCATATTAAATCGATCATTCTTAAATTCGGAGTCAAAGTTTCATCTCACACGTGTGTCACTTTCCTATGTCAGCATTTTACATGTTTATACAGTATTATATAACCTTTTTTTAAATTCCTTGACTCGACTATCAGTTTTGGAAGGCCAGGCGTAGAATTTTACGGACAACATACCGTCGAAAGCGGTGAGAATGCCGTCACGAAGATCGTTCCACTGCCCGAAGAGGTAAGATAATTGATGTGTTAATTATACATATATGATTGCATTATTATCCCAAACTCTTGTACTCGTAATAAAAGTTTATTCTGTAATTAGCTACGTGTGCACGATGTTTTTTTTGTCACAAGTTTTATAAGAAACATAATTATGGAATATATCCGAAATGATGAGTATTTTGGACGTTTTTGGTTTTATCTGGAAAGTATTTTCTGAAAAGTGCAGTTTGATGTACAAAATTTAAACCATTACTTATATCTCACATTTAAGATACATTATATATTGATTATATCTATTGATTGAATATCTTTCTAAAAAAATCTTAATTTAAGCTAATTTTTGAAATTTTTATATCGCTATAAATGTCATTATATAATTTTTGTTTTTACATTTATTTAAAATATTTAATATATTTTATATGCTCGTGTGTGTGTCTATTTTATATGCTCCAATTTACGTAGAAAACTATCAAGGTGCTAATTTACGATAAATTCTATAATATTATACACATCACACCGATAGTATAATGCGACACCATGTTTCGCTTATATAGCAACCGCGGCTGATTGCATAATCCTGACACCGTACAATGTGCCTGTGCACGCATGTACGGATAAGTAATACACGGGTGCAACGACATTAGGACGATGCATCACAATTAATGCTGCGGTGTAAAATGTATGGGAGCGATATATGAGAGAAAAAACTTTCTTTGTGTATATATATGCATCCCCGAATATCCAATTATTCTTCTATCAATGTACAAATGTTTACCTATGAACTTGTAAATGACGTAACGACAAATATTGGACAGATGTTACTAAACATGCACTGGAGTGGATTTTTGTATAATTAGATATAAAAATTTCTGATGATAACAATCTTATGTGATTTAATATTTAGAGCAAAATAGATTTTTAAGTAGAGAATTCATATGTTTAATTGTATTGTAATTATAATTTAAGTGTTGTTACAAATATATGTTTATATATATATTTTTTTTAGAGACTGTAGGTTAATAATAATAATCAGTAATAAAATTATTTTAATATATTTTTAATGAAAAATGTTTTACTGAATTTGTTATAAAAATTGATTACTACACAAAGCATAAATATTGAAAACAATTATTTTAAAATTTTTATGGATCCACAAGTTCTCAAAATTTGTCTAAAGTTGATAATTTATTGGAAACGTATATTTTTCATAATATTATATATTTAAACCAGGTGTGGCCTGTTGAATCGCGTCCATATGATTGCACAACGATATAAGCACGATCGTCCGTTATCACGATAAGCAGTTTCAAGCAAATCTTGAAACCGATAAGATAGGAGTCTATCCTATGATAAAGATCTCTAACATTAGCTTTCATTAAATTTTAGACTTATCCTAATTGCAGATTTTTTAAATTAAAATTTTGCATATAATTGTCTTTACGTAGAATAATTTTTCTCAAGAACTTTTAAACAGAAAAGACAGATAATGCTCAAAAAATGAGAAATAATCTCATCCAAGAAAATGTACTTGTTTCAGAAAAATCTGTTAGATTACAATATTGCAACACCAAAAAAAGTACATAACACTCAATACAGTCCTCGATAAGCGCAATTGACATGTAGAATAATATTTATTGTCGAAAACTGAAAAATAATATTTTTTATTCATTAAAATTTAATTATGCATAGCTTTATAAATTAAAGTCTCCCTTTTTCATAGATTCATTAATTAATTTTTTAATTTGATATTGAATTTGCTTGCCTTTAAGAAGCAAAATTTAAATCTGTCACATAATGATTCAAATATTTTAAATACAGATATTAATATCAAACATAAGAAGTTAAGAAATTGCGCAAGCAGTCATTATTATTACTTCATGTAATAATAATGATAGGAGAAAACAGCTTTTAATGTTTACTACATGCAATAATAATGATAGGAGCAGCAATCGTTAATGTTTACTACGAGGCATGCTATTACTTCCATTATATCAGACATACGCGTTGACTTTTTAAAACCGAATAATATTTTATGATTGATTTGTGATGTGCCATATATTACAGGGTCGCCTCGTGTCCTTGTGCGATGACAATTCGTTACATTTATGGGAAATCAATGAATGTTCCATAGTGGAAACGAAATCATTGGAGGGTAATATGAAGAAGATCTCCGCGATATGCCTCGAATCTAGCGGAAAACATCTTTTGTTGGGAACAGAGGCGGGCAACATCTATTTGCTAAACTATGAGACTTTTGTCATGTCGGACAATATTATCTATCAAGAAGTCGTGATGCAAAAGTAAGTGATTAGATTAGAAGTTATCTATCATTTTCTCATTTGTCCTAAATTTTTATTATTTTCTATATTTCGAGCTAAGCATGTCAACAAGATCGTGCAGAAAATTTTGTTTGTCGTCATAAAAAATTTCATTGTCGCAATTCTATACAGTATACAGCATGAAAATGATCAAAATGGCCTCAAAACTCCGAAAGAAACTAAAATATTAATAAAAGAGAAAATATACTACAATTATTTTAATAGATTAGTGTATGTGTGTGTGTGTATGTATACACATATTCTTCGATTTATAAATTATCTGAGACAAAAAAGAGTTACTTTGTATAAAAATCATTAAACTATCCTTATCGCATAGCGTTCCGGAGGACTACAAGAAAAATCCAGGAGCAGTTGAAGCTATAGCCGAGCAGCCAGGACATCCGGACAATATTCTAATTGGTTACAATCGAGGTTTGATGGTGCTGTGGAACAAAGCCACTCCAGGAGCCCAACAGGTGTGTTGTTATATGTCTTTACGTATACACGATTACACATTGGCAAATGCAACATTCGCACGCTTACATGCTTTCCTCACATCAACACACTGGGTCAATGTTTAATCCTGCTAGCCCGTTCGTTTCCGATGTACATTTGATTCGAGTTTAAATGGATCTTTATATTAATGGGATTATCTCTATTTTAATGTGATCTTACTTGGATATAAATTTGTGTGTTTTTTTTCATATTTTATAAATACATATTTTAAAGTGGAAAATTAACGGATTTATAAAATTTAAAAGTATTATAAGAAAAATGTAAAGATTATTAGACTACAATTATAAATCTTGTGCATTTTTTTAAAACTTTACATTTTTAATGTATACCCTTTTTTTGAATATGTTTTATACAAGAAAGATCTCATTGCCTTAGAAAAACTTTTTATTCTTCTAATTAGAAAAATAAAAAGTAGGAATATTGAGTTTTAATCTAATAACTCTTTCATCTTACCAAAACCACAAAGTTTTTTATTGCGTTTTAAAAGACGAAAATTGGTTAACGTGGAATCGAATGGGGAACAGCAGAGTTAAAAACGGATTGTGACATGGTATCGCTCGTTCTGATTGTCGTTTGTGTCTTTGGTGGTCTTTGGTGGAACGCGCAGCTGATGGGTTTGTTTTCGCGTGCGCAGACATTCGTCTCCACGCAACAGCTGGAATCGGTCCACTGGATCTCCGAGAATCGCTTTGTCTCGTCGCACAACGACGGTTCGTACGCGTTTTGGAGCCCGGGTAGCGACGCCGTGCCGGAGCCTACGACACTTTACGGCCCGTTCCCGTGCAAGGCCGTCACTAAGATCCTCGTATATCCTACCACTGAGTAAGTCACTTAGCTAATCGCTAAATGATACATCTCTCTCATCTCTTCATACGAACTTGACTGAGTTTTGCGCTTTTCCGTAGACACGGCGAGCTCGTCCTATTCTCCGGTGGTATGCAACGTGCCAGTTACGGAGACCGGCATACAATCACTGTCATGACCAAGGATAAACACTTAGTTTTTGATTTCACATCTAAAATCATCGACTTTTTTACCGTTTTCCCCGAGGAAGAAGAAGAAGGAAATAATGAAAACCCTGTAAATCCGGAAGCGCTCATAGTGCTAGCCGAGGAAGAAGTGGTAGCTATCGATTTGACCAATCCCGAATGGAAGATGATGCCTCTGCCTTATTTAGTATCTCTCCATGCGAGTGCGGTGAGTATCCTTAACTAAAAGAGAAACAACAGAAAGAAATAATAGAAGAGAAAAACAAAATCATGCTATAATAGATATGAAGGTACGAACAACTCTTGTATATTGTAGGTGACCTGTTCTCAACACGTGCCCAATGTACCTGAGGAACTTTGGGAGGCAATAGTAGCTGCAGGTAAAGCACAAACGGAGCATCTTTATTCGGACAAGACGTGGCCCATCAACGGCGGAAATTTCTCCCCCGGTCCGATAAATCTTAATAAGCCTAAGGGCAGAGAACTATTGCTTACCGGGCACGAGGACGGTACTGTGAGATTTTGGAACGCGTCCGACGTTTCTCTGACTCCACTGTACAAATACAACTCGTCGATTCTGTTCACCGGCGAGCACTTGGACGTTCTCGAACAGCCGCCGGAGGACGACGAGGACGAGTGGCCGCCGTTCAAGAAGGTGGGAATCTTCGATCCGTACTCTGACGATCCGCGACTCGCCGTGAAGAAGGTTCTTCTTTGTCCATTATCATCGACGCTGGTGGTTGCCGGCACGGCCGGTCACGTTATCACCGCCACCGTCTCCTCGGAAGCGGTCAACAAAGAGATAAAAGCCGTTACAATGAACATCGTCAACGATCGCGACGGATTCGTGTGGAAAGGTCACGATCATCTGCCGCCGAGAACGACGAGTATATCGTTCGCGGTCGGATTTCAACCACAGAGTCTTCTTCAATTGTATCCACCGGCCGCCGTCACGGCATTGGCGTTGCACAGCGAATGGGGTCTGCTTGCCACCGGCACAGCGCACGGACTCGCGGTCTTCGATTATACTAGAGCGAAGGCCGTTAGTGTCAAATGCACGCTCAATCCAAACGGTAAATATTAAGATAATAACGTAAAATATTAAGATAATACGAAGTTGTACTTCTGCCTTTCCTTGCTTTTTTTTTGGTATATCAATACTGGGAATAAATATTGCTATCTTAATATTTTACAGATCTCTCCGGTGCAGGTGATACTCCTATCTCCCGGCGAAAGTCGTTTAAAAAATCTCTTAGGGAATCTTTCAGAAGATTGAGAAAAGGACGTTCGCAACGTCGGGCGAACGCTAATAGTCCTACACGAAATACTGCGCCGGAAAAGAAGAAAGAAAGGTAAGATTAATCATTAACTCAGAATGCGCAAAAAGGCAAATATGTAAATATTAAAATTTACTTACAGTGTTGCTTCTTCACCGAGCGGGGATTTATCACCGGCGGTGGAATTAAAACCAGTAGAGAGACAAGTGGAAGCGAGACCCGTTGACGACGCTCTAGGCTCTATGGTTCGATGCCTGTACTTTGCCAGAAGTTACATTATTAGCTGTTGGTATCTTTTTTAAATATAAAGTCAACAATAATGATACAAAAATAACTCGATGCATTTGTTTCGCACAGTACAAAATACAACACCTACACTTTGGGCGGGCACCAATAATGGCACAGTTTACGTCTTCACGTTGGCTATACCAGCCGGTGTGAGAAGAACGGAAGAGGACGTCAACTGTACACTGGGTAAGGAGATACAATTGAAGCATCGTGCGCCCGTAATCGCGATCACGATCCTTGACGGATCCAGCGTGCCGTTACCGGAATCCTACGAGGCCGAGAAGGGCGTGATGCCTGGGCCCGATATGACTTCCCCACACAGAGTTGTAATCGCCAGCGAGGAACAGTTCAAGATCTTCAATCTTCCGTCCCTGAAGCCGTACTGCAAATACAAGTTGACCGCACACGAAGGATCTAGAGTGCGAAAGACAGGTTTCGCCAAGTTCTCGTGTCCTGTCCAGCCAGCGGGAATTCATGAAGAAACTTGCTTACTCTGCTTGACGAATCTTGGCGATTGTCTGGTGCTTAGTATACCGGAACTGAGGAGACAATTAAACGCCGCTGCGATCAAGAGAGAGGACATTAAGTGAGTGGCTTTTATTTTTAGTATATTTTAACTGACAAATATGGCTTGCAAATAACGTGTATTTTTTTTGTCTTTCAGCGGTATTTCCTCCTTAATATTTACAAAAGCCGGAGAAGCGTTGTATCTTCATTCGAGTTCGGAGCTCCAACGAATTTCCCTGTCAGCCGGGAAAATAACGAAAGCAGATTGCGTGCTCAATTTACCACCGCGCGCTAGGTCGTCGACAGAAAGGCCAGAAAACGTTAATGAAGTCGCGCAGGAGCAAGGCGTCGTCGAGGGCGCGCCTGAAATCGAAGGAGAGACGCAAGAGAGTCAACCACCGACGGTAGCGAATCGAGTTATCACGGAAAATGGCATAGTGGGTGCCAGTGAGTATGCTGATCTATACGAATCTTTATATATTCTTTATAAATAGTCAAAAAAGACAAATTATATACAATATTTTTTATACACACCGCAATAGAATACATCTCACCGGCTTTTGTGTAAACGCGATTGCTAAGATGTTTAACCCCCTGCTTGGCACACTTTGTATAACCAGCCGCATATATATTTGTGCGTTTGTCCATGTTTTGAGCCTAATCATAACTGAACCATTGATCGAATTTGCTATTTGTGTTAATTAATGAGACATTAGGGAATGTCGTTATTCGTAATAGTGCCATTTAGTGTCGATGTGAACGCATGTCTTTTAGCTGGGGAAGAAGAATCTCCGAAGGAACCGTCACTGCGACCAGCTACGAGTAGTATAGATGTAAATGGAGAAGACGATCGTCAGGATTTAAGTTCTATTGGAGACATTACAATCGACAGTGTTAAAGATCATTTACTGTAAGTTCAGTTGATATTTTCCGACATTTTATTTATCATTTGCTTATATGTGTGCAGTAAAATATTTTTTTCTAATTTTGATAGACTGCAATTTTTTAGTTATATCACTTTATACATATATATATATATATTAATTTGTACATGTAAACATATTGCATAGCTCGATAATTTCTTTCACCACTGTATTAATTAATGCGTGTTTGATGTACTTGCCATTTTTGGCAGTAACAGTTCACTTTTCAGAAACGCAACGTCTTCCGAAGATCTGCACAATCGTTTGGCAGGGCTTAAGATGGAGGTCACTTCACGAACTTCCGAGGTATCTACGCAGAATCAATCATTAGTGGTGAAAACTACCACTGTGGTTACTCAAACTACAAATAGCACGACTGCTAATGGTGAAGTCGAGATGAATCAAGCTAATGAATCGCAACACGTAAACAGTAAGTGTAAGAAATTAAAATCGATATAAATATTATCATATCTTGATCATCTGATTATTAGATTGTATCGACGATTCGTAAAAAAGATTTTTAGTACACTTGTGTAATAGCTTGTAATAAGTGGTTTTTTTGCACGATTAATCGAGTATTTACTAAGTCGTCATACACAAATTTTACTGATTTTCCAGATTCGCTAATTCGACACGATTCGACAGATTACGAAAATTCACACATTACATTGTATAGTTAAGCTAATTAATCATATTGTCTTCGTCTTCCAACGCTTCGATAATTTTTGTTCTTCGTTCTTTCTACTTTTATGTTATTACGTTATATTATTTTTATTATTTTTATCATCGTTTTGTTTGTGGCATTTGTTTTATTGCGCAGGCACTACAGTAGAACGAGAAATACGCAGCGGTGTCGAGACAACAACAACACACGCTACCATCACTCTACCCCCGAACGTCGAGGTCAGCAAACGGCACTGAATATTACAATTAATTGGTGTCAGCCGTTGCCTCGATATTAATCTCTTGTTGATGCTTTAGCACCTAGTGTTGTGTACCATTAACAAATTGATCTCCCGCTACTAACTGCGCCAGCTTTTAATTCATTTGATTTTGTTCATTCGCTCCCCCGCTACTCTCTCTCTCTTTCTCTCTCTCTTCTTATGCGATATTCATTAACAAATTGACTAACAACACTAAAGTAGATATAAAGTTTATAATTATTATTAACTCTTATTGCTTTCTTATTATGTAAGAGATATATACATATGTCTCTATATATATATAAAGAGACAAATAAGTATTTAAATATTACAGATTAGTGCCGCGGATCTGGCCAACTTGGAAGTCACTACGACTACAGTGACCACTACTACAGAAAGATCCAAGGCGCCGTTAGCTAGGCCAGAGGAAGTTGGTTCGTAGGCCTGTTCCATATCCATTTCTCCACGCTGACCATGCATCGATTTCGCGCTCCGTTTACAGAGCCATCAGTAATTGGTTATTCTTATCTAACCAACGTGTATACAGCGGCGATAGATAGGATTTATATATCGTAGATTTTTTTAAAAAGTCTAGATTTCTACGCAGCATTTTTAGCGTTTAATCACGCGCGAATGACGAGTGGTTAAGTTTTAATATAAACTTTATGCATTTCTCATTGACATCCATCATTGCATTCTACTTAAAAGTATTCCAAATGAGTAACTTTTGGAATTGGCGAAGAATCAATGATTTTTAACGAAAATAGGCCTAGAAACTGTTTTATTTATCCTATGATGCAAGAGATAGCTAGAAATTCTCGCTATGTTTTCCTTTAGATAAGAAATTTTAAAATTTTAATTATTAATCAAGAGCTCGAGATAAGGAAGTTTTTTTATGGATAAAAGATACCGTATCAAAACATCAAATTTTACAAATAAACTTAGATTTTTATCATAAGAATTATTATATCGTTTTATACGACCGATTTGAATGTTCATTAATTTAGTGATAAATCTGATGCATGTGATCTACAATTATACTGATGCGTATAATCAGTATAATCATAGATCTTTGAAAAAAGATTATAATTTATAGAGAGATAGAGACGACAATGATGAAACATCACAAATTGTGAATTATTATGGCAGCCTTAAATTTACTCTTTATACGTTATTTTATATATTTCTAATTATTATATAAAATCACGCGCGACTTAAACTATCCACAGTATTTGAAATATTTCGGATGTCTTGTGGATTTTTCACGAGCAGAAGTATGTAACTTGTGGTGCGATATAAAGATGCTTCAAACAAGGAAAAAAAATATAGCTACTTAAGTAGAATTATATATTTGACGAACAATTAAGGAGATTTAGCATGGCAAAATGTAGGAATGTCTGTCGATGAGAACGCGTTAAAAATATATTTTTTATCGATGTTGCTTAATCGTTATGTTTCTCCTCTCTTCGTTTTACCGAGGAGTATGTAATCGAAGCTTCGAGGAAATTCTCGAATATTCGAGAACGCTTAACATACATACTATAATACTGATATAGTTACTTTACTGTTGCATTTATCCAGTCTTTTTTTTTCTTAGACAGAATAATCGCATGGATTAGTCTTTAGCAATGGATAATTGCTGCAAAGTGCGTTTCTGTCTTGTGTTACTTTATGAATTCTTACAAAGATGCTATATATATATATATATATATTGTATATATATATATATCGTTCTTACATTGATATATTTCATAGCTTGCCTCTGCAATGCAGGAAAGCACCGATTATACTGAATATTTTATAATTTTGATCTCAATAGAATTGTCATGAAAATAGTATAGATCACTCTATATCTGAAAATTGCATTTTCTCTTAATCATAATTTTACATCAAAATTATACAAAAAACGAATGCAAGCAAATAGGAAGTGCAACAGACTGACGGAGGTGTGTTGTAACCCTCCTTATCAACCGCATATTTGCATTAACTTAATTCTCCTTTTAAAACAATCGATAAAAATTTTAATCGATGAACATTTCAATTTTAAATATGTATTGACGATAATACCGATTATGCTTAATGCGATAAAGATAAGTTTTAATTTTTGTAGATAAGTTTTAATCTTCCTTTTAATTTCGTAATTATTCTTATTCACGATTGTTTATTTTGATTTTATTTTATTTTATACTCTAAAGCATAATGTATCTGTCATATCTCGCACATCCGTGCTTCAAAAGAAACAAAAAAAAAAGAATATGTTGAAGTGGATTTCAATCAATTAGAGCTTAGGAGTATCACTAATGATTCTTAATTTTATTGAATCAACGCCGAGTTTGCCGAGATATGTACACTTATAATATTGTAAATTGTTTTTTACTTTGATAAAGTAATGTATAGTGTACACACAAAATGAAATTGATGAAACACTGCCCCTGAAACTTTTTCCTATTCAATACTGTTAAATACTGATTGTAATATGTCTTATATATTGAATGCCTATTATGAGAAAAATATATAATTATTGCTGTATTTTCTATTTCAAATCGTGCTACATTGTTTATTCTCCTAGATTGCCTTCTAGACCGACTTTCCTTAACTTTTTACATGCTTTACGATCTATGATTTGCAACAGAATTTATCGTTATATCTTAAGAATATTATGGATAAATAAAATTCTGTTTTTTATACTGATTAAAATTTTTTCTCAATTAGGATACTAAAGTATCTGAATTTTATGAGCTTGAATGTAAATAAAAAGGAAACGTGTGTGTACATACATGACGAATAAACTATTAGTTTTATGATTACTGTGTGTATACAATACACATATCTAAGAAAAATATAAATAATATTATATATATAATTTATAATATATATAATAATATTTATAATATATATAATTTATATTATTAATATAAATATAATTAATTTTTATATAGATATCTTTCTACGAGTAAAAAAAACTTTTCTATTCGAAATACTAACTGCGTTGTACCATTTCGTGCATTTTTCAGACCTATAAATATTTTATACGAACATAATATACATAATATATATAGATACATATATATACATATATGTATGTATATATAAACGGGCATAAAGCAGGCGAGGGGACCGAGACGGGAGAGCAAGAGCACTCGGGAAGAAACATCTGTTTCATCGAACGTCACTACAGGGCGCGCTAGTGAAGTGAGCGCTTTCCGAAGCGAACGCGAAACGAGGACGCTCGCGATCGCGCAACGAGCCTTTTTCCACTTTTCCGCCTTCGGTGGGGAAAAAGTAGGAAAAACGCGTGAACTACGTAAGGATCGCGAAGACGCCGTCGCGATTGGTCGGGCTTCGATTATCCTCGGTCGCGCTTCGCCGTCAGCGGATCCCGCCGCAGATGCCCTGCCGCGACGCGCGCTTCCATTGGCCGTCGTCGTCGCCGTCGTCGTCGTGCGTGCTCGTGCAATCGGATCGACATTTATTTTTTTCGCGAGAGAGATCCGGCCTATCATCCTCTCGCCTTCCCGCCGTCTACGACGGGATCCTCGCGCGCGTCACGTTCACCAAATTTCATCGCGAGCGCCTCTCCCCGTGAGGGGAAGGGCGGACAAGCAAGCCTCTCCTCTCGATACACCTCGTCATCATCATCATCATCATCATCATCCTCCCCCGCCGTTCTCCCCTACCTCGGCACGGCGCAGCGCCGTCAACAACAACGACGACGAAAGCGAGCGCAGCGCCGCCGCCATCAGCGTGACCGCCATCGCAACGAGGTGCGCTATTCCGTTCACTTCGCGACGAAGCCACGAAGAAATGCCCGTAGGTTCGAGATCGATCAGTCCGAGTATATCCTGTACGACGAGCATGGAGGTATCACCGCGGTCGTGCCTGTAACGGGCGTGCTGTTACGCGAGCGAGTCGTCCAGCACGCGATCGTCGTCGTCGTCGTCGTCGCGACGAGCGAGCATCGTAACACTCCACGCTCGCGTCGGGTCAGCTGCTGCTACTTCGCGCTGCCTCCGCTCCGCTAGATTGTGGTGTGTGTGTGTATATATCAAGTCGCCTCTCTCTCTCTCTCTCTATTCTTGTGTACAGCCCGCGCGATACCGTGATACTTTCCACCGAGGCGCGCCGTCCGGACTCGTGTATACACGATGGAGCTACGTGTCGGTAACAAGTACCGGCTCGGACGGAAAATCGGGAGCGGCTCCTTCGGCGACATTTACCTAGGTAATCCCCCTCGCGCGCGAGTTCCTCGCCAAAAGCGCTTGCCACTCGATACCGTCCCCTCCCCCCTCTCTCTCTCTCTCTCTTTCTCTTCTTCATTCTCTACCCTCTCCTCTCTCCCTCTTCCCCGTTTACAGCGGATTTGGTATATTTCACGCGCGAGAGCGTGAAACTTTCCGCGCGCCAACTCTTATTTATTCCTCGCTTTCCTTTCTCCTCTTCTTATTCCCTGTTCTTCCACTTGTCTCCTTTCTTTGTCTTCTGCTTCTTTATTTTGTATCATGTAGATATGTATGTATGGGTGTGTGTGTATGTGGTGTGTATATGGTGTGTATGTATGTGTAAATGTGCTATGTGTAAATCAGTCTTGCTTCAGCCTTTCTTCTTTATATTCGCAGGTACCAATATTTCTACGGGTGAGGAAGTCGCTATCAAGTTAGAATGTATAAAGACACGGCATCCGCAACTACATATAGAATCCAAGTTTTACAAGATGATGCAAGGAGGCGGTAAGTAGATCAATATTTCTATGTATATTACATGAATGTTTATTCTGTATTATAAAAGCTATCACATGTTCTCGTTTATTAGACAGCTGATCCAATATCTTCACTTTTACATCAATATGACATATTGTATTATATTTCTGGTATCTGTTTATTTTTGTATCTCTTTAAAGTTTGAAGATATTGAAAGAATAAATTCAACAACAGTATAGAATACTGTAATAATTATTAAAACTTGATAACTTCAATTAATAATACAAACTACAAAGAAATATTTATTATAGTGAAAAGTGTATGATTATATTAAACTTTAAAAAAAGGTTATACAATTTTCATTATTTTAGTAGTTAAATAACACTTCTATACTGTGATTATTTCATCACTTTCACCAGCAGTAGAGTTTCATAATACTTATTATAACATAATATTCTCTCTGTGTGTACGTGTGATATAGTTACTTTGTATTCTAATTGTAATTTTTAAAGTTTATTTCCTCTTTTCCTGATTATATCAGGAGTTATAATTTTACATTCTTAATATTCTAGTTGGAATACCAACTATAAAATGGTGTGGTTCAGAGGGGGATTATAACGTAATGGTAATGGAATTACTTGGGCCATCACTGGAGGATTTGTTTAATTTTTGTTCAAGACGTTTTACTCTGAAAACAGTCCTACTCCTTGCTGATCAATTGGTAAATAAATATTTTTTTATTTTACATTAAAATATCTTTATCTATTGGATATGTGAATATAAATGATAGCTTAAAAGTTAATGAATATTTTATGTCTATTAAAATTAAAAATATTAATGTTGTAATAATATATTGTATATTATAATATGTAATATCTATGTGACTAATTTTGGACATATCTTGACTGTGTGTGCGTTACGAAAAATTATTTTATTAGAATTTAAATTTTGCTACTTTATTATGCATTGCAAGAGAGGAGTCTATTTATGTTGCACATTCATGCCTGCACTTGGAGATAAAAGGCTAAACAGATAACTTCCATCTTATTATTCTCATATAAAGTTGCTTCAATATGTTTGTGCAGGGTGTTCCTGCTCAAATGCCTTGCTATATGTTCAAAGTTCATATTGTGATTATATTTGAGTATTTATTACTTCATTTAACAGGGAGAAATATGTCACTTTACGCTTTATTGCTTTATATAGAATCACTCATATACTCTCAATAAATATCTTTTCCCTTCTCAAGACATTATATTATATGATTATTGAATTATATAACGTACTTTTAACGTAGTGTTAAGTGTAAAAATCTGCAGAAAAATATAAATATTAATTAATTTTTTAAATATTTAAATATTTTGCACTTATTTGAAAACTTTGATTTAGGAGAAATATTCGTATTTAAAAAAAAAATGAATAATGTTATACCAAATTAGCAAGTATTATGCAGCATGCATAATTACAAGTTAAATTGAATAAGCAGTTTATTTATCTCTACGATTTTTGAAGCATGAAGCATGCAACACATTGAAACACAGAGTGTACAGTTATAATAACAGTGCTTTAACTTCTCTATTCTGCAGATAAGTAGAACAGATTACATTCACAGCCGCAACTTTATTCATCGTGATATTAAGCCAGACAACTTTCTGATGGGTCTGGGAAAGAAGGGTAATCTCGTCTACATTATAGATTTCGGATTAGCTAAAAAATATCGCGATGGCCGCACACACAAGCATATACCCTATCGAGAAAACAAAAACCTGACGGGGACGGCCAGGTTAGAGCTATATCGATAGTAATATCAGTGTATAATAGTCTTTCTCTGACTAATTCATTCACCATGATAACAGATACGCTAGTATAAACACACACTTGGGAATTGAGCAGTCACGACGGGATGATCTCGAATCTCTGGGCTATGTCCTCATGTACTTCAATAGGGGTAGTCTACCTTGGCAAGGGTTGAAAGCAGCGACCAAGAGACAAAAGTACGAGCGCATTTCCGAGAAGAAAATGTCCACTCCCGTAGAAGAACTTTGTAAGGGTTATCCCGGTAAGTTTCTTTTACAATATGTATCGCATAAGGTAAAATCTTTATCTATCGTACTTTGAGATTTTATATAATAGAGCGAATATTTGATTAATTATTGCAGTAGAGTTCGCGTCGTATCTAAGGTATTGTCGGGATTTGCGCTTCGAGGAGAGGCCGGATTACTCGCATCTCCGACAACTTTTCCGAGCGCTGTTCCATGGTCAGGGCTTCACCTATGATTACGTCTTTGACTGGAATATGCTGAAGTTCGGTAACGCGAGACAACCAACTTTACCCTCCGCGCAACAAGCGCCCATGCACTCGCAGCCGTCTAACGCGGCGTTGCCTTCTGGGACCAACAATGATCAGGAACATCGATCAAGGTTGGTGTTTTGCTAAAAAATGTCTGCTTTCCTGAAAAATTCTCGAGCATTAAACTAGCGGCCCGTTAGTGTGATTGCATCTTCACACCATACCGTCTTTTCATGTTTATAAATAGCATGGTCATTTCGTTACTCGCAAGCGTGCTCTATTTTCGGCGTCTGGGACAACGAATCGGGAAACTGCCGCTTTGAGCAATATGAATAATAAGGAATATTAAATTTTTTTTTATTAGTACTTTATTTCTTTATTCTTGAAATTCTCGATAAACTAATGATATATATCTCATCTAATTCAAGGTAAATCTGGGAAATTTAATAATAAAGTTTTCAGGGATGATTAGAGAGGATGGCTAGATGAGCGTAGCATGCTAAAGCCTGTAAAATCGCCTATTCTATCCTCTATTCTATGTTCCATTTAATCTTATACACACTCTTTATCGTATAATGTATAATATATATCACAATATCTTTTGTGTTTATCAGTGAGACATCTACGTTTATCTTTTTGTTCATATCTGCCTTCAGGCCCTATACGCGGCAATGTTTGCCGAACGCGTCCGGACCGACGGTGGGTCCGACGCTTGGACGATTGGACCCGAACTCGAGTTTGCGAGCGATCCGGCAGAAACGCGAGATGGAGACTCGTGGTGACCAGGACAATCAGGACAAGAATGATCTCCAAGGTAAAATACAATTCTACCAACAATTCTGCGCAAGCCAACAGAATTTCGTTATTGCCGAACGAAAAACGCAACATAATGTGACAGTCGGACACTCGCAGCAGCCTGCGCCTAGCGGCAATGAGACTGCCGCCGCCGCCACTGCGACACGCGTGATAAATCCGTGTCAATTCAGTACATTCAAGTCTACTACGCCGGGTAATAGGGTGGCACCGCCGCCACCGCCAGACGTGGCGGCCTCTCTAGACCTGACCGGTCTCAATCTGGGACGTAGTCGCGAATTAGGTTCTAATCGTATCGCGGAGATAAATCCTGCGACTACGTCACGCGACTATTATCAGCCGACGATGAGTAGAACGCGTGAGAGGAGCCCAAACACGGCGTCCCGTCAACTCGATAAGCAGAGCTATTTTTTTCATGGGCATAAAACTGAGAAAGACGTAGATCGTAAAGTCGTGATGTTTGAGGATCTAGGAACAAAGGGTATTTTAATGGATTATGTTCGACTGGCGGCGGATGACGCGGAGGACACCGCGGCGATCTCAGGCGGTTCGATGAATTGCTTTAGTGGCCCGGATAAAGAGAGAAGCTACATTGATTACAACGATGACAAGAAGCACAGGTGTCCCACGACGAGCAGCATACGACATCTTACTGTGACTCACGAGATGCAACGTGACTCAGGAAACGTGGAATTCCTTGAGAAGGAGGGTGAGATCTTTAAAAAGAGTAGTAACGAGTTTTTGCAGGAGACCTTCACTAGCAAACGCAGAAACTTCTCTTTCCGCAACAAGGAAAAAACGCATAAAAGCTTGGAGTCGCTCGAGAACAGTATCTATATACCAGCTGTAGATTGTAAAAGTCTAGATCTTCTGCCGGAAGAGCAATCAAAAACTTTTTTCCATGGTAAGCAGAGGAGTTTCGATTCGTCGCAGAAGTCGACGAAGAAGTCTGTCGATTCAACGACGGCGAACAAGACACGCAAGCGGTTTAACTTCTTACAACGAGTCGGCAGAAGCTTGCATTTTTTACCCAGGGAGCGCGAGAAGCGCCAGGACCTCTCGAAGCGAGAGGAACGCACAATTAACGGTCAATGTCCTCAGACTGATCAAGAGAAATGCGAGTATTTTTTACAGAGGCATCAGAAAAACGTTGATTTTTTTGAGCGTACGCCAAGCGCGCCGGCCAATCGTGCTCCCGTCCAGTCCAATCTCGGTTCTTTTGACGAAGTAGATAGAGCTGTTGCTGCACAGAACTCCGCTAGTCGAATCAAAGATGCGCAGCTCGAGGAGAGTACGTTTCACGCGAAACGGGATTCCAATAATTCTATGATGGTAGACACCACGGAAAATAATATAAAACAGCATAATTCGGATGCGAATAAACCGTTGGTGCGATCCGACATTTCGGCCAATATCGAATTAACTGTAACGATGATGCAATCGAGACTTCCCTTGATCGAGAGTCCCATGGCGAGTGTCGCCACGCAAGATACTGTGAGCGGCAACAAAGACAGTTTAGACATTGGATACTCCATCAGCGAATTTGGTAGACTTTACTTACATACTCTACAAAACATTGATCATACAGCAGACGGTTTGCGATCTCTGGAGAATGCCGCTGACGCGACGGAGAAACGGAAACGCTACGTAGAATGGCTACAGATGAGAGACGATTATGAAATACTGAGCCATGGTATGAATTCATGTGATTCTCTGGCTCATAGTAAACCGGAGGGCAACTTGGAAATACTTATAAATATCCTACTCGACATTTTCGTCTGGATTTGCATTTGAAAGCAGGGCATCTCTGGGGAATCTTTGAAAAACAAACGCATCCTCTTACATCACGTACCAAGCGATCTCCGTTATATATTCTCGTATGGAAATACTACAAGATCAAGATTTCGATGATCGGATGTGTGCTTCAGAAATGAAATATTTTTTACAAAGAAATATGTAGAATGAGCGTGATTTTTATACTGAATATTTTTCGCGACTGCGCATTTTGTGCGTATATTTTCATACGATATTATTAATATTTATAATGACTATTTATATATTTTCTCTATACACTGCCGAATTATCCATGACATATAGTCATAACAGTCTCATTGAAATCTTGGCTATCTATAAACAAACTACAAAATTGCCTTAGATTGCAGGTAAGAGTGAAATCAATTATAGATCGCGGTGAGCGTGAAATGTCTCGAGCCAATACGCGGATTTTTTTCTATTATGCAACATATATAATGTACATGTAAGCATATATTAGATTTGATAATTTTGTATACTGCGGCTTCACACATACACACACAGGATCGATGGCGATTATTAATGCTTGAGAAACGCGTCGCGAAATTTTAATGTCGCATATTCTTGCCGCATAATACGTACGAGATTGGTTTTGTTTCGTCCTTATTAGGTTTTACTCCACTTAGATTTTATTCTACGATAGCGATTGATAAGCATCCACATACCAAACTATAATAATTATTAACATATATTACGCAATCACGTGTATGTACATAAATGTTTTTTTCTTTTTTTTTTTTTTTTAACAACTATAAGCTCAATTACAACGACTATATAATCATGAAAAAAATTAAAAAAACAGGACTTTGATTTTTATAAGAATCGTAAAAAATTATTTCGAGTAAAGTTGTTCAAACAAATATTGTTTATAATCCTCAGGATTGTGTATACCGAAAGTTTTTTTATATTTATTATATGTTGATTTATTTTTTACGGTGATACATTTGTTGCTACATATAAAAACTCATTATCATATATGTTACAAACGTTTTATTATCGAATATTGTTTTTTTGCATCTTATTTTTCTTTATTTAAAATTGTATATTCTCGATCATTTTTTATCATTTGACAAAATTAATTCGGTTTTGCAATGATAACGAAATGAGGAAAGCATCGTGCATAGTTTATAAAATAAGAATGACATTAACGTAGGGATATATGGCTTTAATAATTTTTTATAATTTATTTATTTCTACTTTGATAATCTTTTGGTTGTTCAGACTGATCAAAAGTTAATAGACTGATAACACTTGTCATTAAATATTTTTCGATGTTTGTTCACAGAAATGTAGATAATAATTTTTGTATTACAGTATTCTATTTTATTCGTTTTCTAAACTTTTCGCGTTTCTCTTTCCATTATTTAAAACTTAGACTTATATAGCATACACAATCACATTATCATTTTATAACATTAAAGTTTAGAGATATTAATGTCATAGACAGAATGTCAATACAATCGCTTCTTGTATAAATCAAAATCCGTATATAATTGCGGTATTTATTTTTTTTATTTATTATAAAATCTATAATGCTGTAATCAAGCGATAAAAATCAATTCTTTACAGTTCCTTTCAAATTCTGATTAGTTTATGTTCTTCCTTCCGTTTTATATATTTATAAGATTAGTGATAAAGAGATAGAGAGAGATTAAAGAGTTTTGTCAACTGATCTTATATCGTTAATACATTGATTTTACATTAATACGTTCAAATCATTTGATGTAGACGCGCCTTCGATATCACGGTTACATTAAAGTAATAACAGATTTGGACGGATATATGCTTTTTCGACGGATATATCCTTGCCTCGTATACAGACAGGTTACGAAATAAACGATTCAATTATACAAACTTAATCGGTACACAATAGTTTAATTATAACTTGAGATCTGACGGTCCGAAGAGCTCGATAATATTACAATAATAGTACATTAATGGAATATGATTTCGAAATTAATTTGATAACATACAGAACATTCTTTGGTGCGTTTAATATCGTTAATATGAAATTATCGCGCTATTTGTTTCAATCGCATAGAACGCGTTGTTACTTATAATTAGCGTTTAAAAGAAAAAAAAATGATGTTGTGTTCCTTTATTTTAGTCATTGACATTTTCATCATTTAATTAATTGTATCCCGTAACGATTGTGAAGCTTCAACACCAACGTGTTTACTGATAATTAATTAAGCATACGTGTAACGATACGTTCTGGTGAAATGGAAGAAGTCTCACGGATGATTATTGATAGCCTTTCACAATTCACAATAGCTTGACTTTTCATTTTTCCAATTATATGTTACATATATGGGAGAGCGTCCAGAGACGCGCAGAAAGCATTACCAAAGCTTAGATAGGGAACATAAAGTCTAGTTTACTACTTATCCATGATCTTTGTAATCTCAAAGGGTACTTTGGCTCTCTCATTAGACGAAACAATCGAATGAAGAGATTTATCCTTATTAATATCTCGCTACGACACTGCCAACTTCTTCCTATGCACTAGATCACTAGACCACAGGCATTGTCTCTATCGTTCATTCTCTCCGTTTTTCTTAATTCATCTACGAAGTCTTCATATCGTATATTTATCTGTAATCGACTTGTTTTTTATTGATAGTAATGGTGATGATAATGATGATGATGATAATGATAATGAAGAGAAAGTAGCAAATAAATGTTTTTCCATTCAAGGACTGGTCTCTTTTTATTTATCTCACCACACGACATTGTCGATTATCCTTGTCAAAATTATTTCTCACTTGGCTTGAATGGAAAAACCCAAGCGTGCGATGAATAGCTTTTAAGCTATTCATCCTCGAGATCTCTAGATTTCGAAGATTCTCGATACATGTCGATGAAAGAGAAAGAGAAAAAGTCTGTTTTGGCTAATTTTTGAATTTTGTCGCATCATCTGTCTTCACGTAAAGAAGCGTATCATTATTTTCTTATTTTAATTTATTTTTCGAAACACATTAACATTTGCGCATATTTCTTCGGTTATATATTTTTTTTTTTTATTCTAATTAATTTTTCCATTTCAATTGCCAAGAGTGAAAATTTACCCGTCGTTCCCGCGTCGCCTGGTTGATGTTATTTCTATTGAATGACATTCTTGAAACATGAATATGATTACTTTGACACATCAACCTGACGAATATATCCTACATATGACACGATCCTTGAGATATTGTATTACCTCGTAATTTACCACTATTGCTATTTCAGAAGATTACAACAATAATTAAGAAATATCGATACAGTTTAATAGAGTTTAAAGTAATGTATTCTTACTTAAACAAAGTAGCACAGTGAAAATTGTGTCAAAGTCAAAAAAGATTATAAAATCTTTATTTTTCACTAGAGAAAATGTATGCTTCAAATATCAATGACTTGTAGTTAAAAGTCATTCAAGAATGTTATAACGAATTTGTTAAATATGTTATAATCTTTTTTCTCTTTAACTTTTTATTACATAAATTTTGTGAAGCATTTATATAGAATAGTATTTTTAGTTTACGCGTATATATATATTTAAATTAATAAAAATTAAATATGACAGTTAAATAATAATTTCAATACTAATATGCCGATGCTTTTTCGAATTAGATTGAGCGTTGCCTCGTCGTTATTACAATATAAATTATTGTCGTCTCAAAAGTAGCCTTAGATTGCAGGTTGACGCATGGTGGGTATAACACACATACATACTGTGAAAATGTGTGCTTTGCAATGTAACGAGTGCTCTTCTTTGTCTATACGATGATTTTTCCTACCTCTTGTTTTCCTTCTCGGCGAGCTATTTGCACGATTGAATGTACTGACCAAAATATTGCCGGCGAGTTTATGCGAGAGTCGAGTTTTGGAATTTTTTTTTAAAAAAACCTTATTTTAATAGATATTGCTATCCCCTTTTATGACTGCTTTTGAATTTGTGTATAAATATTTGAATCTGCTGTTTTAAGAGAAGGCGGTTGTAGAGAGTTTTTCTTTTATATGTATGTATGTATATATATATATATATATATATATATATATCTATCTATATATAAATACATTGATAAAAGGAGATCGAATCTACTACAAAATAGGCAAGGTGGCAGCGAGTTGACGACACGAACACATAGGAATGTTGGCTGAATTTCTTTTGCGGTTTTTCATGCATTATTGTTTTTTCTGATAATCTCTTTCAGCATCGGGTGCGGGTGGACAGGAGCGAAGGGTCAGCATGCGATTGCATCGTAGGGATACGCTTCTAGCAGCTGCAGGAGAAATGCAGCCCAAGTCCAAGTGAGTTGCTACACGATGTAGAACAACTAAATCCACTAAACGATTGGGTATAACTTGCTCTACTGAGATCCGCGGATGAAAAATATCGTAAGCTTATACAAACAATAATGTTGACGTTAATTATTTTCCACAAACGTTAATTATTTCGATCATTTTAGTGTCATGTAGATAATAGGAAGGTTTTGGCATAAAAGAATTCACAACCAAAAGCCTCTCTATGTCTTCATATAGTATATATATTTAATATAATGCTAAAATAGGTCGTCGAATTTTGCAATTTTTTTTGACCGATTTGAGCTTGAATTTTTCTCAATAAAGATATCAATAGTTTTCGAATTAAGCTTCAAGAGTGGAGATAAAATCTGATTATTTCTACAATTTTTCAAATAAACTTTATAACAGACTTTTACTTTTTAGCCTAGTTGATAAGATCTTTGATATTGGTAATTAAAGAATTATGAAAAAGAGAGAAAGATTGATTCCAAGTTTGTCAATAAATATTCTGGCGACTTATTTTCAGATCATCTTGCACAGAATTCTTCGCGAAAAAAGTTCAGAGCTTGTTACACTCTCGTTTGAGGTTGCATGATCGTTGCACATTTTGGGGAAAAATTTCATTCTATAAGCCTGTTTCTGATTCTATTTATATTTATATCGAATATATCATACAATGGCTGTGATATTAAGTATGAAAATTTGCAGTACATTAATGATATAAGCTGAATTTTATCAATTTTTCACAGCTCTCGCCAAGTCTCATGATTCATCGAGGCGTAATAGTCCAATTTTAAGATTGTAATTTATGTTATGCTTATGCAAACGCTAGATTGTGTTTTGTGTATCGGTGCGCGTTAGTTGTACAGAAGCTTAATTTTAGTAGGAAGGTGGTGTCGCAATACCGTGGCATGGTACTCCAATTAATTATGTTAATTCGGGATAAATGGATAAAGGGAAAGGAACACATTTTGTCATTTGGAAAGAATTCTCGATATGCATACATCCCACATTCAGGATGTCTCATTTCATCGTCATCTTTGCTGACATATATCTTTTAACCATTTTAAAGTCTGTAATCAAAACGTGAATGTTTCGATAAATTTTAAGTTACAAGCGACTGAAAAAAATACATAGTTTTTTTCTCAAAAAATGGATAATTTGTTCACAAATTTAATTTACAAAAGTGCAAATAGAGATAATATAAACTTTACTATTTATGTAATTTTTTACAAGAAAATTTTAACAAATTCATAATTTAAAGATTGGTTATAAGATATAATCAATTAAAGATATTTAAAGGTAAAGAGTAAAAACTTTTTAAGCGCGCGCGCGGAAAATAGTCTTTATTTTATAAAAAAAATTGTTTATATCAAAGAAAGTATTATTGTAATGATAAAGAGACATCCTATATATGTGTTACCGATAACGGTATGAAATAAAAAAGTAAAAGGTACATCTTAAGATTCATATTTAAGTGAGAAAACATTCTCTCCAAATGAAGATAAAAATTTACTATTGCTTGCTGTCGAATGCACTTTCTCACAATATAATAATAATAATTTTTAATAAATTATATTAGAATATGTAATTAACATAAAAAACTAATTAAAATGCGTGCAACATACAATTTCTATATTTTGATAAATATATCTATAATGCCTGTAGTTTGTGATAGGCCGGTCAGCTATATAATTTTGAGACTATCGCATGTGACTAATAAATCATTTACGAATAATTTTCTTGATTGTTAGATTAAAGTCCAATTATATTTCATGTTACTGAGATGCCCAAGCATAGAAATCGCATGTCGATAAAGAGTGAAATAAAAAAAAGTTTGATATTATTTTACATTTTATATAGAATACATTTGAGCAAAGTATAACACGGTATAGTAGAATTTTTTAATAATTTTCCAATTCGTATTTAAATAATTTAATTTATGATATCTTATCATAGAAGAATTGATAATAAAATTATATAGATGTATTGCACATTTTTAATTTACGATATTAAATGATATGAAGATTAAGATGTAAATTAAATGACTTCTTTAAGGAAAATTTATAAAAAAAGAAATAACTTCAGCATGTCCTGCAAGTAAAATATTTTCTAGGACGCGTTGTATGTTTCTCCGCGAGGAGAAGACTTTCACATTTGCCTTTCAAGACTTGTAATGCTAGCAATAAGAGCGTAACGAGTCAGAGAATAGCTGGACGATTCAACTAGTTATTGCACAACTCTGCTTAGTAACTGGTTAATCTACTATTGTATGTCTTGAAATGTAGACTTGATTTATAGAGCCGGATGATATTGTCGTTATATTCTCATTAATACGATTCGCATTTGGAAATATAAGGACAAAAATATCGTATATAAAAAATGTGCAACATATATATAAATTCATCGTGAATATTCTTGAAATTTTACTGATTTTAAGTAGGACAAATTATATCTAAACAAATTTGCATCTTCGATTTAATTTGTATGTATTAATATACGAATAATTACATGTCATAAATATTTAAAATATCAATTTTTGATGTTTTATTTAAACGACAAAAATATAGACGACACAGCTTTCTCTCTATCGCAGACATATCAATAGTTATATAATCATTTTTCGTATTGGTTGTAAAACTAATGGTATTTGTTTAAAACAACATACATTTTTATTTAACTAGTGCGTGCTGGGCATCTCTTGGAATAACTGTGCATGTAAAGATGCACGTTTTCGCACTCTAAATTTCACAAGCATAATCTATAGATAGAATTTTTTCTATGAAAGTATAGACACATGCAAAATTATTCGGTATCGAAATTCCGCTTTATGTTCTTTCGTTGACTTTTTTCAGGTAACCGAAAGCTATCGCACTAATTCTAAATGACAAAAGTAGACAAAGAGGGAGCGAAATTCTCTTCTGTGCCACGGTAGAGGACGCCGATCGTGAAAAGCTCTGATCACGGGGATACTTTCATCGTGCGAGCCTTCTCTCTGAGTTCATCCCTCTTCACGAGCTTGTCGATAATTTGCCAGCTTACACCCTATTATTACACGCGAATTTTTCAGTTCTCACAGAGAACCTTGCAGTGTTATTTTAATGCAACGAAATATTATTGATTTTTGCGTATCTTTATTTAATTTGTCGAATATTTAAAAAGAGATAACAAAACACATAATCATATACGTTGAAAGAGAGGACATATTATAATATTCAATATTTTAATAGATTTCTTTTCCAGAGAATATCTATTGATTGTTAGTTATACCTTTATCAGAACTATATTGCGTTTTATTGTGAGAGAGATGATTATTAATTTTAATAACTTTGACTATTATAATAACTTTGACTATTAATTATATCACTGTAAACGCGAGCGATTATCCGATCTCACGAGAAGGCAAAAGGAGTCGGGTAAGAGCGAAAATGAGGAGGTTTGATGTGACGAACGAGAGAAGGAGCGCCGGAAAAAAAGAAAAAAAAAAGAGGGAACCTTTAGCTCGTTTTTGTGATGAAGACGGTGGCGCGCTAATGTCGCTGTTTTGTGTGTCTTTTGTTTTGGAAGCGCCAATGCGACGGCAATCGCTCCACCCACCCTGATGGTCAGGCGGGCAAGCGTGCAACACAACAAGTGAATCAGCAGCAGCAATAGCGGAATCATCATCATCATCATTATCATCATCGTAATCAGCAGTGTCGTTCATCAGGAGCGACGACCAGCGATCACCGTCGCCGTCGACACGGCGCATTCCTGCCTGTCGCAAACCGGAAATGAACTCGCGCGTACTCGTGGTATCGCGCGGTCATCCGGCGAACGGTGATGCGACACGATTTTCGCGTGTCAGTGACAATTCTATGCGTGGTGGTGCTTCGTTACGATGTCCGCGATGAATATCGCGTAACAGAAGGAGTAACAAAAAAAATACCTGCGTGCGACTCTTCGTACCGAGTGGACGATGACGGAAAGAAAAAGGAAGAAAAAAAAAGAACGACACGTCGTTTGTTCTCGCAGCACGCGGAATGAAGTAACGCAGGATGTTGCGTTGTGTGGCGAACTGTAACAACTACGTCGACTGTGGTTAACAACGCTCATCGCACGTCTTCAAGATGCAACGATGCAGCTCTCATCGCAGTGCGCAAGATTCTCAGGCGGATTATACCACAGAATGTCCTGGATCTCTTTCTCACGATCGGAGCGGATCCTGTCTGGAGAACGCTCTCAACGACCATACATTCACGAGGGTAACGAGGCTTTAAAAATTGTCGAATCCCTCGCATCTCTTGCGGATGTAGGACGGATAAAACGTGATTGTGATCGTTTTTTCTGTTTTCTTTTCTTTTTTTTTTTTCAAAGCGAACCGTAAATGTACAGTACGCGGTTTCGATGATGGATTCTCGCAGTTGTTCATAATACATAGTATAAATTCGGAGACTATTTAATTTTTATGGTACAAGAGGCGAGAACCGAATTGTGGCCAGTTTTGTTTTTTTCTGAATTCAATACTGCATAAGTTTCACTTCTTGGGTATAAATTTCAAATGAGTAATTATATTTGTCAAAGTATGTTGTAGCGTTATAATTTGTGTAAATCGTTTCCGAAAGAGAGCAAAGAGAGCTTGTCAAAATAGTAATTGTAACGAAACGCGTAACGAAAGACTACGCTGATATATTAAAAATCGTGGTATTTCTTTTATATATGTCATAAATATTCTTAATTATAATGGTGTATATTCCATTTGTAAATTCCTGTATAACTTCTAAAAGCTTAATTTCTTTTTTAAAATGTTATATAAGTCGATTGACGACTTATGTAATTATTTGTTAATGAAGTTGACTTCGCGAAATTATCGTTCGATTTTCACGAGACAGTCACGAGGATTAACATAATTCCGCGCAATTATTACCGTATCCTGCTCCACCAGTGGACTGAATACGTATGTATAAATGTAGAATATTTCTTCGTATAAGTCGCAACATGTACATATAGACCGAATACATTGGTGACTCGAGCAGCTGTTGAGTGTGTAAAGCTTAAAGTTACGAATTTTTGCACAAAATAAAAATGACATTTTTCCAGGCGATATATAAACGAGATGTTAGCTCCGTGTTAGTGTCAAGAGAATCAAGTGCAATCGGGGAAAAGCCAATAAATACGGTTGTAATTATCAATTTCGATAGAACGCGTTATTCGACATACATTGCTGAAACATCGTTAACACGGTTCTTGCCTTAAACTTGGCGTGTCATTGTTCTAGCCGAGCTAAAAACAAGGTGAAACATAGATTTCGGGAACGTTAGCGTGTCCAAGAAAATAATTAAAAAGTCATAAACATCGCTTTATACATAGGGGTAAAATTTTTAAATTATTTTCCGAGATACCAGAGGATCTTTTTTATCCGGACAATCTCGCTGAGGAGAACAATCTCTCGTCGATTTACGGCAGCAGGATGCCGAGGTCTTTTCGCTAAAAAGCTCGATAGTTAAACGATCATACAGAACGTAGTACAACGGGCGCGCAAGGAGTAAAGCGGGGGGGGAGTACGTCTAGTTTTAGGGACAATTCGTTCGGTTGTGCTTAGATGGTAAGAGGAAAAAAGAGGAAAACACACACACACGATTGCGAGTTTCCGTGGAGCATTTTCTATTTCATCAGCATCGATCGGGCGTACTGTACAGATAGTGTGATGTCGCGTGTGTGATGAATTATGTGACGCCGTGGTTCGCGTACCGTTACCGTCGTAATCGCGCTCTCCGAGGAAACGAGATCTTACGTTACGGAAAGCGCGATAACCGCGGGACGAAAATTCATTGTCTATAAATAAAACGGATGTGACCTCTTCTCGTCCCGTGACAAACCTCGTGCCCTTCCCTTTTATACGGTAACAATAACTAACCGAGAATGTGTAAAAGCAAAACAATTTAAATCGCGCACCGGTCCTGTTCATCGACCTTTTTTTTTTTTTTTTTTTTTAAATCAATTAAAAAATGGACCGAAAAGATACGTCGTATATATTGAATTGTATGTGATACGTATACATAGAGAAAGCGATTGTCGATGAACATTACCGCAGCATCGTTCTGCTAACGTGTGTATGTCCCGTGTTTGTAGCAAGTATGTGCGTGTGTGAGTGTCGATTACGTGTGCGAAAGTTTGCGCGCGAGTGTGAGAAGGAGAAGAATGATGAGGAAGGAAAGTGCGAATAAAGTGCGTGCTCGCATCATAAGAAACGGACACCGAGAGAATGTCCGTCGCGTCGCATTCACAAAGAACTCCGTTGCATTCGTATTTTCCATGTTTAACGCTTTAACCGCAGGATTAAATGATCTAATTCTGCGTTTTGTTTATCTCGTACGAGGATCATATGCAACTTCGCGTTGGCTATTAAATGGTCGTACAGCGTACAGCGTTAAATGTGAAATACGAATACGGGTCGATGAGTCTTTAATCTCACGTTTAACTGTCCAAGGACCAGTTGCATCAACGACATCGGTTAACATAGATAACTGTTTTCTCTCTATATATCGCAGAATCAAGATCTAGAACAGTCATCTTTCAATCTTTTTGCGCCTTCTGAGTTTAATTGATAATTTTCGATCACTTGTCATTGCCTAGTTGCGAAGAAAGAAAGAAAGACTGGATGGCTGACTCAAAAATTTACAACAGCTGTTTGACATAGCATGCTATAGTTCTTTAAAGGTTCCATGTGAACCACGTGAAGAAACATTGAACTGGTGTCGAACGGCTGAACCATAGATTTTGCAGATTATTGTTACTACGAGACTTAATGTTATCGAACACATTCACGCATTTCGCCATCAAGGCATCAATAACTTTCCGTCGACTATTACGATTTTCACTTGTCACTTTCACAGCCTTATCTCTCTCGCCTAGTTTATTAATAACTCTCAATTAACCGAGATTATTCGTTGATACAACCGATCCTAACGATTGCGATTTATAAGATCGAGTTCCGCTGTTCCGAAATCAAACAACACAAACGTTTCACAAACGCCCCCCTCGTAAAGATATTCTAGAAGACATTCTAAACCTTCGAAGTACCCTTTAAATGTCTTTTAGAATTCGACGTTTATTAGGGCCGCGATTATGCGAAATGCTTGACCTTTTAAAGCACTTGTAAGACACTGTAAATCGCAAATGCATTTCTGTCCTGTATCTGAAATCGAGTCTTTTTGTCGGAATGTCGCACCGGAAACTTTCCACGCACTTTTCCGTGCACTTGCGAAAGACGAGGACGTTTCTAAATCGTTCTTCGGAGAGATTTCAGAAAAAAGAAGGTCAAGTATTTGCGCGTTAACGGTTAGCAAAAACCACCCGTTCCCGCCTCATCATCTTCGACCTTCCTTCCTGTTCTCTCTGCCCTTCCTCTCCCCGTTTCGGTTCTCTTCCTAACATCTTGTACGATATATCGTACGATGCGTTGAATATAAAAAAGTGAAGAAAAAAAAAAACGAGAAAACGTGATAAAAAGTTACGCATATAAATATATTATACCAACACCGTGTTTTTCTATGTATTTTTTTCTTTTTTTTCATATAGGGTACTATTACTACTATTACTATTACTACTATCATATTATTACTATTACTATTAATACTACGACTATTACCACTACACTACCGCTGCTGCTATTGCTAATTAACTGTTATTACGTTGTATGTCGTGTAGTCAAATTCTCTGGATCACAACGATCTACTCGAGACGAAGTTATGTCGATCGTAGAGGATGAGGACAAAGTCACGTGTCCCGACGCGATATCCACCTATCCCGATCATCGCACATTGTATGTTGAATTTCTTCGTTTCCTCTCGCGCGGGTGGAAAGTATCAGGCGGCATAAATTAATTATTAAAAGAAAGATGTAAATTATCAATCCAAGAATTTTTATCGTATCCTTCCACATCTCGTAAAACACATTTCGCTTTTTTGATACTATTACATTAAACTGACAAAGATTGACAAAATAATTAAGGGCCGAGTAATATAATGAAAGTTTTCACATACAAAGGTATTATACAGATAGACGTGAAACATTTTGATCACAAGATTATTGAATCTGAGCAACTTTAACTATGTAACCAATATAAGATGATCTGTAATCAAAAGGGTAACTGTTTCTTTTTTCGTGACTATCTTTAATTTTGACATTAAAAGTATTTTTATCGATTAATTTTATAATTTTCTAATATTATCTAACAAAAATACGTCCCTGCATCATATTGAAACATGCTATATGCTTTACCTTTTAGGGAGACTGTTTTTAAAACTCTGTCTCTCATTGTTTATCAGTCAAAAATATTTATTATTCAGTAGTGATTGAAATTTTCATAAGTGATTCCTTTTTACACCGTCAGTGACAGTTTTACGTAATAATTACATTACCGTTAATCCGAAGCCTGATATTTTCCACTTCGAGTCACCTTCCACGCTTTTCGTTCGAACAAATTTCATTTACCACCCGAGAGAAGTTTCCTTGAGCCAACAGCATTATGTTAGTTATCAAACTTTTCTCTCCTGTACTGAAGAGAAAATTTCGACATATCTGTTTATTATTTCAAAAAACTTAGAGTTATATTAATCTTTTTCTCGTTGCTTTTTACACGAACAGTTATCTTGTACAATCTTCCTTTTCTTTATTAGCTAGATTGTTTTACTTTATATAATTATTTATAGCTGATTTATCATACAACTCTTTATGCGCGCGCGCGAGAATTATTCTTCATTTTCCTATTTATTTGTGGTAAGCGACGCTCTCGAGAATACGTATACATACATACATACATACGTTGGATCAAGGAAATTCTCAGCAAGAAAAAAACCGCTTAATCAAGACAGAAAAAAAAACACTGCCAGCGCGAGCGAAAGTTCTTGCGTTTTCCCATCACAACTGACTGAAGATACACGCAGCAGCGATCCGGGGTCGTTGCTTCGTCCTCTTAAATCATCGCGGATTCGTTGAGCGATCAATAAATCTTCTCGAGATGATCGATGTCACTACGAGGAGGAACGATCATTCCTCGTGTTATTTTGTATTTTTTATTTGCGCAGTTTGCACGACCGCGAGGTCCAACCGAAGAATGACGAGAGAGATAGGAACTATATAGAGTACTATATTAACAATAGGAACTATTATTTACAACTTAAATTATATAATTATATATGATAATTAAACAAATTATAAACATGTAATTTATACATTTTATTATGATATATAATTATAATTTATATTTTTTTTAGTTAAAATAGATGGAATAAAAATGTACAACTATTCACATATTATTTATCTGTAACTAGAGATGCAGAAATACGAGATCTATATATTTCCTAATAATATCTTGAGCATTCGATAATCTGTTTCTGCGTTCTACGGTTGGACCTGCGTTTCGGATGACACGGAAAAGATGCAGACTGTCGCGCAAGTGAATGCTGTAATTACCGAGATGAGAGAATACGCGTCTTTTCTTTGCGCGATTATGGATTATAGTTATGACTCGTACGTGCTTGTTCGGCCGGCCTAGGGGAGCTTTCGTGAATATGTGCAAATATAATGTGAGAGAGCGTTTCAGAGTCTCGAGTCCGTTTTGCGAGACCGATGATAAGCTCCGATGGTCTCCCTTGGCGATATAATGTCACGACGACTACGGCAAAAGTCGATGATAAATTCGCGATCGATGTATTCTAAGTGTACTAATCGAACTGTGTGTGTCGAGGCGAAAAAAAAACGGTTTGTATATGTATATACAATTATTATTATAATCTATTGAAGCAAGAAGAACATTATAATAATATGTGCAAGTGTGCTTGAAAAGAAGTGAGAAAGAGTGCGAGAGAGAAATTAGGTAAAAAGTGTCCGATAAAGTGTGGCGAAAAGGGCAGCAAAACCGAGAACGATAAAAAATAATAAACACTGTAAAACTGTCTTTGTGTACTATATGAAAAAAAAGCAACAGCAACCATACCTATAGTTGAAGCGTGTTTTGGTCAATGCGAGAGAGAGAAAGAGAGAGAGAGAAAGAGAACGGGATGGTGTGATTTGTTTAATATTAGTATAGCCTTATTTCTTCGGTTGCTTTGCATTTGTACTTCGTTTTGGCGAGAGAACGTTGGAGATATAATCGGTCGTCGAACGATGAGAACATTAACCCATATACACTCGTAATTTTTCTTTTTACCAAGCAGTCCACGAAAGAGGGGCAAAAGCTAAGCGATCCTCTTTAATGTTTCTGCTTTATAAAAATTTGTTTTTATTTTCTAACAAAAAAGAACATTAATAATAAGGGAAAAAAGATATTATAAAATATATAGGATTTTCAATGATCTCAATTATTTATCATAATTTGGCATAAAGTACATTTTAATTAATTATTATTCCTGCTAATATCGAAAAATATTGCTTGCGCAATATATACCGTCGTAAAAGTAAAATCTTACGCAAATTATATCGCGAATACAATAATATTGTAAATGGGTTAATCTCTATGCATCTTCGTTGCACCACAGAGTGGATTTTCCTTCTGTAACCCGCTCTTGTTAAACGACTAAGGACAACTAATACATCTAATACTTATATTAACGTATATTTTATTTTTGTCTAAAAATGATGGTGTTTAATTTTGACAAAAAAGATATATTTGTGTGCAGAATTCACTTGATAATTACTTTGTTTATCACGCTTATAATCTTAAAATAACAAGAGCGCGAGACAGCAAGAAAAGCTCTCTGCTTGTTGACCTGCAATAATTTGTGAAAATGATGTAAATTAAAAAGCTATCGATTCAGCAACGTTAACGTTGTTAGAAAGAGAGAGATTGCGCGTCATTAGGAAATTTGATATTTTCGCGCTGGCTCTGGCTGAAATCGATTGATTAAAACGAGTAAAGAATGAGACGATAAGATAACGAGACGCGATATTGTTATTGGCTTAAATTTTGTTCAGTGAAGTCGGCAAATAGCGAGTAAATGTTTTGGCGATAACGGATTTGCTATCGATCTTTCGATGCATACGCAATTCTGCTATTAAAAATGTATCGAACGTCAGTGCTGTTTAATGTTTCGCAATTCGATAAAATGTGAGAATAACACATTCTGATTAAGCTCATTTGGTACGCAGCACATGATATTTCAGCCATACGCAGAGCAAGGTGTCCCAAAAAGAATCGTATCCGCAAAAAAAAAAAAAAAAGAATTTCAACATTTCCACGCTTAAATTTTCTTTGAAGTCGTAATATTTTTTTATTTCCAAGTATTAAAAATCAACGATACCCATGCTAGAGATTTCGAATTATAAAGTCGAAGACAAAAAATGGAAAACATTAATTATAAATGATTTTTACAGTTTCGCATAAACGACTATCAACGAATCTGCTGTAATTTTTGAGAGAACCCTTGTGTTCTAGAAAGCATGAGGACGTGAAGAGTATAACACAAATTCCGCTATAAACCTGATGTAAAAGCATAGAATAATTTTAAATCGAACCATATATCTAAATCGTAATAGAGATTTGCATTTATTCATTCTTTGTTTTTATGTGATTTAGACTAATATTGAAGATTGTAATACATTATATAAATTTGCTTAAATCACAAGCTGCAACAGTTTCGTTGACAAATAGTTTATATGGAACGTAAATTATAAAAGTCATTTATATATATATCTCCTGTTTCTCCATGGCGTTTCAATTAAAATATATAACAAAGGTACTGTCAAAATCTAAACAATTGATTAAACTACATTCTATTGAATTTTTCGTCGAACTTGAAATCTGATGCTAAGTGTGGGATATATAGATACATGTAGCTTTTTCGGACACCCTGCAGATTTGAGACATGTCACTGTGGAAATGACACGTCGAAAGGAGAGTACGACACATTCGATTTGTATTATTTCCTTCAGCAGGCTGTCTTAGTTTCTCCGCCGCGTTACGTTCACCGTAGGAGCAAATTAGGAGCCGAAAGAAAAGCGTTCGCGTTATTTAGATCGAATGCAGCCACGGCAGAGGAGGGCTCGCGAATTATACGTACACATGCGCTGTATTTCGGTAGAATATTTTTGAAAATATACTCGCGAGACAGCTGTGGCTTAGTACGGATTCGTCTCGCCTGTTCGCGGCTTTCTCTGTCGCCGTCTGTTTATCGAACCTAGTTGAAGATGAAGAAAAGAGGAAATGAAGCATTTTTTAAATTAAATTGAAATGAATGAAAAAAAAGCACTGGATTTATCTATCAGCTGTTCTGTCCGAGTCCCTTCATATAATCCTGTCGAATTTCACGCAAGTTAAATACATGATTATATTAGATAATCTTTATTTTTTTATTTCTTTTATATAATGTTATTCATAACAAAATTTAACTCCATTAGTTCGAATCTAAATCTATAGATACGGAATTTTTGAAGTAAAGATTAACCATAATATGATTGAATGTTACTTTTTAAGATGATCCCAAATTTCCTTTTATGCTAACAAGCTACGAAACCGCCGTCAACGAGCAAGCAGGCGCCATTGATCATGGAACTCCGGTCGCTCAATAAGTATATAATAGGATCCACTACTTCGTCAACTTCTGCAACAAGAATTTAGTACAATTGAAAACCAAATTATTCATTAGTCTTCGCGACTAACATTCACACACACAAAGACAGAAATAAAATCCCGATCGCAGGAACTTATGAATTTATTTAGACCAACAATAAAATAAATATAAGAAAAATGAGTTTTTATAAAGTAGTATTTATGTTAGAAAACTTGCTAAGCAAAAGAAAAAAAAGCAATGTTTACACCAGATTACGCATGTGTAAATTAACGTTCACTAGATTTTTTTAAAGATATCGTGCAAAAAAATGCTTCGTATATAGCAACATTTAATTATTTATAGCCAACACCAGAGCCCCATAAATAATAGCTGATAACTAATGTTAAGAGACATTACATTTTAAAAATATGAAGTTAAATGATAAGTAAGAATTACTTTTTACGAAACACATTAAGATTCATTTAGCTTTTATTTTAAGAATTAAATTATAATTTATACTTCATCGATATCACAATGTTATAATGATATTTGTAAATTATTAGTTACTGTTAACAAAATTTCTATGAAAATCAATTCAAATACTCCCTTATCTTTGTCAGAAATGACACGTGTCAAATGCTAGCTGTCAGTTACTGATTACCTATTTTCCTTACTACCGATCAATCATGATGTATATCAACACGTTGCATTTAGACGAAAAATGCCTATCTACTGAAAGATATTCATGACACAGTATACATAAGTAAATGTTACCCTGACGGTCATGAACGAAGAGATAATCTATTTTAATTCGCAAGATGCGCGCATTATTATTTTATTTCAATTTGAGAATCGATAGATATGTACGAATTCTAAATTATAATAAGTTATGAATTATAATTATAATAATATATAAATTATAAATTGCAAAATCTCTAAATTTATAATTTGTTTTCGTAAAAATTATAAATTAATGAGTTATTTGTATCCGGATTGTAAATTTATACGGATTGTACTTTGTGAAATTATATCTTTCATATTTTAATTTAATTAGAACTAATCAGTTATTTTCGATTAAAATTAATAATTTTAGAATACTTGTTACGTACCAGCAAATCGACCCAGCGGAATTTTGCTAATCATCTCTTGTGCCTTCTGCGGATCGCTCCAACCCAATTTTCCCATTTCCGTCATCACGACCGTAGGACTGACGGCGTTGACTCTTATATTGTGTGGACCCAGCTCAAGAGCCATTGTCCTAAAAATATAGGCAAATATAAAGATTAGAAAGGTATATCATCAAATATGTATTTTTTTCATTACACAAATTGATATTAATTTTTCCGCAATAAAAATATCGAGTTATTAACATAAGAAGCTGAAAATAAATTTGCTTTTAGCAAATTAAACTTCGGAGGTAAAGATAAATAACGGAATCTTATTCTCTTTTGGTTTAATCTCAATTAAAATTCTGTTCAAGTAAATTTTACTTTAACAGAATTTTAATCGGGACAAATTTTCACTGAACAAAAATTGATATCAAATTGATCAATAAAAACGCGCTTCTGAATTTTTTATTTCTTCTTCAATGCACATTTCGCATTTCTACATTTATTCGAGATTAATAGATTAATTTGTACGTAAATTGCGAAAATGTTTTTTATCTTGTATCTCGTCTCAATAATTTCCTGTACTGATAATTCCGGAAGCGAACGTGTTACTTAAACGTTGAGTTTTCGCATATATATATATATATATATATTTTACGTATCACATAACGATATTAATTATTATACTTCGATAACATGTCAAGAGCGCCTTTGGATGCGCAATAAACGGCATGATCCTTCAATGCCGCCTGACCGGCTTGCGACGATATATTTACAATGCTGCCGCCGCTTTTGCGTTCGATCATGCTCTTGGCTACAACCTGAGACACGTTCAATACAGCCTTCACATTGACATCAAAAGTTAGGTCAAATCCTTCGGGTGTGGCGTCCAAGAACGGTGTAAGGCATGCGACACCGGCATTGTTGACCAATAGATCAATCGGCAGAATATTCTGAATGGCCTTCCGGGTCGCATCCCAGTCACGAAGATCGACGCAGACCGGTTGAATTTTCGGATCGGCCGTCACCAAACTGTCCAAGTTCTTCTCCGTCTTCGAGAGCGCGAACACCTCTCCCTTGTACTTGGAGAGACGTAGGGCCAATTCTCTACCGATACCTGCATTTAATAACAAAAATTTATCGTGAAATATCTTTCTATCGTCAATAGTTTCTGTAATAATTTTTAAAAACATTTTTCTATTAAAACTGCGCGCTCTAAAAAAAATCAGGATTATTTTCGAATTGATTGAAAAAAAATCAGGACGATTTTCAAAAATTGATTTTATAGCTGGAACTACATTAAAAGATAAATTGATAAACCTGTCTGTCAATTATGAAACTGTGAATAAAAAGACACAATATTCGATTCTTTTATGATTGCATATATGGATATGTATCCGTTGAAAATTTTAATTATTTATTTATCTTTTTGTGTCAGATTATCGAATATAATAATAATTTAAAAATTAAGACAAATGTTAACAAAAACATTTTTTTGAAATTTATATCTATTATAACAAGGCATTTTTATTCACAAAATTGAATTAACATGTGTAAAAAAACTGTTCAACTTTTAAAATAAATTTGCGTTACCACTGTTTTCTTTTTACTGCAAAATGTTTATTTGATGCATCTATTGTTGTTCATTTATAACAATCTTTTGTTCCCCTGGAAAATATGACAGTTGTTTACGCGCGATTTTCTATCTTATTAATTCAATTATAATCAATTTTTTCGTTGTAACGTGTTTATTAAGAATTATGATTAAATTAATCTTTAAATCTGGGAAATTATTTTTCAGGAAATTTAAAACATCAAAGATGTGTGACGCATACCTTGACCAGCGCCGGTCACGAGAATGCGCTTTCCTTCGAAGTTGATGTTCATGGCTGATGCTCGTTCGACTATTGTAATAACACACTATCACTATAATGCAGTATCGTACGTTTATCTCCGTTGATCCCACACGTGACGTCTTTGACACGCTCGTCTTCTTCGGTGCTTTGCCTGGTAACGCACGAGCAGTGATGTGCGTGGAAGCGTCAATGAGCCCGTGTTGGATGGACGGGACACGGTTTTAACGTAACTATCACGACGGCATTTGATAAAGCTATTTATACATGATAAGCATATATACACGATATTAGTTTCGGTTATCTTTATATTCCACCATTTCTTCTCGAAGTAAAGTCCCTATATACGTCGATGAGAAGCGGCATATTTGAGAGATTTCTGCGCGACTATACAGACAACCGATAAAGCAATCGACAAATTTAAGACACTCTGTATAATTGCGATGCAAAAAACACACAAGAAAATTGATAAACAGAATGTGCTATCGAGATAGACATATATTGATCATTATATTGTATATGTATTGGCACATTTATATGACATAATGCAATATGTTTTTTTGTGCGATATTAGTACAATATATAAAAATATAAAAACATTTTCTGTATCACACGGTACTCTTTAGCAGTGTAGTCTTTACAGTAGTCATAATTTTTTCGCGTGTCTACATTAGATAAAAATCTATATTTACGTGCAAATATATATATACCTAAACTCGAACAGATTGTATATTTCTTCAAAGGACTCTATAAAATTATGGCAACTCCCTTTTCTATAAAAATGCTTGTATATTGCTTATATTAACTATATTTAATCATTATCAACTTCAAGCTAATAATATATGAGAGTGTATTGGCAGTAGATCAGCAATATATATTCGCGAGAAAATAAATTTCAGTTAGAAATTTTATCAATTTGCCATTAGATTTAAACTCGCAAGTTGATTTCTTCGACTAGATAATTCAAAATTTTTTTTATCTTATGGCCTCTAAATTAATTATAATTCATATCGATCTCCCGATTTGGTAGAGGTGACAGTATTTTGCACGAGTTTTGAGTCTTCCGTATCACTGATGTGCCCGTCCTCACCGGTATAATGTGTCGGATAAATCAGGAGTGGATTTGTTGATAAGATAATCAAATCCCGAATAGGAAATTGGGCCGCCCACTGTTCCCTGTCGAAATAAAAAATGTCGTATAAATATTATAACATTCACCGAAGCGAATCGGATGTAATCACGTAGTATGAAATCGATCGCGACTTTCAAAACGTGTTCTATTTGGTATTGTGCAGGATTTATCTCAGTTTCTGAGATTTATTCGTTCTGATCTTTGCCTGATTCAATCGTGTGGATATTGACCGCTACTTATCCTTGAAACTGTGAGCATTAATCATTTCATACATACTTAGGATGCTTGTCCGAAAGAATGGGAAGATACTCGTCGACGGGAACTAATTTCCCGAGAGGCATAGCGCCGATCAGTTTTTTCGCTCCGCTCTCCGATAAAATGTAGCCAAGTGTCCAGTAACTATATGCTGCTCGCAATAAAAATTTTGAGCCTTCTACTGGACTCTCGGATTTCACCAATCTCTTCCTTCCCATGTATCTACGGTAAGATTACGAAAATGTAATGTGTGCTAGTTCTTTAAATCCGATTACATCAATATGTCTTGGATAGCGCTAATTAATATTATACAAAATATATATAATTTACAAAGAGTTAACAAATCACTAAATCTGACTTATCTATCATAAACTATTGGTATAACCGGATCTAAATTTTCTTACTCTTAATATTTCTTAGTGTTTCTCTTAATTTTTATATATGCGCATATAACTTTAAATGAAATATATAGATCGTAATTACAGAAAGTTGATTACGAGATTAATTAATTATGAGAATCAGAGCGTGATAAATTATTGGAAAATAAATTTTGCCAGGAAGCTTACACCAAGTCCCACTCAATTCCAAGATCGGACAGTTCCGCCAAAACGTAATTGACTTTCTGTCGAAAGAACGGCTCGAAGCGGACGTCATCCTCCAGCACCATGACGCTTTTGTAGCCGTCTTCTAGCATCTAATTTATTTATTTTATCAGTAATCACAACGAGTATGTTTTCAAGAATGTCTCATTACCTTCTGCCATATGATGTAATGACTGAGAAAGCAACCAATCTCGCCCATTGTCATCGGCCTAACAAAAATTAATGATTACATGAAGAGTTCACAACTCTTGAGAATCTGCGGAGATATACGCAATTTCATATTAAAAGAGAATCTTATAGATTGTGAAATTCTAGCTGTCTAAACTTTCTCTTTCCCCTTTTCTAATTTTAAATTCGATTGATTAAATCAAATTCTTTTTACTGTGCATTCTCAGATTCTCACCTCTTGTGATAAGGATCAGAATATTCCGGCATCGGTATCACGCCCAATTTTTTTAGAGAACTCTCATTCAAAGTCCTAGAACGATAGAAGAGATAATATTAAATATTATAAGTTACAAAGAGTTAATATTCGCCGAATATAAGTTTCAGAAAGTTTTCTGGAAATAAATGTAGCCGTAAAAGTAACTCAATTAAAAACAATCTAACATTATTTAATAGTTGATCAGTGAAATATATTAATGATCTAATAAATATTAATATCTACAATGTATACACAAAATAATAGCTTAGTATTACATATATATATTACATATATATATATTATATAATATACATGTATATAATATTAATATACATGTATATAATATTAATATACATGAAAATATATAAAAACATTTTTATTCTTTTTTGTTTATTAGAATATTACAAAGCGCGCGCTACACATTTAATATACTATTAAAAAATCCCAAATTTAAAAAAATAAATGTCTTTTCGGAATATGAAAATTTAGCGTAAAATGATAACATTAAATTAATTTACACAAATAGTTTCTTGATCAAATTAAAATAAATTATATTTTTTAAATGAACGTTAAACTTTATATGCGATGTTAGCCTAATCATCGAAATTAATTTGAAATGCAAGAAGGTACAGAAAATATTCAATTTAAATTTATATCGCAAAATTTTGAATATTTCGAAGCGAATAACAAATTAATTGTCATACGGTATTTGGCTATCGTTTTTCTCTATATTATTGTTAAGACATGCGATCGTGTTGTTGTCATTTGAGCGAGAAGTGCGAGACACTCCATATATTGTCGAATTTCTTTTCTAAACGCGATCGTAACAAGAATCGGAAAATAATTCGCTATGAGTATTATAATTAACGATTAATTGATTCATAACAAAAATTTCATAAACGACGCGTAACTGTATCGTGATGATAGATCTTTATCAAAGCACGTATTTCGTGCGATTTTATTTCAAGTAAAAATCGAAAAGAGAAAAGGGGATAAAAGTTATAAATTTCTATTTCGTTACTTCCTTCGTTTATCAATCCTTACGGATAATTATTTCTCTTACACACACACACACACACACACAATACTCAAAGTTAAATATATTTCTATATTTTTGAATTTTTACTGATCTAAATGTAATGTTATTCGGATTAAAAACGCATAGTAAGACACGCAGGATCAAGTAAATTTTTTACATCCGACAAAATGTTTTACAGAAATAGGTGGTAATATAAATCCCACACTTGAGTAAATGTCATATCAACATGACAAAAATAAATGTCAATATATAAAGTTTAAAATCTGGCATATGAAGTTGAAAACAGTGTTCTCTTAATTTTTTAAATTTAAAATCTCATAAGAATTATCGTTTTACATAATTAATTTAATTAATAATTAATTTGTATAATTAATTAATATTTAAATCGGAAAATTGTGCTTATTTGGAAAACTTTAATAACTCGAACGGGATAGAAGAAACGTCTGCATGATTTTCCATTATTAGGCTATAAATTATATCGCGCGATTAGTCTCAGCTCGTTGAAATATAGATGGATATCTGACGACACGCAAACGAATAGCGAACAATCTATTACTGTACTAATATCCGTGTTATTTAATTGATGAAAGAACTAGCAGAATATGAGAAAAAAGAGATAATCTAAAAATAGATACTGTAAATCAAGAAATAGATGGCTATTCGTTGCGGTGGCGTAAATTACACTCACTTCTCGGTCAATATATCCGGATTATATACACCTACGTTGGGCACCTAATCTCGCTTCCGAGAAGATTCCATCCCCAGAGGCACTAGCGTTTCAATTAAGTTTTTCGCGGTGTCCTTTCGTCATGCTTACTTTGCAAACCGCCGCGAATTTCACACCTCCAGTATTGATCTTACTTCACTTTCGAACGGAACATATTTTGACTATTTCCCTCTTTTCCCCAGCGGAATTTTGACTTGATGTGTCATGGTGAGACTTTGTAACAATCTCGCGGCATTTTAGCTTAAAAAATGATTACGAGATCAAAAGAAAATAATAGAATATAAGACGATGACCGTGAAAAAAGGAGCAAAGCAAAAAGCTTTATGCGTTTTCTAAACTGATTAGCATGTAAAGTTTTACATCTTATTCTATAAAGTATGCCTGAATATTGATCATAATATAAGCCAATATACTTTCTTCAAAATATGACATCAATACGTGATTGAAGGGAAAGAAGAATATATTTTCTTTTACCCTCAAAATCATAAAAGTAACCCGTACGAGATTTAAAAGAATGAGATATATCTTAACTATACAACATTTTATATAATAAATGTTTATAGTACGTAAATTATGGAAATACAAGATTTTATTTTTCGTTTAATTATATAAGAAAATGTTGCATAAATAATTGTTAAATTATATTAAACATAAAAAAGATTATCTAAAGGAAACGTGATCCGAGACAGGAACGGCAAATTAAGAATAAAACTATACAAAATTTATTATTATTATTATTAAATTCATATTTAGAAATATAGTTAAACCATCGTGCAAATAACATTCGAAAAATCAGGGCATTGAGTAATACAACTAGACTAATCCCGCTTTTGCACGTGCAAATTTTGCAAGTTCTCTTGAATATTCTATCTCTTAAATATTCTACCAATGTTCTTGAAGCATCATCAGGAAGTTAACCAAGAGTAAAGACATACGGAAGCGCGAAGAAGCTGTCTTGTGCTTCGGTCCGAGCTTAAACCCGATTATTAGTGCAAAGTCACGCGATATATCCGCTTCCTTTCTATGAAACGAATTAATCAACAGCGCCTAGAGGTTTCAATACCAATCGCATTAAGGAAAACATGGAAATAAATAAATAAATAAATATATATATATATATAACTATTTTTTGAGCAAACGTTTGTGTCGTGAAAACAAACTTTTTGAATTTGTCTCAAATCATAAAAAAGTCGATAGTACCAATTAAAAATACTCTAATTGCGTTTTTAAACATTTTCTTTTACTATCACTTACATACTACTATTTTATGTGCTTCGTATGATTTCCCTTCAATTAATTCCCAGATTAAAATTTGCCATCTAAAATTAATTAAAGAATAATTAAAGAATAAAATTTTATCCTAAAGAGCGATTTATTCTAATTCTCTCGACATTTTTCTCAAGAAAAAATTTTTTCATTAAAAGGAATGTCACATTAAAATATAATAACACAATGACGGTGTCCGTGCATAATCGTAAGTCTAGAGTCTAGAGCGATCAATATTTCTCGGTTGCGAAGTTCAGGTATCCTCGAGAAACTAACGATAACGAATGCGCGTAGGATGCATTTTAATCTTTCGCATCATCAACGCTTATCGATATTAAGGGATCGTTCTTTTGTTTTTTATTTCATACGTCAGTGTTTTTTTCCAAGCGCGCGACATTCGCGTTCTGCGCCTGACACTCCATGAGCCTGCGCGTGGTAAATTTCAAAAGGACTCGGCCGAACAGAGTACATGAAAATCCTTTAGTCCATCACCGACCTCCGCCCCCTCAATGTTGCATCGCATTTCAATAAACATAATAAGAAGATCGTGCAATAACAATTACATGAAAACGGCGGTAATAGCGCGAAAGCAGATTGAAAGTACTTTGATAAATACGAAGGAAACTTCATGTAAGTATGATGTGTTATATATATATGTGTGTTTTATATATATATGTGACATATTTACGTGCGCTGCACGCATATATGTATTTATAAATGTAATCACGGACAAACAATCAATTTTTCATTAAATCTCTATTATACAGTAATCACTTTTTAATTGCATTTATATTAGCGTGCAATTCGCGTAAAATATTGCACAACTTTCTAAATAATATTAAATTGTTTTCGGAATTGACATAGTGTTCGTTTTTAGACATCAATTGCATTGTATATCACAATTCATATCAAAAATACACAATTTATATAAAAAATACAAGTACATGCAATAATAATGCAATTAATGCTTAGTAATTAACCAGTTAATTGCGATATGCGATATACAATGCATTTAATGCATTATATCGCAATTAAAACTTCGATTAATTACTAAGCGTTAATTGCATTACATGTACTTGTATTTTTTGTTTAATAATTGATCATTACTATCAACTTTGTTAGTATAGAATAATAAATAGTATTTTTTTAATAAATATAAAAACAGAAATTTAAGCAATAAATCTAAGTAATATAAAAAAATTTAATTTAAATAAAATAATTAATTTTAATTTAAAATCAAAATAAGAAAAAATAAGTAACCATCTCCGATAATTTCCGAATTTTCCTATGTGTTTCTCTACTTATTTTTTTATATATAAAAAATTATATATATAAAAAATAAACGTGCTTATTATAAACATATATTTTATTGAAAGAATTGATTTCATAGATCTTTATTGATTTAATCGCATTAAATATATGTATATATGTATATATCTTAGCATAATAATCATCATCTTTCAGTAATTACTGATTGTATATTTAGTATAAAATTCAAGATAATGTACAAATTATTTAAAAGTGCAAAAAATTAAATTTACAAAAAAATATATATTGTGTATCTTTGGTTCACATATAAATTCCATTGGATTGAGAATAAAGTTTCAGCCAACGGATTAAGTAGTATATGTAAATATAATGTAATTTTTTCCGACAAAATTCCTCAAAGAATTAAATCAAATTTAGCACATTTTTCCGCCTCGTGTCGACGAGTCGTTCCCACCCTATTTCTGAAATAGGCACCATGTTATCTTTTATCGAAGCCTTCTGCCTGTTCCGGGTGGACTTAATAGATCATTTGAATATAAGTAAAATAAACGTTTTTGACGTATGGTAAAACCAACTGTTTGAAAAAAGAAAACGCGCGAGGCAAAAACTTATTTTATTGCATGTAGAAATTAATAATTTTTCTTTTTATTTTATTTTATTTTATCTTTTTGTTTCCTTATAATATTTTCTACAATTTTTTACTTATACAAGATGTCCCATTTTTCATTGACATTAAATATTAATGACAAATTCTTTGGATAATTCGAAATCAATATTTTCTTACACGGAAAAGGAGGATTGAGATTATTTAGCATAAATTTTTCTAGTTCTCGACATTATATATATCTTTAAATTGTATCAAAATCTCTCTACTTAACATTAATGCGGGAATATAGCTTTATTATTCGCGTTTAGCAATTTGTCGCTCAGTTTGTAAGAAGAACGTAATTTTCAATCGCTAATTATTCAAGAACTGTTAACCTGAATTAAGAAATGCTCTAAAGCCTTGTGTCCACGATGCTAGAACTCGGTCCGAGAAATGTGTAGCCAATCAATTTGCAACTTTTACGGAAAAGCGGCAATTTTATTAGCTACACGTTTCTCGGTCCGAGAACTCGGACCGAGTTCTAGCATCGTGGACACAAGACTTAAGAATTGTTATCTTGTTTGAACATATAGAATGGAAAATAATTGACTTCAAGTTGGCTAAAGGAATCAGTTATTAAAAAATAATACGAAAGATAGAAGCGGAACTCTGTAAAAAATAACAAATATTTCAATTTCCGACATGAGAATGAATGGTTCGCTTATATTTTCGGCACATTTGACCCATTTTATTGATGCGATCAAATTATTTAGCGAAAATATTTTATCGCGACACGTGAGAGGAATTTTTCATTCATCGTACGTAGCAAGCGTACGCACGTGCGAGTAAAAGGGCGATACAAAGAAATCGATCTCTTTCACATTAATGGATTATCACGCTCCTTATCTTCTCTCTCTTTCATTTTTTCACACTCCTTTTATTCGCGAAAGCGATCATATTCTTATTTGTCCTGACGAATGGCACCCTAATTTCATGAGACGACGAAAGATGTGAAAGGATTGTTCTTCAAATCATTGATCTTACGAGATGCAACATGTGTCGATGATATCGCGCCCACGCTGGGGTGAAAGTTGCGAAAAACGAAAAAGAAACTTTACGCCGTCGGCTGTTAGAACTTTCAAGCAAAACACGCATCATCAATCTTTCTTATCGTCGACATACAAAGCGCAAGCTCTGGGAAAATATTGGTATATTTCAATGGCAATAGAGACTAATTGAGTGACCGAAAAAAGGATACACAGACAAGGATTATGTTTTTTATAAAAAAAAAATAATTAATCTAAAACTTTTATACAGATTTATCTTGTTAGAGAGTAATATTGAAGAGATATAAAAAACTCTTACAACTTTCTATATTACGCACCAGTGTTTTTGGGGAACCAACGACCCACACAATGAAAGATCTGTGTTATCTTTTCAAGATGTCTTGTTGCAAATATCACAATATCTTTGAGCCCTAACAAAAGCTTTCTCACAGGATATCTGAAGAATATTTTTTCAAGATATGCTAACATATGTGACCACTATCATATCTACTGATGTATATCTTATTTTTTCTACATATAAGTCCAAGATATTCTCAGGATATCACTAGGGATTCAAACCCGGAACAAAATTAATTTATTTCTGTCTTTCCGGATTTATATCCAATATTAGGAATGAAATATTATCCCCTTTTCTCTTAGAGACAGAAGAAAATTTTTCAAGATAAAATACAAATTTTCGTAACAAAATCTTGATTAAAAAATTCTATTCCGGTGAAATAATCTGCATATAGTAGAAGATTTATGGTATTTACATACTGCAGCTTATCTATTCTTAGAAGATGTGAGAGCATAGAGACTTGTGTGAGTTTATTTGGATAACCATGTTTATTTTAGTCTTATTTAAAGTTGACTGGGAATTTTATAAAATATATTTTTTGCACTCTGGAGTTAAAAATGAAAATTGAATAAAAACGATTTTAATTCGCGTGCACGCGCGCGAAATTCTGGATAGCGAACGGATGTCCTTTATAATCTCCATTAATCCTTTTATTGAGATATTTTTGGTTATTTAAAATATATACATTTAATTTAGATTTCTCACTGAATATTTAATATAAACATGTAAATACACATTTGCATAAATAATATTGTATCCTGTAAAGGAAGAAAGGGATTATATGTAAGAAACTTCTCATGTTAAATGAATTCAACAATATAAAATGCTCTTGGCAGCTTAGAAGCAGAGATGATTAAGAATTATTTAATATATTTAATTTTTTAAAATGACGATTCACAACTCAATACATTATCAATCGGTAATCTATATAAAGTCATGCACAAGTAGCAGGTGGTATTCCGGACAGTCCTTTTCCGACTCATTACGATATTGCACGACAACACCTCAGATGTAATTAGAATAATGTACGCGCGCGTGGGCGACAAATAAAATTGTTAAAACTTGTATTTATTGTACCCATTAGATGACGTAGGATTAATTAAACAATGCCCATATCTATCTGTTAAAAGAAGTCTCGATGAGTGAAGAAGGAAGGAGGTACCACTTATTTATCCCTCAAACTATTAACCTTAACTTATTTTTCCCTCAATTCTGCTCGCGACGCATCCACAGCTTTTGTACGAGCTCTTAAAATACGTAAAGTTATTCAAATCGCCTGGAATTTACTGTTCCGTAATGATTATGCAAATGAATTCATAATTTTAATTGCTGTAAACCCAGAAGAACGAAAAAAAATATGTTGTCGAGAGATATTGGAACGAGAATATCAGAAAAATTGAACAAAACTTCGGTGGTTTAATATAAGTAACATGTATCGTTAGTATATGTATAACTCATATAAATAATATTTTTTTTTAAATATGTAACGAAAAAAATTAAAAATTTTTAAATACTTTTTTTATCCAGTACTGCAATTTTTATATTAATTTAAAGTCTAACTTTAAAAATAAAGGATTTTTTTTAAATATCGATGACAAGGGCAAAAAATAAAAATTTTTATCTTTCTCTCTCTCTCTTTCTCTCACTTGTTCCATATTATATATATGTATGTATATATATATATATATATAAAACAAGATTTGCGTGTGTGAATGATTCCGTTATCATGAGAAGAATTTTCGAAAATGTAGAATAATGTTATGTTTTGTATCAGCTTAATAAAAATCGCATTTAACCGATTTGAAATGTTAACATAGTCCGTTGTATATTGAATATAATCCGTTGTACATTGAATTTAATCCTTTCGAACACTAATAAGCAATTAATGCCGTGGATCGAAATCTTCAAATAATTAGCGAAGATCCGAGAAGCGGCAAAACCAAATGAGGTTTTAAAATAGCTTAAAGTCCTGTCTCACGATTATATCTGATTGTGAACCATGTGCTACATCTGCTACAATAACGTGCGCATTTCACGCAGCAAAGTAACGAAGTCTATCGATTCCTCCTTCACTTAAACTGTGTATTATTTACCCCTGGGAGTATATTTATCACCCGCGAGACGTGCGCTGCTGTTACAATACTGAAATGGGACAAGGAAGAAGAGTAGGGTTCTGCGAGTTTACAGCATGCCTCGGTAGACGACATCAGCTTTTAACAAATTTAATACGATTTATAGAGGATTCGATCGATTCTTCGAGATATATCCGACGTTGAAGCTCTAAATATCCGAATAAACAAATTTATTGTTCAAATAAATCCGAATATACGTGATTTTCCCGATTCCAAACTAGTAATATTCCATGTTTTAAATATCAAATTTCATATTTAATTATTTATTGATATCGAGTAAAATGCTTATATTTCACATTAAAATTTGTCAATAAAATACAAAAGATATCAATTGCATGCATAAAAAATCTGGTAAATATTTTGAAAATATTACTCAGATACTCAATTTCAAAATATAAATATACAATATTAATTGAATTTATTTATTCAGTTTCGTTAAAATGTATAAAATTAAAAAAAATATAATCGCGATAAATTTTTCTAAATAATAGTAGATTTGTCAAAATAATATTTTCTCTTATATGTAGCATTTTTGTGATAGAAACTAGGAGTTGATTAGATTGTATTAGTCTGTTATGTCTTTTAGAAATTTGACGAATGTCTTAGTTTCTTCTACAGTTATCTCCTAGTTGCACAAAAGAAGACGCGATCGTCATACATATTGTTTTTCTCGTAATTTACCTTCCTCCAGTTTAAACCCTCGATACCCACATGTTTTCTAATATAGTTCTACTATAAAATTTTTTCACACGAGCCCTCGATTATTAACGGCTAATTAAACCTATTATTGTTCATATTTTTTCATACTTTATTACGTCCTGAAACGTAAACTAAGCAAAGTTTTACACTGCGCGGTAAAAAAGTGTTTGTATTTTTAAATTTAAAAAGCAGATGGGGCGAGGAAAATATTTATCAAATGTGCATCAGTTTTAACTTCACATTCATATCACATTTCTGCCTTACATGCTGTGCAATAAAAAATATGTACAATGTTTTCTATACAGAATGTTCGGCAATTCACTGCAAAATATTTGTTTCATTACAAAATAATTTAAAAAAATAATTTTAAAATAATTCTAAAATAATTTTTTCTAATTCAAAATTTAATTTAAGATTATATTTCTTCGCAGTTTTTGAAATTATAACATTAAATATTGTAATAAATATGCATCGATTGAAGATGTTGAAAAGCGAAGTTTACCAACAATTCACCAAAATATAAAATCTTATTATCTATTTACATCCCTGAGTAAAATTTGCAAAAATTTCTTTCTTCCTTAATCGATTACTGAAAAGCTATTTACATCTCTATCTTTTTGTTAAGAAAAAAATTATTCCAATTTCCGATATATCGCTCCATGTATCGAATGTTACTAAAAATCGTCTATATCACTTCGTATAGAGATACGTAAAGAATCGCTAGCGATCAATCTTCCTTGTTGTTTGATTTTTGTTTGTTTGCTTCTATCTTAACTTGAATGAAATCGAAGACGTAGAAGTCTGATCGCAGTCTTTCTGGAAACGCAACTCCTTCGTCTTACAAAAAATCAAGTTATTTATTACGAAACTCGTATCGAAAATGTCTATAACGTAGAAATATTGACAAGATATAGAAATATCGACATTTTCGATACGGGTTTCGTAATAAATAACTTGATTTTTTTGGAAGATGAAGGAGGCGTTTCCAGAAAGACTGCGAACAGACTCCTACGTCTTTGATTATATATATTGTATATATAACGCATACATAATATGTATATGTAATGTGTATATGTTATATATATACTATGTTATTTATATATATATATATATATATATATATAATATATAATATGTATATGTGTGTATATATATATATATATATATATATACGCGCGATGATTTGTAATCGACAATGTACACATCTTAAGAAAACATATTAGTCTAAAAGACTAATTATAATCCAGAGTTGAAAAGGAAAAAATTCTTTCTTTAACTTTAGATTACTAATCATTAGTCTCTTAAACTTAATTAAATAATTAATCACTGGTCCAGGAATGGTTAATAATTCAGAATTAAATGTGAGATGAAAAATGACATGAGATTTTATCATTGACAGTTTTGTAATTATAGATGTGTGAAATACTTGTTCTTGCAAATTAAATTTCAAGAGTGCAAAAAAGTAACATTTTGTTAGATATCATTTCTTTTTTTCTACGATTTCCTTGATCAATTTATGAAATCGATTTATCTGAAAAAAAATTTGTTTCAACACTATTCTTCTTTCACATTCTATTTTTAAATCTCCTTTTATAACAAGACCTCTATTTAAACAAGATCTCTATTTTAAATAGCGTTATTTAGATTAAAATTAAATATGTAGAAACTATATAAAATACAATTATATGAAAAAGTATAGTCTTATATTATATTTTTTTTTTTCACATGGAATCTAATTCATAATTATTTTCTAAAAACTTAAAACTTGTTGCTTTCTACTTCAATTTTCTTTCTTTTAGAAAACATTTACATTGATCGAAATGGTATGTTAATCCGCAAAATAAAAGGAACGTGAGAAACCTAGAATTTTTTTCATAATACGTTATATCATTAAAGCTTAAAACGAAAGAAAAGTACACAGCTGGTCTTGATATAGTACGCAATATATTGTATAAACACAGCGCGAATATATATGTACATACCACAGATTATCTGGGAAAAGCAAACGATCTTTGTTCTCCAATTTAACCTGAAATATTCATGGCTGTTGGTCGTTTCATTAATACTTTTCTCACCGTGGGTGGGAAAAATTCAAGTCGCAGATAATCGATCCCTCTCTTACACCGCGCGCAAGAAAATTTATTAACGACTCGAGGTTTTCTCTTAGTGTGTCATTAGGTTGCCGTATGTCAAGCTAATGACATTATTATTTTTGTTTTGAAATTTACTCTTCCCTTCGAGACATTGTCCTTCTTATCCACCTCCTTTCTCCTAAGAGATTGTTGCTTTCGATTTGTTACAAGATTTATTTCGTTTTCTATTCGTTTTCTCACCATGGGCAGATTATATAAGAAAAACAGATATCGTGATCAGAATAGCTCGAAACATCATAATATTTTATAAATCATACAAATTTTTTGTTTAACCTTCTTAGAGAAAGAAAATGCATTAAATTGATTCAGTTAAAGAAATTTTAATTTTTTTTCATAGAATAGAGAAATTATTTTTTCAGAAATAAGAATAAAAAATTATACATATTTATATATCGATAGAGTACTTCATATCTTATCTCAGATTCTTCTGCTCAATTTGGAGTCGATTTTCCCGTGGTAAAAATGTCAAAAAAAGTATTAAGTTTCTAATCATTATATAAAATACTGTATATATTTATTATTAAAAATCAAATCAAATTAAATTTTTATTGGTGCACTTGAAATCAATTTAAAAATTTAATTTTTTTACTAATTTGCTTTTTAATTTAAAAGCTCGTTCCTTTTAATTATTCGAACTATAAAAGAAAAATATTGACTTCAATATGAAAGGGACTATAGAAAATCTGCCATTATAAAATAATAAATTACGCATAGAATATTCTGTATGACGATGAGAAATTAATCGTAATTTGCAAAAAGCACCCGTAAAATTACGAAAATACAAATGATTTTTCGCACCACAGTGGACACAATAGATTTACCTTAATTAGTTCACAGCCAATGATAGTGGAATTAAAAAAGAAGCAGAGATATAATAGGATATTTCCTGCGTCGTATATATAACGACGCAACAACAATTATTTATATAATTAATTCATTCGTAATACCGCAATAAATTTTAATGTGTGAAAATGCTGCTATCATTTCTACGAATGTTTGTAACACGAAAATAATTAATTGAACGTGCTCTTTAATTTGGTTTAAAGATCCTATAACATCTGAGATAATATATAATATAATAATTATAATTCCTTTTTCAATTAATATTTTTTGAGAATCTGTGTACCGTCTAGAGTAAGAGAAAAGAAAATTATAAATCCTTTAAAAAATCATTTTGTATTGTATTCGAAATATTTAAATTAGAGTAAAGTGATAACTTTTTTTCTTAATTTTTCAAGAAGATAATTTGAGCTCTTAAAAGATATTCTCTAAAATATCAATAACTTTGAAAAATAATTAGAACTTCAGCAATTATCGAGATAATTTTGCGTTCGCAAAAATTACAAAGTGCCACACGAAGATTTAATAAAGTGGATACGCAAACTTTCTCTCGAGAGCTTTCGTCAGCTCTCGAGAGAATAACTTAACTCTTTACAGATTAGGCTCATTCCTCAGATTTGTTCTGGCGCTTGGATAACGATTTTCTCGTAAATTATGATCCCTTCCTAACGTAGTTATCGGATCAGAATATTAACGATAATCGAGAAAATTTTCGGCACGTCGGCCTCACGAGTGCTGAGACTAACAATAAGAATCAACGCACGAAATTCTTCATGTACGGGTCATTGAACATGACGTGATTGATTTTTCGAAACTTTTTATTTCCTTCGTAAAGGGGAGCGCCGTGAAAAAAAACCTAAAAACACAAAAGTGTATTGTCGTGTTCCTACCTTTCAACAATCAGAACAGTTGGAATTTCGAGTCTAATGAACGAAAGATCTCTTAAAGTGATCGAAGGAAAAAACAGAGAAGCAAGAGATTTAATGAAAGTAACATGTCTTCCAAGATCCTCGTTAACACTAGCTCTCCAATAAATAAATATGTTATTTATATTTAATTCAGAATAAAAATACATAATATGTATGCACAATATATGTGTCATTGAAATGATTATGTTAACAAAAATGCCCTAATAACGTCGAAGACGAAGATTACTGAAAAGCCCTTTTCATTTAAATATTATATTTTTTCAAACATATGCATCAATTTAATATTTTTATCAATTATAAATTCATTATAATTGATATTTTAAAGTTAAATGCGTTTATGTATATAATCCACTATTTTGATTGTCTGAATTAATCAAACTTATATTTGTTTTCGCAAATTTGTTTACTTTAATGAAATTATAATACTAATTGAATAAAAATTTAATATTTAAAAAATAAAATCTCTGTTTTATGACATATTTCTAGGATAAAAAAATATTTTAAATAATTATCTTAAATAATTATAACAAATAAGTGTTTTCAATTATAACATTTAAAGAAGAATACTCTCTTTCTAGCCTTATAATAATTTTACGATAGACATTATTGCCTACTCTTTTATCTCCTATTTTTAATGAATTTCTATTGAATATTTTCTTATTAATAACGCGATTAAATTTTTTTCAAACAGAGCCTTGAGTACGCGCAAAGTATAATTGCTGCTATCTTAGATGCCCAACTTCGTAAGATTCGAAATAAACGACTTATGAATATTCATTGTGGGAAGATGAATATAACATTAATAGACATGAATATAAAAACAAATATGATGATGATGGTATTATTATGCAGCCCGAGGAAACTTTTGCGAAACAACACTCATACATCGCGTTAAACTTTTCGACCCTTAGCTCCGCTATAGTTAATCGTTTGTTGTCTGAGGAGATGGAATCTACGAGCATGCCGATAGAATCCACAAACATGATGCTAATTAATGAATCGGCGGCGCAGAGCACGAATATATCAAATCAAATCGAAAATGTCGACGGTGTACTATATCTGTATGGAGCACCGCCGCTAATTCTCTTCTGTGTCATTTCGATAGCCGTAAATATTAAGGTTCTTATAAGCGTATTTTGGATAAGACGCCCGCTCAGTCCGACGTTGTACATCAGTTTGAGCTTAGCAGGTAACACAGTATTTTTTTATTCACATAAACATGTTTAATTTAAAATAATGAAATTGCCATGACAAATTAGATATCGTATATTAAAAACTATGAAAACTAAATTGTGATATTTTTTTAGAGACAAAAAACTATATTTTCTTTCTCTCTCTCATTTTTCTGTTTTACAAACCTTGCGTTATTTTATATTTTAAGTGAAAAAACAGAGAGTTCTTCTTTGAATACATAATGTCTTTTATCAATAGCTAAAATGGATCAGTGAAGTCTTTGACTCTTCTTGAGTCATTTAATGAAGATTCGATGAAATCTTATCTTTTTACTATGTGATTCTCTTCAGCCTCAACATTAATTATATCTTGGTAATATAAATTTAACATAAATTAGCTTTTTAAAATTAATTTATGTTAAAATTGAAATTATAAACAAAACCATGGAAAATTAAGAAAACACTTGCAAATAACAATGACTAAGGAATAATGCTTCATTATGTATTTCTGGCTATGAAGTTTAAATCCTTGATAAATTTGAAACACTCTCTGCGTATAACCATGCGTATTGCTGATAATTATTTTTATATATATTTTCAATATCTTTAACGCGTTTTTTATAAATTTAATAATATTTCATATTTTTTTATATTTTATGAAATTTGATATAAAGATTTCTCTTAAAGGACGTACTGGAAATAATATTTCATTAGCGTGATTTAAATTCTAGTTAATATAATTCTATAAATAAAAAATCACTTTTTGAGAAAAACTACATCTAAAAATCATATTGCACTTCTAGGTGCAGATGCTTTTTCCAGCAGTGCTCTGGGCATAGGACTAATCATGAATAGCTTCATACCCAATGGTCTTGGAATCAAATTGAAAGGTAAAATCCTATTTATAGAACTTATGAGATATAGAAGATCATTGTCATAATTAAATATTAATTAATTAGAAACAGATAGATGCTTTTCGTACGAAGCTTCACAAACTTCAAACATAATTCAATTTAAAAATTGAACTATATTTTAAACTATTAAATAACTATATTTTATATTTTAAACTATATTTTAAAATAAACTTAATTTTCATTAGCAGCATTTAATAAATAATAAGAAAAAACTAATATATAAAAAAAAATATTTTAAATTGCATTTATGACTTTTCCAACAATATATTTATAGAAATTCTTTCTGCCTATTTTCGAATCAATACATTGTAGAACAGATTGTTTAAATATAAGATTCAGCACGTGTGTATGCGCGCGCGCGTGTGTGTGTGTGAATAAACATTTTACGAATAAAAACGAATCGCATTGCTTTTAGGTGTGGATTGTTTTTTATTGGTACTCGAAGTTGTGAGATTGGGAGGAGTGATAATTACTGTATTTCACCTAATGGCTTTAGCTGTCAATCACTATCTGGGTATTCTCAGACCGCTCCACTATCTTTCGATTCTGACGTACAAGTATATAATATCATTTAGTTATTTGTCGAAAATCTATTTGAGCAATATACAACCGAGTTTTTCTCTTTCTTTCAAGGAATACCACAATTTTATTGATTCTGCTGTGGGTGCTACCAATTTCTTTTTTCGCGGTGTACTTTAATTTAGTTGAAGACGACGGTTTTCAATCTGAAGGATGCAAAGAAAGCGTGTAAGTGTAATATTTTTAAAATTACTGCATATAAAAATCCTTTTCACGTACTGTTTCCGTTCATAGAATTCATTTCCAAGTTCATTTTAGGAAATTTAATAGATTTTAAGGAAAAGTAGGAGTGTGGTAGAAAAAAGTTATTTGATTTACATCTGTGAAACTATGTAATATAATTGTAAAATTACGAGTCATCTTGTATGTTAAAATATTCGTATCTATGTAAATTTATATATATGTATTTTTTTACATAGATACGAATATTTAACATACAAGATGAGTCGTTTAATTTTACAAATACATTATATAGCTTAACAGATGTAAATCAAATAATTTTTTTCTACCACACTCCTGCTTTTCCTTATAATCTAGTAAATTTTCTAAAATGTGAACTTGGAAGTGAATTACAGTAAAAATCTTTGATATCTTTGTGAATATATTCTACAAGTACATTGCGCAAATAAGCTATAACTCGAGATAGAATATGCCATAGAATAACATATAAATATAATAAAATTTTCACTACTTTCAGATTTCTATCTCACAAGCAATTTCGAATGTTGTTCAGTAGTCTTTTTTTCGGGCCCTTCGGTTTGATGGTCTGCATTTATATACACATATTCTGCATAGTAAAAAAACATCAAGCCACGAGACTGCGCTTCCGTAGAGCAGGTTCTTCCGTTCATGGAAGAACATCAGAAGCTATGCGTAGCAATTCTAGACAAATGACACAGAACGTTAAAGCTGTCCATACAACTTTATATATACTTGGTAAGAAAGAGTGAATTGCAAAATGTATTTAATAAGAGGAACAGTTATGCACAGGATGAGCGCTGCAATCGTATCAAATTTTATAATAACAAAAATGCAATATATAAAATATATTATATACGTAAAAATAATATAGAAAATATATTATTTATTTTCTTCAAAATATATATTTGCATTAAATAAAATCCGAGCTTTAACGTCACCGTATGCAATTTCTAAGGAAGCTTCGTAATCGGCTGGATGCCTGCAGTAATAGTGTACATGTTGGTCTGCAACGACTGTATATTGCAATTAAATGGAGTATCGATGCATACCACATTCTTCATTTACGCCGTAATTAACGGTCTCATTATCCTGAAGACCTTGATCAATCCCATTATTTATGCAGCCAGAATGCACGAGATTAAGGTAAATCGTCTATTTCATACAGTATATAATATTTGATATTACATAATTATTTGGAAAAATATATATTTTATTAATGTATCAATATTTTGTGTAATTGAGTGATTAGAAAAAAAAATCGTATTAATTAAATTTCTTTTAAAACTCAGGATTTTAATCTTTGAATTGTTAGATGCAAAAATAATGACTCCAAAGTTTTATCGCAAATTAAAGAGTTTGCATATCGAATTTTTTAAGCAAATATGAGTTTGAAATTTAGGGAAGAATATTTTTTCAGGTCGCCACGAGGCGGATGCACAAAGCTTTCTGTGAATGGACGACCCTCACCCGTTTTACCACCAACGGAGGAATCAGCACAATGTACAGCAGCGAGGAAAGCAAACATTCGCAATCAAGGACCGGTACTTGTCGATTATTCCATAATATAAGCATTCGAAAAGCGCGAAACGGAAATACGTACATGTGCGCGGGTTACAATACACATGAATACGGCAACACGTTCGTGTAAACCGCGCGATATGCGAGAAAGAGAGAGCGATACATATGGCAAAAATATTTTTTTTGCATATTTGATCAGTCGTGTAAATATGAAATACAGCTAAACGAGCGAAATAACTGCTACAAAAATCTTTTAACAGTGAATTAAAAATCTTATTATTTTATTTCTTTCTCTCTCTCTTTTTGTCTTTCTTCCTTTACTTTAATGTAGCTAATAACGATTATTCCAAGTCAGTACGTTATTGTAGCTACTTTTCACATTTGTGTAAATTCTTATAAAAATTGTAAATGATTTATGGTAGAAATTATTTCGTTAAAGATATACTGTACTTGGAGGCAGTAACTCAATATTTTTAACTCTGCTATCATATTCGTTTGTTGTACATTTAAAGTCGAATAGACTTCTATATGTTCCATTGCGATTTTAATGAAATATATCAACCGAGATTATATATTTTATAACACGGTGATATGTAATTTTATCTCGCGATATTTTTTTAATTGCATAATACATTAGCATCTTCTACACTTCATTTACACTTGAAATTTATTGATAAAAATAGGATTTCTAAATAAACAAGTAAAGAAGGAAGAATAAATTATCTATTCAAAAAAATTTCATTTTACGTATGTGTATATACATACGAGATATTTTTTCTTCTTTCTATATTTTATAAATATATACTTAAAAATAGAACATATAGAATTATCATATTTTAAAAATGAAAATTGCTCAAATTAAATCAGAACGAAATAGCAGGATTAAACACGTATCTATCAAGACTGATTATATTATACCCATCTTCGATTTCTACATTTATAACAAATATTTATTTATTATCATGACTTACCTACCATCCACGGCATTGATAATTTCTGCCCTTATGCCAAGTTCATCGAAAAGTCTGTGCATCCTTTTTCGTCGTTCTGGTCTTCTTATGAGGTTAATCATGTAAATTTGATCCAAACCCAAGGTGTCCTTCTCCGGATACATCACGAATTCTTTCAGATCGTCCGACAACGGCAAATAATCGTTAAATGCTGCACAAAAGACACGCATTTCTAATCATATAAAAATTGACGTATTTAATATTATATAATATATCGTTTTCCATAATCATTATTCGCATATTATATACATACAAAAAAAAATTTATAAAAAGGTGATATTTTATTGCGAGAAACGCATTAAATCGATTTAGATTTATTTAACAATTAATTTTAACTTATTTCAAAATTAGTTATACTCTGTTTTGTGTATGTTTTATGTAACTAGTTATTTATTTATAAAATTATCTCTCTATATTATGCTTAACATACACACGCACATATATATAAAAGCAAACTTACCCAATATTTCCACTTTAGTATTGATCAACCGTTGCATATCTTCCGTGATAGTTTCTTCATTTTCTAGAGGCACCATAACGAAACCGTAAATTTCGTCGTTACATACGAATAATGGTACATCTATAACATAAATATGATATGCTAAGTATACGATATGCTAGTATGTGCTAAGCACAAACTTTTTTTTATAAAATTTATGATCGAGAAAAATTAAATTTTTCATTGAACTAAAGTGAACAAAGCAAATCAATGAATGCGAACAAAAATCAATAATTTCGAATAATCTATAATTGATAAGTGTGATAATTTTACTATCAATTATAATGATAATTTTAAATATGCGATAGTTTAATATAAGTGATAAATGAGACAATTCTAATAAGTATTTACCCGATTTATTTGCTCCTACGGCGAAAGTTATGATATCGTCCTCGGGTCCGTTATAAGCGATCAATTTTTCAGCTTTGTAAGTCAGACGATCGGAATCGAATCTTCTTAGATCTACGAGTACCGCGCTATGGACCATAGGCACGTTGTGACATCCGGTTTTCTCGCGAAATAAAATCGGTTCGTAGAGGTCCGTTCGCACATAATAATATTCTGCTGTCATTCCAGCCCAAAAATTACTGTACATGCCGTCCGATCTCAATAAAGGTGCCACGACAGTCTGTTCCTTAAGTACCAAATCGTGCAAAGTACTCGAATTTGTCAAAAAAACGTCAGCGTCCAGCATCTGTAAAAAATTTTGTTTTTTCTTCAGAAAATTTTAAAATCTGTTGCAAATATGTTAGATAAAAACGAAAGAATGATGTATTTGCGAATATTTAATGCATGTTTGAAGAACTTAATCCATAAATTTATAAATTTTTATGATAATCGAAGTAAAATTAACGTGACAAAAAAAGGTTCATAAGATATATACAAATGTAAAATGTAAAAAATGTAAGTGTAATATATAAAAAAATAACGCATACACATACAAATAACAGCGAGTTAATAAAACAAATATTTTATGCGATAAATATGTCGAGTTGTTGAAATATTATCTATAGTTTATTTATAAGAGAATTTTCATCTCGTAGTTAACTTTGTATTAAACTATTAATATCTTTGTCAAGAAAATATACTCGTGCATCGATTATTTATGCGAAAAATAATAATTTATTCTCTCGTATTCTCAAATAAATTTCTATCATTAGATTATTAAGATTACAGAAATTAATAACTTGCCCAAATAAAATCCGCCCATATTTCTCTCGCATAATTGAGCGCTTGTTCACGTAAATCAATTACGTGCGCAAATCTGCGGGGCGACCAATCGGCAAATGTCCTCTCATCTTCGAACCTCGTCGATGTTGCATTTAACTGAACATTCAAGGAATGATACTTTTCGCCTTCCAAACTGATCCATTTATTTAATATCTCTATAGACCTGTCGACATTGTTATCGCTGCGTATCCTAAAACAATCAATGTGAAAAAAATCGTTTTATCTCATCGTGATTATCTTCTGTATATGTTATATGAAACTTGATATAAATAAATCATATTATATTAGAAAACTAATCGCAATAATATAACATGTAAGATGGAGTACAAATTCAAATGCGTGTATGTGTGTGTGAGAACGCTTATCTTTTTCAATAGTTTAATTGATATTCACGTTTCTGTTTATATTGTATAATGCTTATTCAACGATAGAATTTACAAGGAAATCAAATTTAAAAGAATTAGGAGCGATTACTTACAGAATTATTACATTTTACAACGAAAGAGAGATACGTGAAATAGAGTCGACCGGAACAACAATGGGATTTCTTGCGCAGTTGTCCTGTGACGTCATATGACGTCATATGACGTCAGGCGTATTCGCATGCGCACCTGTCTTATGATGGTTCGTAAATAGACCGTCTACGCTTACCTGTCTTTACTGAGATATAAAATGCGATACTATACACGACATAATTCCGAACACGCCTTGATTGTGCGACTGGCGGGCAACTTCAAGTTTGTAAACAAACTTGTTTGAAAATGTGATGAAAGACAAAGAGCGTAAAATGTGCGCTAATGACGGAAAATTACGACGAACGGGAATTAAAGGTATTTTGAACTTATTCTCCTTCGTCCATTCATTATATTAAAAGTATTTAGTATTCGCCAAATATAACAATTATAAAGCAGTTTATAATGGGAGATGCGTAAATATTTTCACCGAATTTGCGCTCAAATTGAGGTCTTAATTAACCTGCGCCGATTAGTTCCTTAATTGTTAGTGTATCAATATTTATCACATCGATGAATTTAAATATTTATCACGAGTTTCTGACACATGTTGCCGGCGCGTAGGAGTAAAGTGAGGTTATGTCTCGTTACTCACCAGAGACAAATTCGTTTCTTGGGATAATCTTGTCGTTCCAACAGACTCAGAAAGTACGGCAATGTGTGCGCTTTATTTCTGACCAGAATAGCGATTAGCACAGTGGGTTCCTTCGAAATTGTGTCGCACGAAGCAAAGCACGCGAAATTAATAACGAAATAAATGAGGTAGTCTCGAAGTATCATCGTGTAAAGTTAATGCACGTATGAAGTTAATGTGTTCTGTTCGCGTGCGTCTCTCGACGCGGTCTATTAAGAAAATTTAAGTGCAGAAACAGATTATGCCAAGAAACGACCCGACGACATGATCTCTCTGTTGCTATTATCACAAGCGCGTGGGCGTTACGCAATCGATAAAACAGGAAACCTTATGCGATGAATCACATAATTTAATCATTTTATTTTATGAATATGCTTCATATATATATATACATATATATATATGTATATATAATGTACAAAATATGATCACTTTTTTTCAAGTTTCATAGAAAATATAGTAGAAATTTATACACATTTCAATTAAAATATACATTGATTGGCGAATGTATTTTGTAGTGTTCTTAGCTTTGATAGTAAGCTATTATTATTATTATTATTATTACCAGTATTAGCTTTCTACAGGGAGAGTTTCTTTTCCTTCCTTTGCTTCCTCTGACTTCGCTTTCTTCTTTTGTGCATAACTGAGTTTAGTTTTGTCAAATTCCAGAACCATTACACCCAAATCTCCACTATATCGATTCTTTGCAACCTAGTGACACAATAAAATAATGTTACAGTTCAATATACTTATTGTTGAAAATCGCCTGTTTGCAGACATATACCTGCAAATACTTCTTTCCTCGTAAACTAGTAAGCCTTTTATCCTGTATAATCAATACATTGTCAGCCTCTTGGCTTGCTTTAGCACTGCCAAAAATAGATAAAGTCGTCAATTCTTCCTCTCGCTCCTTTCTCGGATGTATAACCAGAGTGACATGGCAGTTATATTTTGTAGCAAAATTTCTAAATTCTGCTATGATTTTGTCCTGTTTCCAAAATCTATGATATAACGCTGCATAAATAAAATCAATTAAAAAAAAAATTTTTTTTAACATTTATCTCACCTATCCATGTGTTTTGATTCATCCGATATACCCATCATAAACTGCATATTGTCGATTATTACATGAGCTATATCATGTACATACGTTGCATGTTCAACTGCCTGAAAAAAAGATAAGTTACCGACATGCATAATACTAAGTTTTTCACTTATAGGTAATTTGACATACGATCGTACATCCATAACAACTCTGATGTTCTGCTGACCATGAAAAGTCATAAAATAAATTGGTAACTTGTTGAAAGCATCTGCATACGTGTTAAACTTGTCCAAATTGTCTTCTAAAGACACCTCTGCCATTTGTTGTAACATAGTTTTAGCTAGCCGAGCATTTCTGATTTCAAAACTGCCCCATAATGTATTGACTCCTTGCATTGCTAAATCTAATGAATACTCGCTCATAAATGTAGTTTTTCCACAACCTGAAAATATGCTGACATGTATAAAAATATAATTTTACAGGTAGCACCTTATAATACAAATAAAAATTAGCTATCTTGTTATGTTTTGTTTAATATAGAATAAGTTTTAATTAATGTAAAACTATTTTACCAGTAGGTCCAGTTAGAATTGTAAACTCTCCTCTTCTGTGTCCCTTTAAAATTCGATTTAGAGCAGGATATCTTTTCCACTTTACACCTTGAACCTTATCTATATTTTGCAAATCGCATAATACATCTTGCCTGAGATCATCGAAAGTAGTAATACTTTTGTGCCATATCGGTTGCGCATTCGCCAAAATACTTTTAAGATCGTAGCCTTTGTCAATAGCTAGCTTTGGTCTAGGTTGCGTGTCAATTGGTCTCACAAAGTAGCATCTCTTTTCATTTAATTTCTTAGCAAATTGTCTGGCTGTATACCAGCTAGGTTCGTCATTTCCAAACCATAAGATTAATTTCTTAAAACTTTCCAGACTCGGCAGGAGCTGCTGCGGCAAATTCTGCAAATTATATGGCAAACAGATAATCACATTTGCTGCCTTTTGAGATGCTAATGCCAACAAATCATCTATTGTCGGCACAACCACTGCAGTTCCATCAGTTCTAGTGCTTTTTTGCTTATAACTGATAAATCCACCAACATTGCAAATAGGTATGGTTTGTTCTAATCCTGATTCGCTAGAAAGAGTCTTATAACCAACAACAATGTTACCAAAGGCAATTAATGGAAAATACAATAATATTGGTGCAGCTGCATATACGCCATTTAACTGTGAGATGTCTTGTTGTGAAATTTTCTGTAACATTTAATTAATATTTAATATTTATATTATGTAAATATATAAGGTTCTACACATTAAAATTTTTGTTAATTCATTTATCTTACTGGAAGAGAAAATGTATGTAGAACTTTCTCGTACAAATCTGGCGATAAATCTGCCACTTGCTGATTAGATTTTGTTATGTTATCCCATTTTGAAACATAATCTTCCTGAATTCTTATAGTATTTCTTAAAGTTTCCAACTCCTTCTGTGTATTACTCGTTTTGCTCGATTTTGTTAATAACAAAAACTTCTCTAATATGTTCCATTCGCCTTTAGAACTACATTTATCACACATAAAGTACCCTAGAATAAAATAAGTTTTTTAAGAGAAAAAGAATTATTTTAATTGTATGTTTATCTGTTTACACAAATTATCTTGTACATTTCATATTATCATTTTTTACCTGTTGTCTTATTAATATATATCTTGGCCTTTTTTAATTTTTCAAAATCACATATAGGACATTCTATAATTATACATGCATGTCCTTCAACAGTAGTAATCTGTTTTTGTTTCAGACTCTGTTTTATTTGAGATATTGACACCCCAGGTACTGGTTCGTTTATTGTGCTACTAATGCTATCAGTCTGATACAAACGATGATAAAATATCCGAAATTTGTCGCATCTTCCTGCACTTAAAGGGCGCATCAGTAATTTTAAAAACATTATTTTTCTCATCTGATAATTGAGGCTTCATTGACAGCAGGATTATTTTGATTATCATCTAGCCACATCAAAATTATTCTTCTCAGTAAGGTATAGTCGCATTTTGTTAATTCTATACACACTATAAACACTAGACACACAATTGTATAAACATTACTATACAATACAATTCTTCGGACACTATCCAAGTCATTAACGTAGATAATCTAAATCTCGTACAAAAGCTTACTGTTTACATCATTCATGAATCACTCACGTCCCCGTCGTGTATAATAAGAATAATATTTACAAACTTTTCAAAGCTAATGTTTTCATTGACAATGAATTGAATGAGTCTATTGAATTAGTATACTATGCAGCATACATCAACAATTATACCACTGATTGTAAATAAAACCGGCATGTGTGAAGCACGTGGTACATACGTTGAGAGGGGGAGGGGAGGATCTGTTTCTTTCAGTTCTCTTCATTACACTTTCTGTACTTAAAGTGTAACAGATATATCTAAAGAGAAAGAAGGATGAAGCATGAGAACTTTGAGAAAATGCAGATTCCCGCCAATTTTATAGGATGGTAGTTCTTTATATTTTGTGTGTAAGCAATAAAAGCAGATTTTTTTTTATCGTCGCGATGAAAAAAATTCGTTAATCTTATTTCAGTATTTTCTATCTTCTCATGGCATATACATGTATTTGATAGACGTATACTAGGTTGCGTTCGTAAATCTACTTTTCGAAGTAAAGTGGCGTTTGACCAATCAAGAAAGATTTTCTCCTCTTGTCCTGAGGCGAGGCAATATTAATTAAAATATATTCACGAATATATTATCGAATAATGACGCTAATCTAATCTATAAATCCGATGCTTTAAACCGAATACGAGGCAACACGAAATCACAACAATCCTAGGGTTGCGTTCATAAATCTATTCCGATAAGTAGATTTACGAACGCAACCCTAGATTGCTGCGATTTCGCGTTGTCTCGTGTCTCGTGTCCGGTTTGATAGGTTAGCATTATTATTCGGTAGTATATTCGTGAATGTATTGTCAGTTATTTTAATTAATATTGCTAAATTTAATTGTACAGACGATCACAGTATGGTTGTCTTTACTTGTAACCATTGCGGCGATACATTGCAAAAGCCCAAAGTGGCTAAACATTATCAATTTAGATGCCGAAAGGCACCCTTTTTAACCTGCGCGGATTGCTTAAAAGATTTTCGGTAAGAATTTATAAATGTTGAATTAAATAATCTTATCATGAGTATTAATTGATTTAATATTATATACGTCGTGTTGTACGTACGTAATTATATGTTTTTAATATTTTTGATTATTTCAAGGAATGAGGAATATCTTGCACATACCAAGTGCTTGACCGAAGCCGAACGATACGGCGGAAAAGATTATGTTCCAAAGCCTAACGCGAATAAAGGAGAACGCAAACAGCAGGAATGGATTTGCGTTGTTAGCAATTTGCTGAATGGAACAATAGATTTGTCCAAAGCTGAAAGAAACTTTCTTAACACTTTATCGAAGCATGAAAATATACCAAGGAAGAAGGCTAAATTCCTTAACTTTGTACGCAATGTAGTAGGAAATCGTGTAAATGTGGCAATTGTGGAGAGCGTTTGGGATAAAATGGAAACTACACACAAACAAAGTCAAGAGTCTGTTACACAAACTCGGGAACAAGACACTACACAGACTCTAGAACAAAATAAGGGTGAGTAATCACAGCAGTTTAAGTTTATATACATGTATATATATATTCTTATAATAAATATAAGTGGAATATTTGTTTTTTAATAGATAAGACAACATGCATTCAAAACAATTTAAATCATTCATTTGACAATCAAAATATTGTTGAGAATCAAAATAATGAAAATATATGCAAAGAAAATAATTCTTCAAAGCATCAAAATGGAGATGACAAAGTGTGCGAGACTAATGGTGATAATGTGTGTGAAAAAAAATCTAAGAAACGACGATTGAAGTCAACTAATGATCAAATGCCAGAGGATCTCCAACCTGCTGCAAAGATTTCAAAAACATCCACTATAGAGAAAAACAAAAATGAAAATAATAGTTCGTTTGATTGGAAAAAGATTATTTTAGATGTTGTACAAGCTAAAAATGAAATATCTTTAAAAAAACTTCAAAGCAAAGTTATTAAAAAATATACATGTCATGTTTCTAACACACATGACATATGTAGTCCAACTAATATGGAACGTGAAAAAGTTATTGCAAAGTTTAACAAGACATTGAAAAAATTGAAAAAAGCGTCTGTAATATATATTCTAGAAGATACAGTAAAATTACCCCCCTTAGTCGAATAATTACTTTCATACAAAAGTGTCAGAGAAAAATGCAAAGTAATATCACATAAATATGAAAGAGAGAAACATTTTATCTAGCTGTATACATAAAATACATCAATACAATAAATTAATTTGCAAATAACATTTTTTATTTTACATTAAATTTTCATAAATATACTTGTACAAAATGTTTGAGTTTGTAATTTACAAAACTGTGAATGGCCATTATAACTTGATTTATTGTATAAAAGTCTATTTTTATACAGCTATGAGAAATATATTTCTTACAGTAAATACTTAATGAAATAACAGTTGTTGGAAGATATGTAATCTTAATGCCTATGAGAGCGTTTATTAATATTTATCACTTAGAACACAAACTTTTTACCACCTTCAGAAACAATTTAATATACAGTCTCTTTTAATTTTTGCTTCATGTATTTTACTTTTAATTAATGAAAATCAGATGGAAAGTCATGTAAAAATTTTTCAGAATACCATGCATGATCACTCATAGTCGCTAAGAGACCCTTTGTAAGTACTTTGGCATCATTAGCTCCAAAATAGATTGGTTGTTGATCGTACAACTGTGTCACTGTTCCTCCTAAAGCACTATATTGAAAATAAAACAGATGAATAAAATGGAGAAATATTGAATAACTACTAGACTAATATTCAGCAAAATACACTTAAATAATGATACCTTAGAATTGCTGTTCCTGCACATATGTCCCATTTTTTGATAGCAGTTGTATGAACATATGCTGTTGCATTATCAACAGCTACTTCCAAGAACTTATATCCTGAAATAAAACTTTTTATTCATGGTATAAACTCTTAATAATAGCAAAAAATTGAAGACGTGAAAAGAATAAAATAAGGCTAAATGAGGTTAACAAAAAATAAATATAGTATCAGGAGCCTTAACAGCTGAAAACCCATGTTGTGTATGAAAATCATCATTTGTCTTGCAAATTATTGTATCATTTAGCTCTTTATTCATTACAAGTCTTCAATTTACAGAAAGTAAATTGAAAAAGTATGATTGTTATTAAAAAAATATCTTTTTACCTGCACCAGCAGCAGAAATAATTTCAACGTTGTTGCCAAAAGCAACTTTAGATGTATTCTTAACTTGTCCAGCATGTGAAAGAGATACAATCAGGATAGGTGTTTTATTATCCTTTGTCTGTCAAATAAAGATGTTTCAAAATTTACTCCATTTCAATTATATAATCACTATCACTTGATTGAATTATATTTTTCAATTCGAAATTAATTATATTTTTACAATTACCTTGGGTAAATTTCTTAAATTCCTTGATACACCATGATTAGTCCATGTCCAGAATAAACTGTAATTCTGCTTCGTTTCAAATGGCTTATATATAACACCAATAATTGGTTGTCCTTTCACAGCTACGCATACCATAGTAGATACATATTGAAGTAAATTCTCTAAAAATATAATAAAATACTATAAAATATTTCGAATTTAATTTTTAAGAAGCTACATGAAGATAAAAATGCAGAACCATTGAATGTCGTTTTAAATATAAATTTCATAAAAAGAATTGAATTGGTTTGTTCAATAAATGTTTAATAATTGGAGGAAAGACATTTAGTGAATTTGAAAAATATGTTTTGCATAAAAACGTAATATTTTAATAGTTTTCAAATTTTGTATAAAATTCTCCATTGTACCTATATCATAAATTATTAAATCGTTCATTTAAAGCAAGGATTATAGGCTTTACCCATAATTAATATTTCTGAGAGAGATTGTTCATAATATGGATTTTATATTATTACAGAATTTATTATTACTATATATGTGTGAAATAATTGTCTCTGTATCTGTCTTATATCCATAAATCTATTTTTATTGTTTGATCCTGAAAATAATCAATGCTTCTTCAATGTCTAGCCATAAACATATTGTTATTGAAAATTGCAGTTATAGGTAATAATTTTCTCATATTCATAGTCTAAATTTTTAATATCTCTGTTTTTAGAGAATTTATACGTATGTAGTCAAAACTCATGATTATATTTAAACAAAATTGCATTCATCACATGCAATCATTTTTAAAAATAATTCTTTCTGCAATTTGTACATATCTGCAAAGTAATTTTATTAAAAGTTCTAGGATATTATTGAAGTAAAGATGTACTGTTACCTGTGAATTCTTTGGTAGCATCAAGAGGATCTATCCAAATTGTAATATCATTAATGTTCACGATATCGTCGCTTATATCATAACCATCAATACTTTTAACAGAATTCTTAATGTTTTCTACTACAATTTTGTCACAATCCTGCGACGTTTCCTCAGATATCACAGTAATTCCTGGGAATGATTCAGTTAAAGCGCGATACATGGCACAGTGAGATCTATAATCTGCTGCTGTTACTGGATCATTGACTCCTTTAAAGGTAATGAGAAAAAGAAATCACATGTTTTAGTTTACACTCTAAAATGTATTGATATTGTCGAAGAAAATGAACAAAATTATAAGATATAAAAGTACCAAATAATGCAAGTATTGCGAAGAGAAAAATATGACAGTAGTGTGTAGCATAAGTATCATGCGTTAAATACTAAGTTGTATATTAATAACGTTACCTTCCTTCGTTTGGCCTTTGCTCTCGATTTTGAATTTAATCTGATCGTGCACAGCAACTACTTCGGATCCTCCGATCTCGGCCGCTCTTATCGCCGCGGCGAGAAGCTGCTTCAAAGATACATCCTTCTCGTTCCCGCGCCGATTTGTGCACAAATAGGCGATGCCAAAAATCACCGCGACCACGCACAAAAGTATTCTCTGCATACGCACGCCCATCCTATTATACATCGCAAATTAGTGACTTGCGCTAATTAACAACGAACGTGTATCGAGATGCAGTTTCTGCTGCCGCGCGCACCTTCTTTAGCGCGATTACAGAAATCCTGTTGACAAATAATGAGTAGTACAATTAACGATTGCGGATTTTTTCTTAACCTCATTAATATTTCTATCGTTAGTTTGCGCGGACAGAACATACTTTTGACACTGTGTAAACAGCTTTTGTGTAGAGGTAATTTGTAGAGGAATTTGTATTGAATATCAGTCATCATTTTTTTTTTTTTTTTACAAGATAAAAGATAAATTTTTTTATTCTGTGGTTAGTTTTACAGTTGTCCAATATTGTTGTTCAATAGTGTTGATCGATGAAGAAAAAAATATAAATCTTTTTCATAATTTTTTATTACGCAGCGATATGTTAATGAGAGACGAGATCGTTTCAAATGTCAAAAATGTAGATGCGATCCGAGACGCGCGAAGCGTTCGCTGTACTCCATTTTAGTTGCACTCAGTTACACTCTCTGCACTTTGTTACAGCGTACGCGGTTTCGCTGGCGGGAAGCAACGGCTGGATGTGAATTTCAAGATCGCTCGCTTGCCGCAAAACCTTCAAACGTCACTTCCATATTTCCTTCAAGCAAAAACCTAACGTAACGTATCCTAATTATTCCAGAATTATACATCGCGCGCGTCTGAAGCTAGTAGTATCCGAAATACGTGTAAACGAAAAAAAAAAAAAATAGAAGAGCTTCGGGAGACGCCAATGAGATATACCGAGTCGTTCGAATTGTGAAGTAACGGAAGAGATTCGGAGATGTTGACGATACAGTTCGGACAATGCGGGAATCAGCTCGGACGCGACTTGTTCTCGAAGGTATCCGCCGATCTTGCGAGTCCGAGTCCCGGCGTGTCTTACGGGGCCAATTACGAGTACGCGGAGAACACGATCGAGAAATGGTACGACGGAATGACGGAACGCGGCCGTCACTTGGCGAGGGCGATTCTCGTCGATACCGAGGAGAAGGTGGTGAACGAGATATGCAAGGACGCGAACGCGTCCTGGACCTATCGGACGAGTAACGTCGTTTGTCAGTCTGGCGGCGGTTGCGCCAACAATTGGGCCTACGGTTACAAGATAAATGGCCAACGCTTGTCGAACGCCGTGTCGAACGTCACGCGACAAGAGATTGAGAAATTGGATCGTTTTCAGGGATTTCTCCTGCTGCTCAGCTCGGCCGGTGGCACGGGATCCGGTATTGGAAGCCGTATGGTTGAAATTCTACGGGAGGAGTATGAGACTAAGTCTATCGTTGCTGCGATCGTGTTACCATTCACCTTCGGAGAAGTCTGTACTCAGAATTACAATACTGTGTTGACTCTAGCCGAGTTCTCCGATGCAGCAGATCTATCTGTGTTGTTCGAGAATCAGCAGGTGCATGCTATGAGCGCCAGTTTGTTGAAGAATTCTAACACCACGTTATGCGACATGAACAGTATCATTTCTGAGAATCTGCTCGCTGCTCTTCAACCTACCGACAAAGCAAGGTACGACATGAACTTTTTAATATCCAAAATAGCTGCGCATCCCAATTTTAGATTTGCAACAATCAAAAGTACTCCGTACGTTCCTGCAACATCTCTGCAATATGAACTTACTCACAAGTGGGATGTGTACATACGTCACTTGAAGCAAACTCTTCGAATATCAAAATCGCAAACGGAATTGACAAATGTTCAATTAAAAACACCAAATCCTATACTGGACAGAACAATTGTGTCTCATACGTACAGTCCTTGTGTATCTAATATTCTTGTAACACGTGGCAAATCTGTACAGAACGATGTTGTAGTGTTGGAAGATCTGCAGAAAAGACATCTATACCCAGAATGGACTACATTAGAGTCGTTCACTCATTTGCATCAGGAACGCAAGTTTCTGAATCGAGACAAGTTCTTAGCGTTGATCACCAACAATTCAGAGATACATCGGCCATTGAACGCATATCTGGATAAAGCATGGAGTTCTTACAAATTTGCGGCTTTCTTACATCAATATAAACAGTTTGGCTTGGAGGAAGACGATTTCTTGGAAGCTTTTGCAAAAGTTGAGAACATAGTGCAGGAATATAAAAGCTTGAAGAGTTTCAGCGGAAATTAAGTATTTTATATAGCTTTTGTTTATATGTAAAACTGACATTTTTGCCTGATTAGTTTGACATATTTATATCTTTATAAATAAGAAAACAAATTTTGTCGTTTTTTAGTTGAATGATATTTACAGAATGATACAACTTTATCTTTAAAATTCTGATAATATTCTATGATTATTTATGGATATGGTGCAGTAGCACGTAGTAACTTATTGGAACAAAAAATCTTTTGCAATTTTGTACATAACAGAAGCATATACATGCATATAATATGTACTTCATAATATATGTATTTTATGTGTTTATTATTTATTTTATTATTTATATTTATTCAATTTATCTTGAAAAGTAGGCGAAAAGGTCACGATTCTAAACCTTTGCAGATTTTTCCTAAAGAATGAGTTTTTTGCACTTATATTTCTTTCCTTGTCAGATGTAGATTTATTTCTGAATTTATTCTCTTGACTTACATCTTTCCTATACTTTTGCCAAGTACATTATACGTAGGCGTTTACGCGAGACCTTGAGTATCACGGTCACGGTTACTACGAGATGGGCGAGCGGTTGTGATGTCACTTGGGAATCGACCGAGCTGCGGTTACGGGACACGTGAAAGAGACTTTCGTGTAAAAGGAGGAAGGACGGAGAAAAAGGAGGCAGTAGAAGGGAGGGAGGCGACGAGATAGAACGAACCAGCGAAGTATGCTTACCGAGGGAAAAGCGAGATGAGACGAAGTCATTTGTGTCGATGTACTATGATGCATCTGAGCCTCGTCTATTTCACGCGCCGCATTTAGAACCTTCTGCGCAATTGCATCCCTGCATCCCTGCTGAGATAGAAATCCATACACACACAACATATATATATATATATATATCGTCGAATACACCTTCTGCGCAATGTGCACGCGTCGCAGATAGACGCAAAAAAAAAAAAAAAAAAACCCGATTATCCCGCTTCTTGGAAAAGAGGGGAACGTTTCCAGGAACTGTCTGTCTCTTCCATCTCCCTCCTCCCACGCCAACTCGGAAACAATCCAAGGAATGATCGAGCGACGGAATCTCGGCGGCGAATGAACAGATTCCAGGATTCAATCCCGAAATATCGGCGTGCTATTTTTCTCTCTCTCTCTGGTATGTATTATATTTATAATTCAGCAAAATTCTCTCAATATTATGTTTCGTTTCTTTTTTTTTGCACTACATCATAACAATCAAAACACAAATTTATTATGATTACAGACATCTTTTTATAATATGAGGATAAAACATTTATAATTTTCCAATTATTTTAATTAAACACAAAAATATTCATATACATTGATTTATATAATAATTACAAATAATTTTAAAATAATATTCTTGCTTTATAATTACAATATACTTACTTTCATTTTAATCTTTAATCTTAAAGTATATCTTACTTTCCGTTTATTGTCATATTTTTTGCTTTATAAATAGCATGCTTTAAAAAAAATAATATTTAAAAACTGAATTTCTCGATTCTCTTTTTTATATATTTCTTCTCTGCACACATTTCCTTTCATATATTTTTCTACATAATATACACTTTACAATTGTAATCTAATTTTAATTTTGCTTTAGGTTCTACAAAATTTATGATGCGAGGATGAAAGAAATATCAAAATGATATTGTTAAAAGAAGATGCATACGAAAACGACACTCTGTATGAAATTATTTTCGATGCGAGATACTTGAAGAAACATCTCGCTTCCGGACTAGGTCGCAGCGATAGAGGTTCTCTCTCCGCGGTCATCATCAACGCGACTTGAATACCGAAGAGGCGTGGTTTTGGTCGACGTAGAAACCTGTTCGTTCTCTGCGCTTCATGAGCATCGTGACGTCGGCCGATTCCCGGCCGCGTTTCTGTACCGCGCAGGCAGCCGACCTCCTCCCCCACGTCCCACGTTCGGAGGACCGGGCGCTCTCTGGTGTCGGAGTCGCGGGACAATGACGCGCGCCATTTTGTCCAGTGTCCGTCGAACGCGTCGTGCGTCGGGGTGTGTATCGCTGCGGGGTTGCTTATCGCTGCGCGAGCGAAATAAATCCTTGAGCGCGGAGGGACTTAGGCGACGCGATAACGCACGCGCGTGTGCGAGCGTGCGAGCGTTTGTTGTGCTCGGTTCGAGGCGGGTGTAATATGTATTACGTGCCTTCTAGATTCGTGTCTGTGGCGACGACGTCCGGCGCGGCTACGAGGAAGACCGTCTTCTCGGATTGTGTTTGCTGCGAGCTGTTGCGAGGGCAGATGTAGCGTCGCGACGACGCACGACGCTTGATAAACGAACGACTCGAAGGGAAGCGTGAATGGCGACGACGATCTCAGCACTCGATCCTGTTGTCGCAGCGGAGAGCAGCATTCGGCTGCAGGTGAGTGTCGAGAGGGTGGCAGCGCGTCGTTCTGATCAATAAGAGACGCCGCGCGCGCGCGCGCGTCTCTTTTCGTCCATCCTTCTCGTTTCCTCTTTCGCGGAGAGGAGGAAATGAGAAGCACACGCTCATCCCCCATATTTCTCGCGAGAGGGGAAATTTTCACGATTCAAGTGGTCGTTTCGTCGCTCATGGCGACGGCGGACGAACAATCGGCATAGCTAGCTCGCTAGCTTGTGCAAGTCGAATCCGAGAAAAGTGAAAGCTCGCCTCGACGCCGCGATCGGTTCGCCTCGACTCGCGAAGGACCGCTCATTTTCTGGCTGCAATTTTTTGCCCTCACCGCATTTAAGATGACGTAGATGATAGACGCCGGGATGTAGGATATAGGTATGCTTAAACTTCGGAGAGGATAATGAAGGAAACAAAGGGAAAGCCAAGTTATAGCTTCGGCATATATTTATTTGACTTTTCAAGAAAATATGCTTCGCATACACAATTTTGAAAACTAATTACTTAGATTAAATTTCATATATTTGATGATAAAGGAGAGTGACATTTTACATTGATTAAATAGTCAAAGGTCAAAAGGCGTATCATGAAAGTGCCTTGATCATTCTGAAACAATCACTGAATCAAAGAATACGACGATATGTCAAACATTTCGCATTAGCAAGCCGTTTATATGCTGTTTTATTGACATACGTTTTTATGGCAATTTGTATGCTGACGATATTTGGTGCACATCGATGCGTTCTAGTGCGTGCAATCGATTTGCTGATAGTGCACAAGTAGAGTAAGCCCATCTGACTGTGAAAAAAAAAAAAATAAATTAAATTTGAGACAATAGAGCTATCCTATTCACATTTTTTCCAAAAAATTAGGTTTTTATTATAATTTGTAACTCTGATAGAATTTCATAAATTTTTATATTTATCGTTACTCTATTTATATTTTATCTCTGCGCCTTTAATAATTATTTCTAACTATATACTTTGTTCCTTTGCTCATAATTCGAGTCGGATTTAATATCAATGTGATTAAGTTTTTTGTCACACACACACACATACTATAGGGATAATTCTATTCCAATGATTTCAGATTTAAGCAACAGTATACAACAAAAATTTTTGAGAGAAAAAAAGAAAGAAATATTATGCTCTATTACTATTTTTTAATCTTTTATCAGATTTTCATATAATTATATCAATAATATAAATGCGATTTATACAATAGGAAGAGATTTTGTTATGGTTTTATCGATTGTAGGATTCGAAGGATTCGGAATGTCCTGTTCTGATAGAAATCTCTGATCCTGTTATATATGTATATACTTCATAAAGAGGGATAGATATATCACGAAATTTCATTATACGAAAGCATAATGAAATTTCGAAGACTTTTGTTAAATTATTATTAACACACAAATTTTCGCATCTTATTCATTATATCGATCTTTTTACATATAATTCTTAATTTTTATTTTGGTTGTAAATAAGAAATATTTCTTTATCGAGTCTTTATCGAGGGCTATTTGTCAAAATACTTACTAGAACTGATCTATTTTCGAGAAATAGGTATTTCTTTATCAAGTCTTTATCGAGGGCTATTTCTCGAAAATAGATCGGTTTTTATAGGCGATTAACTGCGGAGTATCGCCTTTGTCATCAGACAGCATCGCGATCACTGGCCATTATCGGGTGGTGATTTCAATGCCAGGATGCGCAGCAAAAGCGTACGCAAACTATCCTTTAAAGATTGAGCCTCGCGATTCATGGGTTTGTTTACGTGACTCCGAGGTGCGGTTTCATTCATACATGGCAGCTTCGTGCGATCGATATTACACACGAGACAGGCACTGAAGATACAATCTTCAAATATATTTGCGTGTACATATATTTTCAATTTACTCCTATTTTTATTCACACAGATGCAAAGCATTTAATCGCGCGCGCGAATATACACTGTATTATAATTCATATAATTAGGATTATTCACTCGATATGTTCACTCTATTTCTTTGATACGTGTTCTTATTAAATAGCTTTTAATTTAACATTTAATTTCAAATTGCTTTAAATTGATTTTTGTTTGATTAGAGCTGCAGAAAATCTAATATTTCCGAAAAGATATGAAAAATTCAATTCACAATAATCATACTTTATATAAAATATTAGAGCAGAGTTTCCTTTGTAATATTCTTGTCTGAGAACTAAGAATGTTCTATAGATCTAAAAAAAAATTTTTTTTTGAAATTGGAGTTCTTGTATATTGCGTAACAATGTCGAGTGTAATTATTCTATAAAAATAAATATATAAAACTTTTAATCAAGATCACAGATTCTATGTACAAAAGAAAATTGTCAATAGTCGAGCTGTAATTGACATAGCAAAGAGCTAAATTTGTTTGGTCGATGAAATATCATGGTTTTAAATTGGTAAATAATTCGCACTGATGAATAATGATGCATAAAAACATCTTCAATTCAACACCGTTTGAGTTTGTAATGTACGCACCTATTTAACGATATAACGACAGAAAATGCATTTTTATTTTTTGAAATTTTTTCCACTTTTACTTTTGTTCCTAAGGGACCGCACCCGTCCTAAAAGAAAATGTGCTTGCCTTTGTGTGCGTAGGTCACCTGCACGCTTCGGACAGGTACATGTATTTCTTTTTATCAGTGCTTCTCAACTCGTTTTCACATCGTGTTATCTATAGAAAGTAAATATTTATACGGTAGATTGAAATAGAAATAAGGAAGCTGATTTGAGGATCTATATAAGACTCGATAAAGAAGTATTTATTATTTACATCTGCGTGTTATACAGGATATCGCAGACGTAGCGTTATCTTTTTTTAATGCATTTTTTCGTTATTTTAGAAAGTAGATTTTTAAAAAAGAACTGTCAAACAAAAAAGCTATCATCGCGTGTTTAAAATTTTTTATTTATATATTTTTTAATTAGAATCTTTGTAATTAAATTTCAAATTGTACATGTCCATTTTTGACATACTTGAAATTTAATCAAGGATAAGCTTTCGCTGTTTACGTCGCTGTGAAATTTCAATAAACTCTGAGGGGACACATCGGTTATAAGCTCTTTTCTAAACTATTGTCCGCCAAATCCTAATCTCTGGAGCAGGTATATACATATAGTCAGTGCAGTGATTCTCAAAACATTCTCGTGTGTATGAAGCTGGCGTATTATTTTGTGAAAACTTATAAACTATTAAAAATCCTAGCTTCATTTGCAATAGTTCTATAGTTCTTGATAGTTTAAACAAATAGTTTTGACTTTAAATCTCTTAAAATCTAACAAAGAATGAGAAGAAATTCTCCTGAATATACTGTATGAACTTATCTCAATTTGTTTTGAATCAATTTTTTAATATATATATATTTTTTTTTAAATAAAGCTAGAAATTTCAATAGTTCCCACGAAATGATGCATCAGAAAGGGAAGGAGAGAGAAAGAGTTTCACATATACATCATTTTCAAGTTATTTCTTTTGTATAGAAATATATATCTAAATATATCTATATGTATATTAATTTCTTTTGTATACTATCACCATTATCACATGAGCGATAAAAATTATCGTAAGATGTTTCTCTCTCTGTCTCTCTCTTTCTTAATAGAGAAGAGAAATTAACATTCCCGATTTTTATCTTTTTTTTTTAGAAAGTATAATACAATATTGCATATAAGTCATATGAGTAACGAACTGACATATGCGATGCCAGTATTCGCTGCTATTTCTGTCAGATGGCCACATATAAGTTATATCTGATCGAAGTTGCAATTTACGTGTACGGGGTGCATAGAATTAGAACGCGGAGGGTATATATCCCTTTCGTTAAAATCCATATCTCTCATGTAGAACTCTTGGCAACTCTTTGGAATATAATCGAGCTGTGTTACTTTCTCGAAATAGACTGTTCTTGCACAGCTTCTCTCATTCATTCTGAAAGCATTATAAAATTTTTGTTAAATATTTCATATGAAAAATTATATATTGCTCATTTTAGAATCAAGCTACGTTAATATAAATTGCTGATAAAATTTGATATTATAATATAATTGTTATAGAACCAAAACTCACGCGTCTATTTGAAATAAATATTAAATATCAGACAAATAATATAACAATCGAATAATTTAGAAATAAAATTTCCCACATTTTTTGTAGGAAATTTGATGTGATATCGAAAACGTATATTCGCGTTATATTATTATGTTTAGTGCATGCTAGGATTGACGATGATATTTCAGAGTTTGCCGGGTTCAAGTAACCTGGAACTCGGCAAGACTTCGATCCAGGTGCGCAATATTAAACGGAGGCACACCTACGCGTGACTCATTCATGGAGAAATTCCTGGTTTCTTTCGCCCTTCGTGTAAGGGATGTATATGAAGCGAATATAATTTACCCCTCATTTATTAACTTATGCGGTTATCTTCTAAATTTGCAAAAAGTATACAAATCTTTTCAGCTTGATTTATAATTTAAAAAGAAACAAACAAAAGGTGCTTGTTCTTATTCGCACCGAATATTATTTTTGCTTGAATTTTCCGAAATATCTGAACCATTCGAACAATCAAATGTGAATTTGATTATCGGTTTCTTTGAATTTGAAGTTCGAACGTATTTACTTTGAAATATTAAAACCACTGTTTCAACACACGAACTGTTTGATAATACATATCGCTCGAATCTTTTGTCTGAGTTTTATTTTGGGAAAACTATTTACTAAAGTTATTGTTTGTTTAATACACGGCGCATAATTGTGCTCGTGAGCGTTTTTACTTGCATTTATCTTTTGTTTGCACTTTAGTTCGTATAACTTTTCATTGTTTCGAAGACGGCTATCTTAATTGTCGGGGAAAAAATGCGTAAATAACAGGGTCGAATGGACTCAAAGTCCAAAGAATCTGCGTGTAAAATAAAATAAAACGAGCGTTTAGGCTCGGTATGCGGACAGGCAAAAATACCGCGCCTCTTACTAGATCGGCATTCCATTGAACCCGGTTGCCTCTCCACCCCGGTAAATATTATGCCAAAGGTGATTTCTTACTCCTCTCTTTTCGTTTTTAGTCCATTCCAGCGTGGTAACAGGCAACCGCACGTGGATGTTGCACGAGGACAAATTTTTAGCATACCGAAATGCGTAGTGATGAAATAATCGGCAGAATTAAAACGAAACTGAATTTTTTAAATCGTTTTTTAATGCTTCATACATATACATGTATGCAAAAATTTTGTAAAAGTCAGATTAAATTTTAAAATAACAAGACTCGTTGCACTTAAACATGTGATAGTGTTCATTTTTGACACACACAGTGTCAGTTTATAAATATAATCATTTTATTTCTCTAAAATAAAATGTGAATAAAGTTTTAAATTATATAGTATACGTCATCAAGAATCATTGAAAGATACGTGAAGTATGCAGGATTGTCTTTTTATACATTAAACTTTTGTCATGAGTAAATTTACTAGATAATTGTTAATATTGAGAAAAGGAATGGAATTAATATAATATAGTATTTTGCATTTCAAGTTTGAAGTGAGACGTTTTATGTTTAGAATAATAATTTAGGCGAATATCACCCGACGAGTAAAATTATTTTTCTACGTTAATTGCAACAAAATTTCTCTCTATCTTCATTTTAGTTATTTTTGTTCTGATATTTTTGTAACCGTTTTCTTTCGTATACTCTTTCGTATACTTTTGTAATATTTTCTAACGATAAAATAGCGTAGAGGAACCAATGTTTTATTTATTATTCGGCAATGTTTCCGGCATCTTTACGTATGGGCGATTAACGCAGATAACTGATCCGTTAACATCAACGATTTAAAATAACGAAATGCACCTTTATTTCAGATCTGGCAATAATCTGGCACGTAGGCGAGAATGCGCACTCCTGCCGAAACCGAGATCCTGGCCCAATCCGAGATGTACAATCTGGAAACTGAGGAAACAGGAATGTCCGCGGACGTGAGCGGAGTGGTCCTGTCATCTCCTCATCCGGCGGAGACTCACATATTCACTAACAGGTAATTTCAATCTTTATTAATTTTCAAATAAGATCGCGATCTCTCTTTTTAATACATTATTCTAAAAAATAAATTGTTTTACCTTACAAGAAAAATATCAGCTGTCAAAATATGTATAGAAGTATACAACGTTGTATTGAAAAAGTGAAAGCAATTTTCATATATCTTTATAGAGATATAATATTTCTCTCTATTAATTTAAATTATTATCGATGCACATACCAATCGAATATTAGTCCTGATTATATATCCTGTGTTCTCCTTTACATTATATATTTATAGATTCGAAATAGCGCGCGTGTCCGCGTTGTCTGTGCTCGCGCATTGCGTCGCGTACTAACGAGCGCTGTCAACGCGTCACGGCATGTAGCAGTATACATATATCGGAACAGATAGGTCGAACGAGAGATAAGGAAGGAATGTAGGAGAGAGAGAGAGAAAGAGAGAGGGATAAAGATAGTCTCTCTTAGTCCTCCCCGTAGTCTCCGCTGGTCTACGCACACCAGTAAATGGGAGATACGCTTTGTGCGCGGTGTGTCGCTTCGAATTTCTCGTCTTCGAAGCGTTCAGTGATCGGTGGTGCGACTATACGACAGCAACGACGACATTCCTCGTCTCGTTGCCGGATACCTGTTAGTGTGCTCTCGTTATACATCCATATGCTATACGCGACGTGATGGTGCTCGCGCGGTTCTTCTTCAAGAAGCCAGCGGCGCAGAACGACGACGACGCCGCCGCCGGCGATGTCGCCGCTGTCGCGGTAATATCCAGCGATGTAGCCAGCGCTACGGCGAAGAGGTGAGAGCGGATTCCCCGGGACAAGCTTGGGAACGCGCTTTCGATAACGATAACCTGTCAACAGCGGAGCGGCGCCGTTTTCATTCTCACGCCCGATGTTTTCGATTCGTTGTCGGCCGTCTCGATGGTCCACGATGCCGTGATTCCAAGCTTAACTGTCCCTTAGTTACGTTTCGCAAAGATTTCGCGACTTGAGAAGATGGCATCGCATTATAAAAGGAATAATCTTCTCTCGCGCGTCCAGTGTCTTTGATTTGTCCCGATGCCCGAAATTGAAAAACGCGAAACTTTAGACCGAAGCTCTTTTGTTGTCAGTTTTACTTTATGTTCAGTCATTGGGTCCTAAAAAACAGATATCTATAAAAAATATCTCTTAATTTTTTAAGATATCTTTAATTAAAGATATCTTCTTTGATTAAAAATTTAATATGTCACGCTGCGCGAATCTCAAATGTAGTATAACTTTTTGTTTTTCGTAGAGTCATGAGCTCCCTATATAGATACATCATTGCTCGTAAACAACTAGAATTATATATATATATAATTAAAGTGCGTTAAAAATATAAATCTCGTCTCCCGATATATCGTCAAGAGTAATGTCGCAATTTAACGGGTTAATAAATATTTAGTACAAGGAAACGTACTGTTCTTTAATTAGAAATAAAATTTTAATATGATATACTGTACGAGTTTTAAATATTTATATATACAGTTACATTCCGCGCCGCTTCTTGCATTTACACATTAAATGTGTATGTAATACACCGCGCAAATTTTGACTATGGTGATTTTTTACTATTAAATATAGCCCATATTGTAAATTATAGCCATACATTTGCATAGGTCACAAAAAATCAGAACTTTACCCTTTAACACATACATAATTATAATCAAGTAAAATTTTCAATTATATAAAATTTAAACAAATGATATAATATAATGATGAACGTAATATCATTGAAAAATATGACTGGAAAGTGCGATACCGCGAATCTTCAATTAAAAGTGAAAAAATGAATAAGTCAAATAGATATTTTATAACATTCTGTATACGCATAGAAATTTATATGTGATAGATGAAATCGCGCGTCCAATACGCCGTATCGGGCGTAATGTTTACGACGACAAGCACGGCCCTCTCATTGAGTGACGCCAGCAGACAGCTGATACGAAGGCCACGGTAAACGTGCATGCACATACCTACTGTGCGTTTACTTGACTCGCGTTCGCTATGCAGTATGTACGTTAACGCTCGGTTTCTTGCACGCCCGCGAATGAAGACGATAAGAAAACGAGGATAAGGGAGGACTATATAAAGACAATCGTTTTATCTTAAAACCGGCGCGATCCTTTGCCAAGGGCACTGTCGCTCGTGACTTCAAGGCCACTTTCACTCCCTTAAATGGATGTCTTTTACGGACCGATATATCCTTGTACAGATTTACTCTTGCATGAATTAAAAAATGGGCAGGGCAGTAGCGATTTATTTTTATTAAGAAAATTCATTAGGAAATTAAACTTTTAATTCTTAACCGTTAATCCATTAATGTCCAAAAATATGTCCTATAATATGATGTATAACATTGTAATAAATAATTTTTTTGTTGAAAAATATTTTTTTCTTCTCGATTTTTTTACTTAATTTTTTTGCTTCTATTCATGTGTGCGTGTTCTTTCCCAAAGAATTTAAGTTTGAGTTAAAATCAAAACTTTTGACCACCGGAATTTAAATGGGAATAATATCAACGTTTGAAAAATACAAGCAATTCCGACGACACGACATAGTATAACATAGTGATTGTCGGCTGTCATCGATTGAGCACGTGGCGTGATAACGTCGGCGTGAGAATACAAGCGATATATCGGTACTTCTTTGATATTTTTTTACGATCCACTTTTCTATTTCTACTACCGAATGTGTGTTGGCTATGACTTATATGAAATCCGATAAAATTGTCACGTTCCTAGGCAATTCTTTTGTCGTAGAACGTCGCGCGCTCTGTATCGATTATCAATAAGATTAAGTTGATAGCTAATTCAAACACAACATTCTGACTTGTTTATGCAAGCCCTTTCGTGCGCGCACGGAATTCCTACTTTTCTTTTTAGATCTTGCGTCACGAATAGTATAAGAAATACATCATCTTGGAAGCTAGATGAAATTTAAATTAACTTTCTATATGAAGTTATCAAAAAAGAGAGATAAAATAGAAGAAAAAATAAAGAAAGTCATATTTATAAATAGAAGATATAAAATAAAGAAAGTCATATCTTTTCTTTTTTTTAGTTCTGGTTATCTCCTATTTAACACTAATAATTCAGTAATATTTCTTTGAATGAAATTCTAACTTGTAATTAAAAAAGTACAGTTTTAAATAAGCCTAAAGAAGAGATTATAAAAATGCGGTTTTTTATTTTTTTTTATTTTTTTTTATTTTTTATTTATAGATTTTAATTACGATCGCGGTAAAGCTCTGCTATCTAATGATGTTGATTTGACTTTGTCTCAGGATATTTTTTTTTTACATGAATAACCCAGGATTGATAAATTTTTTTATAAAGTTTTTATTAGATGCTTTAAGCTCCTAGTTTCTCACTATAGTTATATTAAATTATGTTAGAAGCAAAAAATTATTACAAAGTTTTTCTTGTGAAATACATTAAAATAAATTAGTTTTTTTTTTTTATATGCCATCACTCTCTCGATAGTATAGAGCATAGATTGATAAAATATGCCGAATATACTCTCTCTCTCTCTCTCTCTGATCCATAGATTGATAAATAGCTGTAAATCTTGATTGAGTGTCATGAGATCTATTTTCACTAGATATGTAGGATACATACAGATTGAGTTATACATGAATTTAATATTGCAAGATGATAAAGAAATCATAATTCGATAGACAATAGCTGCAATGAGAAAACGAAAACCTTAATATTTCAAATAAAACAAATATATTAAAAATATATATAGCTGAGTTGTGGGGATTTTCAAAATTTAATGAGCATCCACACAAATTGATATACATTATTGCAAGTAATATATGATTTGAAGCAGATAAAGATACTCGCGTGATATTTGTAGTTTATATAAATAGATATATCTTTAATACACACAGATATTGTCATATTCAACGTAAAGGTGAAGCAAATATTATCAGTAGAAGACAAAGCATTCGTTTAAAAATAAAGAAAAATTCTCTTCCTTATTATATTTGTACATTATAAATGTAATATCCGGATAAGTTTGTTTACATAGATTTTTTTAAAGAAATATACTAACTTGTATTCACAGTAAATTTGATTTCTCCGAATTGACTAGGTCTGTTCGTGGGATATTAAAGAAACATAGAGCATGACTATTACTATCAGTTAAATTTAGGAATGTGTACTTGTGTCATGCAGCACACTCGCACATAAAGAGCGCAATCGATTCGCGTTGCACGTCATACATTGTTACATTCCGCTCAAAGGTTTGCTACCATCGCATAACAAATGAAACGTTTGATAACGCGATATGATATTATCAGAGCCGGTAATATGAATCTTCAATGAGTATAAAAAGTTGCATCGGATTAATCGAAATTACAGTGTGCGTGACATTTCTTTGCGATGCGATGTATAGAGGGTGTTTAACAAGCGTCGATCTTATTCTCAAAAACAAATTTCTTGATTAATCTGGCGTCGATTTTCTCGTAAGAAAAATTTTCGAGAAAATTTATTATTTATCACGACTTTTTAATATATATATATATTCAAGAACAGAAGATCTAATCGAATTTAAATAAGCAACATGATAGAACTACTGGGCACAGAATCCTGCATTTGACCTAAATTTGCGAAAGCTCAAAAATTTATAGAGATCTTTTTCGTAAAGTGTCTTTATTTTCAAGCCCAAAAACTTCATTAGTGTTTCCATAATAAGGGAAACAGCAATCAATTAGAGCCATAAGAGTTGTGTGCTTTGGATTGCTCCATAGATACGTAAACACTGATGTTCCATCAGTAATAATGAAAGGTTGCTTTTGCTTATCAGATGCGTTCGTATTCACAGAGAGGAAGTGTGTTCACCACCTATTGTGTTAGCCGTGAAAAGTCATTGACACAAACGCAAACCTCTTCACGCCACGTGTAACCCTGAAAAATGTCTGTGTGTGAATGCAACGATGCAACTATTATCGATATTACCTTTAGGCGTTCTTTGAATAGAGTAAAGCAAGTTTGGGAAAAAAGTGAACGCAATACCAGATTATTTAGGGATAATTAATAACGAAAAGAATAATGACATATATATTGCTTTTTTTTAATGTTATTTTTTAATAGTATTATGTTTTGAAAATTATAAAAAATGACAAAATAGTATCAGAGAGATCTTATTCCGATCATTACTCTTAAGACTAGATTAGAAGTCCGGTCCACTTGTTATCGAAAATCAGATTACAGTTGATCAAGTGATAATTGACGTGCGAAGTACGTGTGTCGAAATTTCAATATTTCTAATACAAATATTATCGATATCGTGCAGTTTATAAAATCCTTATTACATTGATATTTATATTTTATGTTGAAAATAATTCAAAATTCAATGATTTTAATTAAATACGAATAATATTCGCGCGTACACAATTAATATAATCGTGTGCCGAATAACACTAAATATACACCAGACCATTCGCCGATATCGCTGACGTACGATATATACGTCATTTCTTATCGTTCATCGGACTGCACAAAGATAAAATTACGTGCGATCAATTCGTTTTTTTTTTTTTTAGTGTAAATTCTATGCAACTTATATCGAGATAAGTCTCTCGTGCTTTTAGATTGATTAATTTTTCGTCTGTATAATATGAAAAATGTAAAGCAAGAATAGCAAGAATATAAGGTTTTACCTCTGCATCGCTGCATGGTTTAAAAATTGTTCCATTGAAAGAAATAAAACATTAAAAAGTAAATAAAAAAAAACAAAACATTAAATATAATAGAAAAAGAAAATAATAATATTATATAAGATTCGAACAAATCTATTTCCTTCTTAGACTTAATTATCATAAAAATTAAATAATGATTGAAATTCATAAACATCTTTATGGACATTAGATATTGATATATATAATGAACTATATATTGATATATAGCATAGCTATATAATTTATATATATATATATATAAATGAACTATATCTACGAGTATAATTTACATTAAAAGATGAGAATTTAATATTTATAAATTTTTAGCATGTTATGCATCCAGGAAGAGCTGGCTCAACTGACTGAAATCACGGCAAGTCCCGAACGACTAATCACCGAACTGCGAGAGGTTCAATTACCGAATAGCAATCCGAACTCGGGGAGTAGTTCTAGCGATACAGCGACAAAATGCGCTCCCGGAACGGAAAGCATCGACTCTCAACGATCGAACTGGGTCGAAGGCATACTGGGATGCATGCGCCCCGTTTGGACCATGTTATCGAAGGCAGCTATTAACGAAAAAATTAAGAATCTTGCAAGTAAGTTATATAAGTTTCCATATGGTTATGTGGCTTTTTATTTATCTATTAGTTTTCTCTTTTTTTAAATAAAGTTGCAGTCTTTTAAAAAACTTATATATATTTAATATAAGATTTTATATTTTATATGCAATAAAAATTGATAAATTGTAAAAATGCAATATATCGTTATAATTGTTATAATATTCTTTACAATTGTTTCAAGAGATGTTTAAAGCAAAAATAAATTAAATCTATAATCAGCCTGCAAATCAATTTCAGATATTCTTCGCATTTAAAATAGAATCTAGCTATGATATAATAAAGTTATGGATATAATTTATTTTTGCTTTAAATCTCTCTCTCTCTCTCTCTCCCCCCCCCCCCCTCCGTCCCTCCCTCTCTCTCTCTCTCTCTCTGAAAAATAACCAATAATTTGGAAATTGTTATAGGTTGCATTTTTTTGGTAAGTGATTAACATGGATTGTATTTTAGCGGATGATTGGGAGATACCTTTTGGAGATATCAGCGAGATGAAGTGGGTAGCATCCGGGGCGCAAGGTGCAGTATTTAAAGGGAAATTAAATAGGGAAATTGTAGCTGTAAAAAAGGTGAAGGAACCGAAAGAGACTGATATACGCCATTTAAAAAAGCTCAATCATCCGAATATTGTACAATTCAAGTAAGGCGGTTTTATTCCTGTCTACTATTATGGCATAAGTTACATTATAAAACACTTATTGTTTAATGCTTACAGAGGAGTCTGCACAAAACCTCCTTCCTATTGCATAATAATGGAGTTTTGTCCATTTGGACCATTGTATGACTTTCTGAGAGCTGGAGAACCGGTTCCTCCTGTTAGATTGGTGTCATGGTCAAAACAAATTGCTGCAGGAATGGGATATCTTCATGCTCATAAAATCATACATAGAGATCTCAAAAGCCCAAAGTAAGTAAATAATGAATAAAATTTCTTTAAATTTATATAAAAAAAACATTTAGATTATTTAGATTAACATTTAGAACATTTAGATTAACATTAAGGTCTATTGAATTCTAGATCTATCAAGCATCCTTTGAATTCGGAGATTTCCTTTGATCGATATTTTTCGTTTTATAAGTAATATAAAATAAACATTAACTACTTTAACAAGCTCAAATGTACAAATTTATTATAAATTAATTCTTATTAATTCTTCAATCAATTTCAAGTAGACACAGATGTAATTTTAAAATTAATTATAAAAACATTTGATGTTAAGAATCAAGAATTATAAAAAAATATTGATTTTTCTCCACATTTTTATTAAGAAAAAATCGACTTTGGCTAAACAATTCATTAACAGAAGATGATTCGGGATAAATGTGTATATAGGAGATATCTGTATGAATTTAATTAACAAATTTGACGATATAAAATTAAGTGTTGTAGATAAAATACATCTAAAATCCACTATAATTGTTACGAAATAATGAGAGAATTATGATGTCCATAGCGTTCTAATAGGGCAAGACGAAATAGTGAAGATCAGTGACTTCGGCACGAGTAGACAATGGAATGAAGTTAGCACGAAAATGACTTTTGTCGGTACTGTGGCGTGGATGGCACCGGAAGTAATAAGGAACGATCCGTGCTCGGAGAAAGTGGACATATGGTCGTACGGCGTCGTACTGTGGGAATTGCTGAGCGGCGAAATACCTTACAAGGACGTGGATTCCTCCGCCGTTATGTGGGGAGTAGGCAGTAATTCTCTTCACTTGCCAATTCCCACCAGTTGCCCAGAGGGTTTTGGACTACTGGTCAAGCAGTGTTGGGCGACCAAACCGCGTAATAGGCCCTCCTTCAAACTTATCGAGATGCATCTCGCCATCGCAGCCGTCGATGTATTGTCCTTGGAACCCGAAGATTACTTTAAGGCACAGGTATTATCGCTGTTCTCTTTAATTTTCTTATGCGACATTGATGTAATACAAATTTTTCAGAAATCTAAGCTCAAGTGCTTGAGTCGATGATAATAAATCCATTTAAAGTGTCTGTTAAACAAATCAGACATATCTTTTAAGAAGAAAAGAGAAAGAGAAATAATTTTATATTAATATTGTATAGATATATTTTGTTGAAAAATTCCTGGTTCCTTTGATTATCATTTATAATATCTAACAATTAGATTTTGCAATAAACTTTCTTAGCGAAAAGTCTTTAACAGATGACTAGTATTCTCTTTGCAATTATTAATCAAGATACATGTAGAGATAACGAATTTTTTTTTTTTTTTTTGTTACAGCAATCTTGGAAGAAGGAGATACAGGAACACATGGAACATATGCCGCTATTCACTAACACCAATCCACGTTTCGAAAACGACCTAATTCTACGGAGGAAGAATGAATTACGGCAAGCTCAGGATGTCAGAGAACACTACGAACGCAAACTTGAACGCACCAACAATCTATACCTGGAACTGAACGCTATTCTACTGCAATTGGAGTTACGCGAGCGAGATGTAATAAAGTGAGAAAAATATTATATTATAATTGAAGTAAAAGAGATATGTGATATAGAGATAGATATATAAAGTAAGCACGTATTATGTATATTATACATTTTTTTAATAGCAAACAGCGTTGTACCGCTTTACAAAACCATGTTCTGTATTCGGAGCGGTCATTAAGACGCAGCCGAACACGCACACATGGAAATAAATATCTGGTTTGTCTCAGGAGAGAACAGCAATCAACAGGATATAAGCAATACAAGAAACGTCTTGTCCGTCCTTTATTGAAGGCCCAGGAGAGGCTGTATCGCAAACGGAATGGCACAGTGCAGTTTTCCACTTCCTCAACGCCCACTACTCCGCCATCGCCCACGGATTCGCCGCAGAGCCCCGTCAAAGCCATCATGTACACGCAACTGAACGAATCTAATCAACCAGAAACTGTTTTGGCATCGAGCAGTAGTTTCAAACAGCGCAAGTACAGGCATCGTAGAGTTGGCTCAGGTTGTGGTCTGAGTTCCAGTCCTAGGTCGAGTCCTCATCGTGAAAGAAAGGTGAGGACTTAACTGATAGTAATCTATGATTAAATAATAAACCGATAAAACATATTAAGAATAATTTTGATTTGTATTTGTGTTAAATCTTTCAGTGTCTTATACTTTCAAAAAATATACATATATAGTATTTATAGTTAATTCTTTGAATGAGTTTAAAATAAATTCTTTGATTTAAAAAAAACGTACTATTTTTTGAAGAATTTGTATCCGACTGTTTGAATACTTGACAAAGCTTTTAATTGTGCAATGAATTAATTGTTATTATCTCTTATAAAAAATAAATTTATCGATCCCTTTCCTTTTCCCTCTCAAAAAAGAGATCAGAAATTGTTTTCATTTTTTTTCTAGAAATATTCCATGTATTAATTAATTATCCTATGTAATTAACAACAATCTATATTATATATATATGATAATATAACATTATGCTTTTTAATTGTAGAGTATAGAGGCATCTGTAAGATTCATTGATAGTCATACACAAACGGACATCATGGACATCAGTGAAACGGATCACACCCCGTTGGCGAATATAGCATCTTCCTCGCCAGAAAAGTCCTCTTTGGAAGCAGTCAGAAAACACTCGTTGAATAAACAAGCAACGGAATGTATAAACGGGAATCCGATTTTGCCAGAAACGCATTATCCGATGCTGTCTAGTTCATGCTCCAGTCCCGAACCCTTGAATGAAAATAACGCTAATGGAAACGAACGTTTGAGAGATTGTAGCGACGACGACAATCTTGAGACTCTCGGTAGAAAAGTCAGTGAGATTATTATTGCGAATCGTCTCATTATTGACAATGGAAACGGCAATGATGTTATAATCCCTCATAGGTATTGTATAATAATATTATCTAAGATATAATTTATTTTTAATAATTTTTTAAATATATATTTGTTAAGAAAAAATATATTATCATTTTATATTTTTTATTTATCTTATTGATAAATATATTCTTTTTTATTATAATCTTTTTATACATTATTCTATTTTCCTTTAATAGTAATTTTTGAAACTAAGGCTGCATAAGATTGCCTACTGAAAGAATTAATCTTGATGTAAATATAATTCATTAAATCAATTTTTATAATAGAAATAAAGAAGACTCGGGCAAACTACCTGGAATTTATAAGGAGCAATCTGACATTATACTACCTAAGTTAGACAATATAATAGATGATCGCGAAGAAAGCTGGTCAGATGAAGAGGGAGAGGATCCAAGCTATACTTACAATTATTCTTTGAGACGAAGAAGGTATACATTCAATATAAATAATGAATATAATATTTCTACAATTATTTTACATTCTATTATATAATTGTTCGTCTTAAAATTTCGAAAGATTTAGTGTAACAGTCGTTTAATTTACTCTTTTCAAGAATTTAAAAAATATGTCTTAAACTCGAAAAAAATTTTAACTTTAAAAAAATTCTATGAGATATTAATCTTTCTAAGTTTTTACATAACTCTTGTGCAAAATTCGGTAAATGTTGACATTAACTTACACAATCCATGATTTGTAAATTATAATGTCAACATTTACCCAGAATTCTTTAATAGAAATATTGTATTGTAAAGAACTTTTAATAAAATTTATCTTAAAAACATTATTAACGAGTATTGAAATGTTTGCTTTTATATCAAAAAATAATTAAATCATATTGTAAATATTCTATTTAATAGTATTGCAAGGAAGCCAATTGGTCCCGGCTGCAGATTACGAAGATCTAAACCAACAATACCTGGGATAATACATAGGGCATTAGCTTCCGATGAGGAAAATACTTCTGAATATTCACATCCTCCGTCCAGTCAGACCTCCACCTTAGAGAGTAATCCAGATGTTCAAAGGGTTCTTCGTAACATACAACATTCCCAAAAAGTAAGTAAATTAAATTTTTCACATGATATGAATTCTAATGAAAAATAACTGCAAGAAGATATATAAATTTATTGATTATACATTATCACACATTGTCGCAAACAAATATGTCACGTGTACATATATTACACATACATTATTTAAACATATATTAAGCATATTTTTTAATTGTTTTTTTTTTTAATTTAATTTCTGAATCACATTTGATTTTTTTGCGAGTAATCAATTTTATAAATAGCGTGATATATTTCTCTTTTACAAGATACATATATGAAATAAAAAACGCCATGTCTTATTTAACTTTAGAGAAAGGAAATAGACGACGCTTCTGATACATCGAGTCAATCGGAAACGGACGAAGTCAGTGAAGTTACAATAGCGTCTCAACCAGTGAATGGAACTATGAAAATGGAGAGCCGAGTATAAGTGTACTGTAGTATAATTTTTATATTTGATTTATATATGAACGCGCTATATTGATAGGATAGAGTTATTGCCTAAATGAAATTCAATAATTACAGCATTCTTCATTCTCTGTAACTTATGTTAAATATTGTAGATATTTATCTATTCATATATGTATGTGTATACATACACGCATAAATAATGACATACATATATAGATACACATACATAGCGCATACATTCATCACGTACATCCATATATACATATATACTAAAAATTATTTAGGAAAACAATAGCAAATGATTGGGAATTCGAGACTTTACATCTCAATTGAATATTAAAGCTGCATAGTTTTCAAAACATTCATCAACGTGTATAATCAATTGCATACATAAATTAGCAAAAAATTAGATTAATATTGCTCAAGTTTATTTGAGTATACATAAGATTTTTTTATAGCATATATGCATACCGCATGAGATCATGAATCTAGATTTATAAAATGTAATTTTCGTCCAACAAATCTAAATACTGCTTCGAAAGATGTTATTCACAAATGTAATGATTATATCATTGGTATCATTCGAAATCGCTATATGCATCGTACATTATACACGCCTCGACAGTCATTCACTAGAATCATTAGTGAATGTTAAGGTATATATAATGCCCAACATACATACTTCAGGAATCGTATATTTATTTCTTTCATGGTATCTAGTATTTTGCATCCACTAGTTTAATAGTTATTTTTGAATAAAATACGTATATACGTCATTTTTAAGTCACAAATTTAATTTTAAACTGTGCATACACTCAAATTGGCATAGAAATAAATTTTCTGCACATTAAAAATGCAGGCAATCAAAACTCTTCAAGTTCGTATATATTTCCCTGCTTATGTATATGTCTATGTCGGATGAAATAGAAAGGCAGCTGTAAGATGCTCTCATAATCATTATGAAAGCATCTGACTAATGATATTATGTATATGCGCAGTTTAAACGCAAATTAAAAAAATTGAAAAAGAAAAAGAAGATCAAATAAACCTCTCGAAATGAAATAACATGTACAACATAACGATAACGAATTGAACGAATTTTATTATGACATAAGTGCCTATGGCAATTTGCATGCATCAACCGCGTTCAAGTGTCTAGTGAAAGTTAGAGTATTAATAATATTATATATAATATATATATTATACATATATATATTATATATATGTATATATATTATATATATGTATATATATTATATTATATATATTATATATATAAATATATATTAATAATATATACAATTTAGTCTTTGAAGCATGTATTGAAAGATATTGTTGTACCTGTATCAATCTTTTATATTTGCAATATATTATGGATACAAAAGACGTTAGACAAAAATGAATATGAAAAAATGCAAAATGAATAGGAAAAAATACAAAAATATAAAGTTTGCTTCCCCGAAAGCTACTCCACTTACAATAGGAGAGTTACTTTGTGTCATTGTATGTATCTCCTAAGAAATACGCTCATACGTAAGGAACTTAATTTTTTTTTTTTTTACTTCACAGCCAACAAAAGTCAAAGAATAAGTGAGTTTATAGTGACTATGTACTTATTAATTTCAGCCTTTAAGTATTTATGTATAGTTTACGATGTGAATTGTATTGTGCGCGAGATAGTCAAACGTGTGGTGCACGTTACGCGAGTTTCAAAACGAAGCTCGACAATAGCGCTGGACTGCACGCGAAAACTTCATACTCATTCCGCGAATATATTACTACGGTACTAATAATTATTGTAAGCTATATTATATCTCTCACACACACACGAACTGTTGCGTTTACTCAATTATCGAAAAGAATGATGTTTTGCATCCATCTATTGTACCTGCTTTGAAACTCAAATTGCCTTAATGACAATTATATTACATCTGTAAATATATAGACAATACAACACCGAAATTTTTAGCGAGTTAAGAATAAGATAGAATAACAATTTGGATGTGCTCATTTAAACGAAATAATTTCTAAGATGTATTATTAGAGAGATGTACTTTGTAGTAATCATACATATTGTATCCACATCTCATACGTTATGCGAGTAGTTGCATAAATTGTTCCTTTTCGTGCAGTGGCAGCTAAAACTGACGAGTTCTATTATTATATAATAATAGAAGCAGTACACAAAATTTGTGTTATACATAAAATAAAGTTGATTTACAGGACGTTTCATCTCTATATACTTCATTCTTTGTACAAATCCGATGAATACAACACAGAGTATATTACAATGGATTGTGCAAAGTTCACCAGAAGATTTGAAAGAGTATTTTAATATAGTTATACTTTTCGAAAAAATATTTAAATGTAGCTTTTTAAACGGTTTCTTTTCTATGAGATTCTATATGTGTGTGATCACTTTATTAAAAAAAAAAAAAAAGATTAGTAATCATTTAATCATGATTATATTGATATTAATGCGCAAATTTCGACGATTAGTTAAAAGTTATTAATTTTGTAAATAGCGCAATTTTTTCATAAATAAAAGCAACTTGTAAATAGAAACAGTTGACATTGATAACAATTATTGTAAAATCGAATATTAGAACTCTTTTATTTTATTTTTATCTGATTGCAAGAACTGTACTATTGCGACTTGAATGTCATGTCACATATATTTGATATCCACATCTATAATCCGATATCTTACATCTTACAAGCTTTTACAATGAACTCTCACTTATATGAACAGGAGATTGGTTTACTTAAATAATTAAATTTTTAGTACATATAGTGCATATTGGAATTTACTTACATGCTTATATATTGATATATTAGCTGAGAAACATTTCTCTGATCGCGCAACATAATGACTTATGTATACATAATTGATTTCTACTGATATTAAATCAGTTAATGCAAGATGAAACACGCATGACTGTTAAAATATGAAAAATAAAAAAAATTAACTCTGTATACATATAAAAGTATATATAGAGAGTATACTTCTTTCTTTTACGAATATAGATGTAAAGACTTAGAAATCTGTTTGTACATATTAATTTCCTACTAAGAATATAGAAGGAGAGAAAGATATTACTTATAAACTGTAAAAACCGATTAATTTGTTATTAACTCTCTCTGATCATTATCAAGCATAAATGTGCTGATAAAAGTATGAGATTCTCAAATAATTATAATTCATTAGTCACGATTATTACTAAAAATTATTTAGGATTTCTACTTAATGTATATCTATTCGGATAATGTAGATTATTTATATGCATGAATTGTTCCTAACCCTCTTTTAAGACGACAGACAAACGATTGAGATTTCAAATAAATAAAATTATAATTACAACAATCACAAATCATACAACAATTCCTATTACAATTACAAATTTTACCAATAAAAGGAATTACTTAGAAATTCAGTGGTAGATTTATATAGAGATGAAGCGCTTTGTTTTAAACCGGTAAATAACGACACCACTCCTTCTCTATCATCTTCTTCTTCCTCTTCAGGTAAATAATCGGGCATTTCTTCGCCATCGCTATCGCCCGTTTGTATCTGTAAGTTTATTATATTCGTATTTAATTTGAAACACACATGTACATATGTATATGTGCGAATTAAATGATTATTTGTTGAATTTATAGTCTCGAATCTATCAATGAAGTTATTTGACACGGAACATCTAGTTTGTTTTCTTAAAACACACTTTGATTATTCTGTGCATTTTATGAGGCTCTTTTTTAAACTTAGATATCTATATTATTCTGTTTGTCACTCTTTTTCATAAAATAGTATATTATTCTCAATGCCTCTTACTCGTTCCTTCTGAATCACATTAGAGTTATTTATAGTTTAATGAATAAAAATTGTATTAAAGAGAGTAGAAAAGAAAAAGTAAACTGCAAATCACATACATAAGAAATTACAATAATTCTTACCAGCTTTACAAGAAACTCTTGATTAAATTTGTTTCTTGTCACCAATCTCGCTTCCATAGTGTCTGTATTTTTATCGATTGCTTCCGCAATTTGTTTTGCAGTGACAAAATTCAAGGTACGCATAGTTGCACGCTGATGCTCTACGTCAACAACAAGTGAAACGAGACCTTCGATTCTTATTAATATCCCTTCCAACTCGGATCGAGTTTCCTACAATTTTTGTTTGCCATTATAACTTAATATATACAACTATATTCAATACATATCTATTTTTTGATATTTATTTTGTCACACATTATATTAGCAAGCTATAACTCAGGAAATCAGTACTCACTGGTAATAGACCTTGGACATGTAAAACTATTACATGAGTTTTTAATTTTTTAGGCTCTATAACTCGCCTACAACGACTGCGTAAGTTAAATATTGGAGGTTTCATGCGTTCTATGTCATCTTTAATGTATTGCGCTCGATTGGCCAACTTTGGTTCGCTCAGATTATACTTGTTTATAATCGCTTCTAAGGATTCACGCACACCAAAGGTGGATGTTACGTGTATATAATTGTCTACATTCTTGACAAATATCTCCAGAATATCTAAGGCTAAAGCAACCACATCTACATCAGGTACCTCCAAAACGTACGCTATGTACGATAAGACCGTTTTATCCTGCAATACATAAATAATTGTTAACGATGAGAGAAATTATAGCATATGATTTGCAGAAATTTGACAAAGACCTAGAGGACTCACCTTCAAGATTGTGTCATGGTTCGCAAAATCATCCGCAAGTTTCCTATACGTCTGGAGAGTCTCTTGCAGTTCCTGTGGGTCTACATCTACGGGATCCTCTCCGTCCATCGTATTTCAAATGTTACGTTGACATTAAACGGGTATGAGATTTCTGTACGACTAGATTTACCGCAATTTACTCGATATAATTCCTATACAATTCGCGAGAATATCTAGGACGAATCCTCGTCGAGAACCGTATTCATTTTCGAGGAGGAAAATGACGAGAAACTCGCCGCTTTCTCCAACATAAGTTATTACGTCGCAGCGACGTCGTACACAGATGTAACCTGAAGAGATCGCTCTAACCTTATTTTACACGGAATCATCGAGAACTGACTCTGTCCGATGTGAGAACGTACCGCGAATACAGCGATAAAAAAAGAGCGCTTCGGGTGTCACACGTTTGGCATTTGATCAAAATCAATCGGGAGACACGTTGCTCTCAGGCGAGTTGGCGATATCGTTCCTTCTCATCGACACCGGGAGGAGGGATGGAGAAAACTGACGCACACATAGACTCGAAAAGCATGCTTACAATGGTAAACAAAGTGGCTAAGTATGCAACGTCAATATCAAAGCGCGCGCGCGCGCGCACGATAACGCGAATGCGAGGTTATATTATTTTTTTTTTTTTATCACTCACGTGAAAGTAGCGCGAAATGGCTTCTGACGATTCTCTTCCAATGATAATAATCGACGCGATGAATCGATACGGTACGACAGGTGCGCACGTTTTCAGCTGATCGTTGTCAGCTGATCAGCTGATCGCAGTAAGAGCGATCTGTCATCTGCCTTGTACAGAGAGAACAACGAATCACGTATCTAATATACATAAAAAAAAAAAAGACGTTGTGCTACATTTTTTTATATTAGACGGTTAATTGATTTTTCTGCATGCATGCATTATACAGTCTAATCAGAATTCGAGATCCCAAATGTAGACAAAAATATTATAAAACATTTTAACCATACATAATAAAAATGTATAATTAAGATTAAAATTTATAAAAAAATATGAAAAAGAAAAAAAAATATGGAAATTAAGGAGTGCATATTCGCCAAGTTTTTAGATTGTCCGAAATAAAAAGAACAGAATAGAAAAAGCTTTAGAGAGTACGTGTAATTTAATTCTGGCTTGCCACATCCGTGGAACCATAATTAATGCTAGACCGATATTGCTTTTCCAACATTTAAAAGCCAATTCCCGATTGGTCGTCCATCGCGCATCCGCGTTACAACTTGCTCCTTTATGTAGTACAACGTACGACTCCTTTGGTGATTATCCGCGGTATTGCGTACGCGTGTAGCACACAGAGTCGACGTATATTTCGTCGTCGGGATATCCGTATAACTGCACGACTACGCCGTAAGTACGTTTTGCAACACATCTTGGCGTGTCCTTGAGATATTCCAGGATTGTTTTCTATCGATCGTCCACGGGGCGGAAGCATGGGTGACATTTGATGAGCTCGCCGCTTACTCGTCATCGTGTCGCGATATATCGTATATCAGAATACCATAGAGCACCATATGATCTTTATTTTATATTGATTTTTATTCATTTTTCTTTAATAAAGATTTATAAGCGTGTGTCTCTTTCTCATCTCACAATCATTTAATTGAGATTTCACGCAATCCTACAATTTAAATATATTCAATTAACAATTAATTTACGAATCGAAATTCGATAAATGATTATTTCTCGAATAAGGAGGATGATATTTGTCTTAATTAATATGTCGATAACTGGAAATTGAAATTTCGTAGAGGATCCATTATGCCGTCAGTTCGAAGGATGATCCTGGGCCACGTTGTGTCTGGTTTGTACAACAAGATGAACCGCCGGAAAAAGTTGGATGGTGACATGCTCGAGACTCCAATGAAGAGATGTCTTTCTACCTTCGACATCACGTTGCTTGGTGAATATTTATATGTTACTTTCAATTCATCCATATATAACTGCAATTTGAAAAGAAAAAATTAGAAGGGAAATATTTCAAAGTAGCAGAAAAAAAATAAAACATTTATAAAAAAAATAAAATATTATTTTCGCATAATGTATCTCTTATTTCAACATAATTAATTGCATTTATATGCGATACGTATGATACGCGACTTGCTATTATATGCCCGCGTTATCGCGGCGGTGATAAACGTAACAATCCGGAATAATAGCCTCGAGTGTCAGGGTAAGATATTAGTCAGAGCGTTAGTCAACGATTGCATCAAATATTAAGAAAAATAATGAAACTTTTGTATGTGAGAAAAAGAAAAATATCTCACGCGGATATGTTTGCGACTTGAATAAAATTAATGTAATCCGTTCAAAAGACACTATAATATTAATTACTATTCAATTACGCTTCCAGGCGTGGGTCACATGGTCGGTGCCGGAATTTACGTGCTGACGGGAACGGTTGCACATGACACGGCTGGACCTGGTGTGATCTTCAGCTTCCTTGTAGCTGGTCTGGCTTCTATTTTAGCAGCACTCTGTTACGCCGAGCTCGCCGCTCGAGTGCCAAAGGCAGGCAGCGCATACGTCTACACGTACATCTCTATCGGCGAATTTTGGGCTTTCATCGTGGGATGGAATCTAATCTTGGAGCATATGATTGGTAAAAAAAAAACTTATTCCTTTATGGAGAGATTTCTGAAGTATTTATTAATAAGAATTTAATGAAAGAGGAAAAGCAAATTAAACTAATAATTAGTAAAAGTTAAATTAAGTTAGCAATTGTGTAGCAATAAGAAGAAAAATTTTAAGTTAAAAATTTATTATTAGAATTAAGAATTTATTATTAAAATTAAATTAGAATTTTATTCTATTTATTTCACTACTTTTGTTTTTAAGGATCTCTTAACAGAAAAAGCTCTATCATTGATTAGGCGCAGCATCCGTAGCGAGGGCTTGGAGCGGATACGTGGATTCGTTGGTCGGCGGTGCGATTAGCAATTACACCCGCGACATGATGGGTGGATTCAGGATGGGAGAGCCGCTGGGTGGCGTCCCGGACCCTCTGGCCAGCGGATTATGCCTGCTTTACGCTATGCTTTTGGGATTAGGGGTGAAGGCCTCGGCGACGGTGAATTCGGTGCTGACCATCATCAACCTCGCGGTGATGGGACTGGTCGTCGTTCTGGGGATTTATTACGCTGATCTCGCGAACTGGAGCAGCCAGAACGGGGGTCTTCTGCCATATGGTTTCGGCGGTATCATCACAGGCGAGTGTCTTTCATTTTGGTTTAACTCGAATAAACTAAAACGGTAAAATTTTCAATTTTTTAAACGGCTGTAAAATACAGGTAGATCTTTGCAATCATGCTGATCCGCGCATGAAACGAACACCTTACATCTATTATCTAGTTATCCGCAGTAGAGAAATTATGTAGAGGGGATATTGAGTTCTGACGGTTTTTTTTTTTTTTATTATTATTCAGGCGCAGCAACGTGCTTCTACGCCTACGTCGGCTTCGATTCGATCGCGACTTCCGGAGAGGAGGCTCGCGATCCTGGGCGAAGCATTCCGCTGGCGACGATGCTCTCTATGGCGATAGTTATCATCGGATACATGATGGTCAGTGCTGCCCTGACGTTGGTCGTACCGTATTGGGCGATCAATCCTATCGCGGCTCTTCCGGAAGCCTTTTCATCCAGAGGTATCCCGTGGGCTAAATATGTGATAAGGTAAAAAATTAAATCCTTATTTCTTTTCCTATATAGTATCGAGGAATGCGACTCCATAATTGATCGCAATATATATAAATACATATATATGTGTGTGTGTATGAGCATTCATCCTCCTCAAATAAGTTACAATTCCGCTTCATGGATCTTTATAGAAAAAAAAGTATTTTATAGTAAACAGTAATTTATTTTTTAATTATTTTTTTAATTAAAATTCGTACATACACAATAACCTTTGAACTTTGCGTGCCTAGCGTGGGTGCTCTTTGCGGAATGACAACGACCCTCTTCGGATCTCTCTTCTCTCTCCCGAGGACGATGTACTCCATGGCGAACGACGGTCTGTTATTCGGTTTCCTGGGCCGCATCAACGAGCGAACGCAAGTGCCGATGTGGAATCTCGTCATAAGTGGACTGCTCAGTGCCTTAATCGCTTTACTGTTCGATCTCCAACATCTGGTGGAGTTTATGTCGATCGGGACTCTGCTCGCGTATACCATCGTTGCGGTCAGCGTCATTCTGCTGAGATATCTGCCTGAGCAACAGCCGTCCGATCAAGCCAGCGTCGGCACACCGAGCAGCCTGTCCTCGCCACCCACGGAGGAAGCGGATTCCAGCAATTACAGCAGCACGACATCCATCAAGTCCGAAGTGAGTACGCTTTTATTAAAAATTTGACGCTTTATAATCGTGACCCACAAATACATATGACATAACTTTAAAATATTTTATTTCTGTAAAGTATAAACCTTAAATAACTGCGGTACACTGGTACACTGAGCAATTTTTAGATTTGTTTTTAAATAATAAATGGTTCATACAGCTACTATGCGAAGGAGCTGGCAGATTCAAACCACGATACGCCTGGATGGAAGAGTGGCTGGAGGATTATGATACTAGACACATCATAACCGCCTGCCTTATTATTTACACGATAACCTGCGCTTTCCTCAGTACTTTCCTAATGATAGCGTTTGAAACAATAGTTCCGTTCACGAAGAGCGATTACCTTTCCGCGGCGACCTATCTTCCGCTACCCATCGCGAGTAAGTTGTATCTCAAACTTCTTTCAATCTTGGCACAATACAATTGTCACTTGTTCCCATCGACCTCGATTATATTTATTTATTATCGCAGATTTATTCGCAGGTCTTTTTGTGATTGGTGCTCATAGACAAAATCCGCCCAATGGAAAGTTTCGGGTACCTCTAGTACCCTTGATACCAGCGTTAAGCATCCTCTTCAACGTGGGTCTGATAGTGCACTTGTCTTCAATGACGTGGCTACGATTTTTCGTATGGATGACGATCGGTAAGTTAATTATAATTAGTTGGTATTATTTGTAAGAGAATGTGACGACTATAAATTTAAAATTGCATTATAAAAAAAATAAAAATTTATATGTAACGTCATATAAATTTAAAATAGAATATATTAAATTTCAATTAATCCCCCAATTTATAATTCAACTTCTCTTTTCGACTCTTTCTCAGGAATGATGATTTATTTCCTGTACGGCATCCATTATAGTAAAGAAGCAACCACTATCCCGAACTCGTATTCCATCTTGATGGCTACCTCAGAGGCCGAAAAAGGCACAAAGTGGGGATCGACGTTGCGAGTTGGCCCGAAAAGCGACAAAGCACCTATTTTGGACGACAATGAACTTGTTCACTAAAGATAAGTTATGTATTTTCATCAACACTGTTTTCCTTATTTAGTTCTCTCGCCAGTGGAGTCGCGGAAATCGTGCGAATTTTAATACCAAAGCAAAATTTCAGCTGCCGACAACGAAATACAAATGCAGGCTAATGCAACGAAATACAGAACAAGATACTGTTCAATCTTCAACAGTTTTTTATTAACTGCAATGTAATTAACGCACAATTAATACTCAGCTACTTAAATGTCACAATTTATTTAATGTTTCATATATAAAATCTATTTTTCACTATTCCGTTTTTATTTGCCACTTTCTATCTTTGTATTTCGGCGGCTCCACTTTACACACGTTACTTGAAATTCAAAGTTTAAATGTAAAATATATTTTTTGTAAATATCGATCTTGCAAGACATACGAACTCGTACAACTCTTCTCGATAGTTTTGTCTGGTACAAATAACTATATTTTTGGTATACTTAGCCTCATCTAGTCCGACTAATTACGAGAGTGATTCGTATAATTTTAAGAATCGTTAATGAGTGTTTTCTTAATTTCTTAATGATCAACGAAGTATTATCGTCGCATGCGCGTTCTTCTTATTCCATGTGATATTATCATATAGTCACAAAATTAATCGATTTTATTTTTTTGTATCTTATTTTTAATATTAATCATATTTTACAAACAGACTGTGCGTGTTGTATAATACTTGACGAAGAAAAAATTCTACTTAGAGAAAAACTTATATGTATCCTATATTATACACAGTTTTAATTCTCGTTGAAGAGAACTCGTCGTTTAGTCGTTCGTTTCTTCAGTCCGCGCAATTCTATTTTAGCGTAAGTATTGATAAATATGATAGTAGTATGATTGATTATATGTATTGAAATATTCTCTTTCCTTGTCTTCCTTTCCTTCTCTTTTGTTGTCGTGAGAATAACTACGTTATTTTGTCATTAATTATATTAAATTATATTCAATAAACAATATATATTCTCTAATGTAATAGTGAATGATAAATATAGATTAGAGCGATGCAAAGCGCAAGTTTCAAAGCAGTACACACATATACATATATATCTTGCAATTATAATTATTATTAACTATGATGCATTTTTTAAAATGCATGGAGTAATTTCGAACAAAATAGACGGTTAAGAATCCATTTATTTATCTACAAAAACATATTTTTTATAAGCATCTCTTTAATTCTGCAGTTATTTCATCAATTAATGAAAATATGTGAATATAAATCCCTACAAGTATATAATAAATTAAATGTGCGATCAAAAGTTAAATTTGTCGCAGTGACATAACACACTCGTGATTGATCCTTATTGCGGTAGTATATTACAACATTGTTCTCGCGCGACACATTGACCGTCACGATACCCACGCGAATAATTTACGTCTATCTACAATGTCTAAAGCCGTCACTCTATATCTGGTTAACTCATTTTCATACCTGATAATTCATCTTCACGACTGCGATCACGTTTATTTCCCGTCTAAACTACATTTGCGTCAGGAAGGTATATAAGAGAGAGCTATCAACATATACACCAGTTTCGATTCTCTTTTTATACGAAAGACTTTTATTAACATCCTACGTTAAATGTTCATTAATTTATGCGCGTACATAAAATATGTTTAGCTATATTTACAATATAAACTGCGAACACACACACATGTTGTCGCACATGTCATGTGTTCGTCGGTTTTACAAAACTTTTATGAAAAGTGTAAAATATAATCCAGTGCAAAATGTTGTTATTCGAAATAATGCTAATCTAATCTTCTCACAAAAAGGCAACAAATCGTGAGTTTATACATACAAGCTTTATCTAAATAATATGTAATAATACTCTGTAAAAAATAACATATTGTGTTTCTCTCGAAATGCATTGTTTCGGAATAATATATTTGACTCGTCAGTTGGTTAACAAATAAATATGTATATATTTAACAAATATATAAGGAAAGGAAAATACATTATTATATAATAAAATTATATAATTTATTATATATAATATTATATATAATATTATATATAATATTATATATAATATTATATACATATTATATAATACTTTTCCTAATATACAATAAGTAATTTTACTAATGTTATATATATATATGTACATACATATATATACATATATGTATATAATATTGTAAAATGTCATTAAATCAAGACCTGAATCAAGGAAATAAGGATATCAACCAATGGAGATCATTTTATTACGCACGGAATATTCGTTTAAGATTATATAGTATTGTTTCCTCCTCGTAAAGTCTATATATGTATTCTGTACATATATATATTCTATAATAGATAACATATTGCTTTCCGAGGCGAATCGTTATCGATTCACCTCATGCACATTCATAAAACTGGAACACTTTGTAAACGTGCAGGAAATGATGCATGCACATGTCCCACATATGGATAGATATACAGTGTGTCCACAAAATTGTTACGGATCAATGCGGCTTTCGACTCTTAGGCTGAACGTCATGCATCTTACTTTAATTTTTTGTGGGTGTAAAACTCTCACTCTTTAATTTACTTATTAACCGAATTCGATCCGGTGGAGACATCATAGCATCAACTCGTAGAGAATTTTCTAATAATTTTACAGGTACCAGTGTTAAACGAGTCTATAACACTGTGCTGATATGTTACCTGTTGTTACGAGTAAATACGATTTTCCAAGCGGACATCGGTTTCGCCTGTAGTATATTAATTTTTCTACGACCCCACCTAAGCCAGGAAAAGCCTATGATTAAGCAGAGAAGGCTCTCTATGTAATAACCATCGAGCTGCATGACGCAAACACCGTTATCGGTATTCGCACAGAGCTGAAAATGTAAGAGATACATATATATATTTTATCGATTGTGATAATCTTATGGCATAATTGTGAATTACTTGTGATAAGAGAAAAAAGACAAAGTGCTGCGCAACCAACCTCTCTCTCTGTAATTGTGCTACAATCGTTTATATAATCGGTACTGCATTGCCTAAACGTGAAGGAATCGACGAACCAAAGCGCGGCCGTGGCGGGCCAATTTCCACCGAGATTGCTTAAAGTATTGAGCAGTGTCATGTAAGTGCCACCAACAGCCGGGTCGCTGACCTTCGCGAAGAAAGCCATCGACGCCACGAACATACTACTTGCAGAAATCTAAAAAAAAAAGAATCATTACGTAAAGAGGAACAATTAAAATCCCCAACTCCGAATCGTACACTTCACGTTCAGAGAGAAGACATACATTCCGTCTATTAATATTTACCTGATGTATAAAGTAGAGACCTATCAATACGATGAAATAATAAGCTGGAGCGTGTCCATTCATTACAACGAACGGTGTAACCCATACCAAAAATGCCGCTATTAAGCCGAAAGCCAGCCTGTATCATACATATATATAAATCGTTTTATGAATTGTCCGATAAAAAAAATTTAATAATTCATCATCGTCATATATTGCTCAACATGAATTACACATTATAATTACCTGTAAGGCATAGCTTTCATATAAACGTCCATAGGCCTGGGCCCAGCGGTATATTTCGAGATCACTAATGGTAAAATTATTTGCAGTGGTATCATCGGCACGATAATAAAAGCGAACTTTTCCTTGGGAATACCGGCTTCTATAAGCTTCAAACCAGTCACAGCGTCGCATGCCGAAAATCCGATCTACAGAGAGAACGTAGTGAATGAAACCAACTCTCTACGGCGCAATTGAATTATAATTTTCAGTATCGAACCTTTGCAGTCAAGAGGAATATAACCGTGGTCTTTATGGCTGGTAATTTAAGTATGTGCCACAATAGCTTGTACGCATGTTTAACATCCATATTTAGCTCTTCGCCTTTCGATATTCTCTCCTTATTTTCGTGTTTGAATAACGCGATAATCGTCGTCGTAACGATAAACGCCCAGCCCCAAAAGTACAAAAATCCTAGATATAAAAAATCCCAGATATAAAAATATATTAGAGACAGAGACCTTATATATATCGTCTATAACGATATAAAAAATAATTCCGCTGATAGCTAGACCCTTACCAGGTAGAGTTAGCATGCCCTCGTCGGAAGGGACTGATCTTAAATAGCTATTACAAAATTCGACAGATTCCAGCGAGATGAACAAGACGTAGCCGACGAAGTAGCCCGCCGTTTGGCCGACGCTGTTACAGGTGGACGCGTATCCGACGTTGCACCTTAATGAGCGAATCAACTAATTAAGCATACCTTGCGGAAGAAACATTGCACGCGTGTACGAGGCTGGATTTTATTTTTGCCAAAAATACCTTTTAAGCATCGTAAGCGCCCATCCATCAACTACAATGTCCTGAGTCGCGGCAAGCACGTTCAACGAGAAGAATAACGCGGTCAGCATTTCGATGTTGGGCTTCTCGTGCTCCTTGCCCAACCAATGCTCGACGTAATTCGACAGAAGGAGCATAAACATACCCATTAAATACTGGGTAGGGATCAACCATGTTTTTCTTCGTCCGAATTTTTGAGAAAAAATGGAATCTACTATAGGCGCCCACAAGAGCTTTAACGAGAACGGCCATTGTACGAAACTAAATTCTGCCTACGTCAACAAAAAATACGGTAAATATGTTATATTTAAGCTTACTGTGCGATTGTTAATTTAGTGTTCTTATTTGAAAATCACGCTTGAAAAGAGAGAGGTATAGAGACATGATTCACAGATTCACGTTGTTCAAGTTTGGCCAAATATTTTAGGAACACTCTGTATATTGAATGATAAATGTTTTATGTGTAATTAGAATTGTGTCTTATAAAACACAATTGCTGACGTATGAATACTTGTACCTATACCTTGAGTCTCTGGGAAGCTAAACTGAACAGCTGTTTCTTTTGCAAGTTTCTTGATTTTAGTAATTAACAAAAACAATTTACAAAAAGCTGAATTGATCAGTTTGGCTCCTAAGAGGCTGATGTATCAATCAGATATCGTTTTTAATTATATTGTTAATTTAATAATCATTTATACATTGAGTCTATATATATATTCGAGCCACAAAATAGAGATTTCACCCTACCTGTTGCCGATAGGAAACTCCTCTGTTCTGCAACAGAATGGGAATCGAGCCGCATAATCCCAACGGGATGCCCTGCAGCAAGTACAGAAAGAACAGTATCGCGATGTTCCTCTCGTCACCTCGCAAATCGGAGGGCTCCTGAATACTATTCACATCGGCACCATCCTCCGCGATGTAATTCTCCTTAGTCAATTTTCTCTTCATATCTTCACCTAATCTCGGGTCAGCAATACTCGTATATATTCTCACTCGCGCCGTTTATCCGCTTTTGACGTTGACTTCCAAGATTAACGCCGATCGTCTTCGGGGTTTGTTAGGTTAGAAATCCGCCGCTCGTCACCGCATATCACGCGAACGAGTCTACGCGCTCTGCTCGATTCCAAAATTCTCGACGCTGACGGCGAAGAATAAAGACGAATAATTTATGCCGGTCGAAGTGTTATCACCTACGCGATCATCGCGGACATAACCTTTGCCTCCTAATTCGCGTCTAGCAAAACGACTAGAATCGACGATTCGTGACTCGGCTTCTTTTTTTTTTCCCTCTTTTTCTCTAACACGTCGACATCGCGACGTGCTAGCAACGTGCGAAGAAGAAATTGCTCGGGTAAGAAGGACGCGCGAACGTACGGATGCACTATTGCCACGTTGTTGATTATTAGGACACGTCAGTCATACTTTGTTTTTTTTTTACCTGCAACGTCACGTGCGCGCGGCTACTTCGCGTGAATCGGAAAGCGCTCATACAATACACAGATGTGTGATGAATGAAAATTGTACGAGTAAAGGATTGGAGTGCCATCTCGCGTATGATCGATGAGATATCTAGAGGGAACTTTAAATCAAAACTCTCAAGTTTCTCAAATTACGCTATCATCGTATAAAGAGATTTTATCTCTGTGCATATGTATTATTCTTCATCAAATAGTATTAGATAAATGTGATATAATTATATGGTTAAAATTAAAAAAAAAAAAAAAAATTCATTCAAGTTTTCCTTAAATAATTACAAGTAAACACATTGCAGTTTTTGTTTTCCATGGCGACGTCGACTGCCCGTTTAATTAAATTCTTCACGTTTGCGTTCAGTGAAGCGATATTAAGTACATTGTTTCGTATCCTGCAAAAAATTTGAATTGATTAGATGATTAATATCGAAGTTGCGAAGGAACTTGAATAAAGTGAGAAAAGTGCGTACAGATTGGTAAGATGATATTTCCGATTAGTGTTCAAGATTTCGACGTCCTTGTCGACATTGGACAAATAATCCTTCTGGATTTCGCAAGTCAACCTGGCGACGCATCTCGGAGAAACGATCAATCTGTTGGTCGAACTGTTTTTTTGTATCTGTTCGTTAAAAAAAAATCAACGTTTTTAGTTCAAGTTTTTGCGCAAAAAGATTACGTCGTCGTATATTTATAAATACCTTGTATAAATTTTTCTTCAACATGTTCAAGATGTAATCCATTTGGTAGTCATTCTGCGCTTCCGAAAAAGTTTCCGATCTTTTCCTCCTTCCGCCTACGATGCCAATTGGTAGAAGAACCGGATTTGAAGCTAACGCTGCTGCTGCTCCGATCAGTGCAACACCAGCTAGAGCCTTTAACGCTACCGCCTTAACAAATAAACATAATTATTCACTTACGAATCTTTCGATGAATTTAAAATATAGAGGAAAGAATTGTTTAGCACCGGATAATTTTCCCAGATATTGTTCCCAGTACTGGACAAATATGTATGTTGCTCATGTTAAATGATAGGAGATGCTTATAATAGATATTAGATACAGTTTTACTTGTTAGTCAGGCATACAAATTCTAACAGACGCTTAATTAATCAAAAGTAATTGGTGAATTTAGTTGTTCTTTCTGTAAATTTGTAAATATTTTTAATTTCGAAATTTTTAATATTTAGTGTTTAATTTGTTCACATAAAAAAGTCAACAGTTATTGTTAAAATACAAATTGAAGTATAATCTGACTATGCTATATGTTTATTTTTAATTTAATTTGTTATTCTTAACTAAAATATTACAAAGCGTGCGTTATACACACGCTATCTTTACGTCATATTATTTAATAAACTGTAATTATAAAAAAAATCCCAAATTTAAAAAAAGAAATATATTTTCGGAATATAAAAATTTGGCGTAAAATGATATATTAAACTAATTTACACAAATAATTTCTTGATAAATTTATGATAAATTATATTTTTTTAAATGAATGTTAGACTTTACATGCAATGTTATAGTCCAATCATCGAAATTAATTTGAAATGCAAGATAAAAAATATTCAGTTTAAATTTATATTACAAAATGTTTAATATTTCAAGGCAATAACAAATTAATTATCACACAAACCTATTAATTAAACACGACCTTGTTATCATTCACGCGGCGACACTCGAGTAGTAAAGTAGGATACTTGAAGTCAAGTCAAGGATACTTGAAGTCAAATATATCTCGATACTTTAAATTTTTCGACCTAAATGTAATTTGCTATTCAAATTGAAAACGCGCAGTAAGACGAATAAACTTTGAAACTTTCGAGAGGACTTTGATACATTTGAGTTAGAGGAATTTAACTTGTCCTTTTTAAGAGTGGATTCCAGAAAACTTTAAGTCTCCTATACTGAGCAACTTCTCAAAATTTTTCTCTTTCGTTCTCCTTTTCTCAATTTATGTATAGATGATAAAATTGTGAAAAATATTCATCTCCCTCGAAATATACGCACTTTTTGCGCGTGAAGGTTGCTGCCGGGATGCTGCGACACACTTCCATCTGGATAAGCCGAGTCGCCAGGACCGAATTCGTCACCGTCGGCCAATGTTCCCGAAATCCCGTAGCCGTTCGAACCTCCATATCCAGACGGCCTGTAGCCCCCGTGACTACTAATGCCATAACCATATCCTCCAGCATTTCCCGAGCCGTATCCCAAAGCGCTGGGTCTGTTAGTACTTTCACTTCCGTACACTGGACGCGATGGATACCTTTTGTTTTCATCAAGCACGAATCAGAATCTCTTTAACGTCGAAATCTTACGTATTTTCTTCACGAATCCTTAAATCTTTGCGCCGTTAAAAAAAAAAATAAATCTTTCCCGAATTAATACCAAAAGTGCTTCGTAAAATTCGCGGAAACGCGGAGATTAGCGAAAGGTTTACGGTAAGAGAAAGTGGAGAAAATGTACCTGTCTCCCGATTGATTTCCTGCATAGATTCCGCTTCCGCCTCCTCCTCCTCCGGGTCTACCGCCACTTCCGGTGGAACCTGGGGGTCGACTTTGTGTCTGCCATCCGTATCTGGAAGAAAACTTCGCGTCCTAAAATTTTTATGTACATAGAAGAGAGAGACCATCAATACATTACTACCTGTCGACAGGATTTCGCTCGCTGTATTGAGAGGGATAACGTCCGATCTCCGGAGGGATCTTGTTGTAATTGTCGTTGTAATTGTAATCCGGTCGTGCAGATTCGCTGGAACTGTATCTGCGGCCGCAGCAACTGGAACTTGCAAGTAAAAATGTTCCACATATAATTCGAATTGTTGACACAAATCTATTAACTTATCTGTCACGTTTCGAGAGTTTAAGATTTAAAGATTTAAAGGGGAAAAAAGCTCAATTCGAAGATGTTGACTTATCTCTATCGACACTCGAGTCGCGATGTATGACGGTTCTCGGTTTCTTGTCTGTTTTCTTCTCTTCCTCGCTGTTATTTTCTAGAATAAGCTGCGATGAATTTCTCGCGCGAATAATATTTTTCAGAAGTTTGTCCTCCGAATCCGCAGAGTTCTTCGAAAGTTCGGTTGTCTCCGGGAATTCACTTTTCTCCGCCAGCGTACAATAAACACCGAGGGTGACGAAAAAGATTAAGACGTGCATCATCGCCACGATAAATTAAAATGCGAATATTTAATGCGTTTTCTTCTCAAGCTTTCTCACATATAGGGTATCGAGTACGTAAATAATTCTCCGAGAATCATAAAAAGTTCGGCGAGCGTTCGCTTCAACGAGATGACACAAAAGTAACTCTCTAATTTCCCCAAGTTTCACCCATTTATATAGCGGTCATGCATGGGATACTATCATAAATTCACCCTTCAGGGACGAACATGGAATTTTCCTGCGATAAAATGCAGGAAAGCAATAACAAAAGTTATTGATTCTGATTTTCGTTTCTTTGTATTTTTTTCTAATTATGATAAACTTTGTTGTTGTAGTTGCAAAGAAAGCAACAAAAGGCTTTACTTTAAAGTTTTATTATAAGAATCTAATATTTTTGCAAGTTTTATTTATGCCTGTAAATATATATTTTTATGCTTTTTATTTATTTAATATCTAGCTTCCGTTTGAACAAAACGTGAATTTTATAAGATACTTATTAATTACTTCAAAATAAAAATATAAAAATTGAACAGATAGTAATAGATACAATAAGATATATTCTTCTAACGATTTGATAGTTTTTCTATTCTTATTTTTATATTGTAAATATTCTACAAGCATTATTGCAAACCGTATAATTTTCATGCGGAATAATATGACACTAGTTGCGTCCCTGAAGTCACAAAGTGTGACCAAACGTCAAGCAGCATAGAGCGCTAGCAAAAATAAAAGTGTCGCAAGTGAGTCAACAATCGTCACGCCAGCACATTAATTAATATTTCCCATCACCATTGTTTTCGTTACTTGTTTACGAAATTTGACAAAAGTCACGAGATGAGATCATGCCAATACATCATATCAATCTCGCGTCATTCGTTATACTTTGTTTCATCTTATCCTTTTGAGGGATTCATCCAATTCAATCAACTTTCTCTTTTATAATTAATGTCTAAATGACGTCTATTTTCGCGGAAAATCACACAAGCCTCGAAAACTTTTCCTTTCATTTTTTTCCGCTTTCCCTTTCGCTACGGTCTTCGGCCTTTCCGCACCATGAAAGTCTGTCGGTGAAAATTCAAACGCGAGACCTTATTTTTTTTTTATAATCCTCGATTTACGGTGAAAGAGATTTAAAACAGTTCGTACAACAGAAACATTTGATCCACCGATTAGAAGCTCGAGAATGAGTCAATGAAGGAATGATAGCCAGGTTTAAAGTTTCGCCGAATTGGCGATTGCTAATTTCCTACTGTGTGCTTTGTTTCCCTTAATGGATTTCGCCGTTACGAAATGTGAACAGGACAATTTGTTCCGCCTGGATGTCCGCCAGTGTGACGAACAACCGAAATTATGCGAATACGCATCGCATCCACGCTCCTTCGAGTCCACATTATGTTTACACAACTACAAAATTTCTAACAACAAGAAAGGGCTCGTGTCGGAACGTCGAAGCAGTAATTGATCTTGTAAAACAATGATAGTCGAGGCCGTTGCTTTTTTTTGGTCCCAATTTTTTTAGTAGATAATCAATACTGTAACGCTAAGGCAAGTATCGTTAATCAATAATTTTGTAGCTAATTACCAAGAGTCTCGCGTTGGCTAAAAAAAAAAAAAGGTTTAGAAAATTGGGAGTACTAGAAATGCGTTTCATTAATCTTTTACACGCGAGACTTCAAGCGTGAAAGGAAAGCGTATGTACTTCGATGAGTGCTGAGTATGTGTATTCGATCAACCGCAAGAGTCGATACGAGAGACGCGGGCATTAATTTAAGCAAAACCAACGACCCCCGCGAGGACCGGCGGGCTGCAATGAAAGAGAGAATCCGATTTCGTTGGAGGATGCTGGGAACGGGACATTAGGGGGCTAATTTAAAGAATAGAGGGGGAGGCTGCCACGCTTAGGGACGAAGGTAACTCTCGGGTGTGGAAACAGGATAGGGAATACAGAAAGAAGGAAGAGAGAGAGAGAGAGAGAAGGGAGGGAGAAGCCGGGGTGGCCTATAGAAGATACGAGGGATCCGCGGGATGGAGCGAGAGCAGAGTAATCAATACGCATTCACACGCGGTGCCTCGCATACCCGGTTTCCATGGGAACTGACGCCCACGCATGCGTCGGTCCATGTGATGCTGCTGTACCAACAAGATCGTGAGGAAGTCCGAATCAGTCTCGCGCCAACCATTCCGTGCGCGAGAGACGAGCGACAAAGGTCAGCGAAAGCATGAAAAATTTTTTTCACATGACAGAATTATACATATCTCAATGATATATATTTCTCTATATATTTATCTATGTATCTTATAATTTTTTGTATTTATATACAATCCTGCTCTTTTAAATTAATTTCGCTACTTATTTTGACGCAGCGTCTTAACGACTCTGAAGGATAAACGAAATATTGTATATATAATAATAATCTCGATAATTTTATTTTAATATACTAATGAAAAAACGATGAAAAGAAACGGTAGATTTTATATTGAATAATTTCTTACGAGACACGTTACATGAATAAATTTGGTCGAAAAGCATTCTGTAAAGACGCGCTGACGAAACCACAGATATAATATTAATACACGGCAGCCGACGTGATGTCTGTATTTATGTTACTCGGCGAACGATCGGCGTCTCGGGCGTCTAAAGCACGATAAACCAAATCGTATGTACGTCGGGGGGATTGTTCCCCCGACGACGGTCATCTTGGTCTCTCTATCGTCGTCAGTCGAAGGGTTCGTTCGGCGCGGCGTTCGTCCGACGGATGTATTCAACCCTCCTTCCCCTCGGCCACCCTCACTCGACGGGGCGCGAGGAAGGGGACGAGGGTTGCTGGTTGCGGCGCGCATGCGCCGAGTCCCCGATGACGGACTCTCGGCTAGGTAGGTGCTCGACCCGGACGCAGTTTGGGAGAAAACAAGCGGCGGGCGACCTGCTGTTCTCCGGGTAGCGCGGGCCCTTTCCTCGTAGAATCTCGGCAAACGGGCAGTTCGGTCAGCCCGAAAATCGAGAAGAAACGATGCAGACGACCCGACGCGGCTAGAGAGAGAGAGAGCGTAGTGCGTGTTCTCGGATATGGAGATGTCCGCGAGGTGGTACTGAACGAACGATGATGATACGAGGCTTGGGCGCAGCGGATATAATAGTGCGAAAAAAACTGACGTTCGATAATACGGCGCGCGACAAGTTCGTTGAACCCTTTCGTGAAGCTAGGCAGTTGCCGCGGCAGTTGATTCGGATCCAACATCTAGAGAGGGTGATCCGCTGTGGAGATGCACATCGAGTGATGCAATTCGGAGTCTGCATTATACGCGCCAATCTCTGAACGTTGAATTATTTCGAGACCGTTCAAGGCCGTTTCGTTCCGTCTCGAATATCCCGGCTTCAGCGGAAAATCCTCGTAGATCTCTGTCGATTCGTGAGTCTTTGCTCGCTCTGTGTCGTGTTGTTTCCAGTGCAGCTGGATGCAGCGTTGAGGAAGGCCGTGAAAAGGATGTATGTTTGAAGAGAGGCGGGGGATATTGCGCGATTTTTTGTGTAGTGCGACGTGTGTTTAGCAGCTTTTAATCGTCGATTGCATGTGGGTCACGAGTTGCATTTGCCAGAGCTAACGAGATAGAAGATTTATCGAGCCAAGAGGTAAGCCTGTTAACTGACGGCAGCAAAACTACCGATGCAAAAGCGATTCGTAGAGTAAAATGGATTCGGGTGTAAGTCTAAAAAAAAAAAGAAGCTTTACATATACGCACAACACATGCGCGAACAAATTAATCTCATCGTAGGTAGAGTAAAGCTCTCAGATTAATTTTTACATTCAATATTTTCAAATTAATTTGATGAAAAGCTTCGCAATGTAAGATTAATCATTTTCTTGTCAAAGTTCGGAAGAGGGAAAACTTATCAAAATTTAGATATTTTGTTCTATCCTATAATTTATCTGTACTTCTATCTATTAGAAGAAGAGAAAGACCTTCGAAAAAATTTATTGGCCGAAGGAGACGTATATGTTATAATTGATTTTATTTGAGACGGTTAATAATTTGTAGTAGCTTCAGTAACAATGTCTGAGAGTAAATAATTACTTTCTAAGGGTAAGACATACCTTTTTTACCGAGTGACATAGAAAAATCTACTATGCGAATTGAATGATAAAGAATCTTAATAAGAGAAGAAAGACTTCGTAGGCAGTTATAAATTTTCATCGCGGCGAGTCACGTGGCTAAAGTAGATACTTGCAACTTACGGTGTCCTTAACCTCGTAGGAAATCAATGTTCTTTATGTGCCAGTAGCTATACATTCCATTTACACGATGTTATATGTGCAATTTAAACTCTTCTTACAGCGATGCATAATAGCAATGAATTAAACAAGGAATCTCTGCTCTTCTATAGAGAGAAGAAATTTTATCTCAATGTATCTGTAAAATAACGAAATAAACGCACGTTTATTTAAAGACTTTTTTTCATATCAATGATTATATGAATATGATATCGCGAAGTTAACTTTGCAATTTACATAGGCCGCGCGTACACTACTTGAAATTTAAATAAAGCACTAACGATGAGCGTCCCTTAAGATATGCAGCAGATTAGAGGCTGTTCTTTCCGGCGCAAAAAGGGATCGGTAATGAGAAGTACCACAGTGTTTGCACAAGAATCGCGCTTCTTTTATCCGCGGTCCTTCGTGGGTTGCTCGTAACGCAGGGGCGTTCGCCCTGTCGAATTGTTTAAAGGAGAGCGTTTATGTAAATGGCTCCCAAAGTAAACTCAGAGTTGTGACAGTATCGATAATGGAGTAGTAAAATTTTGAGAGATACTAGTTTGCATAATTAACGAGCTTAAATTAAATACACACTCTCTGTGCATTAATATTCAAATATGATCTCTCTGCATCACATTATATATTTCTTGATGTATAATGCACTGTAAAACGATACAATGTAAGCTTCGCTTATGAGCTTCGGTTTCATTTTTGTATGATCGAATTTACATCTTATTAGATTTTTAGAGAAGTACTACTCGTACACATGCAGAGTCAAGTGTTCTGTTTTCATCTCCCTTGAAAAGAAAAACCGACACGTATCGATCGGCCGCCGACTTCATCTCCTTGACATTCGATGACGAGCGAAGACTCGACTAGATTTCGATCCCTTCCCTTTGCCAGCTCTTTAACTCAACTCTCACGAGGGTAACGCCATTGGAAAGGGAGCGAGTCGTATGCGTCTTCTATGCCTGCTGTCCGCGTGATTCTCGAATCTAATTTTAAGCTGTTCTCTTCGCGACTGCGACGTTGTTCTCTCGTCAAGGCTGATAGGATATTCATCAATTGTATAGCTAATTGTATACTACAGCGTGGCATTTCTCCTGACGAGGGACACGTTCCTTCGGTGAGACAATTGCGAATATTTCGAGCTTATTAGATCGCTTTGCTTTCAAGACGCATTTACTGTACGTGAATATGAAAATTCGTTTTATATATATTTTATTAAAATAAGCCTCTTAGACAGTTTGTAATAATATTTAGAATATAGCCTTTAGATATGATCACGCAAATTTGTAATTACTCAACGTGTCGCATATATCTTATTTAGTACGCGATAAAGATTAAATACTTAATTAAATTAAAGAAAAGAACGATGACTCTTACGGCTTTCATTTGCTCGTTGGTATAATCTCTTGGATGCAGTGCACTTTATTTAAATATCAACGAATTTTTCAATTCTCTTAATTGACGTTTTTAATCATTTTCGTTTGTCAAAGGATATTTTTCTATGATTTTCAAGAATTTTTCGCGTCAATCAAAATCGATGGGCGTTCGAAACCGAGATTCTGACATTCGGATAAAATTCATTCCGGGTAAAATTTTCCCGAGGGGAGAAGATCTTCGAGTTTCGTTTTGCGCATCGTATAAATCCCAAAGTCGATCCCGTGAAATCGCTGAAAAATTGCCGTGACGCGCATTTAATCCCAGCTTTTGGGCCGAGCCTTCCATAGCGAGGGGGTGCAAAAAGGCCGATGTCTGGCTCGTTCTGAAATCTGCGGATGGGACATTATCGCACGGTATTCTCTCTCCCCAAACCATGGAATCCACCGATATAGTCCGGAAACGTGTATGTGTGTGCGTGCGTATGTGTAACAGCTGCTATAAAATTTTTACTAGCGATCGCGCGTATATGTCCCGTATTTCGAGATTCTACGATAGAAAAGAGGAAATGGCGCGCTGGCTCACTGATCTGTGAGAAATACGAGATAAAAGTCGACCCGTAAATACCGATAAGAATTGAAATAATCCGAACCGCTTCCAATCTTTGAGTATCAAACGTCTCGATAGAAGGAACTGTTTTTGACGACACGATTACAGTGATATCGCGTTTAAATTTTCTTGAGAGATATTTAATTTTTACAACTAAATGCAATCCTCTATGTTCTTTCTAAGAAAAAGAATAATTTACTAGCATTTTTTATATAATTGAGAAATAAAACAAGCTGTGAAAAATGTTGCCGTAAAACAGGGCTCGCAATTTATGCTCTCCCTGTGCGCCTTTTTTTCCTCTTCGATCTGGCAAGTAGACCGTCCGCTTGTTACATAAAACGAACTTTCCCATTGGGGAAAGATTGCATTTGTATCGCGACGGCTACCTTGAATCGTATTGCCTCATGAGAGACATGTATTTGCGTATGCGTGTTCGGTAAGCGTTAAGGTTCATTCGTTTACTCCCGTGAAATTTAATTTCACAGCTGCTATAATTGAATCTGGAGCGCTGGCGCCGGATATAAGCGGAAACTTATAAGGCCAATGTCGAAGGTCAAGCTCACTTTCTTCGACTAATTGGATTTTATGTAGGGTGCTGCGCGACGGACCGATCATCGGATCTCAAGACACATTTTAAGGAGAAAATATTATATTTACACTATTAACTCGTTATATCAATTAATAAGCATAAAATGTACACCTTTTGTGATATAAATCGTGATATGTTTTCTCAAACACTCTGCGCTAAAAATCTCGGAAAACGTGCTAGAGTTTCTTAAAGCTTCTAAAAAGACGTTTGATAAATCGAATGAGGAAACTAGGGACGCGGAAATAGATTATCTTGGAACAGATGTGCGAAAGGTGCGTTACTAATGCAACAGCGTCGAGGGAATAGCCAGTGGAGATCAGCAATCCCCTCGCTTTAAGGGAACAATCTACAAATCGTTGCACCTGACGCCAGTATTTCTCGAAATCCAATCAATGTCTTATTTCCTAAAAAATTATGCCAGAAAGCAACGTGTATCGCCCCAATAAAACGCGATCAACGCACGACAATTGTCTACGGAACTCCCGAACAGATCCGATTAATTATTTGTCTCGACTCTTGGTAAATATTTAATCTTGTATTATGCACCCTCCGCGAAAATTCGAGCCTCTTAGATTACTCGGAATTGCATCGTAAATGTCTCTCTTTAACTATATATCACTCACATCATCCGAATACATTAAAATAAAACGTACTCATTGCGAAGATAAAGACAAATTGTAATCGCAATTTGTTCGTTATTTAAGTATGAAGAACTGATGAAGAATTGATAAAAAGTTTGATAACGTTTGATAAGGTAATATATTTTATTTAATACATTTTATCTTCACTGCTTCTGAGAACGACTTCCTTTTCTCGGCTATAATTCTGCAGGAAGGAGGAAACGCAGGAGAATAAGATATCACGAAGGACTAAGAGAAATCAATTCTATTATATAGCCATTTCTCTCTGTATAAATGTATCTATTAGATTCTTATTAAATTCTTCAAGTCTCATAATTAGCTTAAAAAGGAGCATATAGTATTATTGACATTTTTTAGCGAAGGATAATAAACGCCTCTGACGGTGATTCCTTCCTTTGATAAAACATAATCGAACATATCGATATTTATAAAGCGATATTTATGCGTACTTTGTTTCAGGGAGAAAATGTGGAGCTCGGTCACCGCGGCCGGCACTGAAAATGGACCAGCACCTCCTTCGAGGAGCAAGCATAGTGCCACCTTACTTGCGGGTCACGTGTATCTTCTCGGAGGTAGAAATGGAAATCTACCGCTCAAAGATCTCTGGCGATACAGTCTTGGTGAGAGTCTTGAAAACTTCTTGCACTTATATATATATATATATATATATATATATATATGTATATAGAGAGAGAGAGAGAGAGAGTAATATGGCGATATTTTGAGTGGTTCGAAAAGCGAGATACGAACATCGTTTCTCTGGCCAGCGCACCCCATCGCATCCGCCGACGCACCCCATGGAACGAGGGTGCGCGACGGAATTTGAACGGGGTTCAGTCTGATCAATAATGCACCATTATTAAAGCCCACGTACATCAACTAAATCCGGACGGACGATACTCCACAATTACGTGGTGTTTCCACGGAGATCAGACATACGCGAATTAATTGCGCCCGCCAGCCATAATCGGTGGCTTATCTACGTGACAGAGGGAGAGCTTTTTCCACCGACCGAATGTTCCGTCGCTTTTAGCCATTCCCTAAGCACACAGGGAGAGTCAGTGTCTTATTTCGCCTCCAAACAATTAATGTCTAATTATGACGCCTTTTGTTTGCGTATCATGTTTAATCTATAAAAACGTGTATTCAATTAATAAAGAACAAATCATTGTTTTATTTGTAGCATAATGCTGCGAAAGATTATAAATGTTAATCGTCTCGAAGCAATCGCGAGAAGAACGATGATTTATAAAGTGCAGTCAATGTAGCACGGATTCGCGCTCGCGTGCCATCAGCGGGATTCTTAATCAGAGGGTATTGTTCGACCGTGCTTGTGCGGGTGAATATTGAAGCAGCGTCGAAAGGGTTGGCGCTTCGTTTTCCCGGGTCAAACAATGTGTTCCCGGTTGTCGCTACCCCTTAAAGGCCTCTAGTTTTAAAGGCCTCTAGTTTTGTCGCTCTACTCGATCTTGCATAAATATTTTGATAACTCGAAGAATCACGAGAGTACTCTCGAGCGGAACCCGGTTTTTGTTGCATCCTCTTTTATCATTGAAGTAGTCGAGGAGAGAGAATAAACTGGAGGAGGCAATTCCTAGGGGATGCAAACGGAGGCGTGAAGCTATATCAAGAAAGATGTGAGAAAATTTAATTGATAGAAGAAAAAGAATTGTTAGAAAAAAAGGGAGAAGTATAAAAATTAATTTAATGATCGTATATACAGGGTGTCTACTCAAATCTTGTAAAAAAAATTCCCTGAGAATTCCCTGATCTTCCAGGTATTTTCGTTTAAAATTTCAGGTAAAATAAGAAAATTTGTAGATGCAACTTTTTAAAATAAGTTTCTTCATTGTACGCTCTTTCTAATGTTTTCTATTCATATGATTACAAAGAAAGTTACCAAGAATGCAGTTTTTCTAGCATTTAATATTGATTTATTAATCGTAAAATTAATTTGGACAATAACAAAGTGGAATATATCACTATATCTAAACGCTAAGGATATATGCAAAAATATAAAATAAAAATATAAAACAAAAAATAATTTATTATAAACATCTTAAGAAGTGCTAATTTATTTAAATATTATTAAAAAATTGAACAATTTTCTATGAAACTTACATAAGATCCTGATACTAAAAAGAGATCGTCAATAAAATTATCAAAGACACAATTTTTGAAAAAATTCCCTGGGTCTCAATAAAATTCCATAAAAATTCTCGGATTTTTCAAGATTAAAAAATTCTTGACAATCCCCGATTTTCCCGATTTTTTTAGGAAGCAGATACCCTGTATATAGTTTTACTTTTATAAAGACAAAAATTAAATTTTTCTTTATGCGATATTCCTACGCAAAATATCTTCAATATTCTCAATATTCTGAAAGCATATCTTATCGAGAAGGAGCTCAAATAGCTAAATTGTTTGTACAAAAGGCACGTATATCCACTTGTCCTAAAATGCCGGATCTCTCCTGCATCAAACATGCTGCAATTTCGCAGCGCATGCTTTTAGACAAAAGGAGGTATTGTTTCACCGGCGAAGAAGCTAGATACGACACGTGTACCATGTAATCAATGTCGGGCATCTGTAGTGTCGTTTTAGCGGCACTGAAGGTACTTTGGTCGACGCGTTACGGTTCTTATATGAGTCTTTGTTCTTGAGCACGTTTCGGTGAGAAGCTAACGCATTCGCGGATATCCAATTAGGTAATAGACGTCAGTACGCGAATGTCGCTTACGAATTATATATACTCTCTTTTTCGTTCTTTTATTTATTATTATATTTATGGATGTTATTATTCCTCTCTCAAGAAATGGTTCCAGATAAATAACAAAAATGCAAGACGGAAGGGAAAGAACGAGGCTTTTAACGAATGAAAAAAAAGGCGCAATATGAAAGATCTTAAAGGACGCAAAAAGAAGAGAATATAAAAATAATTCTCTCTAAAAAGTAGTTTAATATCTAAAAAATATTCCGATAATGTTTAATAAAAAGCTCTCTCTCTCTCTCTCTCTCTCTCTCTCTCTCTCTCTCTCTCTCTCTCTCTCTCTCTCTCTCTCTCTCTCACTACTACACGTCTCGAATAAGATTTAAGAGAAATCATTAAAATAAATTGAATACATGAGCAGAGAAAGAGAATAATTAACGAGTGCAGCAATATTTTTAATTTTGCTCCGATATTCAGTACATACGGAAAAGGAATATATTTACTCTTATCCAAGATATAAAAACGTAAATTTATGCGCTCCTTTGTCGAACATCCTCGCTTTTATATTTCCTGGGGAAATGCTGACTTCCTTTTTATGATAGTTCTGAAGAGCGCTCAGATGTCTGTTTTATTAATTAGGTCGGGCAAGATGAGCAGATTTTTTTTTAATATTCTCTTCGTAAAGCGTTATGATCGAACGGATCCGCGATACGTTTTCTCCTTATTTTCGCTCTGTTCATCTTTGTCTCGCATGCAAAATGTAGCTAAGTTATCAACTGCAAAACTTCACAATAAGGAAATATACGCGTGCAAATTTATTGCGTCACAAAATATGAAAATTGGAATTATGTAGTCTGTAATACACATACACACACACACACACACACACAAGTGTCGCGGCTCTTACTACGCTGAAAGCATTCTTGAATTCTTTGCAACCGAAAACTGGGACACACGCTATACGTCGCTGCGATAGAAGCCGGCTATTAAAATGCAACGAGAATGCATTAAGAAAAAACTCGCGTGTCGCTATGTTGCATTCTCGTCCAAATTGCAGAGCGCGCACTCTCCGTAATAGCTGCATATAGCCCAAGATAAGGATGTCGGACTACGTGACGCACACATTTCTCTTTCAGCGGAGAGCAAATGGGAGGAACTGCATCCAGGGGGTGAGAGACCACCGGCTCTTCAGGAACACAGCGCGGTGGCCTATAAGGATTGCCTCTACGTTTTCGGGGGCGAATTGGGCTTCTCTGCTGGAACGGAAACGCCACTCTGGGTTTATAACGTCAAGGTAATATACGCGAATAATATACGCGCTTCGCGAAATATTGTATAATTGCGATCGTGCATACAAAAAATTGTGCGAACAATTGCGATGAAGATAAATCATTTTTACGGGGGATAAAAATCGGCGCTTTCGATAACGATCGTGATAATCAGCGTATCGCTTTGATGAAACTCTTAATGATCCTCACCGCGACGAGGGGAACGTTCGTCGTCGAGGAAAAAGCGAGAACGAGAAAAATCGCACCCTCGAGAAATGTCGCTTAATCGATAGCGTCAACGGCTATGAATTTTACACGGTAGTGTGTCACTTCTCCTTGCCTCTACTGTGAGAAGTGACATAAAGAGAAGGTGGTTTCGACAGCAAGTGACAAGCTTCACCGAAAGGAAGCTTATCCGGAGCCAATAGAGCGACTCGCGCGAATCGAGTACGTGTAGAAATTCATCTACCTACTGTTGTACAGTTATCCTATTGTTCTCCGCGCGATGTCAAGCACTCCTCGGAGAGGATAATAAGCGCGACGCGAAACGAGCAGTGACACGGGGTGGTTGGCCTCTTCCGGTTACGAGGGAGACATCATTTCGCGTGCGGAAAATCAATCCTCCGAAACGAGCGAAGGAGCTCAGAATCGACGTAACTCGTAAACAAAATGATTCAATCCGGACATCGACCAAACTCAGCTTACGAAAATGAGTTTAATAATTCGCTATTCTTATATAAGAGATTCATAATACTATACTAATTTCAACAAAGAATTTTGTTTTTAAAAGAATAATAATGTTATATCCAAATAATGCATATAATAATGTTATATGCAAATTTGCGCAAATACGGTACGCCACTTGTATCATGAATAATTTCAGAGAGAATAAGATGATATTTTATGATATTTTATTTTATTATTATGTGACTTATTCAAAGTGTTGTTTGATTGAAGTGGTTATATCGTGATCTCGAACGGGCATATATTCCCGCAAATTTAAGGGAAAGGCGAAGGCATCGGTGCGCGATATTGTCAATCAACTTTGGCGTAGTCGTCCAATATTGCCCTTCGTCTCGTTTGCTAAATCGAGAGGGTGTAAGCCCTCCTTCCGATCACTGAAACGGCTATGGCGGCTGCCCGGAGGGCTGCCCGTCGCCTCATCTAATCAAATCGTATGGGTCGTCCTTAACTAAATCTCGATAACGAATTCAATGCGAATTCCAGACGGAATGCGTTATTTTCGCAAGAAATTATTCCGGGCAATATTTTGTAGATCCGCGTAATTTTGTCGTCTTACATTTCTAAATGAATTTGCAAGACGTCGGAGGCTACAATCACGACTATGTTATATCAAATGCTGCATTTTCTTGTCTGGGAATTGGATCTTCCAACCTATTGCGTCCATTTGTCGAGAGAATGTCTATGTAACGCTCCATTCATACCTTGAGAGAATGACAGTAATGCATCGACATCGATGATGAATGAGGTGTCTCCTCGGTGGAACACGCGGTTCAAGGCATTACTTCCAGTAGTTCCGGGAGATATTGGATTGCAATCGATCCGCAGAATATATAGTCGCGGCATTATATCTCAGATTAATCTCGACGTAGTTGATGATATCTCAAGCAATTTTCAGCTAATGTAGTCTATGTAGTCTATGTAACGAGCTTATGCAATTTAAATTATCATCATGTATGAATTAAAAATTTAATATAGTTATGAATTATATACATCGAATCTCGTTTATGATAGGAGCGTAGTAAAGAGAAAGTTTAAAATTTCGAAAATTCTACTTTAACTTTTTCTTTAAGTGACTAATCGTTGAAAAGAATAAAAAAAATTCAAGAGAAAATTTAAATTTAACTCATTTAAAAAAAGTTAAATTAGAATTTCGAAAATTCCAATTTAACTTTTTTTAAATTAATAAATGTTAAACAAGATGAAAAAAGAATAATTAAGAATAAAATATTAATATTAATAAATATTTTTCATTATTTATAATAAAATAAAATTAATTCCAAGAAAAAAGATAAACATTTTATATAAATTATTAATATAATAAAATCAATAGAAAAAATATATATTTTAAAATATAAAAAAAGAATCTCACAGATGTTATAAAATTTTATGATTCCCCTATTTGGTTTTTTTTTTATAGTGTTAACATTTTCTGACATAGCCTCTAATTTCATACAATATTCAGAGACGACCCAGCTTTCGCGGGGCCTTCAAGAGCAATTTAAGTCGAGGGTGATTTTTGGCAACAGCTGGTGTTAACAGGCTTTCTCTCCGATTCGTACCCTTGAAACCAGACAGAGTTTCATTCTCCCAAGGGTAGCTCCACTCACGTGCGAGGCATTAAAAATTAATAAGCCCGCGTAGGATGTGAAACATCACGCGTCATCGATTCAGCGTCCTATCTGTTATTTTTTTAAAGAAGTGGAAATTTTTTCTTTCGATTTATATCAAAAGATCTTAAGCTTTCTTAAAAAATTATTAGTCTTTATATACAATTTCTCGCATAAAATTAAATAAAATCGTCTAATCTCATCCGTATTCTGAGTTTGCGACAAACTTTTTACTGAACTGCGTTGTATGGCTTTATATGAGATTAGTCGCACTGATTTTTTTTGTCAGCAATGGCTTATTATATCTTTCACTGAATAGGTTTCATTCATCATATTATTCTGATAATCTCTTTTACGTAGCGATTCCTATGCTTTGCAAACGGAATAATATTACTGAATCAAGTAAAATGCTATATATTTTCTTGATATAACGCACACTTTTACATAAAATTTGACAAGCTGCGAGTGGTTGAAGAGGAAATTTCGTCTAAATAAAGTAAGACTATCTCGAACATGCAATTAACTTTTTTTCAGCTATTTTATATGCTCCGTATAAAGATTCTTTTTGATTGGATTACCATGGATTACTCTTTTGGTCGATTCGTTTTTAATCGTTGGGAGAACCGCGGAGAAGAAATACGAGTATGTATTTTCCTTCCGCTGTTTCTGTCTGTTCGTCGTGTATTATTGAAATCCGCGTTATACGAATGCGTCAGGCAAACCTGATTGGTTAAGCTGGAGGGTTGCTCGGCATGTTCGTTCTCTCCCTACCTGCTTTACCTCCCTGTCTCTCTCACTTTCCCTCTGTACTTCGTTAAAACATTCCCTCGTTTAAGCGGGCAGACGGAACGTGGAATAAAACGCGCGTGTTGCAGTATATCTTTCATTCCCTGTTTTTTGTATCTGCGGTTTGCGAGAAAAGATTCTTTAAGAGAGGTCTGTGAGTAATAAAGATTATGCTGTTTTCCAAGATTATAAATAATGAGATTAAATTTACTAGCTTCTTTAATGATTTTTTTACCAACTTTTTTTGTTCAAAATTTGTATCATAAGATATCATCTATTCGTATATATGAAAAATATATTCATAAGTATGTCTATCCCGCGGGCGATGGTATGTTTATAAATAAGCTCCCTCGGAGCGAAACGGACGCCGCGTCATCCCTTTGATGTGTAGTAGCAATCAGAAGTCTTTTACTCTGGAGTAATATCGCGAAATGTTCGTTTCGTATGCTTTTGATACATATGTATGTGTGTGTGTGTGTGTGTGTGTCAATGTACGAAAAAAAATGATATAGATATAATATTGTGAAGTACGCGCCTAAAGCTGATAGATGGAAACGCGATCTGATTAATCTGATCTCTCAAATAAATCCGAGAAAAATCGTTATTGGAAATTTATATATTTTATCCTTATCTCAGAGCGCAGAAATCCTTTCAAGTGTATTTACAAGGGACAGTCACACGGTCCAGAAAGTATTCATCGTTTTTGTATTGCAATCCTGTGAACCGTTACATTTCGACAGAAGAATAATGCGATTTGCCTTCTAAAACGCCGGTTAATATGCACGTTCAAATTTTCTGCTAGATTGAGCGATAAATCTTTTCCCGGGCGAGGAGAAGGGCACAACGTATTGATTTCATCGATATGTGTAAATATAAAGGACATGTCGAGAGTAGTCTTTTCTGCGACACGCTTTTCATGGAAATTGTTTCAAGGTAACAGCACGGTAAAAATAAATCTCCTTATCTATCTAGTATAACGATACTTTATACATTCTTGTGAAAATTAAGATTTGATATTTTCTAAAAAATCTTTTCATATGGCGTACACAAAAAATATGCAACACAGAACTCCGAGTGAAACTTAATAAAATATTTCCGTCATATAGTATTATAAAGAGATTTTTATTAATGGTATATATCTCTTCTTATATTCCTTTTTCAAGCACATATATCATCATATTTCATAATATATCCACGTTATAGTTTTAGTACCCGTAGCTTTGCATATTGCATGCATTCCTTCATCCAGCTGCTTTTCGTGACTGGATGAAAGCTCGAGTTATGATGAATGCGTTATATATATATCAAGCATTTCAGTTCAAATACTCAATATATTACTGTCTCTCGTGTGCAGCAACTGTGTATATTGCTACGCGATATTTTTTTGCTGTCATTTCGAACTCGTTTCGATTCGTATCAATAAACGCGTACACGGCGAAATATTAACGCGGTTTAACACGATTAAGTGTTTATTTTGTATTTAAGCTTGCAAAAATTATGATAAAAATTACGTTTTTATTATGAATTATATATATTATATACGTTTTAAATTATGAATTATATTTTAACTATACGTCATAAAAATGTGTAATTAGGAAACACTTATACTAATGAGACATTTATTTATATTAATGAGTACTTGAGTAAAATCCTACCACAGCGCGTACATTTTATATGAGCGCATGGAAAATGAGATATTTTCCGGAATTCGCATTGCAAACTGGTGAGAGCATAATTCCACATCTCTATTCAGTGGCTGCGGCAGCGACGATTATTGCAGCCCCACGAGTTAAAGCCGAAGGCTATTCAGACGGCAGAATTGGAGGGCCGCAAATTAGTGGTCTTTATTCCTTTTGTTGTAGGCCGCTCTTATTTCATCTAACATTCACGAATAACGAAAATGCAGAAACGTGTGAATCGTAGAATCAAATTCGTCTTCTATTCGTCTTCTAATTATCTAAACAAAAGAAAAAAATAAATTTCTCGAAATAAAAAGGGAATAATCTCTATATATAATGAAACGCTGAGCTATCTACATATGATTACGAACGATTACGATTTTCAGACGAATGCATGGAGAAAAGTGAGAGCTCAACGGGGTTGCGCGGTTCCTAGAGGCCGAAGAGGTCACACCGCCTTGGTACATCGCGGACAAATGCTTATATACGGCGGTTACCAAGACTTACGTGGCAGCTCTTCCGAATTATGGGCCTTCCATTTCGGTAATGTCGTATCTCGTAAATCGTTCATTCGTTAATAACGACGCTAATCTGTTCAACGTTACAGAGACTGAATCCTGGCACTTGCTCTCGTCGAGCGAGAGCGGACCGGCAGCGAGACACAAGCACTCGGCGGTTTTACACGGTGACGCGATGTATATTTATGGTGGAATGACGGATCTTCAAGAAAGGAACGATTGTTGGCGATGGGACGTCAACAGCGCTTCGTGGACCATGCTGAAGAACAAACCGGGCCCTGGGCCTCTTCATGGCCACGCGGCGTGCAGACTGCCGAGTTGCATGCTGATCTTTGGCGGTGAGAGCGGCGGTTTGGCGACGAACGAGCTTTGGAGATTCCATTTTGGTACGTATGCATGATTATAAAGATTTTAGAATAAATGGAGGAAAGAAGTATAAAACTGATATATCACTCTGTTTTTGCTCTACTAGTTGAAAGTTTAAAATAAAAATATATCCACAGATATTTACTAGAAACAGATATTTCTTGTTAGATAATTTTTTAAATATTATTTCAAACGTTTGAGTCTACTTTTAAGAAAGCCAAATATCCTTGAAAAATGCAGAAATAACTACAACAATATAATAAAAATCATAATAAAAAAAAATAATAAAACGGATTTAAAAATTTATAAACTTATTTAGTAAGATATCAAAATATTATCCAAGAAAGATTCTCTACTACTCTTTTCTTCATTACTGCTATTAAGATTATAGTAATTCATTAGCATTATATTCATGAGTAAATTAACTAAGCGGATCAAATTTGTATCAATTTATATCTGATATATATTGCAGCATATATTTGCTGAGAAAAAAAGTATGCCGATTTAAAAAACCTATATCGGTTTAATTTTATATAATTTTTCACGATTTTTATACGAGGGAAATATTTCGACAGGCACAGAAACGTGGGAGAAATTGTCAGTGCCAGGACCGAAACCGCAGCCGAGGGCGGAAAGCGTCGCCCTCGCGGTGTCCGAACTATTGATTCGCGGAACAAACATGGACAATCCAAAACCAAGACTGAGGAATCAAAGGCCTAGGCTTTCGAGCAATAGAATGTCGCCGAACGAGATGCCCTCCGCCCGACCGAGCTTTCTCAAGGAAATCTCCAAATTGTCGCAAATAAATCTATCGCGGCTCAGTCATCCGACGAAATGTAGTTACACGGTTCTCAGCGGACACGATGATAATGAAGAGAGCCCGCAAGAGGTATGTTCAAATAAACCACCTGAATATATACATATATATTCCCGTTAGACGATAAGTAATTTTGTGTCAATTAGGCCTGCGCGCAGGCAAACACATACTATCCTTTTCAGCAAGTGGACATCGAAATCGTGGAACCTTCCACAGGGATGGTAAAGTCACGCAGTGCCAACACGCTGGCCCGCCGAAGGCAAAAAGCGTCGGAGGGAACGGCGAGGACGATTGACGTCAGCAATACTAACAATATTACCGCTTCTGGTATGACCAGAGATCCTATTTCGGTGCCAAATTTTCGTGCTTTGACATTACCAACGCCGGTTCTCACGCCCGTAGAGGCCGCCAGATTAGTCTTCGTAGATCCGGACGAGAACAGCGACGAGGAGCGGAAAGAACCGCCTACATCGAGACTCATCGAGGTTCAAGAGGAGAGGCGGTAATTATCTCTATATAATAATCGTATGCGATTAATTAATTCCTTAAATATCAGGATTATACTACACGTTACCTCGTTACATCTGTTACAGAGATTTCGCGGCGGTGCATCAAGCTTGCCAGCCTACCCGCGGCGACAGCTACAGTTCGCACCTTTACGAAGCCGCTCTACAAACGCCGAAGACTCCGACGACGACGAAGATTCCGACCTCGGCGTCCGTCAGATTCGCCGATCTCGAGGAGGGCGAGGAATCGACGTCGGATTACGCGAGTATCGAGGCGAGAAGCCCGGGCGATCCGCTCGCGGACGACGAATGGATGTCCGGAAAGAGATCGAAGCCGCACAGGCCGATCGTCGCCTCGTCGACGATACGAGAGGGTCAGTTCGGTTTCTGTAATCCGAATTACCTCGGTCTGGACGAGACGAGGAATCATTATCACCACCATCACCACCATCATCACCATCATCATCAGCAGCAGCAACAGCAACAACAACAGCAACAACAGCAACAGCAGCAACAACAACAAGATGGAAAGTACGCCAAGTTGCTCAACAGTCCGCCCGACAGCGTGTTGGAAGACGAACCCGGTAGATCGGCTTCGCAGACTTTCGCGGAACTCTTGGAACTTCAGGAGATCAGAAGGGTACCGCGGGCGCCACCGAAGAGCCTGCCGTTAAGTTCGCCGTCGAGAAGAGCAGTGAGCGCGTCGAGGGCCGAGAGACAAAGGGCGAAGGTGGCGGCGGTGGACGCGACCGACGCGAAGACGCCCTCCTACGGGCCGGCGCCCTTGTACGTTTTTTTAGTCGGCGGCAAAGAAAAGGGTCAAGTCACGGTATTCGCCAGACCGGTCTCCCTATGGAAGCTACAGTTGGCGCCGCATATCTTCTAAGGATGATTGATAGTCCGCTTTAGTTGAGTCATTCGCGCGCCGTTAATGATAAGAAGAAGCCGGATGCGAGAGGAGAGGTATAGGATGATTAAGGCAAGCGTTCGGGCAGTTCAATTTTCGTTGATGTAGCGTTTTACAAAGATTTTTTTCTTTTTTTTTTTTTTTTTTGATGATGTAAAATCGTCGCTTGATGAGATCGATTTTTCAAATGTTTATGATCATTAGTTTGATTATTAATATTTAATAATAAAGTTAATTTTATATATGCGTTCTTCGTTACGAAGCGAATATGTTTTCTGTATAAAATTGGTTGAGATTGTTGACTCTTTTCGTCCGTTAAAGTTATGTGCTTTTGCCATTTGCGTTGCACTCACATCCTTGCAAAAACAAGGAATCGAAGTATCGCGTTTGACACGCCAAAGAATAAACAGTGAAAAATACCGTGTATGTATTAAAGCGCAATTTAGAAATAAAATTTAAAAATAAATTTTATCGTGCAGAAAGTAAAAAAAAAAACCTATCATAAAAAGATACGTAGTCGCTGGTTGAGAAATATAGAGATGTTCATTTTTTATTTAATAATGCGCCGATAGATAGACTAATACTAGGTAGATAATTATAAGTACGTATCTCTACAATCTAGAAATTAAATTTATAGGAAATTATTTCACTGTGCAATATTCCTCTTATGCATTATACATCTCCTAATTTTTAATATTTATTAATGATTCATAAATGTAGAAAACGCAGACTTTTATTTTTTTGACACAAAGAATTAACATTTTCTTATATTTATTAATTCGGAAATATAAATGTGTCAAATCTCTCAATATATTCTTTCCCACTGTTTATGAAACGTGCATATTTAAAATAAAGCCGTGAAACACAATACTTACGAATCGTGAGTTCATATTGAACTGGTCGATTCGAGTGTTCTCAATGTGAGTTTTGTAGAAAGATAAATGTTCAAAGAGAAGCGCAGATCAAGTCAACCGATTGCATCTATCATCCTGCAATCATCATTGATAAAAACGCAATATATTGATACACTATCAATCCTATATTTATTAGTATCCGTCTTTCAATACGTCTTTACAATACGTAATTTATTCGTAAGATGATTCGTAAGATATGAAATTTTTCGATCGCTAAGACTTCAAATTAGATGATAAACATAAGTCAAGATCGATTAGCCTGATCTGCGCTCGATTGCCATCGAATGCGAAAACTCAATGTGCGGTAAAGCGTGAATTAGAGTTATTAGTGTCACATTCGTAAGCTTATAATAGAAGCGAAGATATCGATCAAAGTTTACGATCGACTCGTGATTGTTGCGCTTTAGAGATGTTGACCGATTCTTCTATTCTCTTCAGTAAATAGATTTTTATAAAAAAATTCTAACTCTTTTTCCAATTTGAGAGGCAAATCAGTGAGCTATAACTCTTTAGCAAACCGAATTTACTGTTCTTACGTATAATAGCCGAAGAAACGCATGCGAGATGACAGAATTTTTGATCTCAAAACTAAAAGGTTACGTGTATATATATATATATATATATATATATATATATAGCGCCAGAAAATTAGCAGATAATTTCTATCCGTCAACTTTGAAAAAATTAATGTTTCAAAGATGCCAATAATTCTTTTAAGTCCGTTTTAGATAATCTATAATTCGCGACAAAAATCAAGACAAAATTCTATTTATAATTTTATGTGTCGCATATTTTAACGTATGTGTATTCTGAAAATCTATGTATTTTGTACATGTGTGTATTTTACTTGTTCAAATGTTTTCTGTATTACACGATATATAAAATTATAAATAGAATTCTGTCCCGAATTTTGTGTCGGGAATCGTGAATCGTTACTGTTAGTACCTCAAATTTTTCAGCACGAGATCTGGTCATACCATAGATACGAAAAATAAAATTTTAACTTTTGAAATTATAGAAACTAAGTATTATTATTTATTTTATATTTTATATATTACAGACGTATGATGTGGCAAAGCACAAATATTTTTTTCTAAGATAATACTGTTTTACTAGATGGGGAAAGATTTGAGAGTCACTAATATAAAAGAGAACGACTGTGTTCCAAAAGAGATTATAGTCAGTGTGTTAACGTCAGCGGTTTCGCATTGAATCGCGAATCGATGAAATCGAAAGTCTTTATCGTGATTATATCAATGATCGTAGTAAGTTAGTTTCAGTAAGCGTAATGTATAAGTAGAGCAGATACGATGGCGAAGTATGATGGGGGCTCTCTTGTTCGTGTAGAGTTTTTATGCCCGTAAAGGCCCAACACATGTAATCCATCCATAAGTAGCTAAGGTTGACGTGGCTTCTCAATGGGCTAGATATTGAGAGATGCTTTTATCATTGATCTTCGATGTAATATTTAATAATCTTTCTCTGTGACATTTTGTACAATATTTATTTTAATTACCATATTATTTATTATAAAGCAATACGACGATTCATTATCGGGCACGTGCAATATTAGGATTGTTTATAGAATTGAATGCGCTTAAATGAAGATTTATTACAAACATCTCTCAACTGCTCATCGCAAAGCGACAGTTCTATCGCAAACTTTAAAATGTGCAGTCGCTGCTGAATTACGAAAGTTTGGTGCAAAGAATGGGTTGCTCAAAGAAATTTGACGTATCGTTTCTTCAGGAAAGAGTCTCCCGATATCTAGTCTCGGGCCTCGAATACCCGAAAAATCAATGTTTTCCATTCGTAGAGCTAGTCAATTACATCTCAGTGTACAAAACTTAAGCTAAATGTTTCGTACTACTTCTTCACTTTACTGCATTTACTCTCGTATAGACATTTTACCTCCGTCGACGTCTTATTTCCTACGATTTAATGAGTCATTCACATTGTCGCAAAGAAGCTGTGAATTTATTCTACAATACACATACACTTCCACGATCCATCCGGACATGTAACAACGATCCATACATTCCTTCCCATGACCATCCGGTTACATCTACGACGATTACATGCGACACGCTGATTTTGCGGAGAGACAAACAATAAACTTTACTACACCGTGTAAAAATCATTAAAGAAATGGAAATAGATGAAGTTAGCATACTCTTTCTATAAACTTAAACACGTCCGTTGGCATAATTTATATGCCGCCATACAAACTATCGATTGAGAGGCAAACCCTTCCTATATAGTTCCATATCACAGAGCGCAATATTTTTTCAAAGACCAAACTTTCGAATAGAGAGAGAGAAAGAGAGAGAGAAAGAGAGTGAGAGAGAGAGATGACTCTTATTCTTAATTATTTCTATATTTAATATCAAGACAATATATACGCGAATGTATCATAATTGTACGAAGCATCGAAAATACAGGCAGACGAGTCGCACAGAGAGACGTATTTTGAAAAAATATATCACATCAAAAGTATTGCAGTTTCATGACAGATGTAAGCATAAATGTTAGAAAAGACTGGATGAATGCAGGTATAATTTTTTCTATGCCAGTGAACATTCTTATAAATTCAATATTTTGTCAAAAGTGGGATGTGGATCTGTTGATATTTTCGGTGCTTGGCGCACGTATATAATGTAAGACAATTTCTTGTAGCTAGTTAACTACAAACACATTATGCAGGTTTATTCTCCTATAAGATTGGACGAATGCCTTTACATAATGTGTATGCGAGCATAATCGTAGTTATGATATTGTGTTCATTCAACCCTTTTTCAATTTGAATGTCGATGCGAAGGTACGTGACAATTTCCAGCCCTTTGGTTCTTGTAACAATTAATCTCTGATTGTATGGTAATCATCGGCAACGTGTTTAGTTCAACCGCATTGTAATTAATGTAACAGTTATTAATGGAACAGTATTACTATGATTAGAAAATACACTATATATAATTCGGTAATACGAAATCGTGTCATTTTATTATGCAATCATGCATGTTTTTTCCACTATTTTACGTTTCCATTTCATATTTTGATGGATAACTGGAAATTACGTTTACTTTACTATTTCATATGAGACGTATAGCTATATAAACACGCCCTAATCTATAAAAAATCAAATAGAATTAATTATGAGTCTCCGAATGATTGAAAAATAATGATATATTAGAAAATCATGAAAATGTTACCGACTTTTGATCAAGTGCTTAATGCTACATACTATCGTGAGATAGCAGCAGTAGTTTTAACGACAAAAAGAAGGGAGAACGAAAGGTGGGTTCACACTGTAGATGGAGAACGAGCGAATACGAATGTTGGCTGTTAGCAAAAGTTCGGAAGGTGTGTATGCCAACGTTTGCGATTGGAATCTTCGTCAACGTACGATTCCCATTCGTTCGTACAAAAAGCGGTACGGCGCTGTATGGATGAGAATACAGGTCAAAACGAATATTGGGTACAAGACGAAAAGAAACAAGCAGACGACTGACGAATATACCTGAAAATTCGCTTTTGCTATTTATTCCTCCGTTCGCTAACTGTTCGTTCGCTCAGTATATATTCATCCACTTCTCCAGTTTGAACTTGGAGTCTTCGGACAAAGGAGAAAATCTCAGGACCGCTGGGAAGTGCTGTTAATTTTTTTCTTCTGTTTATTTCGCAATGGAAAAGTATAAAGTAGGAATAAGTACACTTTGAAATAAATTTAAAAAAAAAAAATATATATAGATGTAATTTTTATGTCACAGTTACCGTGTGTGAATATGGTATTACTTTTTAAAAATGTAATAGTGAGTACCTACTAAAAAGAAAAAGTTAGTGAAATAGTGCAACATTATGATTAGCACAAATAAATATAATTTGCATTGCGTGTATCGCGTAATATTATTTTAAGTGACATTTTTGGAGAGGGAAAGGGAAGAATCGATTTCCGGGCGGACGAAGATAATGAGTGGCAGAATAGATGTAAGTGGAAAAATGATATTTAAATGCTTTTTAAATCCATGACATTTAAATGATGTTTAAATCTTATATTACTTATATGTTTGCGAGTGTTCTTAATTTTTTTCTTAACAAATCTTTCGAAGTTTTGATATAAAAAATAGTATAAAAACACAAGAATAAATGCATAATAGGAAAAAAACATGCTTTTTCACACATAAGATTTATGAATTAAACATCAATTTATAAGCAATTATATTTACTACTTTTTGCGTAAAAAAAGGTGATCAGCATGATCTAACAATCGCCGAATCTAACTTCGCCACAAAAAAAGTGGCTTGAGGATTTAACCGATGACGAAATCGTCAGCGTAAGAACGTCAGGGCGCAAATGTTCCTTCTCACCCCCGAGTGAGAGTACACAAAAGTCAGGTTGCGTAATGAAGACCGTCACAATGGCGGCGGCACGCTTTGACCTACGGCTATTCTCACGGTCAGAACGCATCAATATGTTCGAATTTACTTTTCGGTCTCTTTTCTTTCCTCTTCTTGCCGATGTCGACGCAACAGGTCGTATTGTGACGAAGTGTCGTTTCTCCTAACGTATGAAATCGCCGCGCGCACCGGGACACCTTCGATACGACTCGAACCGCGCGGAATGCACAAATTTATAGGCCTCCTCTAAAAGTCCGACACCTGCTTCTCGGACCGCAGGTACGAGACAAGCCACTTACCCTCGTTTCTATCGCGCGAATGATGATAGAAATTCCGAAAGTCGCGTCGAATCGTTTGTCGGAACGCTCGTCTCGCTAAACGAGGTGTCGAACTCGCGCCGTTCCTACCCACGTGGGTTTTCATCGAACGTTTGTTATAACGGAATCGAAAACAAAGATTCGAGTTCACGGTTCCTCCGGTCGATTATTAAAGCCCGCGATCGGCTAGTCCTTTGTCTGTAAACGACGCGTAACAAATGGACGACTAACTAAGTGTACTCCGTCACGACGGCCTCTGTAGCAGCGCTTGACCAAGATTGTGTTCTGGTTCTAGTTCGCGAGATGATTAATGAGTTCGTTTTGTGTTCCTTAATGTGCAGAGGCAGGTCAAACTATCTGCTTGCTCGACGTGCTCTCGCAAAATTTTATTGTATGTTTCTAATAGAGATGGCAAGGAAAAGTATATTATTTAACGGTATATAATTGCGTAACGGCTTTTTTTAACATACTTTCAATATAATAAACATATCTCAAACTACTGAGAACATAATCATTTAAAAGAAGTTTCGTATGTATAAATAAAATATTATTTAAAAATTTACTTTCTCCTTGACGATAATAAATGCAACTATAGAATAAATATTTATTTAAAATGCAATAATTGAAGTTAATGATTGAGATAGCTTTAAAAAAATATATCAGAAATTTTTATTTGGATTAATATTCGAACTTTTCAGGCTTATATTCATTATTTCAAGTATTATTTCTTATATTATCTCAAATGTCATTTCAACGGATTAGTTTGACACTTATGCGCTTAAACATGGAGTAGTTCTAATCATGTATTATAGATAGTAGCTCTACTATCTAAAGAAATATATATATCTCTTTAATGCTGTAATCTTTAAGCTCTTCTTTACAAACCAAAAGATTAACCCGAATTTTCTGGCGACGCGGAATCGAAGGGATGGTCCATAATCCTCTTCCAGTAAGTCAAACATTGCTTCATTGTCGATGCGATCGATGCCGTATCGCTTGTTTGAAAAAGATATAAGTGGATCGCATTACGTGATTATTCAAAATCTCCAGCTGATTAGACAGAGGTTTAGCTCCTGTAAAAAAACCACTTTTAAAACTACTTTATTTTCCATCTTCTCTCTCACGTGATTTCGCTTCTTTCTCCCAGCAGGAGAACCTTTCGTTTTTCTTTTTCATGGTTCTTTTTCTATTGTTTAATTTATCGCGGATGAAAATCGTACCCCCCGCATACACAAACAATTTTCACTAAAAAGAATATCGAGAATAAGCCAAAAGTGTTTGAAAAGGTCCGGAATTCTTTGAAGACGAGCCGACGATTATCAGACTGTCAGAATGACGACTGTCATTAAAGAAATGTCATCATCGAGAACCTCTGTCATCACCGAGAAATTCGGAGAAATGTGGCAAGAGAAAAAATGTATGCTGATATAATACGGCTGACAACAGTAAATATAAAATAAGACAAAAAATAACAGAAAATAAGATATTTTAATTTGTTCATTATAAATATTTACTACGTTTAAAAAGTAACTTAAAAGTATATTTCTAATTTCAAAAATATTTTATAAAAATTTTATATTTTTCTTTTGTTTTATTTTTTTTTAAACAAGAGAGTCAATAATAATTATTAAAATATATAAATTAAAACATAATCTAATCTATGTTCTCTTTTATTTTACCTTTCGCTTTTCATTCAAATGCCAAAAAAACTTTTTATGTCCGATACTGAATCTTTCTCTATTTCATTTTCAATTTGATAAATTCTGATTAGCGACTGATCATTTAATTATACCGCCAAACGTTTTACATTTTGTCGGCGAAGCAGTCGGTCAGAAATTAGAATGGTTCTTCTGGGATGGACGAGAGAAAAGGGAAAGAGGGGACAACATATTTCTTTTCGACCGTAACCGTCTTTTTCGGCACTCTTTTATGAATCAGGTCGTCGGTCTCAACGTATAGATACGATTATGATACGGTTTCGTTTTCAAGAAACCGTATACTCCCGAAAAAGCATGCTTTCCAAGAGTCGCTACATAATTTAAAAGCGTTTATGGTTTGCTAGAAATCGGTTCGCTCAAAGACCGTTTTTATTAATGCCATCAGAACATTTGGTTGCATGCTTTACGACTTGTTGGATATAAAAGAAATTCCACCTGTATCTTTGATTCGAAAAGATTTTAAATTAATGCGGCAATTTTTGTTCGTTGAAAAGAGGGAGCCGCAATGATGAAGAGTCCCGCTATATCTATCGCAAAATAAACACGACTTATGCCCCGATATCGAGACAAACCTAGTAATATTTCGTCGTATTAGTTGTATTCATATAAGTTGTATTCAAGAAATACATGATTCCATCTCAGTTTTCTATTTTTGAAAAATAATTTTCCTTGCTTACAGTTATTCCTAAGTGTTTATGCAAAGATTTTTATCGCATAACTGATTGTTGATTAATGAGATTCTAACTTAATCTAACGATCTGACAGTTTACATCAATGCAAAGGATTTTGAAACTATATGAAGAAAGGCTCATTATTGTTGAAAATATTTCATCCTGTGGTTTTAGGTTTTAGGTTTCTTTACAATGTCTTTCAATTCATTGTTTGCTTTTTGCAAGTCAGCCATGCTTTTAGAAATACAGTACAATCCATTGCAAAGATAGATTGTGACACATTGCACATTTTGAACGCGCAGAAATACAAAGACGAGAGCGTTCTTTTTCTAATAAAAAATATGTTTTATGTGCAGTTCTTATTTTTAAATTTTCTATTGTAAATCGCGCGCGCATTAATTTTAAATATAAATAGATTATACGAAAATAACAATGTTATAATAATGCAATTTTGACGGAAAAATAGATTTTTTTTAATTTTCTTGAATTCTTCTTTTGTTTGAATCGTGTGCTTTGTCACAACAAGATTTATTTCCTTAAATCCTTTTAAATTCTTTTTATTCGATCTGTTACTTCTTCACAATGCAAATCGTTTCTTCTTTTTCCTTCGAGTTTCCACGAAATTTTGTTTGAAAAATTTCGGATTACAAAAAGGTGATTAATTTAATAATTCGGCGCATCGATACCTATTGTAAATATGTAGTAAATGTTGTTTTGCAAATTATGCTCTTTTCATCAACTTTTTATTTTCGAATTCAAAGTAAATACCGTAAAAATTTCCGATTTTCCACTCTTCAGATGCATTTATCTCCGAACGGTATACGGCAACCAATGAGATTGCTAACTTACGAAACATATTTCTTATTGTTAGATTATTTCGTATATTACGGTTGTCGTCATAAATTTTAAAGAAGACAACTCTATTGGAAAGAAAAATAATCTGACAATAGCCTTGCCTCGAATGTCTTGCTGGGAACCCTCTGCAAGAATGCAAACTGCTTTAATTTACAGAACCCTGTAAAACGATTATTGAAGAGGTGATGACATTTTTATCGCGCTACCGAAAATAGCGAGCAAATTTCATTCATTCACGTAAATTTCTAACAACCGATGCCGACGAATGGTCACTGTTACTTGGCGGCATCCAGTGATTTTACGTCAAAGACGTCACGCGGAGAGCAGTATTATATTCAACTTTAGAGTTTTAAAGTCAATGATTACATTACAATTTTGAAGCTACCTCGAGTTAGATTTAAATAGAAATGTTCTACAATGCTGTGCGGTGTATTTCTAATAATTTACTAGTTCGCATGTGAGCTAACAGAAAAAAATTATACCATTTATCATAACTGAATATACTATATATTTTTTTTTAATAAAAAAGAGACGCGAAATTCAAAAAATTAACATGTATAAAAATTCTTTTCTGCCTATAAGTTGACGCACATTATTATGTCGTTGATTTAATATTCTATTTCCTTCTTGAATATAATCAAATAAAGTCAATTAGTGTCGAAACTTATCTCGATTTTCTACGTGTTTCTCGGAATTTTTGAAAATCTTGTTTGTTCAGCTTCGTCTTAAAGAACTTATATCAAGAAAGTCAAAAAAGAATTTCTTTATCTTTACATGTGACATTTCTTGGATGATATATGTTCATTTTTGGGAAAAGCTCACTTTTCTTTTCTCACTCGTACATAAAATGATTAATGAAATATTTCATGGATGCGATGTTGTTCAAGCCGGAAAACAATTATCTACTTCCGTTGTACGAGGAATATCGTTTTGATGTGACATGCAGACCAAAAGTTAAATAGCGTTTAAACGTAATATGTAATCTTTTTCAATTATCTCTCTTTGTAACCAGTCATAATGGAAAGTATTGTAATGTCCCTGACATATAAAATCCTGCACGTTCTTAATTCTTGTAATTATTACAAATTTGCAAGTTAATATTGAGAAAATAATTTGAAGATTGTGATTGATAAATCGAGAAACTAAAATTACGACACATGATACGATTTTTCCTGTTAGATTGCATGCAAATGCATCATACAGTATGCAGCATTTCTAGCAATTTATTAGCTCGCATGCGATCCAGCAGGAAAAATCGTACCGTATGCCGTTAGAATTTAATGCTATATTTTTCCTTTTTAAATATAATAGAGATGCAAAATTCCAAAAATACTAGCAGAGAGGCTAAAATTCCTTTCCGCCTAAAAATATGCGCGTCGAGTTGCTTATTTCACTCATATTTTTAAATTCGTCGACGAAAGTGTATAATGAATAAACAAACAGTTCCATTTTTTCGGCTTATGAGATAATTGTCCCTGGCGTATCCGATGAGAGGGCTGAGATTAACTTCTCAAACTGGAGATTTAAATCGCTCGGCCATGAAAATGTAACGCCTCGCCGAGGTTCGCCGCGTGTACACGCACGCATAAAACGCGCACGCAAGTATACGCGATCTGAAAGAGTAGAATAAAGAGCGACGCTACGGGCGACCATTGGCCATCGTATAATTACGTTGACGTACAAGTCCCGTGCGATGGCATTCGCATCTTTAAACGGAGCGACATTGGGCGCGCAGGACCGCTAATTAAACCCAAAAGCCTCATCCGTTAATTAAATCCGAACGATTAAGCTTATTCCCTCTGCCGTTTCCCTTCTCCCTCCTGTTCGTCCCGGTTGCCGTCTTTACCGATAATTATTACCTACCGGAACGGTCGCCCTTCGAATCTTGGGCGGTCATCAAAACACGAGGTTTTGCCCGATCGCTATTTAAACTCAATACGTATGCAAAATTTGTTACTTTCGAGAAGAAAATATGAGGAAAGACAGTCAATTTTTCATTATTTTTTAAAAATAAGAATAAAAAATGCCAATTTTTTTGAAACTGATTTTATGTCAAAGTTAATATAATATAATTCACTTCGATTACTTAGTCTACACAAAATGGGGATTCGTTACGGGTGAGACAGGATTTGAAAAATCGCTTCAACTTTTGTTCTCAAAGAGAACAATAGCTCCTTTGCTAGTGGGCACAGATAACGCGCTTTGCAAACTTTATATCAATTCTATGGCGAAATTTATGAAATATATGTCAGGCACTATACAGCATAGCGGTAGGCGAAGAAATTAACAGATATTATTGACAGTATGCCGATGTTAAATATTACATTAGAGCAAAATCTATTCTTTAAAATGGCACATATTCTAAACCAGGTTATTCAATAAGAACGAGACAACGACGTTATCCGCTGACAAGCATTATTCAGTCAATAATGAGCCCGTTGTGGGTAACACACATTGCTACGTGAATTTATATGATGTAATAAGAGAGCAATAAGATCGTCTTTGTCAAGTAAAGTTTCGGATAAACTCTTAAGATGATCCTACTTGAAATCACAAATGGAGCGCTTAATGAAATTTATAGAAATATGGAGATAGCACATCTACAAAAAATATCTACCGACATTAAAAATATTAATCATCTACGACAAATATGTATTGCAACGATCCGAGAATTAAAACAATATAAAGGTATCTGCGATAATCGAAAATAATCTTTTGACAAATATACTTATTTTAAATAATTAAATTTAATCAACTAGGTAAAAATTAATGGCAATGAGAGCCGAGCGCTCTCTAATTAAATTTAAATAAATTGTTTTAATATTTCAAATAATTCTCTCTGAGGCATAATAGCAAATTGCCATAATCAATATCTAGAATCACTTAAAAAATTACTTTTCACGGATCTCGAAACAATTTACGGATAATCATTTTAACTTGCCGAAATATATTTTCTACTTTATTTTAGATATACTCAAAAACGAAATGTAATGAAAACACGAAAAAGTGTATCGCATATTTCAACTTACATTAAACACGTAAAACGTATGTTTGTCAGTCCAGCAATTTGTTAAGATATCAAGAGGAGAAAGAAGCGATCGACATGACTTAGATATATTATTTGAGGATTATATAATAAAAAAATTATTTATGTCACAAGAGTTTTCTCTTACTACACGCGCAGTTTACTTAGCTCTTCGATCAATCTGACATCTTTTCATTTTGCACGCCTCCAATTTCGAAAGAGGCTACTTTCAATGATCTCATAGGCAAGACGCTTGATATAGCGAAGCGAGAAAGAGGGGTCGTCGCACCGTAGAAATTCATATAATAACGAATCGTTCTCCCGTCGTATATCGGATTCTCTCTTGACATCTTCCTGTCATTCGATACGCCGCCAGCCCTTCGTCCCGCCCAAGCGAAGGGATCAACCGAAAAAAGGTAAGCGCCCTAGAAACATCTTTCGTTCTATACACCGTCTGGCAAGTGTTTCGACTGCGATCGCAGATAGAAAAGCGTTTCGCGTGACGAGGTGCTGCTATTTTAAAATCTCTAGCAACTTCTCAAGTATCCCAAGTTGTGAAGCGAAGATACACAAGGAGATATTAGCATATAACGCGTGAACGCTCTTTTGCATTTCCTCTCTCCCCTTCCACAATACAATTGTTTCCAGAATAATTATTTTGGGGAGAGACTTATAATTTTTGATAAAATTTTCATCGATAGAATAATAATTTAAAATTTTCCCCGCATCTTGCGAAGAAAATCGTAAGGGATCCAAATGCAAATCTCCAAAATTCTCTACGTCACGTATGAGTCTTGCTTACTCAGGGTGACAGTTCGGTCGTGTGACAGCCTGACAGCGTTGCACGCGATGTGTCTTCTTCGACCTGCTGTCGGTAGATGGAAGCACGATGAATGGAAGAGGTCGACGTAGCGCTATTAAGGGGGCGGCGCGCCGTGCAGCCCCCCTTGGCCCCTCGGCCTGATCGAGGATTCATGGCTGGCACCAAGAGGAAGAGGTGCACACAGGCGAACAGAGGTAGAGGCAGAGAGGCAGAGTGACGGTGGCGGTGGCAGTAGCGGTGGCAGAGACAGAGAGAAAAAGAGAGACACCGCGCCGAGGATGAACGAGGTGGACGGGCGCGGAAAGGGACGCGAAGGGTAGCAGAGTCGCGGGGTAGAGAGGAGATACGAAAATGGAGTAAAGGAAAAAAAAAGAGCTACCCGGCTGCCGGGCAAATTATAGGGAAAACCGGGGTGGGACGCGCGGCGCCGCGCCGCGTTGCGAAGAGAAGAGGAGAGGAGAGGAGAGGAGAGGAGAAGGCAGCCCCGTAGTGGCTCGAAGGAGAACGACGACGAGGTGGAGAAGAAGAGAGAATGGAGGGGCCGGAAAGGGAGGAGGGGTGGCGCCACGGCAATTCCGGGCTCGCGTTCAACGTTCCCTGCGGAGTTAGCGAGGATACCCGCGCGTGAAGCCAGCGCGCAAGCAGATTCAAAGAGGGCCCCGGCGCGCGAGTGGCGAAACTCTCTTCTCTTCCCCTCGGTCCGTCTTCCGCGCCGCGGTAATTGACGCAAAAGTGACGAGGAGAACGAGAGAGGAATAGGGAGCGAGAGAGATACGGGGAGAGATAGTGTGCGACGGAGGGTGGGACGCGGGAGGAAAGACGCGGTGCGCGCGGAGAGCGAGAAAGACAGAAGGAGGGGGTAGACACACAAGTACAGTACACGCACCTCTCTCTTACGTGTTACGTGCGGTCAGTGCGAGAGGCTGCGACGTGCCGCGAGCATGCGTCTGCGACGGACGGCCCTTAAGGCGAACGAGCAGCACGCCGACTCGCCTTCGTCGCGGTTGTCGCCATTATCATCGTCGTCCACGTCGTCCTCGTCGCCGTCATCGTCGTTGTCGTCGTCGTCCTTAATCGCTCGCGCATCCGTCCGCGAATGCTCCTCTTAACTAGGGAACCAGGTAGTAAACTCCATCCACGGGAAAAAGAGATCCCCGAAGTTTCGTGGTTACGCATTGAAAAAAAAAACAAAAAAACAAAAGGATAACCCTGTCGCCTGTCGCGATATATGAATGTGTGTCCGTGAAAATTGACGTTCGCGCTTTTCACGTTGGAGCGCACCTCAGTGGACATGAAGCCCGATGAAAGGGGGTGCCGCGCGTCGACGCTCTGTGCCCCGGCAAGCGTCGCGGGTACTACTTGTGCGAGTATATTTCACGAGTGCCATTCACACAGTGCGCTTGTCCCGATGAGTACAGCCGATTGCTCGAGGAGAGGTTATTCAGCACGTAACGTTGACGCAGCGTAGCTGCGTTCCTCTCTCATCGCGTAATAATCGAAAAAGATTTTACCCTCGAGTCGCGCGCCTCTCTCTCGTGAGACAATATAACTCTCGCGCGCGGGAGGAGATCCGTCTCGGAGGAAGTCCAAACTCCGATTCGTCGAGATCACTCGAGAGATGGAGTCGTGATCGAGAAGCACACACATACACACGACGTCTATCCGAAATACACCAAAGAGATAGCGGGCCGCTCGCGTCCCCTAAAGTCCTTGACGTGAATCCGCGCGTTTTCAGGATCGCTCGAGCGGTTCCGACGCGGGACCGACTCGCGAGTCCGGGATTCGTCCGTTCATCGCAGCGTTTAGGCGAATCGACAAACTGGACGCGGAGGTCAGCGGCGGCGGCGGCGGCGGCGGCAGTGGTGGCCGCAGGGGTGTCAGCCCGACACCCCTCAGCAGTATAAACGTGAGTCACAGTCTCGTTCTGATCATACACAGGATCATCCCCCGGTTCTTCCGAATTTCGTCGCATTCATCCATGATCCGCCACGTAACGCCTTTGCTCTAATTTCACTTACAAAATACTTATTACACGTAATACATATATTTCTATTTTTAAATATATTCTACATACGCTCTTCCCATCGCATTTACAATCATATCCCCGCAAATGGAGATATCATTTTAATTTGCGCGGCTACAAGTTTTGTATTATATGTACCTATATATATGTGAGTTTTTGACGACCGCTTTAAAATAACATTCCGCTTTTACGAGAATTTCGTCATTCACTTATATAGCGTAATCTTAAGTTAACGAGAAGTCCACGAGATATCGCGTTTCGTCGTGATTTTACGAGAATCTCGCGATCACCTTTAGAGCCGTTTTAATTTCCTGAGGATTCCGCGATCCCGCGTTTAATCTCATTTCGACACGATCATCGTGATATTACGAGAATCTAACGAGCGTCTTAAAATGGGATTTCGAATTTAGCGACGCGGAGATTATTATATTCCGAATTCCGCGATCTCTTTTATATATTTTTTTCGCCTCTAATTGAACGAAAATTTTTACCAAAAACATTTTTATTCCGATGCGAGTTTCATGAGACTTGAAATAAAATCTTCGCCGCCGCCTTTCATTGTTTTCTTACTTTATGGGAATCTCACCAATGATCTTAATCCCGTTACGACTTCCTAAGATTGTTTTCCAACCTTATTTCCTCTCTATGAGAATTCGTCATTCATGAGGTGGAATATACCCAAATCACAAATTGATACTCGCCATCCCCGTTTCCGTCCAATTTACCTCGCATGTACTTAATTGCGTTAAATGATTTTCGAAGGTATGATGGGTCGATGCACTCCCATCACACGAGCGTGCGTATAATTGATGGCCCTCCTCCTCCTACATACGTAAAAGATGCACGACGTGTCGTGAGAAATTAATGCCGGTCGTGTGTGTCGCTCTCTTTACCGCATCTTCCTTCCCCTATATATCGCGGAAATACTACCTCTAGTTAAACGCGACGACGAGGAGCTCGTCGTGCGAAAACGACTCGTGTGCACTAGCCATTCCCGACCATCCGTGCCACTCGATCGATCTTTTAGTCGTGGAAGTGACCTGCACACACGGCGAAGCAGTGGGAATGGAACATTCGTCGCGAGGATATCGACTACCTCGTTTACCTGCCTCGCTCGTTTCTCCGTCAAATCGAATCGAACCGTCATTATCTTCTATAAAGGGGGGAAAAAAAGAAAAACTTTGGAGCGCGTCTCTCTGTCGGTGCGTCTTATTTTAGACCGTGTATCGTCAAATCGCTTTACGATATATTTATGACTCTCGTAGAACGAAGCTAGTTTGAGAGAGCGCGTCAGCGCTTACTGACAGTACTTTCCATCATCCGGATGTCTTTGTTCTTCGCACTCGTTCCTTACGATCGGGCGCGCATCTTATCGAGATCGAACGGGATTGATAGGATCCGGGCGATGAGTGTCATGTATATTCGCGTCTCGCAAAAGTTTTAACCCGTCTGATCCTCCGGAGAGCTCGACAAGGTTCGCTAGTTGCCAGCCAATGTAATAAACCTTACTATGTTGCTACGCCCCGTTCACGCCCGCCTGCCATACGTCGGCAGAAGAGCGATTTATGCGAATAAACTATGCGCTGACATGTAAGCCGTTTCTAAGACAGTCTATAATGCGCGAGAAATTTGCTTGCGTTTACATTTTTAATTGCACGAGAGAGAGAAAGAGAGAGAGAGAGAGAAAATATATGTAACAATAGGATATTTGAATCACGACAGAGATATTCCTTTCTAAAACATCCAATCTCACTCGCTCGGTTTTGCGGAATGTATCACGAGTCACGCGTTGCTATATATTAAAGTTGATCAAAGTTATTTAAAGTATGCGTATATAGAGAGGAATTACGTTGTTATGCGGTAAATTCCGGTAAATCGCACAGTGATAATTGTAATAACAATGTATGTACATACGTACTTGGAAGCAATTACTACCTATTCACTGCTGGTAATTAGCGGCACGATACGGTGTCGAAGAAATTACATAAGCAATACCGCAAAGAGTTACGTATGTTATTATTGCTGCTCTATATAGAACAATTATACTGACATACGCTTTTGCGTATGTAAGGATAGAAAAATGCGAGACAAGAGTATTTCCCCCCGCGAAGGGGTCTATATCGAAGGATGCCCTGAGAAGCGAGTCGTAGTACACTTTAATTTAGACGATCTAGACGGAGCGAAGCGCGATGGTTCGGACGATGATCGGAAGATGAAGAAAGCCGCACTGACACCCATCCGCACACCTTCGCGCCAGTTTAATTAATTTATGGCTAGCGAGAGGCGCCATCGGGCAGTTATGGTCTCGAGGGGACGAGCGAAATAACATTGGCCACTTCGATTTAAGGCGCGCAAAAAAAAAAAAAAAGGAAAGAAAATTTCTATAACACGAGCAGCATCGACGACGCAAAATTAGCGATATTAATGACAAGTTTTATATATATATATATATATATATATATATATATATATATATATATAGAGAGAGAGAGAGAGAGAGAGAGAGAGAAACTGAGCGAAAACGCACGACAGCTTGCGGAAAGAGACCGTGCGCGCAAATATGCCACAATTCCCTGGCCACAGCCGGGTAATTAACCTGTCCTTCTGAAAATCCACGCGTGCCCCGAGTTGCGCGTCGGGGCCCCCCCGACCGTACACACACCACTCCCCTCATTAGCGGTTTCCTCCATCGTGAACTTTGCACCTGCAAATTGCCACCGTCCGTTCTATCATTTGCGAGCGCGCGCAAAGAGAGAAAGAAAGAGAGAGAAGGAGATCGCGAAGGGAGGGATAGGAAGAAGAACCTAGAAATCAGGATAAGATAGTCTCGGATCGCGAGGGTCTCGCTGCAGCTGTTGCAGATTACGGCGATACCATCGTCGGCTGCACTCTCGAACGGGACGAGACGCGATTTAACAACATTAACGACGCACTGGAATTGAAGAACGCGGAGAAGAGCAAGCGATTAGGTTTTCTATAAACAGAAAAGAAGGAAGAGAAATCAATGAAAGAGAAGAAAATGAAGGAAGAAAATTCGCGAGCAGCAGGCAGCAAAAAAAAAATATATATATAGAGAATATCATTGAAAACGCAATCACGTTTCTCGTTTCCATTGGCATTATATGTATTGACAAAAAATTAATTTACTCTGCAATCGGCACGGATAATGGCGCGGGTATTAAAATTTGTTTTTCCAACTTCTACTACGTATGTATCTTTCGAGCCGCACATTCGTACAGGATGGTAGTAATTGCGACTCTAATTAAAATGCCATCACCGACCACAGATATAACGCGTTTCTTCTTCGAAGAATTCTCGCTACACTTTATTTTTCCTCCGCACCGTCGTATTTCCCCTTGCACGTCCTCGCCGAGTCTCTTTTAATCGAAAGATCGTATCAATCTAGGATGGTCGACCGTGCAAGCTGTGCGCTGTTAAATTTTGGGAAATATCTGATGATAAAACGTTGATTAATAATTTGTTTAGGGGCACGGGGTAAGCTCTTGGCGAATCGATCGAAGCACGCGCGTGGAATAAAACGACCGGATTATGCAAACGAGAATTCGATTCTGTCACTTTTGATTTACGAGATTCCTTACGACGCGCGCGACGACGTGGTTGAGGAAGAGATGTACGAGAGAAGATGTACGAGGGAAGATGTACGAGAGAGACGCAGAAGAATGGACACGAGGAATGGACGCCGCGGAGCACGAGAGCTACCGCGACCCCACCAACTATTTACATTCCCCGGATAAATGCACTATTAACTAACCTCGCGCTAATATCTACGTTTTCTGCCTCATTATGTTAATTGTGGGATCAGCGACCCTCGGGGGGCCACGAAGGGGCACCGCATCGTCGCCACCGCACTGCCGGTCCACGAGCGAACCGCGGCGGTTTGTGTATATTTCGCGCTTATCTCGCGAGGGACTGAAGAAACAGCGAACTAATGAGATAAATACATCCTTCGACATTGGAATTAAAATTCTTTTCAAAGTTCTTCAATTTTCTGCGAAGAAATATTTTAATACCGTTGAAACGTGTTCGTGTGTACGTTTTTGTAATATTCTCGTGACGCGATCTCCAAAAATTCGTTCTCCTAATTGCGAAATAAAATCCTCCTCGCAGGATGTCGTTCCCCGTGTCCGTAGCTTGACAACGTCGCGTCCGCAATCGTGGCACACGTATTAGTATAGGTACATGGAAACGAAAAGAGAGCGGCAAAAACGGCGCCTTCGTCGCCCCCGGCGAAGACTGGAAGCCGTTTCGTAATCGCGCGGCCTGGATCATTTTCTGCACGACTGCCCGGGAAATTAGATCACCTCTACCTCCACCTCATCCCGGTAGCGAGATCTAGGCAGGTTTCATCGCGCGATGAAACAGGAAGGACTTCTTATTCTCCTCTTCCATCCATTTTTCTGCCTCATTTTCTTCCTCTTGTTCATCCAACTCCCTCTCGTTCCCGATCCCGCCTGTCCATGTCGTCCATCAGCGCGCACTTCTTCCACTTTCCATTACGATGCTGCTCTCTTCCTTCCCGCCTCCCTGCCTGGTGGCCGTTCGATCGCCTGACATCGACAACTTGTTGCCGGCGATTTAGCAATTAGCTCTACGTTTCTTTCTTTTTTTTCTCTCTCTCTCTCTCTCTCTCGCAAGGTATCGATGATGCGTATCAACATGCTGACTCGTTTCTCGTCAGGGTTTTCTCATTCGTTTTCGCTAGCTCTCGCTAGATTCTCGATAGATTCGCGATACCGTTAAAATGCTGTACGATCCGTTATCGTTGTCAATTAGGACGCCTGATATCTTACACCTCGCTATGCCTTTATTGCGAAAAGAAAACAGGTGGAGTGGTATAATAATTATATGTATTTTATTACATAAATAAAACGCGATTCGGTAACGGAGAGTCGAGGAATGTTGCACAAATTTCCACGATACTTGTAAGATCGCGAGAGAAATTACGCAAAAAAAAGAAAAAGAAAGAAAAAAACAAACAAAAACGAGAAATATTGCAAAATAATGAATGTACAACAGATTTTCCTCGTACGGATACGAATGGAAGAAGAGAGGCGCGATTAATGGCATACGAGCATGCCCGTGCGAGAGTTGCGCGAGCATTTGTCGGGATACCGACAGTTTGCAGTGGGAAACAAAAAATACGGGACGCAATTATCTCCCGAAAAGGGCACACGCGGAGAACTTCTGCACACACATCATGCGAGATTAGTCGGAATATCGAACTCCGAAGCCCGAAGTTGAATTATCGGATCGCGAAGGAGACCGGCGAACACGCCGCTCTCGCGAAGCTACGGTCCGGAGGATTATAAGCGACTTAAAATCTCTCCTTCATCACTTTCTCCCTCCCGTCCCCCTCAGGTTGATCTTCTCCTGCCCTTCCTCTGCTCCGTCTTCTTCTTCTTCTTCTTCTTCTTCTTCTTCTTCTTCTTCATTCCCCTGCTCCTCTCCCTGGTTCTTGGGGTCCGACTTCGCTTTTGGCTCGGGTCGGGCGTAATCGGTTCTCCGAAGCCAGTGCTCATTATCGACCCGCCGGCCTGGCAATTACCTGCGAAGCCTCTTTCGACTTCGTGTGTGCCAGCCAAGCGCAGTTTCCGACTCTGCGCGCGAGACCTTCCGAGATCCGTCTCGACGGAAGTTCGAGGAGCAGGAAGAAGACTGGCGGGGAAGTTTTCTCTCTTTAGCAAAATAGTGTATCGAAGCTATATAGATGTAATACGCGAAGATAATATACATAATGCCGTTCTATTAATATTTATCTACATTACACCGATGAAATTATATTCCAACGTAAAACACCGATCAAAGCTACGTGTCTTTCTCGCTAATTATTTAAATTGGCGATAATGGTAGGCGCACGGCAGTCGTCCGTTAGAATAAATTGTCTGAAAAGAAGATAGCCAGCAATGCGGCAAGACGATCGCTGTTAATTACCGAACGAGTTTGCGGTACGCGAACGGCTGTCAAGTTCGCGCTATTTAGCAGAAGGATTTTATCCGAGGCACGAGAGAAGATGCAACATTGCATCGGCTCACTTTGTGTTTCTTCAGAAAGATATACAATTGTCAAAAACGCTGCAGTGACACATTTCTTTTCTCAGTTGTCGCAACTTAATATTATATACAATATTACAAATAACGATGCAAATTAAACGTGTCATTTTAGTAGTTTTAGAAAAAGCATCTCAAAATAATATTGTTCTTCATAACGAATACTGCATTGATTTTTAATGAATGAATATCCGTAAGAATAAAAGTATCAGTAGAAGAAAATAAAATAAGTATAATCTTGAATAACTAGTTTTAAGTGATTAATTCATTTTGCGGCAATTATTGTATCAGTTGAATCACGTTAACGTTAGTCTGATGATAAAACTAATCGCCTATCATAAGCGATACGGTAGAAATAATAATCATAAACTAGAGACAATGAGAAAATCTGTTATATCGCTCTCAGTAGTTTTGAACGTAGAAATATATATGATACATTTGTAACATATCGCGGTAATTACATGAACAAAGTGATTCAAAATCTCTTCTTTAAGGAAATTTTAGGTTTAAGGATTTTATAGGTTTTAGGTTTAAAAATTTTTTAGGCTTATTTTTCTTCGGATTTTTTTTCTCGCGATAATGTGTTTCGTCTCATCGTTGATTTTCGCCGATATGTTCCTTATTTCTACATTTAAAGTTCATCGCGCATGGCTTTCCAGTCCCCGGTTGCGTTGGCTCGAAAAACTGCGGACGAGCGTCGTTCCACTTCGTGGAAGAGTCCGTTAGTTAAGTGCCCGCGTATCGCGCGAAGTCGTGAGAGCACGACCTCGCCGAAAGGAACGAGTAACTCGTCTTAGCAAAAGGCAATTCTGTTGATAACAAGTCATCGCTTCACCGAACAACTTCGAATTCGGCAATACGTCTTGTTCGCCAAAATTTTTTCGTGAAACTTATTCATTCCGATAAAATTTTTATAACGAAAAAAATTATTTCCCCCTCCTCCAAATATATGTTTTCGGCAACATTTGACACGCGTATTCATACATAACGTATTTGTCTTTTGAGGGGAGTCCCGGGATAATTTTGGAAATTATCTGTTCCAAATGACACTTGAGAATAATTAGCGCTCTTATCAGCTTTATACGAATGGAACGATAAAACGACATCACAAAGACAGACGGAGAAACGGCGCGATCTCGCAGATCTCGCGTGGCTATCTGACGTATCGTTTCCGAGATTTCCGAGAAGTCGGCCGGAAGGGACAATAAACATAATCACATCGCAAACTGAATCGCAGACTCCGGCGGCAGGCGGTGTACCCGTTACCGGGCCGGTAATGACGTATAATTACTTTTCCAGCGCCTCGCGCGCAGAATCGCCGCTCGATTTCGTACGACGTCGTTAATTTTGCACGCGCCGTCGGCGTTAATTAATGTGGGCTCTCTACGTCGCGCGATGTAAAATGAATAAATTCAACGACTTTGAAGAGCCGCTTCTTTATCTCTTTATCTTTATCTCGCGCTATGATAAAAGAGAGACGAACGCCTACGCCTTCAATGTTGCGTTTACATCCGCAACAATTCGTCCGACATTCTGCTTTACGAACAAAAAATTATTTGATTGCCATCGACACACCTGTTTTATAATGTTGAATGTTTTAATAAGTATAGAGATTAAAACACACCGATATAAAAAGTATCGCTCAGTATTTTTCAATTTTATATAATAATTGAAATAAAAAATATAAATCGGTACAAATATCAATATATCGATATTAGAAAGATATTATTGAATATTAATACATGAAATTAAAGCTTCTATTTCCCTTTCACAAGCTAAAGGCTATAATCGAAGATAAACTTAAGAAAAAATATTCTCTCAATAAATACAAATCCGATTAACTTATAATATCAATATTTATAATGTAATAGTAATGATACCACGATGTAATATACCGATATACTTCAACAAAGTTATATATATACTAATATCATAAACATTTCGATATACCGACACTTGACATCTAATAACGGTATAATTAAAGATTTTTATCATTGCGACTTTATATAAGAGACGTGTAGAGATGTACACGAGATACCGGTATAGAGAATCGCTATATAGCTAAAATTATCTCGTTATTGAGTCTCTGCTGAATAAAACGTCGGAGGCGTCAATTGCGAAACTCGTTGCGTTTATCAACGTTCGCAATTTTGCACGCGCGAAAAGATGTGAGACGGTTTCTCTTAAACCCGTAGCTTATAGGGTTTAGCACGGTAAGACACTCATGCGGTTAAGAGCCTCTCGTAGCTGACGCGCAGCTCAGAGAAAAGTGGCATCGCGCGATTCAGAGGTAATAAAACTCGCATTACGCAGCGCGTAATACGCGCATAAAGTATTCACGTACGTAATAACGCGCGAATAAGATCCCGGATACTTGTTCACGCACACTTTTAAGCTATTAATCTTAAAATCGCGTATATCACGCCTCTATGTATCTCGACGTAGCGACGTAGCGACGTTCTAAGATGATATCAATCGCGATCCTATATCAGACATATTTTCGCCGAAATTTACGTAATTTTCGAAAGAATATACGCGAGCGAGAGATCGCGAGCACAGGGGGCGGCATAGTGGAAAAGGGAGGTGGGTGTGGAGGAAGGCGCCAGCGGTTCTTGGTACAGCCGGATCGTGTTCCTGGTGCGGCAATACCGGTATCCCTTCATTCCTGAGTAATCGCCAGGCCCAAGGCACACACTATCCACCATTCGCCATTTTCTAAATGCGTCGACTTAATGTAAGCGCGTTACGACGGACCCCGGCATTCACCTCGAGTTTCCCGGCAAAAGTTTTCTCGCGGTTGCGATTGTTGCGATTTCTCGTTAACGCGCGACAAGTTTCCTGCTCGCACTCGCGAATCGTGTCAATTATTGGCCACGTTTAGCATTTTTTTTTTTCTTAAAATTCGCATTCGGAAACCGTCCCTTCCGCGTCTCTTCGACCACTGCGAGATATCAGAGAAAGGAAAAGAGAGACGAAGAAGCGTGACACACGTCGCCACTTTGTTCAGTAAATTCATCGCGTTAACGAATTAGCTTGAAGCGACAAGCTCCGGATTCCAGAAATTCAGAGACCGAGGTTCAGCCGCGGTGAAATCGGCCTTCCCGGAATGCGTTCCCGTCAACAAGACATCAAGCTAATAATACGCGACTTTGGCGAAAGAAAAAAAAACACTCGACATTAATTCATTGTGCGTCCGTGAATTAGATTAGATTACGACTTCGCTTTCGGCGATCACAATGTCACGATGTCTTTCAGAAAGAATACATTGGATTCGCGTAAATCAAATGTTTCGCGTAATTTCGTGGGTGGTTCATCCACCTGGCAACGTGCCGGACACATTATGACACGATGACAGTGCGTCGTCGGAGACAGAACGAATGCGCGCATCAAATGGCGGAGCTTAATCACCGTCGAGGGATCTAGAGAGATAGCGTTGACTACGTTTTAATTACTCGTCGCATCGGACAGAATGTAGAATGACATCAAGATGACCGCGGTGGCAGGACGCGGTGCATTGACCGCTCGTAAAAGAGCGCTCTCCAACTTTTCCAGAGCTCGCTCTTAATCACGATCCGATGCAAATAAGGCCGACGCGAGTGGCGACAGCGATAACGGCGTCGATAATTACTCGATCGCGTCGTTCTCCACGTATCAAAAGGCAGATTTGATTGCCTCTTAAATCGCGTCTCTCTATTGTAATTTATTATTTGTGTACTTATTTGTAACAGGCGTAATATAAATACCAGCATTTAATTAATCCGTTTAATGAAGGAAAGATAACCGACATAGATTTTCTAAAAAAAAAAAAAAAGACGTACCTCTATTTCTTAGCTAATTAAGTGATGCATTTTATCAGAATTGATTTAAATTTGGTCCGCTTAATGAGGTTAATCGTCATCATTTGTACATTTGTTGCTTGTTTATATGCTAGATTGACCTATATCGAGAGTTTTTATAGTAGATACAAAAGTTTTTTCTTCTGTGATTTTCCTTGACAAGTTACATAACAGTACTAGCGAAATACCTAGATAACAGTAATAGCGAAATACCTTTTCAATAATTTCTAAACCTGCCTTATCTTGGTTGTCATTTTTTACTACATTATTGTAATCTTCAATAAGCATAACGTTTTCACAAAATTTCTCAGGCCTCAATTTTCGTTCGCTTTTAAAAGAGGCCATTTGCTCAAAACTTTTAAACAATATTACCAAAACAATTTGATAGCAATTTCTAGTAAATGTCTGTAAATTTAAATTCTTATTTTAAACTTTCAGCTAAAATTCGAAAACATGATACGTCGGTTTTGGTATTGTTTTTTTTTCCCCTTAAATTACGAAAATTGTTTTATTCAATAGCATCGTAAGTCATCGGTAACTTTGACGTTCGCGAGAAGTGCATCGCGATGTCGGTGAACGGGCTCGGCAACGAAATCGACAGCCGGGATCGCGTGAAATTACACGAGGCTAGAGATCCACGGCGGAAGTGCATATTGGCAAAGTATGCAACATCGCGCCGCGTACAATTACCTTGTTTTCTACACGCCGCGCGCGAGGAGAGCAGCGTTTTCTAAAGGAGATTGACGGTAGCACGAACGCGAGAAGGGAGACTGATACGCGCAGTGTACATATATGTATACATATATATATAAATATATAAATATATATGTGTGTGTGTGTGTGTGTGTGTGTGTGTACATACACTATACGTATAGACGAGAGAGAGCCATGGCCGGGTATTAAGTAGCGGTATTTACGGAGCCACAATTATCCCCCGTTTTCATGCCGATGATCCCTCGGCTCGGGCCTCGGACTTTGACTACGTGGGAACTCGGACCGTCTCGGACTCGAGAATTCTCGGGGACGTGCGCTCGCGTTTTCCACCGGTTGCCGTTATCGTTACCTTACCTAAATCGAACCTACCTCGTGGATAGATTTCGTGGATTTCGTCCGCGCGCGACCTGCGTGCGGGAGGTAGCGAAAAGTTTTCGTGGAATTTGGAGCGAACGGACGTCGATCGCGTCGGGAGAGGTTGGAGCAGTCGCACGAGCAAATTTAGACCTTTCCGTCGACTTAATCGCTCCAAGGTCGCGCGCGATCGGACGGACACGCGATCTTCGAACGGCGAAAATTCTCAGGTAGAGCGACGACTTCTCGTGACTTGAGCGCACCTTAACATAAGATGACGCGCGCGCGTCTAGACCGGGCGAAGCAGAGCGGAGGCGAATCGCGCGGTTGTCTCGCTAAAAACACCCCGTGTCACGTCAAATTCTTCCATAAATTTATATCGTGAGAGAAAAATCAAATGCAAAATATTTAAAGTAAAGGAAGAGAAATATACTTACGTTTATTTTATCGCGATATATATATCTCATAAAATGACTAACATATTATTATACATATATCTTATGAAATGACTAACTAATGTGGCCGATAAAGAAACAGATAATCGATACGTGTCTCTCGCTAATTAGAGAAATCAGAAAAATTATATTCAACCGACCTGATTCAATATGATCTAGCGCGATTTTAATCCGCCTGGAACGACATATGTTAATGTGACGCTACGCAGATTATTACTGTTTTGAACTACGAGCTCGACTTACGTAACAATCGTAGTCACGATGATTTTTTTGCGTACTGATAGACCGGATTTGCTGCGGTTAGTCGGCGCAATAGTCCGACACTATTAACGATCTCGTGAACACTTCGATCGACAGTCAACGTTCCACGTCATTTTTCTGCCTACAGACCGCAGAGACTTGCCATGGCAGAGTTTTTTTTTTCTGCAGAAGTCTCGGATAATCGCGTGTTCCAGTTTGCCGCGGCAATGTTTCCTTGATAGCGCGTTCTGAACAAGTTAAATAAAGGCGACCGGTTTCGTTTAATAATTTCAATGCCCAGCGTACGAAGTACGATTGAAAAAAAAAACGCAGTCGGTATACAGGTTCAATAACGCGCAGCAAATTAATTTTTGAATAATTCGCGAAGCGCAAAATCGTGAAAAAATATAGTTCACTCGAATGAGTTACCGGCAACATCGATACAATCGCGACGTCGAGATACGGTTTATCTCGTGGAGAAAAAAAAAAAAGTGTAATTTCCGCGATTGCGTCGGGTCTCGCGATCATCGCGACCGGTTTTCTTCCGAACGCAAAGGAACGTGCGAGTGTTTCGCTTCGAGTGGTAATTGCCCATTATCTCTCGCTCTTGCTCTGCAACTTGATCGACCGATTACGAGAGGGGGCAAGGTAATATACAAAATGATAAAAGCGGCACCGAGACGGCGGGCGTCGCTAAGTTCTAGCGTCGCTAACCTCGCGTCGTAATTTCTAAACAAGAATTCATCACCGTAATGCGCGAAAAGCGTGCACTCCCGTTTCAGCTTGTAGAAATTACCTTGTGACACGAGTGAATGCGGGAGGTTTTCAACAGTGTTATAACGGTGCAGCTATATACGATGCAGTTCTACACAGCAGTAGGTCGAGGAACAAGATAATAGTACACATATTATATGTAGCGAGAGATTGATCTCTCTCTCTCTCTTTCTCTTTAATTCTTTCTGTTGAGCGGCCTTGTTTTAATATTTATAGATGCTTGTTGATTAATAGAAGAGCGGAAATTCTCGAGACACGAGTGCAAAAAATTTAAGACAATTATTAAAACATGAAATCCGATAAACGTAGTAATTTATATGCGCTTGCTGTATAACAAACGATCGTATCGATAATAAATCTATTTGTCTGGAGAAAATATCTTTCTTGTTTATGGATTATCCTGGAAATTAACGAAGTGGTTAAACGCGCGTGATCGTGAGCCTGGGCTCTTTGAGGATTCAGGAAAGAAAGGAAACTACCGGGATACCCCTCTTTGAACGTGGCTTCCGCGTAACAGAGCTACCGACCGCTGTCTGATCGTGACGGCTTTGAAAGAGGCCGACAGAAAACGTCGTCATTATACATGTCATTATACAGGTTTCGTGTATATATCGACGAGCGAAAACTCTTACGACAAGCACGCAATCTACGAGTCTCTCGTGTAGCGTCCTTGAAACACGACTAATTCCCACCCTCGGTTACTTACTCGTTTGTGTGTCGAAAACGCATCGTCAGTTTTTTTTCTCTCTTTTTTTTCTCTCTCTCTCTCTCTCTTTCTCTTCTAAAATATCATTTCTCGGAATTGAGCTTACCTTCCGTGTGTAAGCATTTTTCTGCCACCGACTTACGCAACATCGATCGCGAGCGAACAAATGTTGCGAGGAATGGGATGATAGAAGAATGCATGACGTCACTCCTCTCTACAATGCGGTCGAATTTCTTAATACGTTAAAATGAAGAATTATTGAATTCAAGGGCGTACATGATGTAGACTTATGAGAGTGGAATTACGAGCTCGTTTCGCGACAGTCTATAAAAAGAAAAATGTCGATCCTGCATGAATGCGTAAATCGGTATGATCATGTCGCTTGTCCGGGTGAGAAGGTAAGTCGCGCATGAAGGAGATTCATCATCGGCTTTTGAGTGACGCACACGCACGCCGTTGCGTGATGGCCGTTATGAATGCACACGACCTATAATAGCGTGTGACAAATCGACGGACGTTGTCGAGGAAGGATCGAGAATCTGCATTCACGGATCTGCGGTTCGAATGGAGTTCGCGCGATCTCCCTCTGTCCTCTGCGAGAGAATATCGAAGCGCGAATATCGAAGCCGCGGAAATAATAATCGAAAGCTGCAAAGCGAGATATTCCGGTCCGGAGAACGTACTCGACGGGCTAGTTACTTGTGGTGCGTGTTACAAACGATAACGCGTTTCTGGTCTTCGTGTATAATAGGCCAATCATACGCGATCGCCTAGAGACAGAATGATTAGCATAATCGTTGTTATAATTTGATACGCGGCTACTAACCGACCGCGATTATAAAACGATCGTAGATAATTATGTCTGATTATCGACAGACCATTGCGAGTATTTCGGCATCTCCTCGATTCTAATTGCATCGTAGGAATGCGGCGGGACAAGGTGACACGAGGTTCGAGTGTTCGCTTTGCTCGTATTTGTTACGATTTTACGATATAAGTGTTAATATGTGTGTGAGAGAAATGACTGTGCGGTTGACTTTCTTAATAGCGATATTAATAACATGTCGATGTAATCTAGTAGAAATTCGAAAAGAACTTACTGCGAAAGCTTTCGATGAAAGTGTTACGAGATAGCGGGAGGAAAAAAGCGCAAACGGAATGATAAAAATTCTACTTTGCTTCATGGTGAAGTGAACCCGCCGCAAAAAGGGGGAAGACACCGTGCCGCTGGCAGAAAATAAAAGTCCACTCGAATCCTAAAGTGATATACGGTGTTCTCGATTTCCGCGCACGCGTCCGTCCCGCCCTCATGAATTCCATTGACTCAATCTTCCCCAAAATCACTCTTTCTCTCTCTCTCTCTCTCTCTTTTCGTCATGAATGAGAAGAGTCGTGCCTAAAATTTCATAGGATGACAAAAGGCGTATTCTTACTGGATATTGAATGCAGGCGTGCGAAAAATCGCAGAAATCCGCAGAAATCTGGAGCGTTATCGAAAGCATTTAACTCCACAGTGAAAAGTTTGTTCTCAGATTATACGATACCGATACCGTGCACGCGTTTCGTTTCGTAATCCCTTGAAACTTTATCTCGTAAATGCTCAACGAGGCCGAACGATACGAACCGGGAGTACTCGCGGATTACGAAAACACTGCGTCAGCAACGGCGCGCACATTTTACCGGAATGTTCGCATCGATTCCCGCGGTCACGTCGCTTAGAGACCTCTTCTGCTTCCTTCTCACTCTTTCTCCACTCTGCCTCCGGCCCACCTTCTCGACCCCTAACCGCACGAAATCGAGTCTGCCACCTCCGCGGACGAATCCACCCCGTGACACCCAACGGCATTCGCCGACAGTGCCACTCAGGGAAACCAAGATGGTTACCACGTCAGCACTTTGCGTCTTCGAGAAGAGATCGTCCCGATGTATCTATCTTATCCGCGGTAATATACGCGAGCGTAATCCTCTCGGCAACTTTATTTGCTTGCAATCTCGCCACGCGACAAGGGACGCGTATCTTCATTCTCGGAAATCGAGAAAATGAGATTTCAACAGTGTACAGCGATTTATGAGAAATTAATCTCAAGTCTTTTCAAAAAATTATTTGGAGGATCGTATTATCTTAGAAACATATTATTTGTGTGTACATATGTGTATACTCTTCTGATAATGTATGTACAAGCTCTCATCTGTTTTTTTTTTCTTTTCATTATATCAAAAATTTTTACAAAATTCCGCGAGTAACTGTGATCAATTTTTTATTCAAGTATATTCTTACAATGTTATTTTAATATAAACCGTACGGAGGGCAAGTAATATCTCCTTCTGATCGCAATCATCGCTAGCTCGTAATAAAGGATAATCATCAGCTCGAACACTGTGTTACCTGTCTCGCTCTCTTACCTTTAACCCGTATATAACGCCATTCGTCGAGTTAATCTTTGCGCAGGAATTTAATTTCAGCCCGTCCCCCCGGATTTTTGCCGTCGTAACGTCATCTCGCTCCTTGTCAACTCTTGTATATATGGTGTAGACACCGAAAATTTACCTTGCCGAGACGAGTCGCGCCGAAGAAGCGAGCGACATGCTCGCGGATAATCGATCGAGCCATCCTTGGCGCTCCCGCGTCTTCTTTCCCGGCTCGGAGTATTTACGGAGGATCGATGCCGCGGAACGAAAAGGGGTCGTCGGGGCGAGGCGGGGGATGGCCGTTAGGGGGCACGGAAAGAACGTTTAGGATAGCTCTCTCCGTCGAACGGCCGGATAATAATCCGCGCCGTGTACATCCTCTCTGTTACCGCTGCAGCCACGCTACAGCCAATTAATCCGGCAATCACGAGCGGTTCTCCACTGCGCTCCAACTGGTTTATTTGCCATTAAGGAGGAACGGATGCTACACTGGCCGCGCCATCGCGTCGACGAACGGACGGGGTGAAGGAGTGATGGGAAAGGGAGACGAGAAGGGGGCGAAAAGGGGGCGAGAAGGACGAATCGAGGATACGCGAGCAGTCGCCATTGTGAATGGATGAGATTCAAAGATGTTTTGAGATTAAAATCGCGGAAAAGATTGTATATTTGGAATTTGTCGAAAAATTATTCGGCGTTATTTCAATCTTATCGCGCACCCCCCCTTTCTTTTTTCACCCATTTCGGTTTGAATAACCCTCCACTTCGTTTCCCTATGGCTCGTTAACTTTCTCCCTGCCTCTTTCCCCTCGGTCTCTCTTCCCTTCTTCTCGGATTTTTCTTCCTCTATCACGGAGTCTCCTTCCTCAATCCTTCTCGCCGGTTACTCCATCCTCCATCCCCCATCTCCATTTCACCAGCCTTCCACTCTGGTGGCCGACCAGTTACACGGACGAAGCTATCGTACCGCTATGACGCGCAAGTGGAACGTGCTCTCGAGGGCCGTCATTCATCTCTTCCACCTTGCCTCCTCGTACACCCCACACCGCGATCGGCGCGGAGAGATCGCCATCTCCGGATATAACGTCGGAAGATTTTCTCGGCTTTAACGCGTTATATCCGCGGCATCTTCGACCTCGCGGCGACTCGCCGCCGTAAGTCACGGCTTTTTTGAAATAATTTTCATTCATGATTTACACAATGACATCATTGTACTTTATTAAGAATACTTTGACATTAGATAATACGAATAAATATTGGTACTGTTATGTACAATAAATATTGGTATTGTTGTATTTTTCTATTTTCAAATAATTATATTGCGTAGAGAGAGAGAGAGAGACAAGATACTAAATAGATATTTCTATTTCTCAGTAATTAAATACGGCACTTTATCGGAGTCAATATAAACTTGATGGTCTTAGTTAATTAAAAAATCTATAGTGTATGACTGTATGTATTCGTTATTCATGTATATGGTAATACGGTATATGGCTTGCATCAAAAGTTTTTGAAGCTCGAAAGTTCTTTTCCTAATTTTCTTTGATGAATTACATAATAGCAGCGATTGTAAAATATCTTTTTTAATATAAGTCTACATATCTATATGTTTCTAAATCTGTTTCATATTTGTTTCTATCTTTTTTTTAATGTTTTTGTACAATAGTTTGTAGTAGGTATATTGTTTTAATAAGTATATCGAGATCAATTTCTTAACTTTAAGTATATAAAATATTTTCTTTTAAACTCTTAGTTAAAGGCTACAATTCAAAAATGTAATGATATGTCGATTTTGGTATCTTTCGTCTATACGATATTTTGTGGAAAAAAAATAAGAAAAAATAGAGTAAATATTTCATTCCGTATTTTCCCGACGTTCCTAGAGAATAGAGTATATCAGTATATACCTTTCACAGGATAAAGACGTATACCAGCGGATCATAATTCGCCGCGAATAACGCTACGTATCTCTCGCAGCATTGTGTATCCCATTCGAATTTGATCATGGAGCTCTCTCTCTCTCTCTCTCTCTCTCCCTCCCTCCTTCTCTCTCTCTCTCTCGACGGTAATTTTCGCGGCACTAATTCGGCAAAGCTTCATTAATCCGACGTCGGTGCCCGGTACTTAGGCGACGCGGGGGTATAATCATAGTTTAAATTCGGATCCCATCCATTGAAAATCAGTGGCTCTGACCCGCTTCGCAATCAGGATACCGGTTAGGGTGACGGGGTGGATGGGGGCTATCATAGGGCATTTGATCCGCGGCGGGTCATCAATATTGCATGAGGGGGGCCGCCGAACGCGCGTACGATCATGCCGAATGCTGGGAATCAAAATAGTGACGGAGAGAGTTTATAGTTCGTGAGAGGGCCAGCTCTCTCGCCCCGCGTATCGAGTGAGTACCGAGGAGTTTGTGGATTCGAAACCGTACGTCGAATCGAATCGGATCGGATCGAACGCTGGATACTCGTCGACTCATCGAGAACGCGCTCGCCGTCGAAACACTGACGGTTCCCCGCACTTTTCCTATCGTCCGTTAAACTAACACGCTGTGTTTTGCGTTTTGATTTGTTCCGGTTACTACAAAGTACTCGTAAAATATATAGCGTATGTGAAACTATCAAGACTAGCGCGCAAAAAATTTTACCGCATTACTATAATGTAAATAAAAAAAGAATACTTTAGCTTACAATTTTTTGTGAAATTATTGCTCTCTCTCTCTCTCTCTATCTCTTTTTTTTCTTCGTCTTTTCAATCGTGCGCGGTTATCTCTTTACAAACTCTTTGTGTATCTTTGCTGCAAAGTGGATCGGAGAAACAAATCTCGTGCGACAATGCGAGGAGCTCGTTCGCTCGTTCATGCCGAGGCAGTCAGTTCCAGAAGCTGTCCCTTTAATAATTTATTAGCAAGCTCGCGTTGAGGGGAGCGAAAGGGGAGCTCCTGATTGTGTCGTGTCGTCTGTCCCCTGCAGTGTCGGGACGACTCGCCGCGGGTGGTCCTTGACACGAGCCCCGGGTACTTCGATGCTGTTGCTGTTATTAATACAGGGAACCGCGAATCGATTATTTACCAGCACGACGCGAGCCGCGTAAACTTTTATCCTGCCGATCTAATAATACGCAATACGAATTAATCTCCGTAAAGAATGAGGCACTTTGTACTCTAAGAAAATATTACAATCTGTAATTGTTCCCGTGTAAAATACGAAGCGTCAGAATAATCTATTTGCACGTGGAACCACTATCGCCGTTATATCTATCGTTAATTATCACTCGGCGACAGCCAATGCGCGACCAATGCACGTTAATTCGGTACGTCGCGGGGTGAACGATCGAAGGGCTCGCAACAAACTATCGCAGCACGGCGATTGCATCACCGATTATTTATTTCGCGGGAGGGATGAGGGGGGGAGGGGGGAAGGCGCGTTAATAACTATTTCGCGGTATCTCTCGCACTTATCGCACATGCGTCCGCTCGTTTATGCGAAGCTATCAATTACGCGGATCCTTAGAGAAACGTCTCGCCATTAGCCGGACGGCCGGTTATTCGGCCGTAAGTCATCGCGTAATCGGCCCGGGACATTAGGCCTCGGTCGTGCGATTTTCTTCCGCGCGCGCGCGCGCGCGAAAATCTCCTCGTTTGCGGAAATGATTATTTTATTATAGATTGCTGGAAACACTCGCGAAGGCGCACCGACGAGAGAGCCGCGTTCCGCGAGTTTCCCTCGTATATCAATTTTCGTCGTATCGAAACACACACGTGCTCTCCCGTGGTCGTCGTACGCGATCGAACTCCGCTGCGTGTGAATTAATCCAACGACAGGCCGATCGTTGGATGGATCGCTCGCTCGCTCGCTCGCGCGCGCGCGCCCACGTGTGTATGTGAATGATACATGCGTATTTCGGGCCGCGTATATAATAACAGGTTGCCAGTACCGGGCCCTCTCTTACCCTCTCGCGGCCTTTCAAGCGGTGATGTATGCGCTAATTGTGAGGCCCTTCGCTTCGAGACCCGATCTCCTCCGCTCTCTTCTCACCCCCGCACCGTCACTCCACAACCGCCGGTATCTTTTTCTCTCTTTCCTCCGTATACGTGCTTTATCGAGAATATAATATACCTTCCTTCGCGTATATGTATATAATATATATAGAAAAAATTTGTTTGGTTTTTTCTTGCAGACAGGAGAGTTTTGTTTGATACTTCGAGTTCTTCGTGTTATGCTAGCGCCAGATTATACGCGTATTCGCGATTCGTGAATAGTACAAAGAAATCTGATTGGTCGAATTTGACGCGAATCTTTCATCCGCACTCTTCACGAATTATAAACGAAACGCGCATAGTCTGACGCTGACATTACACGGAACGATTTATAAAAGCTTGCTGGATGCATCGAATTGAAGCTATTATTATATTATAATGACAGAGTGACTCGCAATGAGTAACGCAACTAGAGCTTTCTTGTCGCGCTAAATGTAACATAAATAAAATAACGTAAATTAATGACAAATTAGGGAGAAAGATTGATGCTTTAAAGAACGATGCTTTATTCGATACGTATCGTCTTCGACGTTATCATTGCCCTTAAGGCAACGATCGATTAAAGCGAGAGAACTCAATCGCGTCTCTTTACCCTCCTTCATCTACAGAAATATTGACGGTGGGATATTGCGAAATCTGAAAAGGGCGATGCGAGTCGAGAACCGGCTTGTAGGGTTAATGCGATTCCGAAGGACCGGCAGATAAGAGAGGGTTATTTCATCTCTGTCTTGTGCCTGAAGGGTTTCGACATCTGCGACGTCGGTACGCGCACGATGCATCGATTGCCCGCGGCATGGCAATTAAGTAATTAAACAAATCTGTCGAAGGTGTTACGAATGAGTCTGTGCACGCCTCGCGATCTCTCGTACTGCACAAAGGGAGTAAAGTCGTTGCCGAAGACTCATGATCTATATTACTCGAAAGTTGAAGTCCGATTCACATATATAATTATTATAATAAATTGATTAATTAACATAAGGGACGGACGAAATTCTGCATGGAGTTTTTATTCCCACGCGCTTTTTATTCGCAAATTAAAACGCATCTAAAAAAAAAAGGTAATTAATTATTATCTCCTAAATACGTATGTGTGCAATCGCACTGTTTAATTATTTATTTAGAAAATTAATAATGTCATCTCGAGAAAATCGACGCGATGAAACATACGAGAGTATGTCTTTCGTCTGTCCTGAATTTATAAAGCGGATTAAACGCGGGCACGAATCTCATCCGAGGGAAAAGTAAATCGCATGCGTTACGATGTTGTGATTCGGGCCGACAATCTCGTTGGTACGCAATCGACCTTACTACGAACATTAACATCCAGTCCGATCCCGAGTTTAATCAAACGCTAACCGGCGAAGATTTAATCTACCGCAGACTCCCTCGAGAGAGAGATATACCACCCCCATCCTCTGTGTCTCTTTCTCTCTCTTTCTCTCTTCTCCCATTCCGCGTATATCTCATTCTCTTCTCCTTCTCTCTGTGTCTCGGGTAAGTAATATAATCACAACATCGGCGGGGTGGCGTCGTTATTTACAGGCACTCCATTTGCGGTAGTGAACGTCGGCCAACGAGGTCGATCGTGGCGACGATATTGACTCCAACCACGATTAGGGGATAGGCTATATATGCGCGAGAGTTGTCGGGGTTACACGCTCCCTTAATGCGCCTCGGGGTTTAGATCTCGCTTCTAATGCGATTCGGAAGCGATATCGTCCGTGCCGCGACGCGCGCGTTGCTTTCACAAAAGGAAAGTAAAAGCGAATTGATATAAAAAATTTGATTAAATATAAAAAGATGATTTGTCGACGTTGCTTCTTGTTCGCAGGCACGCAGATGCGATTTAATCGTTAATCGATTTAATCCTTAATTCGGCGCGGTTTAATCAAAGAGAATCGCGGAAAAGAGTAGGGCGTAGCTTCGTCGTTCGCGTGAGATGGAAACTTTAATACACCGGGCCGGAAAGAGACGATATGATATTATCGACGAGCGCGCTCATCTCGATTGAGTCGTTCATCCAAACAATCTCGATCTGGTAGCCTCGCGGCGAAGAGGACAGAGTTCCTTTGTCGCTTCCCTGGGATCGATGAGCGACTACCATCGACACGCACTCGGCAATTAAGCAATTAAAACGTCGCGCGACCTCGTCCTGATCCATCGGCGATCTCGATGGAAGAGTCTCTGGCGATAATCGATGACTATCTCTCGACGTGCGATTCAGTCGCCGCCAGAGAAAATCGAGAATGATTCGAGCACATTAGACGCTAACGCATTGCAAAATTGGACTTGATCTATCTATATATCGCGGCGTCGCCCGTAGCAGCTGATAGATCTCGCCTCTGTAATCATTCATAAATCGAAATATTTCTAATTTCTATGGCGGACGTTCCGTCGCGATTACAATCTCGTAGACTTGAATTATATAAACGGTCGGATGCGCGCAACATAATATGCAACGGTATAATACGTATACTAATAATTCAATGTTCGTGATGTCGCTAGGATGAGAGAAGGGAGGGGCGGTCGATATCACGACGGATGTCGCTCCGAAGCGCGAGAGGCCACGGCGATTCGTCGGCTCGAATTGCGGAGGGTACGATCTTAATTCTAGTAATCTTCGCGTCAGAGCTGCTTCCGATACGGCGAACGGCGATGCCGCTGGATGCTGGCGAGATCCGATAGACGTAAGAGGCCGATCTAAGCGAGTGCACCGAATAATAACACACGGGAGCGAGGGGAGAAGAGGTGCGCGCCCCGTAAGACACCCGGGGTAACGGTAGGGGCGAGATGCAGAGAGAGAAAAAGATAGAGAGAGAGAGAGAGAGGAGGGATTCGATAATTACTACCGGGAGTCGTGGAGGCGGCCCGCGGAATCCTCCTCCCGCAACGAGCGCAAACGCGCAATTATTCCCCATCGCCATCCGACGCCGGGATCTCCGATTCCGCGTTCCCTGTTCCGATACAACGTTATACACCACGCGCGCGCGGATGCCGCCCCGAAGAGGCTCCCGGTGTTCGATCGTAATGCGCGCCCCCGATATTATCTCCCTCGCTCGCTTTTGCTCGGTTGCTCTCGGATTTCCCGCGCGCGAGCGCGCGTGTCGACACGTGAAAAATCGAGCGAGAAGGTAGCAAAACGTATTTTACATCTCGCCGTCGTATCCTCTTCTCTCTACTTCTGTCTATATAATATTTATCACGTATATTATTATTTTATATACAGTTGAGTTTAAGATTGTATAATAGCCATACATTCCCATAGGGAGATGTTATAAAAAAAATATATATACAGTTTTGAACCCTCTCACGAAAAGAAAAAAAATGAGATATACTTTGACAGCTTCAAGACATTTCCCTCGTAGATCTTAAATTTTTCTTAGGAGGCAAAAACAGAAAGAATAGATTTGCAGCCACGTCTTAAGATATTCAGATGAGATAAGAAATCGATCGCGGACACAAATAATACAGATATATGCCATTTGAAGATTGAGATCTTCTACCCTGATTCTTCGTTGAATATACATATCTGATTGTAATAAACATGGTTTCTGGCGAGTGCGTCTTTGATCTCTGTTAGATACGAGTTACAATGACGCAACGTGTTGTTGGACTGTCGTGACGCGGGATCATAAAGAATGAACTCATTCCGTCACCTTACAACCTACACGTTGACTTTACACGTAATCTTATTTTACAAGATATCCGCCCTTTCATCTTTTCCACTCTCTTTCACCGCGGCGCTATCTTATTCTTTTACGACAACCTTGCGCGTATTTCTGACGGCGAAACTGTGGGAAGCTGCGTTGTCTCTCTGCGTCGTCTTTGCTAAGCGTCATGGACGGACGAACGTGGTCGTAATGGGCGTGGTAGCCCGGCATCGGAGGGTTGCGACGCATCGAGCGTGCGTTTATTTACGCACGTGTAGACGCAGGCGCACGCGAGTCGGAGTCGCGCGCGTGATCCGCCGGGACAATGTTTCGTCGATAATGGGACTCGATTAGAAAATTGATTTTCAATCGTTTGTTCGCGTGTAAATACTTTCATCATATATAATAATACGATAGTCACACATCGCGACTGATATTAAAATGATCAACGTTTGTCTTAGCTGACGGCAAATAATTCACGAGAACATTTCACGGGACATTAGATATCGAAAGAAAAATCATCGCCGTTTATATTTTACGGGACAAAGTATTACAAAAACCTTGAGAAGATCCCAAGATTTACCGCTTTTCTATTTGACTTATCCTCGTTATTTCAGAACATCGACAGTTCAATAAGTCTCCAATCGCAACTGTCACTACTGAATGAATAACCAGGAACCGCGAATAAAAAGTTCGAATTTGAGGAAAATATCGATCAAAGACATTCTGCTCATAACACACACAAAAAAAAAATGAAAAATATTGTAATTTTATATCGACTCACCGAGGGTGAATTTCCTCGCCTTGCAGAATCGCCGGGACGTGTCACTTACCTGCAACAAAGAAAAGAACATTGAATATGATTTATCCACGAATTTTTTATCTCGTTCCAAAGAAAGAGAGATTGTTTCTTGTACAACGATATAAAACGGTTACGATGGTGCCAATAACAGATAAACGCGATAATGTGTCGGACAAAGCTAGTTGCCCGAAAAATCCTCCACGCGACGGCGCGCGAGGATCAAGATCGTTGTCGGATAAACGTCTTGACGGGTCGTAAAGGCCCACGTTATACCTGCGGGCCCACCTCCAGCTGGGTTGGGCGCGATCCATGTTGTCCGACAACAGTGTATGTATATGCATTGTGCATGCATCGACATCGACAGCGATGGCATACTGACGCACAGGTGTCGCGCGACACGTCTAATGTCTATACAAATGTTACTGTGCCATAGTAGATATCGAAAAACACATTATAATTTATACTAACATTCATTAGCTATGCGTGCATTGTCTCGAAATTATACCGCCGTGCGTGAAAATATATACAAGCACGTGTTTTATGTACTGACAGGACACATTCCTTAGTATGTCAAACTAATATTTAAAAAATATATAATTTTAAAAGCGTGATGTAGTTTAATATATAATGCAATCTTATTTATAATAGTATTTAAATTAATATATATTTTTTATTAGAATTTTTTTGTACTGTACATTTATATACGTATTATATAAATATACAATAATATATATATTAATTTATTTTATATATGTTGTGAGCTCTTTGTAAATTCTTTTTATAACAAGTCTGGACTGCTTATAAAACACGAGGTTATAAGAAAGATTCGGTATTTTATAAAAAGGCTGTAACATATGTATATATTAATAACATAATTTACAAGCGAGCATCTATCTTCTTCACTGACTATCTCTACTATGTATTATACATATATCGCTATCTAGAGAGAGCATGAATTCATTCAACTTTACTGACTCAAGTTTGCCTGCCCGTCCGCGCGCGAGTGGTATAACACGATCTCGACGATCATCGACACACTGCTACAGCGAGAGACACCTCGGGTTCGACTGCCGATGACGTGACAAAAACTGGATGCTGGACTGGAGCCGCGCGTGTTCTCGAAATTTAAAAGAGTGTCCGACCACCCCGCGGCGCTCAACGACATCGGCCGCGCACCTCCGCGGTGTCAGTCATATAAGTAATGACAATACGATGACTGGACGGCCGCTTAAACACCTGCATTCACCACGTTATCTCGCGGATCCCGCTGTTAGGATCAGGTTTTCGCTATCGTTAGCCCTTTCCCCCCCCCCACGCGTGGTCCATATGCTTGCGCCCATGCTCGAACCCGAGGGTGCTCTTTGGGTGGTCCCATCGCCGATAATCTTGACGCAATTCTTGACGCCTCCCGCGCGTCATTTTCCATCACCACGAAGACGATCCGATCGTGACTTCACCCCCGACCGAGCATCAAGAGCCGCGCGCGGCTCTTAACCCTAGAGTGGTTGCGCTATTAAATGGAACGTTAGAGGTCGCATGGATGACATCTGTCATCTATTTTTTAAAAGACGAATTAAAATATAAAGACACACTATTTGTTTAAATACCACGTATTAACCATTAAGCAAATTTATATTAATTAAAATTAACATTATTACATGTTTTTTTTTTAATTTATAGATTCGTACACGTGGATGACTAATGTCATCCGCGCGATCACTCCAGGGTTGAATACCGATCGGTCGCGCGCGTCATTTCCGAAAACTTGTCTACGTAGCCAAGCGATACCTGACACGTGGTGAATTCAAGATTCCTTTCTCGTGTACATGCGGATTGCTTTCCATTAAATGCGCTATTTCTCTGACGGTCGCGTGAACGTCCGGCAAGACGAGAAGTAGCGCGCGAGCTACGTAGACCCGTAGATGGATTGACGTAACTTCCCGAGGCACGTTGAATATTTATCGCCATACGCCTTGTTTGTACGCCGTTCCGCCTCGCTTGAATTTAAATACCGTGCGCCTTTCGTATCTCCGCTCGTGCGTTTCCCTTCTTCGCGAGCAACGATTCTTTCTCGCTGTATTATTTATAGAAACCGGGGCGCGCGAGACGCGAGTTCTCTCGTTTCTATAAATAATAGAAAAATCGCGAAAGCTTCCGACGAGCGCTTCGCGCAAAGCGGAGCGTATTTCCCAAAGTCATCGCGCTCTCGCGTCAACGTGATCTCTTTGCTCCTATGTATAGAAGACGAGCGGCAAACGTCATTCGAATCAATCTTCTCTCTCTACCAGTAGTGGGCACATTCGAAAGGATATTATTGAAAATATGTAATCTTCATATTTTCATTTATATAAATAAAATTGTCTTTAAACATTTATCATCCATGTGCAGATGATAGAATAAATGTATATAGAAAATATGTACATATATTTTACTATTCATGTAATAGGAAAATCTACTAAATATTTCAAATAGCAGTATGTATAATGTCAAGTTACAAAATATCTGCTCTATCATCTGATACATTACTACCGCTCGCGCCTACACTATATATTATACAAAGCAATGCGGCGTGCACGTTCCACGAGCAAACTATTATTATCAAGCTCAAGAGAGCGATCCTTTCGTTCACCGCATGATTGACATTAATTACCGGAACACAATCGGCGACTTTATCTGATCCCCAACTTGATCCTCGACGGGCGAGATACGACGCCAAGGTTCGCCCAGGACGCGTAAAGCAGGATAGAGTCGGGAGACGCTCTCAAAGGGAAATCTCTCTCTTCCTCTTCCTACGTCGTCGGTCATCACCGCAAGGCGAGTTAGAGTGCCCGACCGGCCGGCCGCGAAACCTCGTCGAAGACGTTCGTCGAAGGGGAATCCGAGAGAGGCGAAGCGAGAAACAGGGAGAGACGGAGAGAGTACATACACGCAAAACGGAGTTTCTTCTCCCGTGGGAAGGCGTGGTTGGTAGACGCGCGACGTCCATTTGTCTCGGGCGCCTCCCGCACCAGGAACGCCCTTGCATCCCACGGGCATCGATCACGTCTTCCTCTTACCGGGCGCATCGCATCGCGCCGCATCTCTCTCTCCCTCTCTCTTTCTCTATCTATCTATCTTTCTCTCTCTCTCTCTCTATGTACATTTTACGCGTACATACTCACCTACACATATACCACCCTTGCACGACAACGTGCGCAAGCAACCCCTCTGTGCGATGGCATCGGCGTTGCCAACTTTTCAAAATAAAATTTCGGCACAACGGAGGAACTAGATTATAATATTTCAGGGGCTGCGTTATACCGTGTGTAGTACACCAAAAACGAGAAAAAAAAAACACACAAGTTCGAAACTCGCAATGATGTTAACACAGGCAAAGTACAATACCGATTCCACAGACATACATTAGTCGTTAGAGATATTTCTCTATTCGCTGCTAAATGATAAATCGTATTTGGTTGAGAGAAGTGAATTTGTCTGGCTCCGATCTTTAGTTGTAAGTTAGGTATTAGTTGAGAGCCATCGTTATGTCAGATCCACTGGACCGCTCAACGTTGCTTTGTTCTACTCGCGGCCGACTCGAGCTTTCCCCGCATTCTCTCTCCAAAGTTCCCTCCCTTACAAAAATCCGGTTTCCTAAGACGTAATAAAGTTATCGCGATAATAATACACGCGCCACATCTCGAAGACGTATAGAAAGTTATGGGGTTTATACAATGCGATTAAAAAATTTAATGGTGCACCGTTCCGGTCGATCACGACCGCGAGATCTCGATCGATCGGAACGACGAGCTGTTAAACGATCTTTTTTTTTTCACTGTGGCACGATTTATAAGAGAAACGCAAACTTTTTCACGAAAAATGTAGAATTCTTATTATAGGGCGATAGAATAAGTATATGAATGTGCGATGTAATTAACGCATTTTACTTCAAATCTATATAGAAAGACTCACTCAAATTATGTCTCTTATATTGTGTAACGTCATTCTATAAAGCGGTGAACGATTTCTTTTTAAAGAGAATTTGAGTGCACGTATCTCAAATTGTTCTTACGATGTTCCACTGTAGAGATTATCGGATTATCGTGATTTGAAATCGTTAGCGTGTAATAAGTTGATTGTCTTTCACAACCGATTGCTCGAAGCTTGTCCTTTTGTTATTCTGTTGCAGCCGGTAAGTGTACACGATGCTTCCTTTGCCGAGGCAAACGTGGATCGTGGAGCGTTGATCGCAGGATGGCTATCTGGTTACGCGCATGGCAACTTCCAAGTAAGCGCATTACGTCTATCGTTCTTGCTATATGTAAATGTTACACCGTAAAAAAAACTCGAGAGAAACAGCGGGATTTTCTAAGGTTGTTAATTCGCTGGTTGCGTGAAAATCTCTCATTCCACGCACGTTATATCCACAATTTTCTCAATCTCGTATCTCTATTAAAAAATAATTATTAATCTTGTAGTTTTCTTCACCCTATGAAGATCGTAATATTACAATTTTTCGCGAAATGTAAACATTCGCGAGCGCACAAAGATATACCGAAGCTATGAATATTCACGTTGAACAAAACCGAAAATATCGATACGTTCCTCCAGTAGCAATCGGTGCATTCAAAGAAAGTATACAGAATCTTTGCTATTGTGCGATATCACGTTTTCGGTTTTCGTTGCGAATAATGTTGTCATTCTAAAGAGATTCTGCGAAAGCGCCGATAATTCCTGATTTTTATGTTTAGTAATATTTACAATTTTTTATACGACATACAAACGATATCAAATGCTATTAATTAAAGAAATGCATGCGAATGTAAAATCGAAAAAGATTTACCAGACCAATTTTAGTCAGAGTTTCGAATTAAGATAATTTCCGATTCAATTCCGATTCAGTTACAAAATTGGAAAAATATAATTTAGACAGAATTTCGATATTTAATTCCAAAGAATATTAGAAAAAAAAAAACTTTTATGAAATATTTCGTTTTGCCGAAACTTTTACTCAAATATATTTAGATTTTCATTCAGAGAGCGACGATACACTATTTGCATCATTAATATTAATATCAATATTTCGGGATCGAGACTTTGGAGCTGAAACGACACTTTTCAATCACCATTTTGTTCCGGGCGCGCAAAACGAAATTTACATTTTTTTTTTGTTAGAAAGATTTTATTCCACGTTCTGCACAATAACATTCCATCTTTCGAATCTATATTTCTTACGTGACTGGATGTATATAAATTTTCGGAGAGACGCGAAATAAGTTAATTCTATTCTTAGATTCTCTGGTTTTCGCCCCGCTTTACCATCAACGAAAGCCCGAACGGAATGATCGACGCTATCGCAGTCCCTTAATTTTTGGTAAGCGGGTGACGGTAATTAACGGGTTGCTTCGTAACGCATGCCTACACGCGCAAAATATATGCGTCGGCGTCTCATCCACTCTCCTTCCTCGTTGCACGCGCGCGAAATGCATACCGGTAACGCGCGGCGAGGCGAGGTGTTGCATATGCATGCGTCGATCGATATGAATGCATCGTTGCATGCTAAACGGCTGCGGGCCTATCTGATCCTGCCATTTTCCTTTCGGCCGCGAAAGGCATCCGCGCGCGGTTGCGGCGGCGGCGCCGATGCGGAAACTCTGCGTGTGAATCTCCGATTATCGTCTCTGGTCCGCCGCTTATTAGCCTCTTACCGTACAATGTGCCGTGGATCATGTTTGGCTTTGCCATCAATTCTAGTTCCCGCTAAGAATTCTCGGATCGCGCGATAAATCTCGCGTCTGACTGAAGAATGGCGCGGAGAGATATCGAAAAAAAATCGCATCACCTAAACAGGCTTAGATTGTTGGGCGGTTCTGCTTGGGCGCGAAAGCGATTTTATCTCTGAAATTTTGTGCGGTTCCCCAATATATATCTCGCGTGGGAGGATAATTTTCTTTTTCATTCTATTTTTTTTCACACTTTCATCTTTTTTTGAACGAGAGAACTTCCAGCAGGTATATATACCCGGCAATCTTGACTGAAGCTTATATTAGTAAATGCGCATCTGCGCACACATATACATAGGATAGGTCCGTAACAACATTTACCTTCACCTAAGATAACAATGGGATCGCTCATCGACAGTAATGCGATTACGAAAATTCGTTTCGATGAAGAATGGATTCGTTGGACGATATCTGTAATAAACCGCAGAGTTGTCGATGATAGACGTATCGCTGCGATCGATAATTGAGACGCTAGACCGACTCCAACCATACACCGGGCTTTTATCCAAGGGGTATATCTTGTACAATTATAGAAGGTATGCTACTTTATGGTCGAGGATATCTGTCTAAAGGATCGATACCTAATTAGGTCGACCCTCGCGAGGATATGACGGCCGTGCACTCTCGCGTATCGCGTCTAATTATCGCAGAAATTGACCGTCGCTATTGACACGTACAAAGATCTGCGGTCTGATCGCGAAAAAAAAAAGGGTTTCGTAGAAGCTGTCTCGCGCGTTCGTTTTAGTCGCTAGCGAAATGCTAATCTTCTTATAAAATATTACACGATTCGATATATGTTCTCGCATTTTTTTTTTTCTTTCGTGTATACCTCGAAAAGACAAATGCCATCCTTTTCAAGAGATCTCGAAGGCTCATTCATGCGTTCCCACGTGCAGAGAACGCGAGAGTAATTTTTTAATTGTTGCGCGGCTTTTCTACCGCGCGTTTAATAACACCTTGGCGTCCGACTTGCCTATTACGACGAGTGCAAGACTACCTTGTTTTTGGCCCGAAGGGGCCCAAATCCTCTCTCTTTCTCTCTCTCTCTCTCTTTCTCTCTCGGACTGACTTCGGAGCGTTCGGACGCGCTCGATTTTTTAAGTGACGAGGGTACTCGGTCATATATCTCCCTCATAGGTCCGCGAAAGTTTCGACGTTTGCACGGCCCACGAAATTACACGTTGCGAAGGCACGGGGTGCAGCGATGCTTTTCATCATTACTGAATCTGCGTTCTCCTTCTGCCGATCGTGTGTAGTCGGCGGCGAAAAAACTTGCACACTTGAGAGGGAGGAGGAGAGAGCCGCGTTATCGTTAAAATAGTCTATTAAAAGTCAACATTTCATCCTCGCGACTACGATATAATCCTCAATCTCCTCTCGCGTAAAACTGTCGATGTGAGTCGGAACTAAATCACGAATGATGACATTAATGGATAGTAAAGTCACCTCTCTCCGTTGTACTTGTATTTGAATACCCGATTTCTCATAATATCGTTCCCTCTCCATATTATCAATCATCGCGTTAGCTCGCGTGAACCTTAAAAGCCACACGAGTTCAAGGAGGACGGCCTCGAGAGAGAAGCGTTACCGTGGCTGGCTTGTCGCGCTAACGACTGGTAATATCCCCGCCGTCTCGTATCCCGTCCCGTCATCTTTACATCTCGCGCATTTCCATACAAGAGTGAGGCCATTTGAATATTCCCCCTCCGCTCCCCCCCTCGCCCCTCCACCCCCTCCTCCCCCGCGCGACGACCCGCACGTTTCTCTTGCTCGAAAGCAGACGGCGCGTATATTCGCTCCGGCGAATTACATAGCCGACGTCGAAGCGTGGCGATCTGATATCGACCTCGGCCGACGACGTAACGGGATGATGATGCGCGGGGGAGGCGGTCGAGGAAGGCGATGACTGGCGAAAACGTATTAAGATCTATCGCGACGGCGAATCTTCCCCCGCGAACGATCGACTCCTTCCGCTTGTCGCGCGACCGCGATTATATACACGATGTGTGTGTGTATGTGTGCTACATGATAGATTATAATATTTAATTTTTAATTAAATCGCGGAGAGACTCGTATGGGCGATTTCTTTAAACGACTACGGTATAATCGGAGAGAAAAAGCGCGTTCGATAAAAAAATATCATCGATCGAGTAGTTTCTCTCTTTGTAATTGATTCCGACCAACTCTGGCGCACAATCCGTTCCTCACACTCTTTCTGCTAATTCTCTGGCGTTTTGCCGTGCCCTTTCCTTTTCTCCCCTGTGCGTTGCTGCTCTTCTAGTACTACTGCAGCGCGAGATGAACCGGTCGAGATAACGCCGCGAGCCTAGTAACTGCAGTAATTGTCGGTGATTAGAGGAGTCATAATTACCGGTCCACATATAACGTTACCGAGTCCATTCATTCTCCGGTCTGTTCTTCTTCGTCAGCACGCTTTTCTCTCTCCTATTCTCTTTCAGTTACATTCCGATACGTCCTCGATCGACCACACCAATTTTTATCGACTTTTTTTTTCTACATTTCGCAAGATTCCGACACTGATAGAGAAAACTATTTCAAAAGCTATCCAACAAAATTTGATTATATGTATATACTCGCGTATTACAACATATTCACAAAATATTATAAAACTTTAGTTCAAATTCTGTACACATTTTCTCTCGATTTCGACCTCGATTCCTTTGATGTTACGATTGTATCCCTAATGATAATCCGGGTACATCCAGGAGTTCCCCCTCGGCGCGTCGCTCTTTAGCCAGATTATAAAACCACGATACAATATACCCCTGATGAATTTTCTCTCCTTGTCTCTCACGTTGTACGTTGAGTTTCTCTCCGGAGACGAACGTCGAACGAATCGAAGCGGGTTATTTTTTGCTGGCCTTCTTTCGAAAGCTCGACAACACAGACGACGACGACGACGACGACGACGACGACAAGCGTACTCGCGCGTAGACGTCGCCGCTGATGACAGGCCAAAGGTAATAATTATTACAGTGCGCGAATCGCAATTACAGAGCAGGCGCCGGTTGGCGAGTACGAGGAGTCGTCGCACCGTTCGCTGCGAAACGCCGATGCATCCGACGCATGCAACCAGCATGCAGCACTTACATACGTACGAAGAAGAAAAGTACCGACGTGCCATTTTGTTTTTGGGCTCAAGCAATTAGTTGAAAGAAATTAGAAAAAAAAAATTATAATGTGTTTTTCGACAAAACAAAAGCGCACGTTGTACTCTTGTATATAACTTAATGCAGACGACTGACTGTCAATTTTACGTGATTCAACCTCAATCGCTCTGTATAATTCATATTATTCGGCACTTCACATCTCCCATTTTTTTAGCCGTTTCTATATATATTCTATTCTATATATATATATATATATATATATATATATATATATATATATATATATATATATATATATATATATATAGAATAGAATATATATATATATATATATATATATATAGAACAGTTATATAGTTATATTCTATATATATAATTTATATATATACCTAAATTGAAAAAAATTATCTTTATGCGGCTAATTACGCGACAAGATTCGCTTATGGATAATGGCTAATAGATATCTTTGTTGTCTCACTATATCGATACTGCTTTATCATCTTTATCGCGAGATTGTGATACTACGTTACGGATCGATGCCCACGTTGGATCGTACACTCGAATCGACAATTGACGCGCAAATGTATTGTAAACATATATAGTAATATACAATTGTGCATCAATATTTACAACGTGCGCGAGGCAGCCAATTTACCACAACTTCATAATGAGCGTCGGTGAGATGCTGCGCCCTGATAACGACAGCTGCGCGTCTACTTTATTGCATTATAATTAGGGTAGAACTCGCCGGGCATAAAATTCCGACCACTTGATCGCGACGCTGATACCCGCAGTCTAATTTCTTGCTCTCTTTCTTCCTATGTTCCTTGTGCTGTGTTTTTGCGACACAATTATTAGGATTCTCGTAAAGACGAAGAATGTCTCATTTAAACTCGTGAGTATATCTCATGGCGATAACGATAATTGTTTTCCATATTTGCCAACAAACATTATTGTAATACAGAAGAGATAACATTCGTTTCCCTCGTTCAATGGTAAGCGCATTTCAAATGTAAATTATTCAAAATAATCATTTAAATAATGTATGCGTGTTTTGCACGTTTAAGTAAAATATTATTGAAACATATATTTTTCCAATAAAGATGTTAAATATAAATACATAGCAAATATTTATTTGAAACGAGAATTGAAATTGTTAATCAAAATATCAGAAATTCTTATCTGAGACAATATTTAAAGTTTTCGAACATTGATCACATATATATACCTACATTTTAAATATTTTTTATTTCTAGTTGTTATTTTAATTCTAGTAAATAATATTTCGATATTTCAATTCATTATTTGAAATCTCTATTGAATAATGTATATTTAAAATATTTTTTTAATTCGTAAAATTATTATAGCTGAATATTTCAAATAAAATTCTAATTAACATACAACAAAATTATCAACTCGTATTTATAATTCAGCAAAAGAAACAGCTTACATAAATATCATAATTTTCTATTTCAAATACTATTTTGTCCTTTTCCTTCATCATCTTATTCAATCATGCTATAATCTTAATGTTCTTTTCTCAATCACGAGGACGGCCTTTTCACTTTCGTAATTAAACGGTTGCGATTCTTACGACTGCACTATCACTCCGCGAAGAAGATTGCGTTACGTTGCATCTTAAAGTTCGACATATTTACCTTTTTCCATCGCGAAGCGACACGAGCGAGGAGCCGGGGATTCAGCGCAGCATCCCGGCGTCGCGGGATCCCGCTGGGAGTAACTTCCTAATCTGATGTCGAGCGTGTAAGCGCGACGTAAGCTCCAGCGGACACGCCCGCTAATTGTATGAATTATGTATGCGGTGTTCGAGAGAGGCTCTTTTGCGCCAACACGCGCCGGGTGGATCGACTCGGCTCGGCGCGTTGCTGTCGATGTCTGCTTTTTCGCCGTATAACGATCGTCGCAGCGTCCCGAGACGGTGTAAGTCGCGCGCGGATCCGGCGAAAAAAAAAAAAAAGGGCGAAACGGAGGGAACCGACGGCGTTCGACCAGCCCGCGTTTTACGAGCCCGCGCTTCCGCCGGGGCGCCCCGGCGTTATTAAGATTAACAGACGGCCGTTTTTCGGCCCGGGATGGCACTTCGATGGGATCGCAGTCGAGGAAGTCGGCGGTCCGTCACCCGCGCCTAGGGATACCCGTCGTGCAAAAAGGGGGGAAAACGTAGGCGAAAGCTCCGCTCTTCTCGGAAATATATATTGTACGTATGTATATATACGAATGTCGCTTACGAGAGCGATGTAGCGTATACATCGCGATAAATCGGCGCTGCGAATAATCGACATTGAGAATAATCGATATTACACATCCCTCTTTCCCGCCGGAATGCTTACAAGAATTCTGTAATACCTCTCGTACACACGCTGTTATTACCTCGACATTATTAGTAGCCGATGATTGATATAACTTTCATTTTAAAGCCTCGCCTTACTAGACAAGCTATAAGCTCGCCCACCGAGTTTGATCGAGACAGCAGGTGTAGCGTGATCCTGGATCACGTTACATGCTTAGCAGACAGTTCGCTGCGATTATCGAGATGACAAATAAAGGATCTCGCGAGGGCGCGCGATACTTCATCGGGGGGATCGATCGATCGCACGCGTGGTAAAAAGGATAGTGGAGAAGAGGCCATGTATAACGAGCGTGATTATGGAGTCCGAGCATCGAGGTTCATCGAGCATTATCGTTTTCGCTGTCTCGTGGGACGAGGAGAACCGACGATATACCCACTCGCCGATTGTGATTGAAACAGGATTGACTTTTACGACGGTCGCGGATGGATCGCCTGCGGTTGGCAATCTTAGACAGGTAGCCGTTTCTCAGAAAACGACGTGAAATATGTGCGCCGAGCGTGTGTCATCCGCGTCCGCGTTACGTAATAGTCGAACACGCGAGCGAGGAGAGATTTCACGAAGATCGCGTTCACGGAAACAATAATGCGTGGATACAGTAATGTGAAAAAATTCGGAAATCTATAAGATAGATTTGCGAAACAAAATTGTTTTTATTTTCCAATTATTTTTCTACGTTCACGTTAGGTATATCGTTTGAATGATTCTCAAAAGGAAAGATTGCCCTTTAAATCAAATAAAGAATAACGAAAATCAATTCGTATGTACAAAATGATTTCGTGAAAACGTTATATTACGTTCTCGAAACGAGCAACGACTTCTTCGCGAATATTTATCCATATTCATACGTAGCTCCGAGATTTCCCTTTCCACATATAACTCGGCAATTACCGCGCGAGCTCGCGCGCGCTACGACATAATGACGAGCTTCGCCCGGACACCCGCTATTGGGACGCGAGTAAATACCATAATAATACGACTAATGGTGCGTTATGAATTACAAGCCGGATAATGAATAAAGTATACGTGCGCACGCGTTCCGCGTGCTCTTGTCCTCTTCTTCCGGCGCTCGGGGTGGGCTGCTACTTTTTATTTTTTTTTATTACGAGTCACACACGGTTTACCTGTTGCCGTTTCAAATATCAACCGTAACGCGGAAAGATGCCTCGAGCGGAGAGGAAGAGCAGTTGAAGTCTGAAGAAGCGGCGAAAGAAGGGGCGAAAACACGCGAGGAAAAATTTCGTCGAACTGTTATCGAGAGGCTCGCGGAGAGCCATTCCGGGTTGGCCGCACGTTTACTGGTCGGAGGATGGATAATCGCGCGCAATTTCTTGCCTCTTTGCTTTGGAGCGGTTTCACACCTTCGTCGTCCCCTTTCTTGCCCCCGTCGTCCGGCGCCCCCCCTTCAACCCCCCCCCCAATCTCTCCCCTGTTCCGCGTCCGTCGGCCGCAAACCTCGTCGAGTCGCGGCTCTCCGAGGTAAAAGGTTAACTTGATAACCACGCGGTAACCGCGGCCTAACCGCTGGCCGGCGGGACCCTTCGGGAGGAGAACGCGCGTCTCCCCCCTCCCTCCCCCCGGCGTATATCCCCCCGTGGAATCCCGTACCCCGTACATTGTATGCGTCCGGCCGCAACGCGCGCCGACACGTACCGCCAACTACCGTAAGAACCACCTCGTATAAAGCCGCGCCGTTTCGTTCTCTCCTTACGCTACTTAGAAGATGCCGTGATTGCGGTCGAGTACGCCCTCTCCTTGCACCCCCCCTCTTCCCGAGAAGATCTCCCCCCCTCCCTACCCCCCGCAAATTTGTAGGTAATTCCGGGTCACGCTCGTCGCGTTCGATCTGATATGTATCGGGCGTTTACGCGCCCGACTGCGAAACCGTAAACTGTTGCGTAACGAACCGAGCTTAATATTGAGGTATATGGTATAATATTGATTATCGACGCTGTCACCCGATATCTTAATATCGATACTTCTGCTACATTTAACGGACGGATGTTGCACGCATCTCCCCCTCCTGTAAGTTCTGAATTTCCATTTCGTAGTGTGAAGAATGTAAAGGGCTAAAATAATTTCCTTAAACATGACTCTTCTAAAGAAAAAAAGAAAAAAAATTCGTGCGAAGGACGATATTTCACACTTCTGTGATAGAGACGACGAGCATTCGTGAAAAACGCCACGACCGCGTTATTCGGTGTCGAGACACGGAGCTTTTTTTTCGCGTCTCTCCGCAAGTTTCTCCCTACCGCGGTCGTTCTCCGCCGCAAGAACGATTGCACGTGGGTACGTGCACGCGGTAATCAATTAATTCACCGCACTGCAGTACGCGAACATCCCCCGCCTCTCACCCTCGTCCTCCTTCGATCTTATCCTTCTCGTTCTCCTCATCGTCCGCTTCATCGTTCGCGACGATCCGCGTTTACCTCGTGGGCGTACTTTCTCTCTCTCTCTCTTTCTCTCTCTTCTCTCTTATGCGCATGTACGAGAATATTAGTTGAGATTGAGTCCAGAGAAGCGAGCCTCGCGTGGAGATCCATTAGCTTTTATACGCGCATAGAGTTACCCGGCTACATACGCAGATGCCACGACGAGATAACGGCGGCATATACCTTATCCTATCTCTCTTTCTCTTTCTCTCCCTCTCTCCGTTTCGATCGAGAGACGGCGTTGCGATAATTAGAAAATTAAATTGTCCGCCGGTACTGAGAGAGAAAACTTGCACGCACAATCGACATCTCTCTCGCTCTAAGTGGCTCTTTGTACCCATTCAGCTCTTCGACACGTTTCCTTACATTTCGCGAATAATAATTATTATAGAAAAAGCGTATGTTTTTACGGTAATGCGATATAAAATCATGACTATTCTTTACAATATACGATGTTGCATTCTCTGTACTCTTTCAAGTCGCCGAATAAGGAGCTGTTCCAGTTTAAAAATATTTACAAACGCCGCGCAATTCGCCTGAATTACGAGAAAGATTACAAATCTCTCTCTCTCTTTCTCTCGAATCGAGAAAAATTAGAGAAAACATCGGTCGTGACTAATACCCGGAATAGCCGGATCTCTTTCTCTTGGCCGTGCATATTTCTCTCTCAATTTTTCTCCCTGTTTTCTCGGAGCTGCTCCAAGGTATGTACTCCAACGACGAGAGAGAAGGATCGTGTAGGCGCGCAACAAACGCAACGAGTTCTCGCACAAAGCAGCGACGATATCTTAGCCGGTCCACAGATAGGCTCTTTAGATAACCCGAGGGCTGGTGGGTGGCTGATTTAATGCCAACGCGGCCGAGGGACGACGTGAGGGGGTGAGAGGGCAGGCCACGGCGGCGGCGCGGCGGAGGGTTAGCCGGGGGTGGCTCTGATATTTTAATACGACGGGAAAGAGAGAGAGAAAGATAGAGAGAGAGCGTGATGCTCGGTCATCCATCTAGAGCTGCTCCCAACTCAAGAGGTGCGTGCGCATACGCGATTTTGCATACGCGGATATCGCGATGCACGGCGCGGTACGCGTGCAGTAGTGCTTTACTTAAGCCGGGCGGGACGAGAAGAAGCGGCACCGCCGTTCTGTAACAGGAAGGAAGACTGTTTGTTACCATTATCTTCCTTTCTGCCGTCGCCGCGCCCTTCGCACCCCTGTTAGAATGCACGGAAAGTGCATCGGCGATGGTGAACATTTCGTGCAGCCGGCACGAACGGGAAAAGCGTCGAGATTTAACACGTGATCTTTACGGCGTCACGGAAAATGAGATACCAACATTGCATATAATATTTTTTTTTTCTTTTTCGTTATAACGTTACAGAATTAATTGGAACGCTGAGGTTAATTCTCGCTGAGCTTGATTACTTTGCCAACGCAATGTTGCACATTTATCTGCAACTCTACCTCCTATAAGCAAAGGGTTATAGATGCAACTCGCATAACTATATAATAGCTTTTTTTCTTATACCGTGCAAAAACACCTTTGATTATGCAAATAATTTTATAATCGTATACCATTGATTACTGTATAATTGACACACGTGATTGCACGTAGAGTGTGCGTGTAGAAAATAAAATATATTATTATTCTATCATACTTCTCGAATGGAAACTGCAGAAACCAGAACTGTTTATTGTAAGTCGCATAAGTAGAGAAATTCATAAAAAAGCTAATCACGCATAACTATCTCTCCTGAGACGCCAACTTACGTATCTGCTCTCTCGCGAATGATATAATTCAACTACTCATTCATTCTACTCTCGAACGCACGATAAGATCATCAAACTCGTTCCGCCGATTAAAAGTACGTCGCCCGACGTGACGGCACAGGCAAGATAATTAATTTCGCGATAGGCAATTCGCACACTTGGCACGACTGTTGTATCGCATGCTGATTTTTCCGATACGAAGATTTCTCAACATCAAGATAATTTTCAAAATCTCTTTATAAATTGTGACCGTCGAATATCTTTTCAATTGTCGCGTACGTTTTTTTTTTATAATTGCACGTAACGTTATAATTTCGATATCTCTTCATCTTTATACGATACAATTCATACGATTGATATGATTATTTGAACTTATACATCTTTCTGACGTTCTTGAAACGGCAAACGTGTTGTCTGCTTTATAATACGAGCGGATTACGAGAGGCACCGAAACGACAGTCGAGCGTGTTTTTAGGTACGGAGAGGGCAGCCTCGCTGTTTCCTTCCACCCGATTAGGTTCCCACATGCTACGAAACCACCCCCGCGACACGCACACCAAGGATATATCTCGAAGGGCCTCCCGCTCGCACGTACGGTAACGTATGTGTGCGCCTCCTCTCGCTTGGCACAAGCAACGTTTCGGCGTTGTTTTTTGTGTCTGGCGGGCCCTTCGCTGGGCCCGGGCCCGGGCACCGCCACGATTTAGTGGCCCTAATTGCAGGGTACAGCTATTTAATTACCGGGTTCGTGGGCCCCGGCCGCGGCTCCGGGGTCCCTTGCACGCCCGGGCCAAAATGCGAGTACATAACATTCGTATACGGCCGGAACACGTAGATACGGCGAGTCCGGCCGCAAAGTCCACCCACAAAAGCAGCGAGACGGTTCGGTTCGCGACGCGAAAGGATTTGCCGATAGGCGCCTCTCGTCCGCGCCGCTCGCGGGCCCGGTTCGCTCAATTTCGATCGGCATCGAGATTTCGATTCGAGATATCGGGACATCTCGTGTGCGTGCAGATAGCCTCGCCGCACCGCGCCCGGCTATATCTAGAGAAAGTCGACTTTGGCCCCCTCGATCCCCTCAAAACGCCCGGCTAGTTTGACGCGATCGGGTTTAATTTCGTCGAGTCTCGGAGCAAGATAATTACGGACCAATGGTAACATCGATTCCGGTATCGAATGAACAGTTATTAGTCTCGAGTGGCAATGTTTTCGCCGGAGCCAGCTGCTGTTCCGCTACGTTCACAATTCGCAGCTGCGACTATCGTTTTGATAGTCACTAATCCTTAAAAATAAAAAAAAATAAAAAAAAAGGAAGAAAGTATCGTTATCGCTTTTCGCAGCGACGACAACGTAAATCTCTCTCTGTAAAAACGAAGATACCCACGTTCGACGACCTACCTACCAGGCGAGGTGAAAACCATAAATCCCTGTCGATGAAACGAATCGAGGAAACGGCACTCGATTCCGTTCGCCGCGCGCGGAATCTTTTAATCGTCGCTAATAACAGGGTGCGCCGTTTCTGGTAAGAAACGCGATGCGCCGCGCGCAGGCTATCAAGTGATTGATAAGTCCATAAAGTATCCTACGCTCCCCTCTCGCTAGTCCTCCTTTGGCCCAATGGTGTGCTGTCGATCAACCCGGCGCGGCGGTGTTGGTGGCGGTCGGGACGCGATTATTTTGCGAATACGTCGTTCTCCCGGTGTGCGTGTGTCCGGTGTTTTTTGGCCGCGGGTGACGCGGTGACGAGATGATGACCCACCCGAAGTCGGAATCATCATGATTACCCCGCCCGCGTAACTCGTAATGCGGACCGAACCCACCCGAGCAACTGCCACCGTTGCGCCCTCAGCAGTACCCTCTTATTCTTCTTCCTTTCCCCCTCCCCACCCTCCACCCCTTGCCGCAGCTCGACCGATGCTACCGACGTTCACGCAGATTTCTATTATTAGGCCGACAGGAACTAACTAACCCCATCTCCAGTTTTCGTTCTGATTCACGCAAGTACTTGAAGAGCCGATTAAGAGGAGCGCGTTAAGAGATGCGCACGGATATCACGACGTTGAGCTACCGACGTTCCGCGCGTTTCGGGAATTATATAAAATTTAAAAGTATACACACACACGCGCTATGGATTTTCATGCCGAGCGAAAAAGCGAATCGAACAATCGTTCTCATCATCTAGAGGCGTCAGTATCGGATAGGGATGGGGATGCGTCTGCCGCGCGATTCGCACGAACCCTTTCGTCTCGTCGTTTCTGCGAAATGTCTTGCGAGCGAGCGCGCGCGAGTCGATTAGTCGGTACAGCGACGAGAGAACTCTTCCCGCCCTTGGGAATACGCGCGAGAGAGTTTTAATTGTAGACCACGGTCCACGGGATACAGGGAGGAGAGGGGAGGGGGAGGAGGCTATTATTCTTTCTCTCGTCGGTAACGGCGCGATCCGCTCTTCTCTCCTAAGACACGGAGAACAGGGACGAGAGAAAGAGAGAGAGAGAGACGTAATAACAGACCGTCGGGCCCGTCTCCGCTCGAGAAGAAACGGCCATTCGTTCTTTTCGTCCGTCTGTCCGTCCATCCGTCTGGCAGTTTCATATCCAGGAGAACGCACAAGTCTTGGCCGACATAATTTTTCATCGTTCATCCCCTCGCACCGACTGCGCGCACCGACCGCTGCATCGATCTTCCCTTTTCCCTTCTCTTTCATCCAGCTCCTTTGCAACATCGCTCGCTTTCCTTTCCTCCCCCCCCCCCTTCCCCCCATCCGTTTGCTTGTTTTATCCGTAGTCCACCTTCGGCATCGTTTATCATCCCTTAACGCGATCGACATTTATTCTCTTTTCGGGAAAGCTCGTTGGCGCCACCTGGCCCCGTGCCACGTGTATATCGATCAACCCTAACACACTTTCCGCTTCCTATCCCATCCGGGATCCAACTGTCGCTGTCGTTGATCGATACGATTTTAGGCGCGGCGCGGCGAATAAAGTTTATTCTCTACTTATCGATTCGGGAACTTATTAATTACGCAGTTTCATAAAAGAGAAATCCAAGAAGACTGTCATTTCTTACGTATCGTTTGACGCATATAATGATGAAATGTTTCGAAAACGCTGTATCACAATTTTGAGAAAATTGAGATTAAAATTATAAGAAAAAGTTTATTTTAATCATAACATATAGTTATGATGAGCTATGTGTGATATGCTAAACAATTTTATTTTATTTAAAATTAAGTATATTAGAACTTTAAATCCTCGAAAAGAATTTTCTTGTAAAGGTTAAGGATAATAAGATATTCGTGATGAAATGTTGAGTCTGTTACATCGCAGGAAACTTGTAATTTTCAATTTGTTTTGACATGAAATGTTCGACAGAGCCGCCGTGATTTTCAATGACTCAATTTACAATTTTTCCGCAGTAAATCTAATATCTAATTGCAAAAATTTTATTGATCTTGAAGATTAATAAGATTTTATTAAAAGAAAACATTTTCGTGGCAGAAATTATACTCAACATAAAAAAAAAACTACGAGGAATGATTCTCTTTCTTGGATTTGAAGAAATAATTATTTTTCGACGAATCGTATTATTTCTCGTTATATGCTTTTCGTGTTCGAATATCGTGATCGAATATCACTACTAATATTGTACGAAATAAAAAATATTAAATGTACAGCCGTCTTTTTTGGAAAGAAATGATGGAACACGCGTGCGAGGGTGGAAGAGGGTGAAAGAGAGATGCGCGCCTGTCGGCGGCGCACTCTTGACGGTGCACCCTTCGGCGTTGCCGAAATAATCCTTTGGATCCTTTTTCGGCGTTCTAGCGCGATTCAATAGAGATCACACGCGGTTCCCACTGTATCAAATTACAAACACCAGATACAGACAGAAAAAGAATGAAATACCTTGAGTATTATGCGTCCGAAGAAGGAGGGATCCATTGAAGCGACGATCGTTGCTCCTTCCGAGGGATTTCGCTCGTTGATCCTCTCGCAATCACTTCTTTCGAACGTCTTTCGTACTGTAACATGATAATAAATGTCGTCCATTAAGTCATTGTGATATCTGTCTCTGTGTGTGTGTATGAATAATTTACGAAGTTCATCGAGATAGAAATATAACCGCGCGTTTCCAAGATCGAAAAAATAATTGCATATATAACAATGCACAGATGAGTTTTGCCAATATTTGCTCCGCGTTGTATGCGTATACATATATACGATTCCGAATAATTTTCTCACAATTTTTTATTACTTGATAATGTCCGACAAACAATATGTGTTTACCGTAAAAAAAAACGTAATTTGATTGTACGGCACAGTTAAATCATTCGCATGAAACATTTTGCAGCGTACAGTTATATCGATGCATTCAGCGGAAATTTCGCAGAGCAAAGAGCCTTATAAAATTTATTCAGAAATTATGTGTAATAGTGAACGATTACCAATCTTACATACGTGCATACATATAGTGATTGATATCTACTTTTTTTCGCGGCGATGTAAAATCGCGTACTGAATAGAATACATCAATAACTCATTTATATCTTTCCGTAAAATTTTTCAAAAAGCGCAGTAGTATTTTCAGTGATAAACGTCATGAATGATTTCAATTTATCTCGGATAACAAAATTGCCAGAGATAAGAAATAACCGTGCCCCTTATGCGAACGTAAATGTACGTTTACGTGAGCGACCGTTATTATTGGTACATACAGTCCGCGACTGTAATTTCGATTAACGATAATTATATCGTTCAAATTTATATCTCGATGATATATTATCCTGTTATTTATGATATCAATTTAACGTCTGAACATTCGCGTACAGCACCACTGTGTGTGTGAATGTCTTAAGTTATTACGCCGATGATATTTTATAGCCGATCTTTTTCTTTTCAGTATTTTTGCGGTATATTTATTTACCTGTCCATTACTCTATATATTATCCCAACAAATATTATTATAGACTTTTAGAGCGAAAGCTCTACTTGTTCATTGTAACATTATATGAGCCGCTATCAAAAATGATTGTCGTATCATTATCGTGATTCTAGTCGATAGTATAAGCGGCCTTAAACAAAATTGCTCCAATTTTCGCAACAAGTAAAAATCGAAATTTAACGAAAACAACATATATACAATCATAAAATTAGTATTCGAAGACAATTGAAATAATAATATGAAAAGAATTACAAGAAGAAACTGCCGATATTTGTTTAAATAGAGTATATTAATTTAACTCAGCGTAATAATATCAATGGACACCTGTGAAAGGAATTCCATTGACGTGTCGAAGACTGTGCTGGACACGGTATCATTTTCCATAGCAGATGATTGCTATTAACTGATGTAAAATCGAGAAACCTGTTCTCCACCGTAACGACATACTAATATCTCGAACCTAGTCATTGTAATTGACTCCCCCTTTCTCTCCACCGCCAGACACGAAATGTCCCGAAATAAGTCTTTCGCGTGATGTCGTACGCGAGTATCTCTCAACGAAATGGAAGAGAGTAACGAGGAGAGAAAGAGAAGAAAGAAGAAGAGAAACCGAGAAGAAAGGACGGACAATGAGATCGTGTGAAGGAAAAGGAGATGCAAGTGGAAGAGACAACGGATAGAGGGAACAAGAGGAAGAGGACAAGGAGGACAAAGAGGACGCGGAGAGAACGAGAAGAGCCCGAAGAAGAGGAAGAAGCGGCGGACGCTGCGCTGAACCACGTGATCGTAGAGCGTTTTAATTGGTCGAAAGCGCGATCCGTGCTGCGATGGAGGGAGGACGAGATAACCGGGCGGGAGGGAAAGGGGGATGAGAGAGAGAGAGAGAGAGTGGGCCGAGGGGGATTACCGACGGGATGAGGGAAGGGCGAGCGGCATTCGTTAGGGTTGCAATGTGGATTAGACGATCGCGAGGTCGTACAGTAAAGGATCGTTGCGAGGGCGGGCGCTGTTTCTGCCCCACCAGCAACACCTTTTCAGGATGGAAACGTACTCGCGGGGCTCTCTCCTTAGGAACGGCCACTCGACGCACTCTCCTTGGGGCACGCGCACGCACGCACGACCCACGCATACAGGCGCGTACATCGCGCCGCGTCGGGACAGAGAGGGAGGCGGCGGGAGGAGAAAGAGAACAAGAGAACCGTAGGAAGAAGAGAGAAAGGGAACGTTGATCCGGCTCGGCCTCCGTGGCCGGGGCCGCTCCTCTCCTACATGTGGGGGACGAAAAAGCTCAGTTATAATTGTTGCACGCCGCGAGGTGCATCTCGGTTCCCTCCGATAATTGTTAGCCCTCCTTCCGCGTGGCTGGCGGAGAATTCGCGAACGACACCGGATGAGCGAAAAATCCGCGCGCGTTGATCGCGTCCTCGACCGACCTCGTTTATCGACTCACCCCCCTCATCCACGGCCGAGAGCGGCAGCCGCAGAAATTACTGTGATTACCGGGATATACGAGGACTCCGAAGGAATACTCCGGGAAGATTCTACGGTGTCGCGCGGCCGATGCACCTTCGAACGCGTGTCATCGCGTAAATCTGGACGGGATAACCGCCGTCCGTGATTGAATTTCGTTCGTCGAAGGAGCGGACCGAACTCTCGTCCGCTAACACGCAAAACGTAACCGAGGATAATTCCTACGGAAATCGCGGTGAATCTTCAAGAGGAGCACGTGTTCGTTCGAGCAAAAATATCGGAGATGAATTGCGCGTATCAGTACTCGCATAACGGTCATCCGCAGAACGTGATGACGATCACGCCGACGGCACCGCAACAGGGTCTGCATCCCGTACAAGAAGCGGAGTATCTCGAGGTAAGATGTCGAGATATATTTAAAGAGACATATATTTTTTAAAGAGACACGTTGTATGCGACGATGAAGCTATAGTTTAACCGGAAACAACATGACGAGTAATTTTGGCGACTTTGGAAACTCTCTGCGAGTTTCTCCCCGAATTTCTAACGAGTGGTTCGAACTCAGCGACGACACCCTTCGCAGTTTTCTTCCGCGACGATCCTGGGCGGTCCCGAAACGTCCCTTCGTTAATTGTTCATCTCCCGATATCTAATTCGGGGGAGGACGGAGGGGAAACTAACGCGGGATCACCAGACGTCACAACCAGCCATTTTCGATCAATTTGTTGGGACTCGCGGAAAATTCAATTCGCCCGATTGCCAATCGGATCGCTCGATTGAATTTGTTGAAGAGGGAAGTATGGATACCAATGCCTCTGTCAGAAATGTCAGCTGACGTCCTTCAGTAACTTGCTTTAAAATCACGAATTGTCACGCTAATCGATAAATTCTTCAAAAATAAATATTAATTACGAGTCGATATCCGCGTGAGAGAAGGATGACAGGATTCGGTTTACTTAAGCCGCTCGTTAGCGAGGAAACGCGCAGCGTGCCAATAATAAATCGCGGCCGATCGACTCGCGCGAAAAAAAGTTCCGCTTTCACGCGGTTAAGGCGACGAACGAGGAATCGCCGTGGAATCGAGAAGGAAGACCGAAGAAGGTGGAAAGAGAGACGTAGCTGGGGGATATTAATATAAGGGCTCGATACGTAATTATAGTGATTACCGTATTGCCGGGGGGCGGACGAGGGCGTCCCTCAGTTTGCACGTCATTTCGCGATCTCAACTTCCAGCCGAACATGCGCGCGAATTTGTTGGCACAGGTCCTTGGCCAGGTTAATTGTTTCCCCCTTTTCGCACACCAAACTTTCGCGCACCGCCACCTCCCCCCCGTTAGGAATACTTTCTTCACGTATTCCCGACACGTGCGTTTTGAGGGAAGAGGTATCGGATATTGAACGTCCCGCAGCATGACGCGTATTAAACCGCGACATTTCGCTCGCGGCGATCATCCTACTCATCGTTTTCTGACACAAAACATCCGACGAAACGTGCCGATCGTCGAAAGTCGGAACAAACAGGACATTGCTTATGCATTAGAAGAGAATAATTAATCTATTAATTATACGCTAAATTGTAACCAAAAAAAGATTATTTTCGCGGCAAAATTTTTTTTTCTATAATCGACCGATCGCTATTTATACAATAATTCGTTAAAATCTGCAATGTCATTCACATCAATCAAAGAAGTTTTTTAAACGTCGCATTGACGACGGTACGGCTTTGCGAGATAGTTAATCGGATAGTCATTACGGATCTCTTGTTCTTTCCTTAGAGTCGATTATTATCACTATTATCGGTAATTATAGCGGCGTATGATCAACTTGTTGCCGTCGGCTGCCGTTCTACGTCTATATTATATGTATCGTGTATAACACAGAAATTCTTTTATGGAATTTTTTTCGCCGATAACTTATCTACATTACTGCTTCCCTGTCTGCGAGCTATTAAAGAATCATGGTTTCCTTCGCGCTATACATTCTCCCGTGAATTACTCGTGCTTAAATGTCACACCTAATTTGCTTCAATTACGCAGGCAAGAATACTTGCCTCATATTTATGCAAAAAATAAAAAGTCTGGTATTATATATACGTTCTTAAAGTTGAGAGATTATGTTAATTAATAATAATTATAGTAATAATATTATTAATTATAATATTTTAATCATAGTGTGTGTTCTACGTATTTTCTCATACACACACACTATAGTTGTTATATTATAAAAAAAAAAACTAATAATTAATTCGTTAAAAATTATCTACTGGAGTTAGACAAGCGGAATATGTGCTTTGTCTTATTTTGCTCATGCCGGATGTACCAGCTAAATTTACACAGATCAATACAAGTCGCAGCATCCAGTAACTCGTTCAAACACTATTATCTTTCCCCACTCCTCTGTCTTATCTACATCTAATGTACTCAGAATACGCTACGAATAGAAGAAGGCAATAGCATCGAGGGCAGCGGGATAAATCGAGGGAAGATATTTATTTCGATCGGCTCTCCCTTCCGAAATAGGGTGCGCCTTATTTGCGTCGCTCCACACCGAGGTCGCGGTCGGCGGAAAAGAGCGCGGCGTGAATTACGGAGAAGGCGCGAGGGGGAGAAAAAGGGGGTCGTCGTTTTCTCTCCTCCCCATGGAACACCCCATAAATCTGACCGGGCTGACTGGCGGTCGGGCGTCTCTCTATCCCGAAGCACGATGTAGACAGAATCTCGACTTACGCCCCGGCATCGACCGCGGCAGCGAGTCCGTAAATCAGTCCGCGGACGAGTTTCTCCTTGTCTTGTTGTTTCGCGGCGAAACACGCTACGCGGCCTTAAAAGCCTCTCTAGCATCTTCTACGCAATCCCGCGAAACACGTATGTATGTTCACTATTGCGAATTGCAACGTGCTAAAAGTTCGATCCGAGATCATTTTCCGACGAAACGAAACTGATTTTCGCAGCGTTTGTTCTGTATATGTCGCAAGAATAATTTGAAATTTATAAACGATAAGCATCGCTCTCGTATTCGATTTATAGAAGTGTCACGAAATGCCGATACAACATCGGCACATCAATGAACGATCGTCTCTTCGCGTCTCTCACGTCCTTCGGCCCGGTTTCGGCAAAGGTTTAACGCACGCTTTAGCAGATAGTAGACAAGATTTGGCTTCAACTTTGTAAGGTGAATCTTCATTTTCGACGCTGCCAGCCGCCACGCACGACGGAGCTGGTTCCTTGGTAATTATTAGTCCATCAGCATCTCCCGATGGCCACATGGCCGTGTGAGAGGAGCCGAAGAGCCGAGAGCGCTGGGTCCCAGCGCGGACCATCTTCGCTACGCGAGGCCGCCCTGTCATTATCCGCCCCCGTGAGGCCCCTAGGCCCCATTTCCCTTTCAACCCCATGGCCCGTCTCTGCCAATCAACGATCCATCATCGAAAGATCCTGTGTGTAGGCCGGCGTCGATTCATCGACGTTCGATCGTTCGAGGACGCGTCACGATCGGTAGTCGATCGGCGCTAATCAATTTTGTCGACGACGCGGAATATCCATACATTAGTGTCGGATTAAGCCGAGAGATTCTGTCCGCCGTTAATATCCGGGACGAACGATTCATCTTCGGGGGACGTACTTCGCGGGGATTCACGTTCGCGCAGCTTTGGCGGCCGCAATAAATCCAAAGAAACGCTCTTATGTGAGCGAGAATCCGGAAACGAGGAAACTCGATAGCTACTAGCACACACGACTGCACGGTCCAACACGCCATTTGTCCTTGCCGCGAGCGTTAACGCCCGTCTTTGGTTCGGTTCATTGTAAAACATCCCTTTTCTCGCACCCTCTTTCCTCCCCACGTCCGACTCCTTTCTCGCGCTCTACTCCGCGATACGCAAGGGCGTGGGCGGGTCGCACCTTTTGTGCGCCGGTGGCACGCGATGTACGCATAATCGCCGTCAGGATTCGTGGCCGGTGGCGGACGATAACGGTCCCTTCTCGTTCCGCGAACCTATTCCTTTCTCACCTCTCTCTCTGCCGTCTCTCATCGGTCTATCGATTACTTGGACGCGTCTATCTCGGGGGTACCATCTAACGTAAATACTATCCGGGCGATGGGATATGATACGAAATCACGCTGACCAGATGGTTACTTTATAACGGACGATATATCAATGAAAATGGTCGAGAACATGACAGAAGTGTGCGCATTAATGTTATTACATCATTTGTCTATCTATTTTATTTGAGCGATTCAAAAAGAACGGATCAAATATATTCAAACTGAATGATATACATGTTATAATTAATGCGTACTTCACTTTATCATGTGTAAAAGAATTTTATTGGTCGTACCAAAGATCTCTTCGTGATCTCAATTTTGTGAAATTTTTAATAAAAATAGAGAACAATTATCCAGTATCAAAGTATATTTCTCGATACTGTCATTAAATAGCAGATACTTATAATAGTCATTAGATAAAGCTTTGTAATAATATATGAAAGAATATTTCCATTTGTTCCATTTGAAAATCCTTATAATAATTTTAAGAGCGACATTTTAATTTGATTACAAAAATTTATGACTGATTCGAATAAAAAGTAATTTAAAGCGTGTCTATTATACTTAATGAATAAAATTGTAAACATTTTTAATTAAACAATTTTTTTGATTTGACATTTTTTTTTCAAATTCTTACTTAAAAGTTAATGGTTATTATTAAAATACAAGTATGATCTAATCATATTCCTTTTTTATTTTTTTTATTCATGCTCCAAAAAGATCTTAAGTGTCCGCTACTGAATGACCTTTCCCTAAACTTCCATTCTCTTCCGGCAAACTCCGCGACATGTCACCAAGCTCTATTTGAGATATCGCGTCTAAATTGCCCGCGCGAGAATCTCGATTGGGACTGGAGCGATCGTTGCGCGCTCGGCTGGCCGAGAATGGTTATGAATGGACCACGATTAGCCGGTCTCCTCGCCGTAGTGGCGCCGTACCACGCCACGGACTTCTTCCATTATGGAAAATTAGGTCCTAATGCGACCTCGACCCGTCGTTCGCGTCCCCATTGGCGTAGGAAGGTAAAACGGACGTACTCTTCCATGTGCAGCGAAGAGCTCTCTTTTAGGACGGTGTGCGTGCGTATTTTTTAAGTATTCAAGGAAACTTAAATTTCACGACTTATATAAACGAACTCTCAGCGGGGATGGTTTGTTAGTGGCAAAATTAAATTACCGTTCGTACGTTTGATCTTTCGCGTTAAATTTTTAAGAGAAGTCCGGCTACAAATTATACCAATTATAAAATTCTTAGCAGCCGGTCGCTAACTTCTTACGATGCGGTTTTATGGGCACGGGTTTAATCATAATCACGACGCACCGCTATAAAGCGGCTCGTATTATTTGCTACGTGACGAAGAGAAAGTACGGTAGCCTAATGACAATTGTCGCTTTAATTCTCTTGGATTATTGATGACAAAATGTGTATCTGTATATAAAAAATATAATTAACACAGTTAATTACAGAACAAAGATGTACACACATATCTGGTAATAATTATACACAGGTTGTACTTTCATTACATCTCATACGCGAAAAATTATCGCGAGTGTCTTTCGTAAAGCATCGAGCGTTCGTCGAAACGTATCATATGTTATTGTCGCTATGCACGAATATAAATATCTTTGTATCGACGATTCACGTTTATCCAAATGCAAGATGAATCACTTTTTTCAAATAAAATCTATAATAAAAATACTACTCTCTCTAAGAAAGCTTTCCTAAATGTATATAATTTTACTGTTTGCTTATTCACAAAATTTAAAGAGGTCTTATTTGCACGAATACGCCACTGAGAATATATTTCTTCGAACATGTTCCGCTTTACAAGACAGAGTCGATATATATATGTATTTAACATTTGAAATTCAAACCGCGCGATTAAAATCGCATTAGGTTCTTTCGCGTTTTCGCGGTCCTCCTTAGGTAACTCCTTACGTTACGATTTTAATAGGTGCTCGTACAGCTGCACTCGAGCTTATAACGTCTCCCTGCATTATAAAAGCCATGCCGCTCGTTTCGCAAAAAAAAAAAGCACGAGCAACTTAGAGTCGTCATTATCTAACTTTTTTTTGCGTAGTATTACTTGTTCGATGAAACTATAGTTAAGAAACTATAGCGTGATAGATGTCACTATTACATCATGATAATTTTGATTTGCGTATGACATGAAAAATGTACGCACAAACATTTAATTTAACTATATATTAGATATCTTGTTTCATTCGTAAATGTGCTTATTTGTTCAATTTGTGCTCGCTAAGACAGATATAAATACTGGTATATTTCTCGAAGCAGAGTCTACGATACGATCGTTAAATTAAAATTATTCGTTTATAATATTATTATTAATGATAATGTCATCGAATGTTATATATCGCAGTGCGCGGTCAATATCGATTTATCTACGCATAACTGTCGTAATGCATAGCAAGAAATAGCGCGAGTTTGAAATGTGTTTGTAAAATTATGTTGTAACAAGTTAACGCGTGAATGCACACAAAACGAGTATGCGTCAAGTGCTGCGGGATACAAATACATTAAGTATGATGGAATGAGATCAAAACAAACTATAAAACGACTTGTATCATTTGATACATGACGAAGAAAAGATATGATAGCCTAATGACGATACACAATTATATATTCTTGCACATAATTATGTCCGTATACGATAGATTCGATCTATAGAAATGCAAATGAAAAAATGAAGCGGAATGTGCAACGGCTGTGGACATATATTAAAATTAAATAATTATGACAAATTTAATAAGTTTATATTATTGCTAACGTTAAGTAAGAACGTTAAGTAAGAACGTTAAGTAAAAGAATTGCATATCAAATATGTATCGACGATTCTTAAAAAGACGAAAGTTAATAGCTTGCATTAAATGAAAATAATTGTAATCAAAATCTGCACGTTATAGATCTAAATCTGAAGGAAGTGAATTTTAAAAATTTATATCGTATTTTTTCAATCTATGAAATATATTTAGATCTGCTCGTCTAGTTATTGTAAAATGTAGATATAATTACTTACGAAATTAATTAAATTTTTTTTGAATTTCATAAAAGTATTCATATTTGTAATGTAACGAAAAGAAAAGAATACAAGCATGTACAAGGGAATACTTACAACTTGTATATCATCAAAAGAGTACTGTGTATAATATATTTTTAAAATAATACAGTTCTCTAAGTAATTTTGTAAAATTTTTTAAATATTTGATGTATGAATTTTGATGAATTATACTATATATTATAAAATATATTTCAATTTAATATCATTGCAATAACAACAAACTATAATCTCAAATAACATACATTTGTCTTCACGAATATATACGTATTTGTAACGGACATTACGTTTGTGAAAATATATAGAATCATATGTAATTTAAACAGACGGTATACGGACGTGTATAAGATGCAAAATTATATGAAATTATAATCGCAAAGGCATACTATCGTAGATCACAGTTAATAAAAAAAAAATTTCCTCTCAAGCTTTCGCTATAAAATTCAATCCTCGCGTATCTTACTTTATTTACATCAGCGACAGAAATAAGCCCCATTAAGAGCACGATCGCGGGGAAGGCAGTAGTACGAAACAATTTGCATGTAATTTCCTGAACGCGCGACGCATTAAGGATAATCCCGAACAAATAGCCTGGAACATTTAAAAAGCGATTACGGAACGTATAAAAGTCGTCAAATGCTGTTGCGTAGACGGATCTAAAATGCGTCTCCCTTGAAGAAAGCGGTTAAATACACCCAAGATTGTCTTCGTTCGTCCCTTTTACCCTTTCTACCGGGAACACACGCACACTCGATCTCGATCGCATGTGTGTGTGTGTGTGTGTGTGTGTCTCATGCGAGAACGGACCAAGAGAATTTTCACGCTACGTCCGATCCTACGTCTCACGAGTAGTATCGGTATTTAAATAACGACGGCGCGTGGTATGTATACCGTTATGTCAAACTGCGAGCCTCGCGCACCGATACGACTCCGGGTCACGTAAAGCTGCGAAAGGGGAAGGAAGCGCGAGCCGCGCGAGAGGGTAAACGAGGAGGTGGAAGAGAGGAGGCCGAACGTGGAGAACCCCTTCTACGTCGAGAGGACACCACCAAAGTCACCGCCGCGCGTGCCCCTTCCAGCGTTGACTACGACTACTACTACGACGACGACGACGACGACGACGACGACGATGACGAGCTGCGCGCGCATTTCACAGCTGAATTATCCGGAGTAGGGGAGATCCCCGCGGAGGGGATCGCCAACGCGACAGAGAGCTAGCTGGTCGAGGAAGCGGTCCGATGGAACCGAGACCGCGGCATCGGGAGAGGGAATCTCGCGAGGAGATCGCCGAAAGGGGGGGAGGTATAAATAAAGTCGAGGAAACTGGGGTACGGCACGTAGGCGGTTATATGGGCGGCAACGGATTCCTACAGGGAGTCCGCCCCAGCAGACCCGGCCCCTTTTTTGCCCAGGGGCTGCCAAGTCCTGGGACGCGGCGTTGTTCCCTACCACACGCATATCCCCGTCTGGTCGAGACCAAGTCGTTCGACCGGTCGGCAGTCTGTCACGGGGCGAAGAACGGGAACCACACACACGAGTAACCCCGGGCACCTTTTTCCACGGGAGAATACTTTTTTATCCCGAGCGCGACGGAGGACCTCCTCGCGCGAGATCGACGCGAGTATCGCCGGCACCCCGGGATTCCGCGATCCATCTCGAGTGTAGTGCGCGAACGGGAGAGGCTCGAACGCGAAAGACAAGCGCATTCGCGGAGACGCGCGAGGACTTTGATTCCGTGTGATTTTGAGCCCGCGGTGTGCCAATTCCCGCTGGGGCACCGGCTGCGGACACCCTCGAAGTCGGCGTCGAGATGCTGACCGACATGACACCGACAGCGGGTCAACTCTATCCCCAGCTACAGTCTATCGCGAAGTCGCCGGTGCACGGTCACGTGGTGAGTCTTCGCTATTTTTTTTTTTTTTCCCGTTTTGTTCTCAACGTTGTCTGTGCATCTGTCTCTGGATCGGTTTTTCCGCGTCGCTCTCGCGGCACATCTTCGGCACGGATCGAATATAGGAATCTGCCACTTATTATCGACGTGTAAATTTTACGACACTTGTGTGACACTTTGCGAATTTATATCTACCGTCGCCCGCGAAAAGAAGGGTTTTGACACGTTGGTGAAAGGAACCCCCCGTCGCGGCGGATTAATTTCTCGGTCGAGTTAGAACGACAATTATCCTTTCGAAGCGAGGCCGTTCTCTCGAGTTTCATCTAGACGTCCTCCCGTTAATCCTGGATAGAGATCTTAATCCTGGCAGGTAGGAGCACGGTATCGGCGATGTCGAGAACTAGCCGCTACCGTCGGATTCTTGACACCTTCGATAACCGATCGCCGAGATCTTTACAAAGATGTATCCCGACAACTATTTTGAACGACGACATTTTAAGCGTCAGGCTAAATGTCATCTTTGATCTTTGACATCGGCTTGCTAATCGATTTCGTCTTTAAACATTTCATATGTCATGGAGGAGAATGTTCAAATTACGTTTGAGACGAACAGAAAATTAGTTATCAATAAACATTGCGTGTAATTTAAGTGAATGTTGCGCACAGCCGTGGATATTAGCAAATAAATTGCTTTGCCATTATTATCAACAATTCGATCATCCGTACGTGTCGGCGCGCGCGCGAATAAGAAAAATAATTTATTTAAAACATAATTATATACGTTGGTTTTTTTTCTATTCCAACATGCACTATGATTAGAAATGATAGATGGAAAGATTGATTAGTATCTAATGATAATACACGATATTTAATTATTTATAATATGATGTGATAATTATTTATAATCTAATGCATTATACAGCTATCTCTCTCTGTAAACCAAGAATCATTCGTCTCTATATGAGTTTAATAATAGAATAGGAGAACTAATCATAATCATAATATTAATCATTATTTCATAAAATAATACGCACTAATTTTTAATTATACGTTATTTAAATATTTATCAGATAATTACTTGGCGATGGAATCTTTATCTATGCAATTACTTTTAACACTATAATATAGACTGTCTTAATTAACTGTAGTATTTATTACTTCAATCAGAAACACACGTATTCTATTCAATTATTATTATAAATTCCTACTACATCTAACAATCAAATATTAAAGTTACATTTGATAAAATAAGAAATTAAAAACAGAAACGTGTTGAAAATATCAAGTATTCGTAAATAGCAAATTTTTAAAACGTAACCTATTTATATAGCGTGAAATAACCTTTAACGTATACTTTATGAGGTAAGAGTAATTAATATTGAAAGTGTCAACAAGTACTGAGAAAGAAGATTTACTACTCTGTACTCTTCGTGATTGAAAAAGTTTTGCGAAATACGTTAATACCTTGTAACCGATACAGATTCCAACATCTTTTACATATTAAAAAAATATGTTTACATAAAAAAAAAAAATAATAATAATAATCAAGTCTTAATGATCGTCGGTCGGCGCGAATCTTAGATCCTATGAATAAAGGCAAAAAAAGTCTCGAATCATTGCAGCGAATTAGACGAACTTCTCACGTCAACTACGACTTCAATTCAGCAAGATCGGCTTTTACGACCGTATCGGGGTTCGCCACACATTACAGATCGCATTACGGATCAGACACGAAGAATATCCGAGATAATCTGACAATGATAAGCTCTCGATATATCCCTTCGGCTTTTGCGACCGTGGCCGGGCAACACATGTTCGCTCGAGAAGCTCTTTATTTTATGACTCGGCAGGAAGGACGACGGCGGTCGCCTTGCGGGCCCCGCGAGATGATTTACGAGTCGACGTAAAAAAGTAATTAAATCCCTGCCGTCAAAAAGGAAGGCGCGCGCGCGCGCGCGTGAGCGCGAGTATTAATTAAGTCAGGCAGAAAGTTTCCTGTGTGTGCCCCGCGCGTCTCGAATATTAATGTCGGCGAAAAGTCGCGTATCCGTAAGTCCGTGGACATTGCGCGGGCGCTCGAGAGGATCGTCCTTTGGACCGCGACCCGGCTTCCGGTCCGGCCTTTTTTTGCGGCCTCTCGTTACTCGATCCTCCACGTTGATTCGCTGTTTGTTTCTCGGTACTCTCCGGATACTTCCCCGACGACGGGGCGAACCTGTTTCGCGTGATTCTCATGGCTGACCGTCGTGAGCTACGAGTCGTTTTTGCATCGCGTGAGATTATTCATAGGCGAGACATCGGGATTCAGGAGAGCGGTTCTATAGCCGACGTTCGCGTTCCTAGAGTAAAACGAAACTGAATTGCGGAAGACTCGAATAAATCTCTATTTCAGGAGATTATATTCTCCCTTTCTCGACAAATAAAAATATGTATCCGAGCGTTGCCGAGAAATTTTTTTTGCCGCTGGCTAATATTCGAACTCGCGAAAATACTGTCGGAGCTTTTCCAGTTTTTATCGTAAGCAAGAACCGTGACTGTAATGATGTGACCGAATCTCATCGAAATAAATCGAGAGATGTCCCGTTTCTCCAAACTTCGCCCCGGTGTATCGAGCCACTCGATCCGAATGTATCGAGTGTCCCTCGTACAATGGTCCTTGCGCAAGGTTCTCAGGGCTCAAAAGGACTGCTCCTACCTGTGTATCCGAGGAGCCAATTATTTGTCCGATCTCCTTTGTGCCCCGGTGGAATCCACTTGACAGGATGCGTGGGATGGAAACGCGATGCCTACTTCCTTTCGTCACCCGATCCCGCCAATAAGAAGATACTCGCGTTCACGTAAGGGTCTCGTCTCTTTGTTTCTTTCTCTCGCCCGAGTCTCACCCTGTCTCTTATATCGTCAATGGGGGTTGCCCTTAAAGGACCGTCAAACTCCTTGACGACGTGTCGGTGAATGGGACACGCATTGCGATTAATACGCTCGACTTGGCGCGAACGAGAGGAATAGAGACAAATTTACTCATCGCGCGACGCACTCTAATTCGTCGTTTACACGCATGTACACATTCTCCCTTCTTTTCCCGGTGTTATTTGTATGAGGATGTCAACAATCCTCCCTAGTTTCGACGTACGACGAGCTCGATCGTAAACTTTTCGAGTACTTGTTTATATTTCGAACGTTGTTACTTTCAAAATCGATAATAAAATTTATATTAAATTTTCACACGCACAATCGGCAGTGATAAATTTATTTAACTATGATATACATACATCGAGAAAAGAAAGAGAGAAGAAAATATATAAAGTATATATATTTTTAAGAAAGTATAAAGATACGTTATCTTCTTACTGCTCCCAATGTCATGCATTAATAAACGTGGCACACGCAAAACGGCACACGTTCAACCGTCGCTCTCGTCACGCGTTGAAGCTATACATAAAACTACCTACAAACTTGAGGAGAGTTTTCTTCGTAAAGTTATACGTCGGCACGCTACGCTGAAAAGACGTGAATCCGCGGGAAACTGGCAAACGTGTCACGCTATGAGCCACTCGTCGCGATACAACGATGGTCGTTTTTCTAGCGATCGATCCCGGTGTATCATTAACAATTAATGCTTCGATCGACGAAGTCCGGGATATGCCTGGAACCGTTATTATTAATTCACGAACGACTCCGCCGCGCCCCGTCGCTTTCTTCGTTGACATAATACCTCTATTTTCAGCGGGCTACGCCACTTCCGCCTCACTCTCAGTTCAATCTCGTGTAAAATATTTATAAAAAAGTTTGACATACGGGAAGTGATCGTATATAAAAGATCCTTATTTAAATTATATATTTCGGATTGATCTTGGATTGATCGATCCATTATACGTATTATGTTGCTAAAGGACACGATTGACACGAGAGCGCGGAAGGGAATGTCCTCGCGTACGTCCTCGAGCTCTTTATGCGATTCTGCGCTCGTGTCCGCCAATAGAGCGAACGTAGCTGAGACCTGTCAATATTTTGCACGACATCGTCCGCGCCGCGATCTCGAGTACCCTCCATGTTCGCTCTCGGCTTCCACACCGGTAATCCGATAATCCGATTCGTTTGGTAAAGGTGTCCCTTTAAGCGACGCGACGTCCCGTTGACATTCTGAAGAGCGACAATGGACTGCGAACGGCCGCGGCCGAGAGTATTTGTTGCAGAAAAATGCATCCCCCGTCATGCCGGGAGCGGACGGAGGGATTGCGGGGCTTTTTACGTGACCTAAGAGGATTTACCTGAAGCACCGGATGCCACACAAGGATGTCGTCCTAATTTGTACTATTTAAGAGCGAAAAAGAGAGAGGATAAGAGAAGGGGAGAGAGGAGCACTATTTCCTTAAACGACCGCAACGTCTGCTCTTGCGAAACACGCGATGCACCGCCGCTCTTCTCGTTGATCACGAAGTCCTTTCATATGTATCTTAAGGGCGACCACGAACGTCCGGATTTTGCTTCACATTCCATAGAATAGATATCTTTCGGTTAGTGTCAGAGAGAGAATTCGATAGAACCCCCGTGCATTAAAATTCGATTAATAAAGATCCTGTCTCCGTTTGTTACATAATATCTGTCTGAGGCACATTTCTTTAAAATAAAATCTTACGCGTGCGTTTCTATGTAGAAATTTTAACGGCTCTTTTAGACCGATATTGAGTAAAGTTTTATCCGCGGAAAATCGCTCGCGCGATGGATACCGGTAGTCACTCTCTCGTCGCTTCTCTCGAAGTCTCCCCTCTGTCACGCCCAACGTGACGGAACCGTACCCTAATGAATTATTTTCGTCGAGCACATCGTAACTCGCGACGTGTAAACACCCTTTCGAAAGCTCGCTCGTACAGCTCGTTCAGCTCGCCGTGCTGCACGGGGTCCGAGACTGGCAGATGTGCGGGGAGACAACATGGCCGCCGGGTGGCGGTCTGTGAAAAGTCGTCTTTAGGAAACCGTTATTACGTATGATCGATTGATTTCGGTATCGTTTAAGCGTCGACGTGGACGTCGCGCCGCGCGCTCGCGCGATCGACCCTTTTCTCCCGGGAAAAAAAAGAGCGATACGAAAAAAACAGCCGGCTATAATTTGCGTATGGTCGTATGCGCCCATGGGTTTGCATTAAAAACTTGTATGCATATGTGTATATATACACACACAAATCGAATGACTGTAATACCGAATTGATCATAGATTCGACGTGTATTCGAGGAAACAGTCGCAGTCGAGTAAACAAACAACGAGTGATAATTTTTTCACGTGGATATTGCACGCGAAAATTAGCACGTTTGAGACGCAAGCAAAATAGCTGTAACTTTAGAAAGAGAGACAAGGAACCATATATGGTATGAGTTACATAATTCGCGCAATATCGCTTATTCCGAATATGTCGAAACGTCACAGAGTTTTTATCGGAAAATGAGCCACGAGGTTGAAAAAACGTCGTCCGAAAGTATAATCGATCCTAAAACACAACATCGAGAGAAATATGCGATAGATGAGGTCTCTCGGATTGGGGCACCTCGCTTATATATTTCAGAGAGACATAAATTGTGCGCGAAATTGCAGACTAGAACATATTACACGGGGCGATATATTTATCGCTTTTTCAAAGTCCGTCTATGTACGGATGATTTATGCGTTTCAACGTATTAGAAGGCTCGTGTGAGCCTTTCGCGAAACCGGTCGCGCAACACGATACTCGCCATTACCCTTCATCTTTGCTTTCCCGGCTTCGATTAACAGCGCCGTATCTACAAAGTGAATCGATTTAAAAAACGCCGCGGAAGTTAATCTACGATCGATGGTTACGTTATTGATCGAAACCTCGCATACGTCCGCGTTTCTCGTATCACGCTATCTTTTTTTTTTCTTTGGAAAAATTTTATTTTAGAAAAAGTGAATTCGTGTGAATATTTGGGAAAAGATGTCACAATGATAAAAATAATCTGTTACATGACAGATTGAGTATTACGATTCGTATATCAGTGTTAGATCGAGACAGTCGTGAGAATGATGGTGCGTTTTTTCTATAAGAAAATACTAGAGCCACGCTGCTGTTATCGATAAACCATGCGATACCAAGAGAAATCTACTCGTACGATACTTTATTATATATACGAAGTCAGGAACAAACACTGACGAAGAGAACATTTGTGGAAAGTTCAAACAATCTTTTTCTCTTTGTCTAACTTTTGCCTGAAATTTTTAAAAAGCTAATATGTAATAGCTTTGTAAAGTGGATATCTTTATACTGCCAATAAAAAGAGAAAAGGTAAATTTTAATGAAAACTATGGCTGTTTCACGAGGAAAAAAAAATATTATTCAATATATAATGCAGTTCTGAGATAAACGATAATAATTGCGGAGAGAGATTGTTTTAACGAAATTTTCCCGAATCCCGAGATATCACTCGCGATCACTCGCGAGATCCCCCCACGCGTTTGTGTACCCTACGTACCGTTCGTTGCACATCGTACATACAAGCGCGGCTCGATCGAACCTGCAATTTGGCGTAGATACGCCCGTGCGTGTGGGTTTATCGGCCGCGTGCAGCGGCTCTTGCACCGGGTTTATACGTGCCTTCCGCCGGCCATCATCGTATCGCTCCAAGGTCCGATAATTGAAAAGCCAAGACTTCTCTCTACTCCCATCGCGCTGCGAAACAATATTCCTCCTAGAGGCGCGCACGAGCCCCGACGATGGTACGTCGAATTACCGGCCATTATCGTGACGTATCATCGCCGAGCAGCGTCATTCACCGCGGGACCCATGATGGGAAAGGACGAACAATACTCGATCTGCGGTCGACACCTCGAGGCTTTAACGTGCACCACTCGAGTAAAGTGGAGGACGATTATTAACGACTCTCTCTCTTTCTCTCTCCCCTCCCCCCCCCCTCTCTCTCTCTCTCTCTCTCTCGCTGCGATTCTATTTAAGTGCACTAACTTTTTTTTATCGCTGAAACAATGGAGTATATCTTTGCTGAGACCGTAATGCTCGCGGCGATAACGCGCGACGCAACTTGCGAATTTTAGCCGTCGACAGAATGCGTTCCTTCCTCTCGGCATTTCCTATCGGTATCGATATCACACGACCGCCCATTATTCCTATCGATCAGCTGTAAGTACAATCGTACAACACACAGTATCGTATACAGCGCGAAGAATGAATAATATTCTTGTTGACACATGATTATTCTAACACGTGTATTGTCCTCAGAACGACTGTTAACGATCTCGATACTCTTCGCTTTAGGGATACTTAAGTAACTCTAAACAATGTGGTATTTCAAATAAAAATTTTTGATATTTCTTTTAAGACTATTATTTCTCTCAATTCATAATTCCACCTATTGAATACCAAACATTTCTTACATATTTCTACCCATCATTTTCGCGGAAAATCACATTTTCGCCTATGATTGATTAAGAACAAATTTCTAATTAATGATTAAACCGAAAAATTATTCGCAAATGAGATAAGGCAAATATCGAAAAAATTAATTAAACAGTCTATGATATATCAATGCCGGTATCCTAAGCAAAACATGTATGTTTATGTTTATTGTTTGTAGTCGAAATTGATATATACTTTCCATTCTCTCTCTCTCTTTCCCCCTTTTTCTTTTTAAAACACTTAATTATGTACTTATTTGTATATCTTACATTTTATTATCTCAATGTAAAAGTATAACATGGCTCGGAACACAGATCTTTTGTCCCGAAATGAAACTGTCAATTACCATAGTGCTTAATAGCTGTCGTCTTTCGCGTCGTATTTAAACTATTGTAAACACACACCTGACATATCGTGCGGCGAGCATGGTTCTTCGCGTGGCGCTTGACGCATTAGCGTTGATACATGCGAGTAATCGTTACCACGGAGCGGATCATAGACGCTCGTTGAAAAGAGCGCGATGAATGACGGAGCACCAACGATGCTCGGCGGGACGCGGACGCCTGTATCCTTTATCCGGCGATGCCGCCCTCTCGACGCTCGGGTCCGTGGGATAAAGGACGACCCCGCGGGGCGCCCTTTACCCCGCGGCGTCGAAACCAAAACACTGACAGGACGAACGCGTCCGGCGTCGACTGGCGATGATTTATCGGTCTTTCGATTGCGCGTCTTGCGCCTACTCCATCCTTGCTTTTGACTTTTCGATAAAAAAAATCGAGGCGAGAAAATCTACAATTTTAATTTTACGACTAAATTTTGTAGATAATGTTTCCATTCCGATTTTCTTCGCAATTGACAAGAAATAATTTTGAAAAAATTTGAAAAAATCAATGCAAGTTTGAAAAAAAAAATATAGGTATATATATATCCGTCTTTATCGTGTAAAAATGTAACAATAGATTTTTTTTATAAAGATTTGGATTACGTATCCTTTAACGACATATGATAATAATCTTGAAATTATGAATTGAAAGAATAAATTTGAAAACATATTAAAGATACTTATACATATATATAAGTATCTTTAATATGTTTTTAAAATTATATATGTAAGTATCTTTAATATGTTTTTAAATTTATTTTTTCAATTCATAATTTCAATTGTGATGTTTTAAATAAATATTTTCTATACTACAATTGTGATATCTTGTATCTGTCACTTTCACGGAAATCGCATTTAATCAAGATTATCATATGTCAAAGGACACGTAATCCGAATCTTTGTAAAAAAATCTATCGTTACATTTTTACACGATAAAGACGGATATTCGGTATAATGTTATATCATCGCTCAGACAAACTTTTAGCCGTCACTGTACACGCGCACGGTCGGACGGGGTAAAAATCGGGCTCGCAATCTGGATTCTCGTTCGAAACGTTAATCTGGCGTCCCTCGATTTCCACACTCGGGCGCAGAGAGGCCTGACAAACCCGACGAGGAAGGAAGAATGAAAAACGCTCGCGTGACGAATATTCGACGCGTCTCGCAGTTCTGTTCGTCGGCCGACGAGCCGTATTTAGCGTCGTTCTCTTTCGGGCAATTTAAAGCTCTTTTCGCGCGTGGAGCCGGCCGACGACCCCTTCCGGGATTCTGACGATGACTTCTTCCGGCATATTCCGCACGTGAAGAAGAATCGCCGGCCGCGATTTTCCACTTTTAGCAGATGCATACTCGTCGTACCTTGTGTGATGCGCCTGGGGACCGCCTCGGGTACAGTACGCGTACACACAACACAACACAACACAACACGCGTTGAACACGGCTTGCGTTGCGTGCGGCTCGCGTGCGAAAGAGGAACCAACGACTTTTGAGTAATGGCCCAGGGTATAATTGGCCGGCGTATTATTACGGCGGAACGCGGCGGATTCGATATTAAATCGCGTTTTTCTCTCGCACGACGACGCGCGTGTAATAATCGCACCTCGTGACCGATTCTCATCCCCTCGCCTTACGCGACAAGTCGCTAACTCGAGGGAGGTAATATCGCGCTTTTAGAAACCGCCGATGTAAAAGCGGAATCGCCGGCGTAATCGTTACATGTAATGATACCCGACCGACGAGCCGCCCTTCACGGAACCTCCTCGCGTTCGAGAAATTATTTCACATCACACCGGCGCTGAATTGTTCCGAGTTCCGACCCGTCGACGAGACCCTTCGGAGAAAGAGAGAAGGAACGGCACACGTTGCGTATATCTACTCTGAAAGAGGATAAAGACGAATATACTCGTCAAGCCAGAAATAAATCTGTGACGGCTTCTTTCTTTCTCCGACGTTCTCGTCTTTTCTACCGTAATGCGTCCCGCATAATAAATTACAAAAATAAGAGAAGCTTGTTTCGAGTAACGAAGCGTGCATGATTAATGACTGGATGTTGTATCGATAACTCGTAACGCTTTACGAACGACAAGTCAAATGGAACATCCGACGGGAGTTTAAAGATTATGACTCGTGTTTTCACCGCGCATTTAACCTTCAATATAGCTGTCTTGTTCTCGTCTCACACTCACATAGTACACAAACGTTATATTAAAATGTAATATGGATTCTAATACTCGCATCTTCTAATGGAAGAAAAAAAAAACTCCAAAATATACATGTGACTCAAGTCTAAACCGACGTGTCTCTATTTCTCGGCAATTAAGTGTGCTGCGTTTTTATCAGAGCTACTATGAATTTCGTCCTTTCACTCATCATAAGCCCATAACTTGTGCACGTCGGTTTTAATCTTTTATCTACACCTCCCTGGATCCTGCGATCTTAACGGATCAACGTAGTCGAATAAGACGCAGTTTACGCGGTTATAGAAAGGAAAGTACGCGGCCGTAAAGAGCGACGTAAAAAATAGATCTTACAACGTTACAACATGCCTCGCCTCTATTTTCGTGGAATCGATCGATCGCGGGGCGATTCTAGGAGATCGTATCGCGGATTTAATGCGGTCGCGTAAAATGAGAAAAGGCGAGAGAAACCGGACTGACGCGACCGGTCAATCGGGGGGGAGGGACGGGGGCTTCAGTTTTCCACAAGTTTCACTCGCTCGTTATACGCAGCAGCGGAACACAATTTGCATTTCGGTATCCCTATCGCGCTCGATGTACCCCGAGGTGACGAATTATCCCTCTCCGCGCATTGCGTAACGACCCCCGGTTACCGTTAGATTTACGGATCGGACGGCGCTCTCTCGGCGTGTTCTATTCCAGTGCGACATCCGCCAATGAATTAGGAAAAGCAAGTCTCCCGCTCCCGCGAAAGGACGCCACACGATTTATGGCGCGTCCTCGAGAATCGAGGGAACGTTCGCTCATTTATGAATTTTTTTTATGTAGGGGGAAGGATTCACATATATGCGTGGCACTCCACGTTTATTTATGCTTATTTACGGAGCTCTTTATCATCTATTAGGATAATCATCGCCGAGCAGCGGCGTCTTGTCTTTTAATATTTAATCTCGCTTTCGAGAACGACATTAAGGAGAGATTTTTACTACGATACCACGACAATTATCGTGAATTATTGTTATTTTAATGCGCCGCGTGTAGTTCACTCCTGTCTCTGATAATTCCGAGATAACTCGAGAGATTTCAATATTCCCGATGAATATACTCGTTTATTAGTACATTTTAAATGTAGCCTCCTGTACGTCACGTGGTCGTAACAGCGTAACTCACGCACCGACAGTCAACGATTACTCGAACTTCCGTCGCGGCGATAAGATCGCTGACAGGCGCGACGGTAAGCATCCACTCGCGTGCTCGCAAACATTACCGCTTCTGGCCAACCATCTCCGGCGATCGCTCGTAATCTTTCCGCGACCGCGAAGATAATATATTTATGCGGCTTGTGTGTCTCGATGCGCGGAGAAACCAACCGCGAACAGATTTCGCTCCCACGGCCCGTCCGTCCACCAAATCGTGAAACAATAAATCCGGGCGCGGGGGTCAACCCTCTTTACGAGGTCCTTATAGCCGGGGATGATGCCCCTTTGACGATGCGAGGGCGCGGGTAGCCTAATATGTCACAGTCTGTCGCAGGGCGCCCCGTCAAAGTCGGTCCTCGAAAACGAGGGTGGTTCCCCCCCACCGCTTCGGGGGTCGACTCACGATTAGATGCGCTTCTAATGGAGCGATTCAATAGCGACGATCTGATAAACCCCGATTCCACGCGTTCCTGGTCCCCGGGTTCGCGAATCGAATTAAGCATGATCCGCGATCTCGTATTCCCGGGTGAGCTTTATAACGTCGTCTTTGTGTGAATTGAATTCTCGCTGATATGACAGATATGATCTTATTTTCGACTAAGAATATCGACTGATGGCGAAATAATGCTCGCGCTCAACGGCTCGGTCGCATTTAAAATATATAAATTAGAGAAACTTCGCTTATGGAGTTGTCGAGAGGTGTGTATATGTATATATGGTGTGTCGAAAAAAATAATTTGCATAATTTCAAAACGCGCGATCCGCCGCGAGATAAGATGAACGAGCGCGCGTATCGCGAATCTATCGTGCGAAAGCACGATGAAGCAATAAATTTCGCCAGGTTGGCGCGGAAGACACGCGAACCATTTTGCTCGAGATCCGGACAACCGGTCGGTTCGCCGATGCTTGTTATACCTGTGCACGTATATAATGGTCACTTTCGCAATATTGGCTGCGTGGCTATAGATACTAACGATACTATCGAGGCAACGATATAATTTTGTTTTAGTATTTTAAATTCGATACTTTATATAGATACTCGAATGTTCAATGCTACTCGTCATTATGCTGTTGCTCGATTCGAGTAACATACTGCCCACGAATCGCATGTCGACGGAATTATGAGTAGGTGCAATTGTGATTTACTCATGCGAGCTGAATCATCTCTTAAAGAGAAACGTCATCGGCGTGCTGCTCTATTAAATACGAAACATCAATTATAACGCTATACGTAACATGAGTAACAGTCATGTAGAAAATAAGAAAATATCTAAAATTGCGATCTCTTCTAATAGACAACGTGAGAAATATTTTTAATGGTGCTCGTTTAATAACATAGTGACGTGCGTGTCGGTAAACTTTATCGCTCCGTCGACCAGTATCAACGCCATTAAAGATATTTTTCACGTTCAATTATACACACACGAGTTTTCTCTAAACATATAACACGTGTGCATAATTCTACCACCTTTAACTTTATCTTTTTCATTTTTTACATTTATGCAAATTTTTGTACAGGGTTTTTATTCTCTCTCTAAATTTTTAAAGATCGCGACACAGACTATATTTGGCGATACAGAAAATATCTCGACGCTTCTAAATTTTTTTCAATAATGCAATAATATAACAATACGAATTGAAATCGCGCCTGTTTGAAAACGGATGTCTCTGTATCACGCGTTAACGAGATAGGAAGCGCAGGTTCTTCTCGAGCACAGGATTATATACACATGCGACGATTATGGCTATTATGTGCATGTACCGATCGTAAAGCGTCTCGTTGGCGGATGCTAAAGAGGGAGGACCACTTAATTCTGCCTTTATATAAGGTTGCGAGTTTCTCGTGCGTTATCTCAAATTACGACTTATAAAAACCGTACAACATATTTTTTCGATATTATTTAAATTTTTATAAAATATATGGAGAAGTAATTTTTGTTTTCGTTTTTTTGAATGCAGCGCTCGCAGGTCGAACGTGTACTTTTAACGGATCGATGCATCTTATTGATCGCGCGCGTTTGTGCTTTCTTTTGCTCGGCAAACTAGACCCACGCAACTAGGCAACGTGGAGTCGTGTCTCGATCTATCCCGATGATCTTTATGTTAACCTTTTGACATTATCGACTCGACGTTATACAAGTCGCTACTAGATCCTATTACATGCAGCGTGGTACACGTGGAACTTCACGTCGTGGTCAACGCCATGTGTTACCGCTAATAACCATGTAACGCAACAAAACGGTTATTTATACACTGATGAATCAATAATAGAGAGAGAGAGAGAATATAAAAAATGCTAAAAATATATGTATTATTATAATTATAATATTTAAATACACACATTTTATGCGTTTTATATACACCAGAATTAACTCGCTGACGTTCACTACCGCGTGTGTCAAGCACACATTCTTCGAGAATAGAGTCACCTGTTTTGCCACCAAGTAGATTTATAGTCTCGCAAGTTATGTTCGCAGCGTGTTAAGTACGGCTATAGTCGCCTACTTAGACGTGACAGCTCTGCGAAAATCACGAATGAAACAAGGTAGCGATATTCTTTTCTAGAGAATTATTCTTATTCAAATACTCTCTATTATCATTTTATGACACTTAATCATTCTACTATATTAATCGCGATGAAAAGATCGGTGGACTTTAATTATCCAAGAAATTCGTCATCCTCGGATTGCTGAAAGATGCAGGTGCAAAAAATGGAACGCGACCTCCGATCGCTGCTTGCGAATCGTCGCGAAGCTTTACAAGTTCTCGAGCTATTTGCGAGACCCTGATCTCCGCGTTCGCGCGTGCATCTTTTTGCTCGGAATATTATAGCGCCGAAGGAGTATCGTGGTTCTTCCCGAGAGATTGGATCTTTAACCGCTTTACTTTAGCGGCAGCTGCGTCCGGCCGCCGCCGCCGCCGCCGAGATGAACGGGTTCACGTGGTCTGCCAAAGGTGATTTAGTGCCGTGGTTTGTTGCCGTAACGCCGTCGGTAACACGTCGCCCCACGTTTGGCGAAGTCGGCCATGTATATTACATGGCAGCGGCGCGTAGAACGCGCGATGATCCAAACCGAGAGAGAAAGAGAGAGAGAGAGAGAGAGAGCAGGTCATCCGCCGCTAAATTACCTCGTCGGATCGTCCAGGTCGGCGCGCTTTTGTTTATCCTGCCAAACGACCCCGATAAGCCGACGATTAAAACGCGAGGAGGAGGATCGCACGCGTCGATTCGCCAACGATACGCATCTATCTAAACGCCACGTCGGTGGCCGCGATTAGACGCCAGTCTCGCTCGCATCAGCAACGATGATTGCCGACAACGCAGGTGCACCGACCACTGACATTCGCCGCCAATCGATGGTATCGCGTCCGCGAGATAACATCTCGTGTGTGATGTATCGATGGAGAACTCTCTTCCGAATCTCTCTCAATGTCTTGAATCACGAGGGAGAGATGAGAAAATGGATGAGTTACGCGCATAATAAAGTCATATTGGAAGATATATAAAGGGTAGCAAGAGAGAATGTGTTGCTGAACGCTAAGATACGCTTCCTGATGTTATCGCGCGAAGACATCTTTATGTCATTCTACCGAAAACAACGCGCAACCGTGTAGAATGTAGCAAAACCTGCTGCAGTTTGCATGTGTGCGTACGCGTGCGTGCGACTTTCCTGTTGCTCCGATTTCGGAGAGGCACGTCCATCGTTTCGGAGCAGAGAGGATCAACTTCAAGGCCGGCGACCGTGTCGTTCGCGGCGTCCGTTATCACCTTGAAGAGCGCGCCGCCGTAGATTTACCGAAGCAGAATTCTTATGACTTTTTAAGTGAACGTAAATATTTGCAGGTGCAAGCCGACGACGAGAAAGAGAGAGAGAGAGAGAATCTGCGAGAAACGCAGGCGCATATCGGACGTACGTATGTATGTAACGTCCGGCAACCTCGATGCAACTTTCCGTCGTAAAGTGGCTGTTTACAGCGATCTCACAGACGAGCCGCCTGGCGTAAATTTATCAGCTCGCGCATTCGCTCGCTCGTCCACGAACTTCGCCACGAAGTTGCCATACGTTCGACCGGCTCTCTTTCGCGTCTCGTAAAACGTCCACGCGGCTAAATTACGGCGTCGTCTCCCGAACGACCTTCGTCATCTCGGAAATACACGACGACTGAATAATATCGCTTGCGAGCAGGTGAGTCGCGCACGTTCGGAGCGGCGTGTGTGGTCGATTCTTCGGGGGGGAGGGGGAGAAAAAAAAGAGTCGAAACACTTTCTCCTGTAGAAAGTAATAATCGCATGCATGTCGTGCGATAAGCGTCGCGACGAGAGAGAATCGCACCGGATCTTTCGATCCGACTGCAAGAAGATGCGTGCAGCGCGCGTTCACCCGCATGCGTTTTGAATGCAGCGAGTAAAAAATAATCTCGACAGCTCTTCGAACGTGCACTTCCATGAATTATTTACCGGCCGTGCGTGTATGTCGCGCCGTGGAGGCAGTTTGTCTTCGAAATTCAGTATTCACGAAGCGTGAATAGCGCGATAGGTAGAATGGGTGTGCTCGTAATTACTTCGGCGTGCTCTGACAGACGGCTGTCAAATATTAAGATGTACTCGTCGCCTTCATCGAACGTTCGCCGGTTGTATTAGAAAGCCATTACGATGCATTAATTTCTATTCCAGGAAAACTTATTACATTACTACATCACTGCTAAATATTATCTTTCGCGCTTTATCGCGTTTAATGAAATACGCGGTGGTATACCGCACAATTTTCTAATGGTAAACACACAATAATTGGAAATTTCTGACGGAGAAACTCTCTTAACGCGTGAGAAAATCACTTCCAAATAAACTATTCATATATATGTATATATACATATATATATATATATACGAATATTTAATACTGAGAAAGTAATATCGAAAATGATGCGAATATTTTCTTCTCTCTTTTTTTCGATGACGAAGGACAGTCATTCGATCGATGGCGGGAGACGGCAGTCGTTTCTCTCTCATTCCTCTCCCGTTTCGCGGCTCTCGCAGTAATCGAGAGTCATCGAGATCGTCGATGGACCGCTCCATCGTTTAAATGCTAATACAGGCCTAATTTATCGACCTATGATTCTGCCGAGCAACTCCGCGCCGGTGCTATTTACACGTCGATTCTACGTGGAACTTTCGTAATTGAAAGAAAGCCGCCGACCGGGACCACCATGTAGCTGCGGCTATAAAACACGGAATATACGATAACACGGGGTGCTTTTTGGGCAGACTCGTCTAGGAGGGCGAACGATCGAGAGGATGGCCCAGTCTACCTGAGCGGTTGATAAAGGCGTGCTTACGACTGCGCGCCTTTCACGCGTCATAATAAGGAGACCGAGAGCTTCGGCACACAATTCAGAAATTATCATCGCTACGAGTCGTCCTCACCGATTTATAAATAGCCTGCCGAACGAAAATGGAAGCGCGCGCGCGTAGATAGACAAATTTATTCAACGCTTCGAGACCGAGTCCTTTCTGGACTCGACTGGGCAGGAATTCGGGAGGGAAAAATCAGTATTTCCGAAATTCAAATATGTTCTTTACGACACGATTGTTCAGACGCAGCTAACGCAATTTGTAACACATATAAATAACTGAATTAAAATTTGGAAAGCATAAATTGCGCACGAAGATGGAACAAACATCGATGTGATGCGAGATAATATTCTGTCCACTTTTATAGCATATAAGTCTTCCATATATCATCATAAAAGATAATAACGATCACACGATATGTAAATTTATATTTCTTATAAACAGTAGAATTAAATTTTTTACGTTCTAGTTAATCGAATAATTTGGTTAAAAACTTGGTCATTATTTTATCGCGCGTCATTATATAGGAGCTTCCACACATATCAGATTGGAATTGAATAGTGCATCAGAGAGTTAATCAACCTGTCCGGCTTAGTCATCCTTTGACCGCTACCGCATAACGCTCTGCCCTCCCCCCATTCTCGTCAAATTGGTTTTATTTAGCCGAGTAGTGCCGAGTGGTGGACCTCACCGCGCAGGAAAGGTGGAAAGGGTTAACGAGAACAAAGTGAGCAAATACGGCGTAGCGGTGAAGAATACATCGTTAATAAATAAGAGCCCTTCGTAGCTACCTACCTACTTCGCCGCCTACATCGCCACGAGGCAACTCCGTCTATATGCTAATACACGGCTTCCGACATACAATGTTTTACGCTTTCCGTACTTGATCCGCTTCCGTACAAAGATCCAGCGAACTGTGTTGCGACCGCAAAATTACGTAAATAAGTAACCTTCGATTTCGTTACTAAACAGAGATCGATGAGCCATGATCGGTGTAAAGTAATTTAGAGATATTTCGACATGTGGGAGATTTCGAAATTTATATAATTCAACAATATTGATAAAAGATTGAATCTCAAAAAATTAATAATTAATTATTGCAAAGCGTTTATACCATGAGACGATGTGAATGGATAAAATTGGATGCACTGCAAAACTAGACTTTATGTGCGAAAAAATTGAGTATACTTTTATTTATTTATATGAGAATAATATTCATAAAAATATGCTGTTATTTCAGTTATATGCAAAATGTCAAAATTTCTCCAATTTTCTCCTGGGTGTTCCTTAATATAATAAAAAAGAAACGGTTTACTTTTATAAATATATATCGAGCGAAATTATTTTTAAATATTTCTGTTATTATTCCACTCTTCTGTGTGCATATAAAATAAAGATTAAAGTATCTCTATATATTTAGTATCTCAATATTTGAAACATTAAAATACTATCCAATTAATTCAGAACTATTATTTTTATGTCGTGATATCCATAAATTACCTTACTGCCCCTACTTTGCTTTGCGACTATATAAAGCTTAGGATTTAAATGTGAAAAAACTACATTTTAATATATATACTACAACAGTATCAGATAAAAGCAAAACAATTCTGCTGACAAAAGATAAATACATATTATTAATAAATTTGTATTCATATTCAGATATTTTCAATTTTTCTTTCTCTTTTCCTTTCTGTTAGTGTCTTAATTAGACGCAATTTGAGATTATTAGCAAATCAGCATAGCGTAAAATAAAAACATAAAAAATATGAATATTAATATGGATGAGCTTAAAAGCGCAATGCGTAAAAGCAGTGCGGATAATGTCCGCCTGACAGTAAAAACTCATACGCGTTAGATAAAACCGGCGCGAAGATCTGCAGATTTTTAATGGAGCGGGAATGTCTCCGCTCTTTAAGGGGGCCACCGTCTTCCCAAATTAGAAGCGTTCCGCGGCGAGCGACGAGCGCGGTAAACGACTAGCCGGGCGATAGATCGGACACTCCGGCGCTAATTGGCTGCGGAATTTTATGTACCACTAAATTACTCTATGCAAATGCGGCCGCTTCCGTCGTCCCTTCCGACGAGGGCACTCCGAAAGTGCGCTCGCGCGCGCAATTTCGAGACGTGCCCTTCGGGATTTACGCCGCCCTCATTATCCTAATGAAGACGTAGCGCTTGAAAAACGAGTCGCCGATTTTTGCCGGAAACCGATCGCTCCTCTCGTTACCGTGAGCCTCTCGTCGGCGAGTTTTCTCCAACATCCGTCTGATCCTTGAGAGAGAAGAGGCACCGGAATAACCGGTGCATCCCGAAGTACGGAAGGTCAGGAGGGTGATACCGGCGCGTTAACTGGCTGCGAGTTATAACCAGCCCGCGTAATGCCCGCTTAATATTCAACGCCGGCGGGGGCGATGGATTTATGAGAGCTAATGAATTGTTAGTCGGTCCCTCCTCCTCCCCGCTTCTCCCTCATCGCGAACAGCTCTCATCGATTCAAAACTAAAAACGTTCATTTATACTATTCTCTCTCTCTCTCTTATATGATCGAAATATTCTCTACCAAGTAGAGAAACGTCCTACGATATCGAACCGTATATACGTTCGATTTACATCCTACGCTTTACCCGGAAATCATTAGGTCCAAGGGCGATTTTGAGAAATTTGTCGAAGGTCTGCGGCGAAAAAAAAAAAAAAAAAAAAAAAACTCGATGCCGCCGTCGGAGGGAGGAGCAAAAAGGAGACGAAGTAGGAGATGCCTCTCGGGCAATAGGATAGCCGAATAAATTTGGATAGCTCCCTGTTTTGGCCCCGAGCCACGAGGTTACTCGACATAGACACTCTCGGAGGACGTACGATCAACTCTTTCGTAACGCGGCGCGCGAGAAAAGAAGGGAAGAGGACCGTGAGGGCTGAGGAAGAAAGGCGATGTACAGGCGAGCCGCTCCTTTACGATGGATTTAATTAAAAAACATAATTTAGCAGGCAGAAGAGGATAACAGGTAGCTCGGCTCCGGTGGGAACTAACGGAGGTTCCGTCACACAACGCAGCGCGCTGTTCGGCGCCGGCCTGCGGTCACTCATGAATAAGATTATTAATCCCGTCCTTTACAGAAAACCTTTTGTTTTCTTTTTTTTTTTTATTTCCCTCCTCGCACACCCGATCGCCCTCTCTCTATCTCTCTCTCTCTCTTTCTCTCCTCGTGTTCTTTCTTAATATCTAAAAAAAATATTTATCGCGCGCGATTTAATTCATTATTAATAATAATTTACGGACGAAAATGCGATGACATAAGGCATCTTATATAATCTTGTTCGTTTGATTTTTAGAATTGATAAATCTTTCCTGCATTATTATACAGATTTCGCGAATTTACCGAAAACTGCTGTCGCAGAATAATTGAACTACGGGCGGAGTCGGATTTACGCGCGCGTCGTGAAAAATTAGCGTATTCGTGTGTTCCCCACGAACTTACGGGATTCGAGCGTGCCAACCATCGTTCTTCGTTAATGATCGCGGTCGTTGATGGTACGCGAGATACGCCGCATCGCCCGTCCACAATCAGTATACGGCCGGTAAAGCTGGCTTTACTGGGTGGACCCCGGGTCCGCTTAGATGGGCCGAGTTAAAAATCCATTTGTCGGGGAGACGCCGCGCCGGTCAGTGTCGCGCGCGAGATTAAAAGAGAGATACCGACGAGCAAGAAAGGCAGCGCCATTTTGTCGAAAGGAGGACCGAATGTAGGACCTCGCGGCTAGCTTCTCTCCCGCATATAATGGCAGTCGCGTTGCGTGCGAATGTACAATTTCGTTCCATCGTTACCTCGGTCGATCGAGGGGTCCCCGTCCTGTTCGCAAAACCGGAGAGACTGAGCGGAAGGAAAACGAGGTGCTAGTCCGCCAGTATACGGAGAGATTTTCGCAATTAGGCAAAATAAAAAAAAAACTGACCTGTATTTATACATAAAAAACACATTATAGGAGCGTTGCACATATTGTACAACGCGGTGAAACTTTATCTCTCGCGCGAATATCCGCGTCAATCTCGCATAAATTCGCTTCTGCTGAGCTTCATATGTGCGGAATTTGCACAATACTGCGTGACCCACATGAACGATATGTGTGCGGATAGCGCTATCACACAATTAACTTTACAAAAATGCAACGAGGTTGCTCGGATAACATACCTTGTATAATTCGTGTGAAAAAAAGTTTTTACTCTTCCTTTCAGCCTGGACTATCAATGTGCACTTTCACGATATTTCTGCAACATAAAAAAGTTTTACCCTTTTATATATATGTCGTCATTAACTTTACGAAATACGCATATTTAATTATTTTAATTTAATTTGATCATGCATATCAATTTATACCTCAAGATAAGAGAAACGTAAAAAACAATAACGCGAGAGAGAAAGAGAAAGAGAAGGCGCTACTATGTAGGAAACGACTATATCGAAGTCGACGGTTAACCCGATAAGGAGAAAGACGAGCGAGGCAAAGCGAACGTTTTTATAATCGCCGCAATTATCTGCAAGACCGAAGTCGGGCATATATAACCCTAGCGCGCGCAACAGTTTCAGGGGGCACCATCGCTTCTTATCGGGGCACTGGCTGCGTGCCGGCGCAGTTGCATGCGGAGGCTGATAAACAAATAATTAGCATTCGAAGTAACCCGCATTCGTATTATCGCTGGCATCGCTCTCCTCGCGCCACAGGGGAAAAGCGTATATTCGCGTAACCCTTCGTTGATGTACCCTTTCTCTCTCTCTCTCTCTCTCTCTCTCTCTCTCTCTCTCTCTCTCTCTCTCTCTCTCTCTCTCTCTCTCTATATATATATATATATATATATATATATATATATATATATATACATTCGCGTTAAGAACTCAAAGAGCAGGTTGACGTGCAACGGCATTCGTGCTACCCGCTACATTTTACCCGACTTGTACCTGGACAGGGTAATTAGCGCGGTATGGAAATCACGTTCGCAACAATTGGACCGTTCGATATCTAGACGCGTTTCTTTCCCGCGGAATGTTTCACGTGTTCGCGTAAGCGTATCGAGATCGTAAAAAGAATGCCATCGAGATTGTTTCAGGCAAAAGTAATAATGCCATTTAAAATTATAATTCAATGTGTATGTGTGTATACCGCGTATCTGTAACATGTTACAATTTGCATGGTAATAATAATTACATTACTTATCCAAGATAGTATGTATTTTATGAATAATTTTACTTGACGCTTTTCTTTCGCAGCACGTGAATGAAATGCGATAAAAGTACGAAATGGATTACGTTTTAGAATTAATTCAGGCTTCCCTGTAATATCTCGAGGAACATGGTCTCTCTAAATTTCACGATGGATTCGAAGTCGATACCTTTTTTTTGTATGACGTTATATTAAATTAATATCTTTTTTTTCTCACACAATGAGAATTAAAGTAGCATCGTATTATAATAGAATAAAATGATAAAAACGCAAAAGCGAACATATACTATAAAAAAGAGAGATTATACGAACCATTCATAATTAAACGCTTAAAAAAATAGGAATTGCAATACGCGAAGAGACCGACATGGTAAAGTAGTCGATATCACTCTGGTTGGAGACTGCTCAATGCAGGTGGATCCAATCAGAAACTCGACCATGCCGGCTCGCGGCAGGTGCTCGCAGGAGATCGCGGTCAATGGCTCTGTCGGGAACGACCGACACTTTTTACACGGAAAGCAGAAAAGGGCGCCGACTAATTTTACGCGGCGTTCCATTACGGGACACGGAGCGACTCTTCTTTCGCGCGGCTCGTTCTTTTAATTGTCTCGCTGTCCGCGTAATTCGACGACGACTTGAAATAATTTTTAAGTCGTTTTCGGTGAGCTTGTGTATCGTTTTTTTTTTTTAATCGAAACAAAAATGTTTAACCCGTGAAAGAAATTTTATTTAATTAAAGAGAAGAAATCCTCTCTTTTCTTGCACGTTGTGAAAGGAAGGAAATTAATCGAATTCACCGAATTCTCGAGACTCGGTGTCTTCGTTAACGTTCATGCATGAAGTGCACCGACGCACGGCTCGCTCGCCTGATGTATGAACGAGGGTTATCTCTCTCTCTCTCTCTCTCAGGCAGAAAGGGGAATGAAAGTTTGACACGGCCGTCGGATGCGGTTCGCCACGAAGCTCGACCGGTAGACACCCCACGGTTTGTTGCTTCGCACCCTCGCTGTCGGGTCTTTTACCTCCCTCGCATTCAGCTGTCACGTGGCTCGTGCTCGAACGATCGCCGGCGTTTCCGCTTTATTTTCCGCCGTCGAGTGCCGCTCGATCTCGTTAAGGATCACGCTCGGCGATCGAGCCGCTTCCGGCGCGTTCGGAGTCTCTTCGCAATAGGTCGGCAAGCAATTGGCGCGACGACGTCTCGATGCGAATGAGTTCTCGGAAAAAAAGGATCCGGAGTCGGCGCACACGACGACGGGACGAGGCGAGACGAGCCGAGAGGATTCTTCGTTTTAATTTATGCGCGGCGTAGCTCGGGGCATTATTAGTCCTAGCTGGCTACGAGGGGCGTGACGTCACGCGGCTAAAACAAAGGATCCTCCCGGTGCCCATTTCACGTCGGTTCCCTTTCAAGCGCGCCGACAGGAGGGGCGCGAGGGATCCCGGCTCTCTCGCCGAATAAATTCGGTATACTCTTTACGCTTCGTCAGCTTCGCGTATCGTGCATTTATTTTTTTTTTTTTTTACCTAAAAGCGCGATCGACGTCGAGATCGCGCTTCCGTTTGCTCTCGGATCGGAATAAAGTCTCTCGCGCGATTAAGACGAGAAATTATTGATATTTACGAGAGGAAACTTGTTTATTCTCGCTGGACAAGGAGAAATAAAAAAGTGACGATAACTCTGAGACGTGACGGGAATGAGATAAAGATTACGCGCGACGCGCAATGGAGAACGAGGGTGTGTGTGAGGGTGCGTATACGGTTCCGCGATGGAGACCGGAGGGAGCTGCTGATCGAGGGACGTCGTTGTCTCCGCAGGCCACTGTCATATTGTCCCGGCGGATCGATACGTGGCCTGCCTACAACCTGCACTCATCGAGCTTGAAGAGGGCGTGGCTCGTACACCGGTGGAGAGACACTCAACCCCGTTGCGATCTCCGTTGCCGCGCGTTAGCTACCCTCCTCTTGCTCCCCCCCCCCCATCCCTCCTGCCGCCACCCCTTTCGACGTAAAAGCGGGAGAGACGATTTCGTTCCTTTCAACCCTCCGCGGTTCTCTCGCCGTCACCCTCCGCGATCTCCGAGAGCGTCAACGAGCGCTCTCATTCGTCGAGGATGTCGTAACGGGGAGCAATCGCGCGCAGTTCGGAGATTCCCTCGGAATAATGACTTGCTCAGTACTATACCTCTCCACGTTCGAGTATAAATTACAGTAATTTCGCTAGACTCGTAGTTTTCTAAAAAAAAAAAAAAAAATAAATAAATAGTTGCAACATCCCCACGTTTTAACGCTTAATTATTTAGCTCATTATTACTTGTGTGTTAATAGTAGTACCGAGTCGCGGAAGATCTTGGCGTTTCGCACACGAGCGTGCCTTAAATAACGAGACCGCATTATAGCAATATCGATCATGTTACTCCTGAAGAAATATGAGCGTGATATTTGTTGTACGCGTTGATGAATGATCGGAGCAACCGGGTAGAATTATTCTCTTCGAAGGATAGATCGAGCGGTCGCGACTTTTCCGTTTTTCCTTTTTATCCCCTTCGTTGCTGCCTCTGTCTCTCTCGCTCTCTCTCTCTCTCTCTATCTCTCGTCGCTACCATCCTGGAGGGGTGCGCGCGTTTCGTTGTCTTTCGCCGGTGTTGTTGGCAAGGTTGAATCCACGTGGGGGCGTGTCGCCTCGATGGCGCCGACTGCTAATGGCCGCGCGGCCCTCCAGACCTTAATTTCCTGCCGCTTCCGCGGACCCTCTCGCTTTTACCTCTCCGAGTCCAAATCCGTTCCCCAGGACCTCTTTTCTCTCCTTCAGCCTCCGGCTCTTCGGTAGCCGCCGACACTCTCCTCCTTGTCCTTTCATCCCCCTCCGCGAGCGATTTGCATCTTTGCTGTGCTGCTCTTTTGATGAAGTTCGTTATCTAAAATCCCTCGGTCGGCTCCCGCCTGTCGTTCGCTCTAATTTTTAGCTCGCGCGCAAATTGCGTTCCCTTTAATCCCCCGGTGCCGCGTGCGTGAAAGGGAGCACGAGTTTCGCAAATTTCTAGGAAGACTCGTTGAAATCTGTTATGATGTACGAAAATTGTATATCGTTATTGAATTTATTCGATTGTATCGAGATATAATTATGCTCCTCTTTGAAAAGCAACAATTCTTATCTTTCTCGCTTGTCGAACTCATATTCACGTGATATTTAAAGTGAATCGATTATGATCTTTTTCGTGTTTTTATGTTTTAATATTTTATGTTATATTTATATTATATTATATTATAATTTTATGTTATATTTATATTGTAATTTTGTTTAAATATTTTCCCACGTAATTTCTCGAGTCTTCTAATATTGCACCGTGGAAAACATATGTCGACCTTGTGCTTGGTTTTCGAGAACAATTTGCATGAAACCGGCCTAGGTAGAGCGTTCGGTCTATCCGGGTCTCATTACTTTTAGCGACTAATCTTGGATCTCTTCTAGGATAGGAGCGGCAATTTAGTGTCATTATACGCCCTTAGGGGAAGACTTTCTTCTTTCTTTCTCTCTCTCCTTGGGCCCGGGCCGAGACTTCTTTTTTAGATCGATTTAGACGCGGCGGCGATTATGGGCGTCCACCGACCGACAGATTTCGATATTACGTACCGTGCTGGCACGAAAAAGTATCCCGATGGTCCGGTGAATCGATACGCGCGATACGTAATTCCGCTCCAGAGTTGTTATTACCGATTTGCGTAATCGCACCGATCCCGCCGAGATTGTTCCATAACGAGTGTTTCCGATATTAAAAATTCCGAAAAGGACCAGTAATGCGCGCGCGTTGTTAGCACATTGTAAATTGACGATAGAGATTATGCGAGTTTCCCCGATATATATATATTCGTCGGGCACTTTTAATCAAGAATTTATTATCACACATTTCCAATTGTATATAAATCGAACGCACGACAAGTTCAAACAAAACAATGTATAGGCTAAAACAGACAAACTCTTTCCCTACGCGATGAAACAACGATGACTGAGCATAGATTTCATTACAATGTTACAGGATCATCCAGGATTACGAGGCACGCCTCTCGCCATGCTGGCGGCACAATGCAACAAGCTGAGCAGCAAGAGCCCGCCGCCACTAGCGGACGCAGCGGTAGGCAAGGGTTTCCATCCTTGGAAGAAGAGCCCGCAGAGCAGCGGCAGTTCGCCGCAGCATAGCAGCAGCGGCGGCGGCGGGGGAGGTGGAGGAGGTGGCGGCGGGTGCACAACGACGGGAGTGAGCCAGAGACCGGTGGCAACGAGCAGCGCCGGCAGCACGACCGGCGGTTACGCCAGAGCGCCAGTGACATCGTGCGCCTCGACCGCGCCGCAATACGGTAGCGAGTTATACTTTCCCGGAACAGCGAGCGCACAACCAGCAGGCGATCCGCATCATCATCAGAGCAGCCTCTTGGGTAAGGTCGAGGGCGCGACCTTGGGCTCGGTATACGGCAGGCATCCGTACGAGTCGTGGCCGTTCAACGCGATGCCGGGCGCGACTCACAGCGGGATCAAAGCTAGCGACGGTTGGTGGGACGTGCACGGCGCCGCGACCGCCGGGGGTTGGTTGGACGTGAGCGGCACCGTCGGCGTCGGCGTCGGCGTCCACGCGGCGCAAATGGCCAATTACTCGGCCGACTACTCGACAAGTCTCGCGCTGGCCGGCAATCACTTGCTAACAACCACGACAGCCGGTCACAATCTCCTGCAAGACACGT